>JAKSZU010000004.1:93958294-94643294 GCA_026018925.1 Tupaia tana
CCTTTCTATGATTGGGTATCTTTATAATTTTTAACTAGAAAGCAGAAACAATGAAATGAGGTTAAAGTTGGTAAGGAAGAAGCAGTCACTCTTAGCTAAGAAGAGGAGCTATTTAGTGATTTTTTATGGTTTGGACATATTTAGTTGATGCTCAGAGTGATCTTGTTTTTGTCTTGCTCCTTCATGGTCACAGTTAGCTACTCTGATGTAATTCTGTGAAACTGTTTATACTCAACAGAAGAACATCATAGCCTAGCTAGTAAAGCCAGGTCAGCTTGATGCCAGAAATCTGGAGCTTTATTTTTTAGCAGTAGCTATAGGCCAGGCACCATGATCAGCAATAGGGATAGAGCAGTTAAAAGGAAAATTACAGTAGTTTTCTTTAGTAAACTTATAATCCAGCTGATTGAACAACCATAGAAGAGCTAATACACCAGTGATAGTGCCCTCCAAAAGGTACAAGGTAAAAAAAAAAAAAAATTGAACTCTATACTTTGGTGCACAAATGAACATGTATTTCTCTATATCTTGTTATCAGAAGTAAGACTTGTCTTCACAAGGGCAGCAAGCATGGCAACCATTTCCCCCACCATGACTTGCAACTCTGAGTCCCAAGAATGATGGGAAGACAGAAGGAATAATTGAAAAGGAACATAAATCACACTTTTTAGGAAAGTTTTCAAAGAATCAAAACATCCTTGCCAATGACTTTCAGTGGATAGTTTTTAATCTCATTTATGAAGCACACGTGATGTCTGTCTGCTTTTTTTCCAGCCCTATCCCTGACTGCATATCTTGGAGGGTTCCTCATAGAACTTGGAGATGGAGCTCATTAACCACACCTCCACCTTGATGCGTGGCTCCTGTCTCTCACTCTCCTTTTCCTCATGATATCAGGTGCTCTGCAGGCCCCACATACAAAATATCCTTCCTGTGATGACAGATAATTGCCATAACATCACTTCCTTCAGAGCACAAAGGCAACTCCCTAAGAGTCACCAGTCCTAGGAGTCTCACTCTGAGGAACCTAGGCTTCCCCTTGAATTTAGAGAAATTAAGAGACTGGTCTGGCTGGATGAATCTTGGGAGAAATTCATAGCTTAGTCATCCCAATAAGTAGTATTGGAACCGGCACTACAGGATCTCAGGATTAGCACTTTGGAGTGCATTTTAGACATTCCATATCAACAATCAAGGATGAATTGACAAACAAAAATCTTTTCCCTTTGCTTACAACTTACAGTTCCTTCTCAGTTCTGTACCTTCCATGTCAATGGCAAACAGATGAATCATTCCTATGGAAAATGGGAACAGGCAACCAGAAAGTGCCACATACCTTCAATGCCAGTTTGAAAGTATGAGTTCCTAAGGTTCTTATATAGATTATAATTTCTTCCTCAGATTAAGTTATAGTATCTTGACATATACACAATATCCTAGTCCCCTGAGAAAGCTCTGGATGAACCCAATGTATAAGAGGAGGTTGGACTAAAATTTTCTTCTTGCTTTGGGAACTGGCCAAAGTCCCAAAGCTGTAAATAATATGTATCACTTGTTCCTTTATATTAACATAAGGTCTGAAGAAGTAACTGACTATCCTGCAGGACCAGCTAAGAAAATACAACTCTATTCTATTCCACCTTTATATTTTGAAAGCAGAAATTTGATGAGATTATTTTTTTCAGAAAAGGGAGTTACTGTTTTAGAATAGGATAGTATGGTTTCTCCCTTATCGTGTACAGGGGAAGGAAATTGGTTGCTCTTCTACAACAGAGGTCAATTTAAGGGGAGAGCTTGTAGATGTTAGAGTTCCCTGCAAGAAAGGGAGAGAAATTTTATCCTATAGTTGAATTCTTTAACAGTAGACTTGCTAATATGTCCTCTGTGACTACTGCTGGGTGAAGAAAAGGAATTGATGGAATAGATCAGGGTGTTGAGATGGGGAAGCAGAAGACACTTTGAATAGTCTTGCTGGTTTGTACTTAGAAGGGCTGTCTATTGGGCAGAGAGAATTCAGCATCAATAGGTTGTGGATTGTGACAGTGAAGCTGGGAATTGAGGGCATATTTGAAGAACTTAGATTTGACTGCATATCCCATGTATGGAAATTGTGCTGTGGGGAAATTCCTTGCAGCTGCCCCAACAGGAGTCACATAAACACCCTATAAAGCAGTCCACATGTGGAGCCTGCTACATAGAGGAAACAAGGAACAAAGAGAGGAGTCATAAAATTCTCCCTTCCCTTTCCCATTTCCTAGTACAATGGAAGAGTAAGAAATATTCAGGATGAAGGGGAGAAGGTTGATGAGTGAAAAAGCCAGCCATGTCTCCTTCCAACTCTCATCTCTTGGCAGAGGACTGGGCAGTGCTCAAGTGAAAGGAAAAAATTGAATCTGAAGTCTTGTGCAGAATTCAGTTTGGCTGGTCTAGACATTATTATCCATGAAGGTAGCTGAAGAAATGTGGTATTTTATTGACATATTTCAAGGGAGGTTCAGCAGAGCATAGTAGAAGGCAATAACAAAAACACAAACAACTACTTTTTATTTTTACCATATTGAGTTCAGACTGTTTAATATACCAACTAGAAGGTTCCAAGAATATCTTTATGCAAGGGGGCATCTTTGGGATTCTCCAACTATCTAGTGTCAATCAAACAAATAAATACCAAGGTTCTAGGTCCCAAAGAACCAGAAAGAAGTAGGTTTAGGGAAGTTAAGTAAATGTTTCAAAATGATCACACAGATATTGCAACGGGACTGGGAAGTAGAAACTGAGAAGTTACTGGGAGTGGAAAACGTGATGAGATTTTAGAGGTTGGAACTTAAGGCTTCTAGAGATAGAAACATCTTAGAAAATCAAGATGTGAAGAGGAGAAAGTTGTGCCAGGACTGCTCGACAGAACACATTTTTCTGAGGGGGAGGGCTGTGGATTAGAAATAAGCATAAAAATAAACACACAAAGACATAGTATATAAAAGTAATTATCAGGAACCAGCAGTTAGCGTAATGGCTGTGTCGTTGGACTCCCACGTAGTTGACCGCGGTTCGCGTCCCGGATCTGGTGGCTTACAACTCATGCCGGGCGCGTGTGCATGCGTGCCCAAGATCCCAAGAGGAGAATGGAGGAGAAGGGATTGCGGCTTGACCATCCCCCCTGGGGGGTGATTTCTCGCTTTCTGTCTCTATGTCTCTCTCTGTCTGTCTGGTGAGTGCACGTGCCCTATAGCGAAAAACCTCTCCCCCCCCCAAAAAAAAAAGTAATTATCGGGTGGGCCCGACTTTTCCAATGGAGATAGCCATGACTACAAATCAGGTTTATTCTTCTAAACAGCAGAAAATGGGGGAAAAGGAAATGGAATGCAAAGCCAGTTGTTTTTGTATGTTAATTGTCTGAAGATGTGAAAATGACTGGCACCATCTAGTTTCTCTGATCTTTTGGGGCAAAATCTGATAAACACCTGTAGCTTCCTTACACAGATACTTCTCTGCAATATCAGGTAGCTAACATATTCATATGCAAATTGATTTTATCGCTATGCAAATGAAGCTCACAGAACCACATTTCTGCATGTGTCTAAAGGGCAGCATGTTTGCTCAGAATGGCAGCTCTCCACAGAATTGGGTGCTGGATGGTGATAATATCTATGTGTTACTTATCTTTAGTCCATGGAATCAAAGGGAAAAGGAAAACTCTCTGGAAGACTATAGAAGACCCTGATCAATATAACCCTACCCAATTTTTTTGTCTTCCATGCTTACCTTTTCCTCTTCCAATTCTTGGCTACAATATTTCTTTGTACCACATTTTCTCACAACTTTCTGTTTATCCCAAATGGGAGGAGAGTAGTGGATGTGTTAGAGACACAAAGGATCTGTACTAGGTCCTGGGAAGGTATGTCACATCAGTGGATGATTCTCAGTATTCAAAGCATACATTTTGGTACTGAAGGAAGTCTCATCTCCAGAAGTCTTGGAAGAGACCCAGGTTCATTAATTATGGTATGGTTAGCTGCAGACTGATTGGGAGGGAAAGTAAATGAGAATATTGAGAGAATTCAACATTTAGAAGAAAAAACCTAGAGTGGGTACCATAATAGTACACTGGCTGGGACTACAGTTGGGGATTCTGCTGATTGACATGAATTCTGGAAATTACATCTAAAATGGAATTACCAAGACCAGGACACATTGAGAGCTGGAAGTCAGGTATTTAAATTTTAATGCACATATTTGAAAAGCAACAGGAAAAATTAAGATTTATGGTGACTAGTCAATTTGTAGATTAAACAGCAAATTCTATAAGGGAATCTCCTGCCCCTATCATCGTCACTTAGTGACCCATGGGACTTCTCAATTCAAAAGGTGGAGAGATGATGGAGGAGGAAAAAAACACCACGCTGGGAAGAGGCATGGTTCATTGAGTTATTCAACTCTGTTTGTCTGTGATTCTCAGGGCCCTGGTCACTGCTCTGATGTGTCCAAATGGGGTAAAGCCCATGATGGCTCAGGCAGCTCTCTAGAGCTGATGTCATGGCAGCTCCTACAGGCTCATCAGGCAGAGATTGTGGGTGGGCACTGAGCAGTTATCTGAGTAGGTACTTTAGAAGAAGCCTGACGCTACTCCTAATCTTACTTTCAGGACATTTTGGGGTAAGTTTATTCACTCTAAATGGCATCTGATTGCATCATTTTAAAGAATAGCCTCTTTTCTTACTTCTGAGCTTGAGGTTCTGAAACCATAGCTTAGGGAAAATTCTTGAACATGGAGGAACAGAGAAATAGAAAGTATCTTGGGGTAGGGGATCCTGATTCCAGTGAGGAATGACCAAATTTTGGAGCTTGTTTCTTATTTTGATTTGCAGTCAGGAAATGGGCAGAGAGATGAGGTGAGGGTGAGGGTAGGTAGTGAGTTTTGTTAGGGGGCATCTTATTACACTCTCCAGCCCCAAGGTCTTTGCATCTCCAGTGCAGGTATCATGAGTTTTGAGAAGAGAAGGAACCCAAGAAACCTTAAGAGTATTCAGGTATCTGTGCCTAAGTCTTTCTGTAGGTCTACCACTTTTGACTTTTCATTCATTAAAATAATTCATTCTTAGGACCTGCCAGGACCCACTGAGCAGAATGTATTTTTCTGAGGGGGCCTGTGGATTAGAAATAAACATAAAAATAAATAAAGACATAAAGACATGCAAGTATAGAAAAACGAGGATAGGGTGAGCCCAACTTTTTGATGGAGAAAGCCAGGCCCTCGAACCAACCTCAGGTTTATTATTTTATAAGGCACAAAATGGGGGAAGAGAAAGTGGAATGTGAGGCCAGTTGTTTTCAGATGTTAATTGGCTGATGATTTGAAAAAAAACGGCTGGTGCCATTTGGTTTCTTCTGATCTTTTTGGGTGAAATCTGAATAGCACACCCAGCTTCCTTAGACAGGTACTGCTTTGCAGTACCGGCATATTCATATGCTAATGCTTTCATTTCTTTGCAAATGAAGCTTACAAACTACGTTTCTGAATATGTCTGAAGGTCATCATGTGTGTTCAGAATGGCTGCTCTCCACAGGGACCAGCAGGTGGCTTAATGGTCATGTAGTTGATCATAGTTTGAGTCCTGGACTTGGTGGCTTAAAATTTACACTGGAAACATGTGCGTGCATGCCCCAAATCGCAAGAGTAGAATGGAAGAAAAGGAATTGTGGCATGGCCATCCCCCAGGGAAGGTATTTCTTACTTTCTGTCTTGCTATCTCCCCATCTCTCCAGTGAGCCCACATGTCCTATAGCAAAAATCTCTCTAAAAAAATTCATTCTTTGAAACAAGTTATATTGAGATGGTAGCACACATTCTACTGAGCAAAGGAGATTTAAAAATGAAAACACTATCTCTACCCTTAGGCTGGTGGTGTAGTAGAACTGAGAGACAAATAGTAAAATAAGCATAAGCTAACTGAAGATGCTGTGATACATGCATGTGGGAGTCTTCAGGCCTGATGTCAGAGTTTTTGGGTGTTAGTGCCTGTTGCTGTGCAGTGACTCTGAGTGAATGATAAATCCAGATGTCATCTATTATTACTTGGGATGGTTGATGAGATAAGTGAGGTGTGGAGCCTGTATCTATCTAGGGACAGTAAACTCAGGTGAGGCAACTAGAAAGAGCTTGTGGATCCAAGAAGTATTGAAAGGGCCACCAGGAGAAGGAGCTAATGCTGGAGTTGAGGGAGAATGGGACTGAAGACAACTCTAGGGGCATCTAAGATCTCAGGGTCAGAGTTATTTGCTTGATTAAAAGCATCTGTTTTAGAGACAAGCATTCCTAGGTTGAATCCCTTTCTTCTGTTGTTGCCTCCCCCCCCCCCCCCCCCGGCTGTGATTGCCATTGTGAACCACAATAAATTGTCACCTACATGACTGCAACAGCTTATTTTTAAATTTATTTTTAATTTACATTTAACCCTTGTCCATCTTTATAGCATACAATACAGTTTTACAAAATATGCATACAATGCTTGTCAATCAAGTCAAAGATATTACCATATACATCATCATCAACAAAAATCTTTCTACACTCTTGTGTCTGATATTTTCTTCTAAGCTCCTCCCTCACAGCTCCCATTGCCCACTCCTTCCTATGCAGTCTCATATCCACATTTACCCTACTTGCTATAACATATTCCAATATTTCAGTTTCTGCCATAGAATACCAACATTCATTATATATTGAGCAGGGACATACAATGCCGGTCATTCACAGTCTGGCTTGCTTCCTTAGCATGAAATCTATATTCACCCACTTTGTATCAAATGACAGGGTCTGTGCTTCTTCTAGTAGTGTGTTAAGGACAAGATCTGAGGGAAAAAAATCTATCTATATGGGGGCACTGTGACCCAGAATATTATAATAAAACCAGAGATGAAGGTAACAAATCTGCAAAGGTTGTGGTGACATGCCTTACAAATGAATGTGCACTTAAGGGACATTGTGCTGGTATCTTAGTGACTATAGTATAGAGTCTAAGAGAGATAGAAAACAATGTGATACAAATAGGCTGGGATGATTAAAAGAGACTAGCTCAAATATAAATGCTAATTGGTGGGCGTGATTATAATGAAGCTGATATAATGATAATTATAAACACTTGACATAAAGTGGACCTAGATTGTGGGAAGTGCAGTTATGTAACCTTTACAGCATTTTCCCATTATATTTGTCATAACAGTATACATATCCAAGTCAGCCACACACACACACACACACACACACACACACACACTTCATCCTGAATCATGATATTTTAAAACTATGTGGGGCCAGCTCATGACTTGATGGTTAAAGCAGGTTGATCCTACAGTTTGAGTCCTAGACCTGGTGGCCTGAAAAACACTATATGTATTTTGGGTGTGTCTGAGTATGTGCCCAAAATAAAGGAGGGAGAAATGGAGAAGAAATTGAGGCATGACCATCCCCCATAGGGGTTGCTTTCTTGATTTTCTCTCTCTCTTTCTCTCTCTGACAAAACAAGTACCCTCAATGTTTTTTAAGTATGTAAAACAAGACAAGTAAGTTAGATTTCAAGTATATATTAAAATGACAGATTTTGATAAACTATTATTATATTAAATGTGTCTGATTATTTTGTTACAGGAAAGGCTCTAGGTGAGGCCATTTTTTTTAGATGTTCTTATACATTATATCCAAGCAGAAAGTTGAAATATTTTTGACACTTGTTTAAATATGGTTGTTCAATGAGGCTGGGGGATTGAGGCAGGGGAGACTGAGAAGGGGATAGTAACAGTACTTCAACTTTCAAACATTTCACCATTGGAAACAGCAACTTGATTTGCCTTACTTAACTCTTAACTTTGGTATGGAGGAAGCAGATGTTCTTTCTGTATCCACAAAAAACTTGATATCCAATTCTCAAAATTTTGTCTATGATGGGTTCTTTCACCTGCATCTATGAAGTGCCCCTAAATGAGAATCTAACTGAATTTGAACTATCTTTGTATAAATCTCCTGCCTTGCAAGGAAATCAGTAGATCCACTGGAATATAAGCTCCCTGAGGGAGGACTTTATCTCATTTCACACAGATTCAAGAATATAGATTAGCATTATATAAATTTTTGTTAAACAAATAAGTTATTGAATGAGTGAGTTTGGGCTTGGTTTTTGAATTCTCTGCTAAATATTGAAAAATCTACCTCTCTATAAGTGCAATTTCACATGTTAGGGTCAACTCTTAGTGGTAATCATAACCATCTTAACTTCTGGCTTCCCCTGACTATACTGGTGTCTAAATTCCAACTTTTGTTGGTTTATTCTTGTCCCATTTATCCACATCTTTGAGTAAACTCCCAGCCATTTCTGTAACCCATGGCCTCATTAATTTAAGTAATTTTCTCAGCTTTCATCTCTTTCCTTGGGTGTTCAGAGTAATTGAGTTAACTTTACTTCCTGAGGCCAATATTTCCTTCTCTAACTTTTTATACTATTTCCTCCTCTGCCTGTTTTCTATTTTTTTCCCCTCCTGATTACTTGTTTTAAAATTAGGGTTTCAGAAAACAGCTCAACAAAATAAAATATTAGTCCCATACTGCAAATTGAAAATCTCTAGGTTGTAACAATTTTTTTTTTTTTTTTTTTTTTTTTTGTTCCACAGGAAAAGTCAGTCCTTCTACTGAGAGCTGGAGGGACTTAATCCAAGATAACCAGCATCATTTTCTCCCTTTTATTCTAACTTAAAACTCTTATCACCCCTTCCATGAGTGAAGGATAATGAGATATTTTTTCTGGTGCAAACATATCCTGCCCCTAGAGCTAGGTTGTGCTGAGCAAAGAACTGAAGGGAAGGATAGAGTGAAATGACAGTGAGACACAAGTGGTAATGAGGACAATAAGCTTTATTTTTCCTAGGTTCAGGAATAAGTAGGCACTGTCAATTCATGGCAGGAGCAAGGATGGCGTACTGTGGAGTCCTGGACATCAGGAAGAGCTCAGAGGCCTGGGCAGGACACCATCCAGCTCAGCTGGGAAAGCCAGAGCAGGGTGTTTAGGAGAGAATATGTCGGGGCAGTCTTTTCCTGGGACATTGGGTTCTTGTCTCCTCTGGAATCACCTGTGTCAGCTTCAAAATTCAGGTCAGCAACAGCCCTCAGAGCCATGGCCACATCCAGAGCCTCCAGACTGCTGCCCACTGTCCCGGTCACAGGAGTGGGAGCTCTGACGCCGGCATCGGTGGGACCTGTGGTGCCTGTGGTGGCTCAGGCAGCAGCCAGACTCAGAGCTGGGCTCACAGCAGCTCCCAGGGCTTGGAGCACAGCCAGAGGAGGCTGGAGGCAGACACTGTGCTGGGCTCTTTGGAGGGCACTTGGGTGAAGGGCACTTGGGTGGGGGCTGGCACTGCTGCTGGTTCTGCTGGCAAGACATCTTGGTGGGAGTTGAGTGACCTGGACAAAACAAAG
This sequence comes from Tupaia tana, assembly GCA_026018925.1. Lineage (NCBI taxonomy): Eukaryota > Metazoa > Chordata > Mammalia > Scandentia > Tupaiidae > Tupaia > Tupaia tana. The sequence continues at coordinate 93,967,755 of JAKSZU010000004.1, forward strand.
CAACTTGTCAGTTCAGAGTCGATAGCCCATAGTCTTCTAAATTAAAAGCCCATCTACCAGGGTTAAGGGCTTTATAAAGGCAAGTGAAGCTGAATTGCAGTAGATTGTATCATGTCAGATTCCTCTCACTGAACTCTCCACCCAGGACAGGTGTTGTCAGTGTAACTGGGCATCCAAGGTTAGTGATCTCTCATGAAATAACTAGGAGATGCACCCATTTGGGAAAGGTATTGTGGAGGAAACATATGGGAACCTAAATCAAATAAGTGTGAGTTCTGTGGTCTTTGTAGGTTATAGAATTCCTTTCACACACTCCTCTGTGCTTCCTGCCTCTAGGGTCTGAATTTTTGTTCTCTCTGTCTTAATCTCTCCTTCTATGACCTTAGATTTCTGTTCTAGTTTCTCAAATAGAGTCCCATCCCAAGCTGGACACTCACCAGATAGAAGGAAGGCAGGTGAAGGCTTTGCTTGAAGATGCTGTGGTGAAGAGACTAGGGCAGGAGCCCTTTTATCCTGTGCAGGGTTTGTGATGCATAGCTCAAACATGCTGCTCCCTTCGTAAGTTGGAGAGGTGACAACCTGGCATAAGCCCAGGACCATTCGTTCATCATTCCCTGTGTAGTTCCTGGATGTGTGACAAGAGGGAACCAGGAAGTTTGATGCCTGACTGCCTTACTCTTTCTCAGGCCTGCTGGGGTTGCCATGCCATATTCCTTACAGCATTTGTTCAGCATGTGTTCTGTATCACAGGCTCTGCTTCATTTGCTTTGCTGGAAAGAAGCCATATATGGATGGATACAGCCCTTTCCTGTTCTTAGGTAGCTCAGAGTCTATCAGGAAGGAGAGATGGAAATATCAATACACAAACATTTGTAAAAATAGAGTCAAACAACAGGGGCTAATTGATGTTAGCCTTCCTTCGCACTGCATGTAACCCAAAGCATGCTGGCATGTCCAGGCAGTCAGTTATTGTGCTCTGGAACTCTTAAGATGAGAGGAGTGCATAGTAATAAGAAATGGAGCAAAGACTTTGTCTGGGTTAAGTGGGGCTCCTAAGAAGATCTCATGTCACCCAAGAATTCAGTCATGGGATTCCTGAGAAAAAAAGAGGTAGAACTGAGCTAATTTTGAATGAGTAGAATAATTTAATAAATCTGATAATAAAAAAGTTTGAGTGTGGTCTAATTTTGTAAGCTGGAGACTTTCTTTACCTAAATTTACTATTTTTTATGTTACATTAGCTACATTATCAAACAAAATTAACTGTGAAGAACAAAAGCAAAATTCAGTGATTCCATTTAAATAGCAGAGGAAACACAGAAACTGCTTGAGATAGATGATCTTAGGGGAAATTCTTGACTCATTAATGCTAACTGGTATTATGGAGAGGGCATGCAGCTTTTCAGGTTTACCTTCCTGTGTACATTTTTATTAGACTATGTAATAACAAGCTAATGATGAATCTTCATTTCCAAATGATCAGAGTTAATTGTCAATTGAAGACTCTCTTGTCACCAACACAAGGTCTACTGGGTGTCACTCGCTTGAATCATATTTAGGTAAGATGGGAGGAGAGAGATGGAAAATGCTACACTTTTGTCGTTATTAAGATATAATTACATACCTGGGAACCAGCAGTTAGCGTAATGGCTATGTCACTGGACTCTCACGTAGTCAACCTCGGTTCGTGTCCCGGACCCGGTGGCTTAAGACTCGCGCCAGGCGCGTGTGTGTGCGTGCCAAGATCCCGAGAGGAGAATGGAGAAGGGATTGTGGCGTAACCATCCCCCCTGGGGGGTGATTTCTCGCTTTTTGTCTCTATGTCTCTCTCTGTCTGTCTGGCATGCGCACGCACCCTGTAGCGAAAAAATCTCTCCAAAAAAAAAAAAAAAAGATATAATTACATACCATAAGATACTTTTTTGAAGTGTAGAGTTTGGTGGTTCTAGGAAATTTATAAAATTGCGCAACCATCACCACTATCTGATTTTTCTTAACATTTAAAAATATATATATATTTTCATACATTTTTATCACCCTAAAAGGGAAGCCTGTTCCCATTAACAGTCTTTCCCCTTTCTCCACTGTCCCATGGTAACCACTAATCTACTTCTTGCCTCTATAAATTTGGCTATTCTGGACACTGCATATAAATGGAATCATACAAAATATGATCTTTTATGTTGGCTTTTTTAACTTAGCATTATTTTCAAGGTTTAGCCATGTTATAGTATGTATTAGTACTCCATTCCTTTTCATGGCTAAATGATATTCTAATTTATGAATATATCATATTTTGTTTATCCATTCACCAGTTGATGGAATTTAGATTATTCCAGTTTTTGGCAATTAAAAACAATGCAGCTATGAACTAAATGTTTATTATTTTCCTTTGACTCTATCTTTAATTTTCTCTTCTTTTCCCAGTACCTTAAGATAAAAATTGTATTGATTTGAGTCTTTTTTTTCTTTCCTTATAAATTTTGCTAGAGTGTATGTCTGCTTGCCAGAGACAGAGAAAGATAGAGAGAAGGCAACCTTTGCCCCACCACCATGGGGGATGGTCACACTGCAATCCTTTCCCTTCCATTTCTCCATCTTAGCAGGACTTGAGGTACACATGCACACATGCCAGGTGTGTTTCTTAGGCTGCCAGGTCCAGGACTCAAATTGCATGACTGGCTATGTGGGATCCAGCCACCTTAACCACCAGGCTACAAAGTCAACCTTTTTCTTTTCCAATATAGGCATTTATAGCTATCTGTTTCTGTCTGAGCACGCCTTTCACTGTATCCCATAAATTTTGGCATTTTGTATTTTCATTCATCCCATAGTACTTTCTATATTTCCTTGTGATTTTGTCTTTGATTCAGTGGTCACATGTAGTATGTTGTTTATTTTACATGTGTTTCTGATTCCCAAATCTTCATTCTTTGATTGAGATTCTAGTTTCATTCCATTGTGATTAGAGATGATTCTTTGTATGATTTTAATCTTTTAAATGTAATGATACTTCATTTATGGACTAAAGAATGGTATCTCCTTCAGAATGTTCTATGCACACTTGAGAAGAATGTATATTCTGCTGTTGTGGTAAGAGTGTTCAATGAGATGTCTGCTAGGTGTATTTAATTTATAACAGTGTGGTTCAAGTCTTCTCTTCCTTGTTGATCTGTTTACTTGTTCATCCACTATTGAAAGTAGAGTAAGAAATTCTTCAACTATTATAGCTAAATTGTCTGTTTCTCTCTGCAATGTTCTTAGTCTTTTATTTATGCAATTTGCAACTCTTTTTTAAAGAACATATATGTATACTAATTTTTTGTTTAATAAATTGACCCTTTTATTGTTACAAATGCCCTTATTGTGTCTTTAGTACTTATTTTTATCTAAAGTCTTTGTTTGTTTATTATGTTTTTGCAGAAGGGCACATGTACTCACTAGAGAGAGAAGAGAGAGAGGAACAAAGAGAAGGAAAGTGAGAAATCACCCCTCGGGGGAATGGCCATACCATAGTCCTTTTTTCTCCAATTTCCTCTTGGGATTTTGGGCATGCATGCACATGCACTCAGTGTGATTTTCAAGCCACTGAGTCTTGCCTTAAGCCACAGTTGTCCATGTGGGAGTCCAGTGCTTTAACCACCATACTACTTGCTGGCCCTCATATAGTCTGTTTTATCTGTTATGTTTGAACCTCGAGTGTCTCTTGCAGATAGCTTATAGTTGGAACATTTAAAAAAAATTTTTTTTTTTTTACCCATTCTGACAATATATGTCTTTGGGTTGGAATACTTAACCAATTTACATTTAATGTAATTACTGGTAAGATATGATTTATGTCACCATTTGCTATTTGTTTTTCATATATCTTTTGACTTTTTTGTTATTGTTCCTTTATTTCTCCATTATGTCTTTCTTTTGTGTTTATTTGTGGAGTTATTTTTCAGTAGTTTACTGGTGGTTTACTATTAATGTCCTAACTTAAATCAGTGTAATTCAGATCAATATCTACTTAATGTTGATAGTAGACCAGTCTCTGGCCAACCAGGAACTGACTGACTTCTCTAGTCTCAATTGCTGCTATACTCTTCTAAATATCTTACATTCAGTTCCTCACCTGTGGGTGACACACAGACCCTGGGCCCAAGGACCTTTGCCTGGTTCTGAGTAGGAGGACACCTTACGCAGAGGTAGGGAGGGAAAGGGAAGAGACAGTAGTTTTTAAGAGAAGGAATCTGGGGTGCTCCAAGACTTACCAAATCCCTATTCCTTAAACTTGTTGTAGGCTTGATATCCTTCCTCATTCCTGACCCTCTTCCTTTTCTCCTTCTCCTTCTTTTTTAACTCCTTCTTTATTTCTTTTTATTATTTTATTCTTTTTTAAGACCTTTTTTTCACTTTTTATTTCATTTTTTTATACATTCAATCACATTATTTAGCTTACAAAATGAATATTTCAACAGGTGAACATTTCTCCCTAGTATAGTTGATAAAACTATAAAATATCTTCAACAGATAATACCACGTTTCTTTGTCCCTAAGCATATAAACTGATACTACATAGCAGGCATTGTGATAGATACACAGTTCAACAGGTGATAGGCACACCTCATCATAAATGAAGACAACATGGTCCCGGTGGAGCAGCTCACTGTGTGGCAGGGCAGACACACAGATAGTCAACTATGACATGGGTAATGAAAGCTGAAATAAACATGTATGGGGAATCCTCAGACTTAGGCAAGAGTTTTTGAGTATCAGTCCCTGTTGCCTTGGTGTGTTTAGATGTTGTCATTTGGTATCACCTGGGAGCGGTTGTGATGAGGTCAGAGGTCTGGAAGAGCTTATGATGGTCATGGAGCAGGAATGGTGGGATGCAGAGCCTGACCTCCACAGGCAGCAGGTCTATGGGGACACTGAGAGGAACCCACAATACTCATGAGATAGAACTATCCTCCATAGTGAAAGGAAATAGATAAAGCTGATGTCTGAAGGCAAAATATAATGAATAGAAGAGTCCGGGATAACATGTTCATTAGTAGCATGGACGGGGAATCAGATATTCTGGGTCTTATTTCTTTGTTTCTTCAGGTAATAACAGTAGTCTTAAGGTAGAGGTATTTGAAGGACAGACAAGGCTACAATGCAATGAAAGAACTATATATGACAGATATTAGAGTTCACATTGGAGGTGAAATAGAAAAATAATCTATGTTTAGTGAACACTGTGTCAGTAAGTCAGTCATTCTGTGTGGTTCTGAGTGTCAGGTGCAGGTCAGACAGGGTGGTGATTCATCTAGGCTGGGATAGCAGGGAGAATTTAGCTGAAAGGTGAATTATAATTGATATAAGGGGAATAATAATAAGTAGATGTGGTAGTGTTGTTCTGTAAACCTGACACATGCAATTGATATGACTGACTAATGTCACATAAATTAGCTCTGTGGAATTTTTCTATTACATTTTATTACCACTAAAATATAATCACACTTAAGAATAGGATAATTATATCACACATGTAACTAAATGATAGTTCTTGGTAAGACATTATTATTACAGTAAATATCTATTCTGCTGTAGTGGTGGCTGCCCACTTTGGGATAAAGTATACCTAGGAGAAAATGAGACCACATCTAAGGCCCTTTTGCAAATATTTTTTTCACTAGGGATTTGGAGAGAGTAAATGAAGGAGTCTGGAAAGAGCATGAGATTAGAAGTCTGCCTATCCAGGAACACTCCCCTACCCCCATCATCAGCCATATTATTAGCGGATTGCTGATTTTATATAAAAGAGCTTTTATAAATGAGCTTTTTGCCACCATAAGAAATCCAGTATGTTTAATCCTCAATGTTTTCTCCAGGATAGAGTTCCTCATTGTGTTTATCAAACCTACAGTCCTACCACTCCTGTACAAAGGTATGGGAAACCAACTGGGTAGGGGGATGTCTATACCTTTCATTGTTACTTTGTAAGCAAATTATGGAACTGTCTCAAATGAATCCATTAATCAGAAGCTTCCTGAGAACAGCACCTTAGTGGGTCCTGTTCTCTATTGCATCTCCAGCACTTAAATGTCTGTCTATAGTAGATTCTTCGTTTTTTTTTTTTTTTTTTTTTTTTTTTTTTTTTTTTTTTTGAGAGGTTATTGCTATAGGGTGCGTGAGCTAACCAGAAAAAGAGAGAGACAGAGAAACAGAAAGCGAGAAATCACCCCTCGGGAGGATGACCATGCCATAATCCCTTCTCCTCCATTCTCCTCTTGGGATCTTGGGCACACATGCACACACACCCGACTTGAGTTTAAGCCACTGGGTCTCAGACTTGAACCACGGTCGACTACATGGGAGTCCAGCAACATAGCCATTACACTAACTGATGGTCCCTAGATTCTTCATTTTTTCTTTAAGAGAGATTTTTGCTATAGAGCATGTGTGCTCACCGGAGAGAAAGAGAGAGATAGAGAGACAGAAAGTGATAAATCACCCCCTGGGGGCATGGCCACATGACAATCCCTTCTCCTCCATTCTTCTTTCCAGATTTTGGGCATGCACACATACGTGCCTGGTGTGAGTTTTAAACCTGGGCCTGGGACTTGAACTATTGTTGACTATGTGGCAGTCCAGTGATGTAACCATTATGCCTCTACTGGTACTTCTGACTGTCTTTGTCCTGGTGTTTCAGGCCCAATTTTAATTGGTTGAACTCCTCTCTTCTCTCTCTCTTAAGTAGACTTACTGCTAGCAGGAAGAGTTGGAAAATTTGGCATTGAAAGCTTGAACTTAAAGGTGCTTCTGAGCCTCTAGTTCTCATTCTGTCAGCCTTGGAAGATAACAGATTTTACTTCTTCAAAGGTTGAATTTTTCTCTTGGAGATACATACTAGTGGCCTATAAATTCCAACCACTCTCCCCTCAGTAGTCATCAGTTTCTGGTCCAGCAGGGCGATTCTCCACAGGTTCATGGGTTTCATGGCTCTGGTGGTCCATGTGGCAAGGTCTCACACACATGATGACACTCCAACCTTCCAGCCATCTTTATCCATTCTGATTATATTTGAGGCCTATATTCTAGTATGATATGACATTGTTTCTGTCTCATAGTAGAGTGCTTCCTTTCTATTTCTGATGCATTGAGGGACAAGCGGTGTGGTGATAAACCCAGACCTGGAGGATGTGGTTTCTATGTTCAGGAACTGTGTTAAGCTGGAGAGTGTATCAGAGCTGGTCAAAGTATGTCTCATGTCAAACACCTCAAGGGCTCCCCCCACTTTTTAAATTTTTTATTCTGAAGATATTAGGAACTGTGAGTCCTTGAATGTTGGAGTGAAACTAAATAGCTTAGTATTGTGTAAGGACTAAAATAGCTTTATTTTTTAATTCAATGAGTGAAGTGTTATATAAATTTTTTTGTCTGATATACCCAACCTCACACTGACTTCTCCACTTTTAATTCAAACTCAGTTTAGGTTCTATGATGTTCCTTTCGCTTATTCTAAGAGCAACTGGATGGTTTTGATGGATTACTCTCTTATATTTGTATTTCAACAATCATGTTGACAGAGTGAGATTCAGCTCTAAGGAGGTGATTGAAACCTAGAGAGCATTTGAGTTTCACACGTCAAGTTCCAAATAGGAAACAATTTTAATTTTTTTTTTACTAAAAATACTTTCCTGAATATTTGACTCATATGGTTGAGCTTTTCGTTCTGTATATTTAATAAAATCAAACAAAAATAAAAACAGGACATAAAGTTGAATAGTTCTTAAAAATGTTAAGTGGACAAAACATGTTGTTTCTAAAGGTGTCTTGAGACGTTTCATGTGGGAATCAGCCAAGGGCATGGACTTATTGTCTGTATAGCCAGGTCCTGACACAAAATTGGCTCCACAGTTTCTCCGAATAATGTGATTTTTAAGATCATTAACCTTAAAGATTGTTTAAGGAATTAAATAAATGCATATCAGGAACTTACAGGTTCCTATTTCATGACAAATAATATTTTTTGGTTGTTCATTTTAATTTGCTATAGGGCATGTATGCTCACTATAGAGAAAGAGAGACAGAAACAGAGAGTAAGAAAGCTCCCCTTGGGGGAAATAGCCATGCCACAGTTCATTCTTCCCCATTTTCCTCTTGCGATTTTGGGTATGCACATACAAGCATGTGGTGAAACGCTAATAATTCTTCAATCTTACAATTATGCTAACATAATCCTATCAAAACCTGTCATTTTCCCAATTATCTTACAGTCCACACTGTTCACATTATCAAATTTCCTAAATTCTTATCCCCATTTTCCTTACTTCTTTGGCTATTTCTCATGTTTTCCTCCAATCTTTCTCTGTGATTTTTATGGATTATATGAAATGATCTGTTCTTACTGAGGCCCTCTCTTCCTGTATCTACTTTATATTGTAGTCTGAAATGTTTCCATCTTGGCACTTTTGGGATTTGGGCCAGATAATTTGCTGCTGTGGAGGGCTATCCTGTGCTTTGTTCAATGTTTACCTCTACCCACTAGATGCCTGTAATACTATTTGTACCCCAAGTTCTGACAACAAAAATGTATCTATGTATTTCAAAACATCCCTTAGAGAGGCAACTTTATTTCAGTGGAGAAGAGTGGCAGATGCTACCTGTTTTTTGATATTTGCTAACTTCACATTCACTGTTTATTTAAAAATGTGTTTTCTTTATTCATGATACTGTATGTGTGCAAACATGAGAGTGAGAAATAATGTCAGTGAGAAAGAAAGACCCACAGAGAGTGAGAGAGTGAGAGAGTGAGAGAAGGGAAGAGGGATGAGCACCCTCTATAAGGTCCAGGATCCCTTACTCTAGTTGTCCAGTACATTGGATCCCGGGCACTCATGCATGTGCCAAGCGTGTCTCAGGCTGCATGGGCCAGACATTCAAACCATGGTTTCCCTGTAGGCTCTGACTTCCCTTGAGTAGCACACTGCCATTATGCTGTGGAGCTGGTCCTAGCCACTGTTTCTCACTTGGGATGTCAGAAACAGGTTATCCAATGCAAACGGTGGTGCCTCCTAGGAGCTTGGGGACCATTGTGAGAACATTCACTCCATGTTTCCTAGAAGTCATTCCTATACTGATGCTTAGAGGTTTCAGATCAATTCCCTCTTCTCCTCCCACCCCTTCCCTCCCAACTCTCAGCCTCAGTCTCAGAATTCAAGCATAAGAGACCGGAAAGACCATCTGTTACTCTGCTAGGATTTTACAGCCTCCATATGGCCAGTGCTAGATCTGAGGATCTGAAGAAAAGGACACATAGACAGCCAGTGGGAGAGAGACAGAGTGAAATGACAATGAGATCTGCGTAGTGATGAGGACAAGAAACTTTATTTTTTCCCAGATTCAAGATCAGGCATTGTCAATCTTCAAGTGTTGGAATAGGGACTGTGAGGTCCTGGACATCAGACGGGAAGAGCCTCCTGGGAAGAGCTTAGAACCCTGGACAGGACATCTCTCAGTTCATCTGGAAAAGCCAGGGCAGGGTGTTCAGGAGAGAATATGTTAGGGCAGGCTTTTCCTGGGTCCTTGGGTCCTTGTTTCTTCTAGAATTGCCTGTATCAGCTTCAAGATCCAGGTCAGCAGCATCCACCCAAGCCATGGCCGCATCCAGAGCCCCCAGACTGCTGCCCACTGCCCCGGTCACGGGAGTGGGAGCTCTGACGCCGGCATCGGTGGGACCTGTGGTGCCTGTGGTGGCTCAGGCAGCAGCCAGACTCAGAGCTGGGCTCACAGCAGCCCCCGGGGCTTGGAGCACAGCCAGTGGAGGCTGGAGGCAGACACTGTGCTGGGCTCTTTGGAGGGCACTTGGGTGAAGGGCATTTGGGTGGGCGCTGGCACTGCTGCTGGTTCTGCTGGCAGGACATCTTGGTGGAAGTTGAGTGACCTGGACAAAACAAAGCAACTTGTCAGTTCAGAGTCTACAGCCCAAGGTCTCCTGACTTACAAGTCCAGCAGCTACCTGAGCCAAGAGGGGCAAGAGGGCAAGTGGAGCTGAATTACAATGAGTTGGATCAGATGCCTACCACTGTACTCTCCACACTGGGCAGACGTTGTCAATGTACAGGACATCCAAGATTAGTGATCTCTCAGAGATGAGATGATCTCCTTAGATGCCTAAGGGATGTATCCATTTTGGAAAACCATTCTGGAGAATAGATGTCGGAGGAAATGTGTAGGGTTCTCGATAGGAAGAGATGTGAATTCCAGTGACTTTGGCAAGTCACGGAATTTCTGTCACATTCTCCAGGGGCATCCCCCTGACCTCAGTTTCCCCATTGGTGCTTCTCTGCATCCTGTCTGAGTCTGCATTCCAGATCTCTTTGTCCCTTTCTCTCCTGCTATGATCTTAACTTTCTGTTCTAGTTTCTGAAGTTGAATCCCATCCCCGGCTGGACACTCACCAGGTGCAGAAGAGGCAGGAGAAGGCTGTGTCCAAGGAGGCTATGAAGAACAGCTCAGACCAAGAGCCCTTTTATCTTGTCTAGGGTTTGTGATGCACAGCACAAACATGCTGCTTTCACAACAGGGGTGGTAATAATCCAGCATACGTCTAAGACTAGGTTTGTAACTTTTTACTGGCCTTTTCCAAGTCTATAGGTCCAGCTAATGAGACTGAACCAGGAAACAGGATGGTGTCCACATACCTCCAACTGGGGTTTCCTGGGAGCCTGCTACTCCTACTTCTTCCTTTAGGCTCACATTCTTTGGACGTGATTTTCTGGAAATGGTTATGACTATGACAGAATTCTTTCTTCTTTTCTTTCCCCCAAAAGATATCTTATTATTGTTGTTATTTATTTATTTATTCATTTATTTTTTGGAGGTTTTTTTGCTATAGGGCACGTGTGCTTGCCAGAGAGACAGAGAGAGACAGAGAGACAGAAAGTGAGAAATAATCCCACAGGCGGGGATGACCACTCCTTGTTCCCTTCTCTGCCATTCTCCTCTTGGGATCTTGGGCACACACGCACACACATCTGCCATGAGTTTAAGTCACCGGGTCCGGGACTTGAACCGTGGCCGACTACATGGTAGTCAGCGATATAGCTATTACACTAACTGCTGGCCCCTATTATTGTTATTTTTTACATTTAAGTTCTGTATTTATTTATTTATTTATTTTAAGAATTATTTGTTTTATTGTATTTATTCATTCATTTTTATTTTAATTTGACCAGACACACACACACACACACACACACACACACACACACACAGAGGGAAAGTGAGAAAGCAAGCCACCAGGTCCGGGACTCTAACCGTAGTTGGCCATGTGGAAATGTCCAGTGCCTTAACCACCACACCACCTGCTGGTCCCCTTAAGTTCTGTATTTAATTACACACAATGAATTTTCTGAGCATGAGTACACTGTATTTTAGTGTACTCATGCTCAAAGATATTGTCATACATATTATTTTCAACAGAGAGTTTTCCATTTTTGTGTCCCTTAAATGTTTTGCTTCTTTCTTTCTCCCCTTGATTCCCTTCCTCTTATTCTCCCCCACTTCCAACCTTCTTCCCACAGTGTCTTTAGTATCTGCAATTGTTCGCCATGCTTTTAGACCTTCCACTCTTTCAGTTTCTGCCACATAGTGCAGGCATTAGGTACATATTGAGTAGGGACATACCAATGTCTCTCTTTCATAGTCTGGCTTGCTTCACTTAGCAGTAAAACTTCCACATTAATCCACTTTTTTGTCAAATGCCAGGATTTCATAGCTTTTTATGGCTGAGTAGTATTCTATAGTGTACATGTGCCATACTTTTTCAATCCATTTATCTGTTCATGGAGATTTGGATTGGTTCCATGTCTTAGCAATTGTGAGTAATTTCACAATAAACACAGAAGTACAAGTATTTTTCTGATTGAGTGTATTCCTATCTTTTGTATAGATACTCAGGAGTGGAATTGCTAGATTATATGGTAGTTCTATTTGCAGGTCTTTGAGGAACCTCCATATTTTTCTTCACAGGGCTTTACTAATTTACATTCCCACCAAGCAAAGGAGAGTTCCCTTTTCACCACAGCCTTGCCGGAACTTTTCATTCTTTACTTTTTTTAAAAAAGGAATCATTTATTAAATTTTATTTATTATAATTATTTATTTACTTATATAAAAATTGTTTATTGAATATTTTTTCAAAATTAAAAAAATGTAAAAGTATTAACTTAATTCTATTTATTCATTCATTTATTTTAATTTGACCAGAGAGAGATACACAGAGAGAGAGAGGGAAAGTGAGAAAGCAAACCAACAGGTCTGAGACTTGAACTGTGGTGGGCCATGTGGGAGTGTCCAGTGTCTTAATCACCATGCCACCTGCTATTTATTAAATTTTATTTATTATTATTATTTTATTTTACTTTGTTATAGAGCATGCATGTTAGAGAGAGAGAGAGAGAGAGAGAGAGAGAGAAGTACCAGGCTCAGGACTTGAACTGTGGTCTGCCATTTGGGAGTCCAGTGCCTTAAACACCACACCATCTTCTGGCCCCGATGATTATTATTTAATTTGACCGGAGAGAGACACACACACAGAGAGAGGGAGAATGAGAAAGCAAGCTGCCAGATCCAGGACTCAAACCTTTGTCAGCCATATGAAAATCCAGTGCCTTAACCACCACACCACACCACACCCCCTGCTGGCCCCCATTCTTTATTTTTTTAAATCTTAGCCATTCTGACCAGATCTAGGTGGTATCTCATTTTTTTTTATTTGCATCTCCCTATGATAAGGGATGTTTGAGCAATTTTTCATATGCTTTTTGGTTGTTTGTATACTATTCTTAAAGAGTTGTCTGTAAAGCTCATTTTCCCATCTTCTAATGGAGTTTATTTTATTTTATTTTTCCTGGTAAGCGGCTTGGATTCCCTGTATATCCTGGTTATAAGTTCTCTCTCTGATGCAAAGTTTGCAAATATATTTTTGCATTCTGAGTGTTGTTGATTCACTCTAATTATTGTTTCTTTTGCTATGTCAAAACATTTTAAGCAGATGTAATTACACTTGTCAATTTTGGAAATTATTGCCTGTGCTTTGGGGGTCTTATTTAAGAAGTCTTTGCCTACTCTGATATATCCAAGAGTTTTACCTGTGTTATTCACCAGTAGTTTTATAGTTTGAAGTCTTAGGTTTAGAACTTTGATCCATTTTGAGCTGACTTTTGTTAATGGTGAAGGATAGGGGTTCAGTTTCATCTTTCTGCAGGTGGATAGACAGTTTTTCCAGCACTATTACTACAGAAATTTTACTTTCACTACTGAATTGACTGGTGCTTTTTGTCAAACATCAGTTGGCTATACAATTGGGGATTTATTTCTGGGATCTCTATTCTGTTCTATTGGTACACAAGCCTGTTTTTGTGCCAGTATCATGCTGTTTTGATTATCACAACTTTGTAATATATTTTGGGGTCAGGGAGTGAGTGAGTTGCCTTCCACTCCACTCTTCTTGTTCAGTATTGCTTGGCAATATGGGGTATTTTATAATTCCAGACAAATTCTATGATCACTTTTTTCTAAATCTGTGAAGAGTATCTCTGGTAATTTGATTGGGATTGTATTAAATTTATAGATAAATTTAGGTAGAATTGACATTTTGATTATATTAATTATTCCAATCCAGGAGCAAGAGATATTTTTCCACATTTTAGTATCATTTTCAATTTCTTCTTTTAGTATTTCATAATTTTCCTTGTAGAGGTTTTGATTTCTTTGGTTAGGTTTATTCCTAGGCATCTTTTTTTACTTTTTGTGGTGGTTGTAAATGGGATTGCTTTCTTCAATTCTACTTCAGTCTGCTCATTGCTGGTGTATAAAAATTCTATAGATTTTTTAATGTTGATTTTTTAAAAAGATTTTAAAATTTAATTCTATTCGTTGTTATTATTATTATTATTATTATTATTATTATTTTTGAGAGGTTTTTGCTATAGGGCGCATGTGACCGGGTCCAGGACTTGAAACGTGGTCAGCTATGTGGGAGTTCAGCGACATAGCCATTACACTAACTGCTGGTCCCTTATTATTTATTTTTTAAATTTTACCAGATAGAGACAGAGAGAGAGATTAAAGAGAAAATGAGAAAGAAAGCCACCAGGTCCAAGTCTCAAACTGTGCTTGACCATGTGGGAGTCCAGCACCTTAACCACCATGCCACCTGCTGGTCCCGGTATGTTGATTTTGTACCTTGACACTTTATCCTATTCATTTATCAGTTCCAGAAGTATTTTTGTGGATTCTTCTGGATTTTCTATGTATATAATTATGTCATATGCAAATAGAGATAATTTCACTTCTTTTCCCCCATTTGAATGTCTTTTATTTTATTCTCTTGTCTGATTACATTGACAAGGACTTCCAGCACTACATTGAAGAGGCGTGGAGAGAGTAGGGAGTCTTGTCTTATTCCAGTGTTTAGTGGAAAACCTTTCAGCTTGTCCCCATTTTGCATGATATTAGTTATGGGTTTTTCATATATGACTTTCATTGTGTTGAGAAATGTCCCTTTCATAGAAATGGTTTATTACCTGTTAATGATAACATACATAGTATTCTCAACTGGACTGGTCTGAGAAGTATTTCATGTTAGGTAAATTCTCTTTACAAGCCAAATGATGTATAACGATCAAATGTTAAAAAAAAAAAAAGAAAAAAAACTCAAAAACAAAACAAAACAAAAAAACCAGGAATAATAAAACTAAAAATAAAGTGCTGAAAGAAAATTTAAAAAAGAAAGAAATGTCCCTTGTATGCTGATTTTGCTTAGCATCTTAATCATGAAGGGAGGTCATATTTTATTGAATGCTTTTTCTGCATTGATTGATATAATCATATGGGTTTTATCTTTTCTTCTGTTAATATGATATATTATATTTATGGTTTTGTGTATTTTGAACCACCTTTTCATCTTTGGAATAAAGCCTATGTGACTTTATTCATGGTGTATAATCTTTTTAATGTGTCATTGGATACAATTTACTAGAATCTTGTTGAAAATTTTTGCATCTATTTTGCATCTATATTCATCAGAGATATTGGTCTGTAGTTTTCTTTTTTTGTTATGTCTTTGTCTGTTTGGGGGATAAGGGTGATGGAGGCTTCATAAAATGAATTTTGGAGAGTTTCCTCCTTTTGGATCTTTAGAAATAGTTTGAGTAGAATGGGAGTTAGCTCTTTTTAAAGGTTTTGTAGAATTCAGAAGTGAAATCATCAGGACATGGGCTTTTTAGTTGGGCTCTGTGTCTGACTGATTCAATTTTGGTAGATTATACATGTCCAGAAATTTGTCCATTTCATGATTTTCTTGTTTTCTGGTGTATAGTTGCTTGTAGTAATCTCATATTTCTGTTGTATCTGTTATAATATTGCCTGCTCCACTGCTGATTAATTTATCTGGTTCCTTTCTCTGTTTTTAATTAGACTAGCTGTGTGTCAATTTTGTATATCTTCTCAAAGAATTAGGTTTTTGTTTAATTTATTTTCCGTATAGTTCATTTATTCTATATTTCATTTATTTCTGCTTGAATCTTTATGACTTCTTTTCTCCTGATATATATATATATATAATTATATATAATTACATAATTATATATAATTATATATTTTATTTAATTAAATCTAAAATATAAAAAGAAATAGATATAACTATATATATTTTTCATTTAATTAAATATAAAAAATTATATTTAATCTTTTTTTGGTTGTTGTTTTTCCAGTTCCTGGAGATGTGTTTTTAGATTATCTATTTCTTCTTATGACTGGTTTTGCTGTGTCTCATTGGTTAAGAAAACTCACATGTGGGACCAGCAGTTAGCGTAATGGCTATGTTGCTGGACTCTCATGTAGTCGACTGCAGTTTGAATCCCGGACCTGGTGGCTTAAACTCACGCCGGGCACATGTGCATGCATGCCCAGGATCCTGAGAGGAGAATGGAGGAGAAGGGAGTACAGTGTGGCCATACCCCTGGGGGGTGATTTCTTGCTTTCTGTCTCTCTGTCTCTCTCTGTCTTTCTGGCAAACGCACGTGCCCTATAGCAAGAACCTCTCCAATAAAAAAAAGAAAATACATGTGCTTGTTATCATTGGCTCAATGGATTTTTAAATTTCAGCCTTAATCATTTCAGAGGTTATGAATCATTCAGGAATAATTTCTTTAGTTTAAATGTATTTGTGTATTTTTGAGTTTTTTTTTTATGCAGTTAATTTCAAATTTAATTTCATCATGGTCAGAGAAAATGCTGGATGTGGTTTCCATGTCTTTAAATCTGTAAAGGCTTGTCTTATGCCCTATCATGTGGTCAATCTTCCAAAATGTTCCATGTGGGGATGAGAAAAACGTATATTTTGTGGGTTTTGGGTGGCAAGTTCTACAGTTGTCTGTCAAGTCCATTTGACTTGGTATCATTTAGATAATGTATCTCTTTGCTTATTGTTTGTCAAGATTATCGGTCCAGAAGAGAGAGTGGAGTGTTGAGAGCCTCAAGATTTTTATGTTGCAGTCTATCTCTCCTTTTAGATCAAGCAGTCTATCTTTCACTTATGTGGGTGCTCCAGTGTTGGGTGCATAGCTATTTATGTGTTATATCTTCTTGATGAATTAGCCCTTTTAGTACTACATAATGTCCTTCTTTGTCTCCTCTTACGGATTTTGTTTTATGATCTATTTTGTCTGCTATCAGTATTGTGACTCTAGCTTTTCATTTTTGATTTTCCTTCATTTGAAATATCTCTTTTCCAGCCTTTCACTTTCAGTCTGTTTGTCTTTATCTGTGAAGTGAGTTTTTTTGTAGTCACTATGTAGAGGGTTCCTGTCTTTTTTTTTTCCCCATTCAGCCAGTCTATGTCTTTTGATTAGAGAATTTAATCCATTGACTTTCAACATTATTATTGATATTTGTAGACTTGTTCCCGTCTTTGTGTTAGCTATATTCTTGGTTGTTTTCTGTTCTCTTATTTTTGTTTATCTATCCTTAGTTTTCCTAATATAGCATTTTCTTCAGTACTTCCTTTCTTTTTCTTTTCTTTTCTTTTTTCTTTTTTTTGTAGAGGTTTTTTTCTATAGGGCACATGCTTGAGAGAGAGAGAGAGAGAGAGAGAGAGAGAGAGAGAGAAATCACCCCCCAGGTGGAATGGCCACACCACAATCCTTTCTCCTCCATTTTCCTCTCAGAATCTTGGGCACACATACACATGCACCTGGTGTGAGTTTAAGCCACCAGGTCTGGGATTTGAACCGCAGTCAACTACATGGGAGTCCAGCGACATAGCCATTATGCTATCTCTTGGTCTCATCCCTGCAGTACTTCTTAAAGATCTGGTCTAGTTTTAGTGAGGTCTTTCAGTTTTTGTTTATCAGAGAATTTCTTTTTTTGTTTTTCTTTTTTTCTTTTTTCTTTTTTTGTCTTATATGAAGGAGAGTCTTGCCAGGTATAATATTTGTGGTTAAATTTTTTTAATTAAAAATTTTTTTAGCATTTGAATATATCTTTCCATGCTTATATTATTTCAGTTGGGAGGTCTAATGTTAGCCTAATGGGATAACCTTTGTAAATAACTTGATGTTTTCTTCTGATCATTTATAGAATCTTGTCTTTGTCTGTTATTTTGACCAATTTGGCTATAACATGCTGTGGAGAAGATCTTTTTTATGTTGGTTCTACTTGAGGTCCTTTGTATTTCTTGGGTCTAGATATGTGAATGTTTCTCTTGGTTTGGGAAGTTTTCTGCAAGTATTTCATGGAATAGGTTTTTGATGCCCTTATTATATTCTTCACCTTCTGGAATATCAATTAGGTGTTTGGATATTTAATGGTTTCTAGTATATTGCATATGTTATCCTCTTTTTCTTTTAGTTAATTTTTCATTCTTTTTGGTTATTTTGTCTAAGTAGAGACTTTGTTTCTCAGGTCAGAGAGCCTATCTTCTGCATAGTTTAATCTGTTATTAATACTTTTGAGGGAGGTTTTGACTTCTTGTATTATAGTCATCATCTCTAGATCCTCTATTTGGTTCTTTTTTATGAAGTCTGTCTCTTTATGGAGTTCTTCCTTCAAGCTGTGGAATGTTTTTGTTATCTCCTGGAGTTGATTGGTTTTGATTGCATCTCGTTGAATTGAGTTATGATAAATACTCTGAATTATTTGTCTGACATTTTGATGATTTTCTTTTTATTTTTTCCAAAGTTGGAGATGAGTTCTTGTTTTCTCTTACAGGAGGGAGGGAGGTATTTCCTGGATTTCTTACATTTCTTGAAAAACTGCCGCAATTTTTAGTCATCTGGTGGTATACTCACTTCTTGCATCTTCTTTGAAGTAGATGTCTCTAGTTGGTGAAATTATGCTTCCCTTGATCTGGATTAAGTATATGCCAGTTTCTGTCTTCTGGCATATACTTAATCCAGATCAAAGGGAAGCATAATTTTCACACTGTGGCAGTGTGGTATCCACAGTGGGAGTTTTGGGTTCATATTTATAGACAGGGTTTTCTCTCCCTTTTTCCTGATGTGAGTGTAGAAGAGAACTCTTCTACAGTCTGAGAGTGCTTAGATGTTTAGTACCTGTATACTTGGACCTATTGGGGGTACAGTGTGGCAGGGGATTGGCCTGAGAGGTGAGAATGTAAGAGTGATAGACAAAATCATGGGTCACATAGAACATGGTGTGTAGCATAAAACAAAGCCTGACCCACACCCTAACTGGGCAGTGAGTTGAATATAAAACTGCTATGTTTAAAATCATCCTTTTTGGACATTTGGGTTGATTCCATGTCCTAGCGATTATAAATAATGCTGCAATAAACATGGATGTGCAAGTGTTTTTCTGACTGAGGGCTTTTCTATCCTTTGGGTAAATACCTAAAAGTGAAGTGATTGGGTCCTGTGGGAGTTTAATTTGTAAGTTTCTAAGGAATTACCATATCATTCTCCAAAGTGGTTGTACTAATTTATATTCCCACCAAGAGTATAGGAGAGTTTTCTTTTCACCACAGCCTTGCCAGCACTTATCATTACTTCCTTTCTTTTTTTAAAATCTTTTTTTCATTTATTCATTTATTTTTACATTTTTCCACAAATATTTACTTTGCATATCAAAAAATTTTTGCGGGACCAGCAGTTAGCGTAATGGCTATGTCACTGGACTCCCACGTAGTCGACCGCGGTTCGAGTCCCGGACCCGGCGGCTTAAACTCACGCCGGGCGCGTGTGCGTGCGTGCCCAAGATCCCGAGAGGAGAATGGAGGAGAAGGGATTGCGGCGTGGCCATCCCCCCTGGGGGGTGATTTCCTGCTTTCTATCTCTCTGTCTCTCTCTGTCTGTCTGGCGAGCGCACGCGCCCTATAGCAAAAACCTCTCAAAAAAAAAAAAAAGAAAAAAAAATTTTTGCTCATACTCTATAGTTCTTGATAGTTAATAAGCACCTTTCAAAATTTCAAAATATTGAATTTTAGATATTTATTTTCTTAATTTTAGTCATTCTGACTATCATTAAGTGGTATGTCATTGCAGTTTTGATTCGCATTTCCCTTATGATAAGAAGGGTTGAGCATGTTTTCATATAATTTTGGGTCGTTTGTATGTCTTCTTCAGAAAGTTGTCTGCTCAGCTCGTTTCTCCATCTTTTAATAGAGTTGATTATTTTTTTTATGGGTAAGCTGCTGGAGTTCCCTGTATGTTCTGGTTAACAGTCCCTTATCTAAGGTATCATTTGCAAATATACTCTTCTACTCTGAGAGTTATCTTCTCGTTCTACTTACTGATTGTTTGGCTGTGCAGAAGCTTCTCAGCCTAACATAGTTCCAGTTGTCTATTTTTGGGACTATTGGCCTGTGCTTTTGAGGTCTTCTTTAAGAAGTCTCTGCCTACTCCAAGGTCTCCAAGAGTTTTTCCTGTATTTTCCACCAGTATATTTATAGTTTGAGGTTTCATGCTTATATCCTAAATTTATTTGAGTTAATTTTTGTTGGTGGTGAGAGACAAGGATCTAGTTTCCCTTTTCTGCAGGTAGATATCCAGTTATCCCATCACCATTTGGTGAAGAGATTTTTCTTTTTTGTGCTGAATTGTTTTGTGCCTTTTGTCAAGGATCAGTTTTTGGTAAGGTTTAATCCTAGATAACTTTCTGGTTTTGTGGTTATTGTAAATGGGATTTCTTTCTTCAATTCTGTCTCAGTTTGTCCACTGTTGGTGTATAAAAGTGCTATATATTTTTGTACATTGATTTTGTATCCTGCCACTTTAATACATTCATTTATCATTTCCAGGAGTTTTTTGTGTTTTCTTTTTGATTTTCTATGTATAGCATCATGTCATCTGCAAATAGAGATAATTTCACTTCTTCATTTACTATTTGGCTGCCTTTTACCTGACCCTCTTGTCTAATTGCATTGGCTAGAACTTCCAGCACTATGTTAAAAAAGAGTGGAGAAAGTGGGCAGCCTTGTCTTATTCCAGTTTTTAGTGGAAACGTTTTCAGCTTTTCCCTGTTCAGTATGATGTTAGCTATAGGTTTTTCATAGATGGCTTTTGTTGTGTTAAGGAATGTTCCTTCTATGCTGATTTTGCTGAGTCTTACTCATGAAGGGATTTCGTATTTTACTGAATGCCTTTTCTGCATCAGTTGAATGATCACTTGTTTTTTTATCTTTCTTTTTAAATGTGATGTGTTATATTTATTATTTTGCATATGTTGAACCATCTTTGCATCCCTGGAATAAATCCTACTTGGTCATTGTGTATAATCTTTTTAATATGTTACTGAATATGGTTTGCTAGTATCTTATTGAGAATTTTTGCATCTGTATTCATCAGAAATATGAGCCTGAAATTTTTTTTTTTTGTCATGTTCTTGTCTGGTTTTGGAATTAAGATAATGGAAGCTTCATAGAATGAATTTGGGAAGGTTCCCTCCTTCTAAATTTTTAAAAATGGTTCAAGGGGAATTGGGGCTATTTCTTCTTTAAAAGTTTTGTAGAGGGTCCAGCAGTTGGCATAATGGCTATGCCACTGGACTCCCATGTAGTCGACCGTGGTTCGAGTCCCGGATCCAATGGCTTAAACTCATGCCAGGCACATGTGTGTGTGTGCCCAAGATCCCAAGAGGAGAATGGAGGAAAAGGGATTGCGGCATGGCCATCCCCCTCGGGGGATGATTTCTCTCTTTCTGTCTCTCTGTCTCTCGGGTGAGTGCACACACCCTATAGCAAAACAAACAAACAAACAAACAAACAAAAACCTCTCTCAAAAAAAAAAAAGCATTTTGTAGAATTCAGAAGTAAAGCCATTGGGACCTGGGCTCTTCCTTTTTGAGAGACTGTCTATTACTAATTCAATCCCATTGCTTGTTATGGGTATATTCAGACTTTCTATGTCTTCTTGATTCAATCTTGGTAAGTTATATGTGTCCAGAAATTTGTCCATTTCATCTAGATTTTCTTGTTTGTTGGCCTATAGTTGTTCATAGTAGTATCTGATGATATTTTGTATTTCTGTTGTATCTGTTGTAACAATATCTCTTTCTTTGCTGACTTGATTTATCTGGTCCGTTCTCTGTTCTTGATTAATGTAGCTAATAGTATGTCAATTTTGTTTATCTTCTCAAAGAACCAACTGTTGGTTTCGTTTCTTTTCTGTATAGTTTTTATATTCCAGCATGGTAGTATCACATCACACTTAAAGTGTGACACAAGAAATTAAGAGATTATGCAAAAATTATTAGATTTTTTTAACAATAAACAAGGTCTAGGGTGCATGGTTGATGTAGGGCAGATTATTGAGACGTCGGATGGCAAAATTATGGTTTATCATGATACAAACTACATCTTCTAGCTCGTAGTAAGGCTTTATCATGTTGTTCCACTTCTCAGGTATCTCTTTACAAGTGACTAGGACACATCTGTACCAAATAAAAATTGATGCCATGGTAAAATTAGCCTCAGGCTCTTCCCCAACTTCTATATCCAATGATGAACAGCCACATTCCCTGGTACTGTATTTCTCTTGCCTGAAATATCCTTGCTATTCCTTTAAAAACCAGATGTAAGTCACTTGTTTCTGCGAAGAAAATCAACTAGACAAAAAATTCCTGATCAGGAATTCTGTATTGTTCTTAGCACACTCCTATTACTAAGAGTAATTCTTTATTCCTCAATTGCTTACTTGTCAAGTAGTTGGAAAAGGATAATCAGTTAAAGAAAAAGTTTCAAATCAATTGTTACTGTTTATTATCATCTTTAGACTGTCATATAATGGCCTTAGAAATTATCCCGCTTGTTACTGTTAACTGGAGAACTCTTAGATATTACTCATCAGCCTGCTGAACTGTACCCTTCTCAGAAACATAGACACCATCCAAGAATTTCCTTATATCCTTATTTTTAACTGTTGTGGCTTGTGTCAAAGCAACTGAATTTGAAACAAGTTTAATATCATTGCCTTCAAGGATCAACTCATCTTTATGGGCTTGATATACTGAACAAACAACACCTGGTCTCATTCGAACCCTCCAGATGTATTTTTTGCCCAAGAAATTTTGGATTTCAATGAAAGACCCATTCTCCTGAATAACGATATTGATGGGGAAATGAGCGTACACAGACCTCATCTTGTAGCGGAAGCCCAATGTAACACCCTTGATCATGTTTGGATGTGACTGCAGGTAGTGTGAACTGTAGCCAGTTCCATTCTGTTTCCCCACCATTTGTCAACCCGCAGCCTCTTCTTCTTTTTTTTTCCCCCAAGCTCTACATTAATGAGATTGAAGTCTCTCTGCAGGGTTCTTCACAATATCTATGCGTCCCTTCAGGGTGATGTTGGCATCCTCAGGAATGTTAACGATCCGATTGCTGAGAATGGTCTTCATCCTCATAGTTCTGCTCGAATCTTTATTATTTCTTTTCTCCTGGATTTATTTATTTATTTATTTTTGTCATTTTCCAGTTCCCTGAGTTGTGTCGTTATGTTGTTTATTTGCCACCTTTCTGCTTTTTCCCTGTGGACACTAATTGCTATGAACTTCCCTCTTATGACTTCATTTGCTGTGTTTCATAGGTTATAAACACTTGTTTGTTCATTATCATTGGTTTCTATGAAACTTTTGATTTCACTTTTAATTTCTTCTATAGTTTTAAAGTCATTTAGGAGTAGATTGTTTAGTTTCCAAGTATTTGTGAATTTTCTAGGTCTCTTTCTGTAGCTGATTTCAAGTTTGATTCCATCGTGGTCAGAAAAGATGCTAGGTTAGTTTCTATACCTTTGAATTTGTAAAGGCTTGTTTTGTGCCCTATCACGGTGTCAGTCTTTGAAAATGTTCCATGTAGAGGTGAGAAAAATGTGTATTTTGTGGTAGTTGGGTGAAATACTCTATAGATGTCTGTCAAGTCTATTTCATGTATCTTATCATTTAGATCTCAATCCCCCTCTAGTCTTAGTCCCATTTTCTTTTTTAAAGAATTATTTTATTTAACTTCATTTATTTATTTATATTATTTTGACCAGATAGAGACAGAGAGAGAAAGTGAGAAAGCAAGCTGCCAGATCCGGGACTTGAGCTATGGTCAGCCACGTGCGAGTCCAGCACCCTTAACCACCGTGTTACCAGCTGGCCCCTTTACTTCCATTTTAGTCTTATTTCAGTTTCTGCAAAATTTACTTTACATTATTGAAAGCCCCATACTAAATATTGGACTGGAAAAGGGCCAGTACAAGTAATGAAAACACACACCATTTTTTCATGCAAACTTTGTGATGAAGATGAACAGGAGAGAGAAGTTTAAAAT
Source organism: Tupaia tana (assembly GCA_026018925.1). Classification (NCBI taxonomy): domain Eukaryota; kingdom Metazoa; phylum Chordata; class Mammalia; order Scandentia; family Tupaiidae; genus Tupaia; species Tupaia tana. Next base: position 93,991,564 of record JAKSZU010000004.1, read on the forward strand.
ATAGTTGATATTTCAATTTTCTTCCATTTTGCTGAACAGAGTTACCACAGATAATGTCATAAGGATGGGGTAATTGTCTTTCCTGGTTTATTTGGGGAGTCCTAGTTTATACCTTGTCTCCCAAATGTATCTTTGTTTAGATGACATTATAGAGAAAAGGAATCAACCTTAGAGAAATGGGGATAACAGTAACTTCAGGTTCCTTAACAAGAGCTAGCTTGGTTTTCAGGTGTGACCAGGATGCATACATCACCCTCTGTCACTTCTCCAACAGACTTTTCCTAACTTCCTTCATAAGCTCTTTCTCCTGATATTTTCCCATTTAGTCAGTAGCCCCTAATTTCTACATTCATCCAACTTTAATTTAGTATCAACTATGGACCTGGTATTTTGCTCAGCAATGGGAATACAGCTGCAAATGAGAGAGACATGGCCCACCTTAACAGGGCTGACTGACAATCCAGATAGAGGCAAAGCACCAAATGATGAATTACAACTGTGGTGTATGTTAAAAAGAAATTGCAGGGGACCAGCAGGTGGCATGGTGGTTAAGGTGCTGGACACTCCCACATGATCAACCATGGTTCGAGTCCTGGATCTGGTGGCTTGTTTTCTCACTTTCTCTCTCCCTCTCTCTCTCTGTATATCTCTCTCTGGTCAAATTAAAACATAAATGAATACATAAATAAAATTAAATTTAAAAAGTAATTCCTTAAAAAAAAAAAGAAAAGAAAAAAAATTGCAGGTTCTATAAGGCATGTAAGAACAAGGCCTAACTTAACCTGTAGATTCAGATATTTCTGTAGGAATGAATAGTTTTTCTCCTGGATGTGTGGTTCAGTAGAATCAAGTACAAAGCCTTTTTGTTGGTTTAAATGGGCATAATCTTGAGTCATTAGGCAACAACTAAAGAGTAACACCAATCTCAATGGTTGAGTAAGTTCCAAAGTTTCTATATGACTCTCAGCGGAGAGAGGAGCTTCCTTAACTGCTCTGAGCAGGACAGACATTGAGGATGTGAGCTGGGCAGAAGAGGAAGAGCTGGGTGAACTGCCTGATCATAAGAGCTGTCAAACTGGCTTCTATGACTATGGGACACATCCTTCTGTAGATTCCAAGACGTAATGTGGAGACACTTAGTGCCAATTTAGACTACTAGTCACTGTGATTTGGAAAATAATTGTTACTGGGCTCTCATCTGTTCTCAGAGGTGAAACTAATCGACTCATTGCCAAGTTATACTTTACAAGAGATGCTCATAATTTGTAAACATGTGCCTTCTGTGTGAATATATAAAAAAAGATCTAGACAGGCCAGCAGTTCTAAGGAGCGGCCTGGAATAGTTGAGGACTGCACTCATATCAGACTAAAAGGGACCCAAGGACATGAGATCATCTCAGTAGATGCAGAAAAAAAATTGACAAAATATAATATCAACTTATTAAAAAATCTTATCACACAAGGAAAAGAAAATCCCTGATTTGATAAAGAGCATCAACAAATTAATTTACAGCTAACATCATATTTAATAGTGAGAGAATGGATACTTTCTAACATCAGGATCAGAGCTAAGGTATGTCTAAAGAACATGGAGTACAAAAATAAGGTCAGAATATCCTATTAATCTATGTTCAGCAAAAGCACAAAGACAATTAACAGGAGGAAGAATAATCATTTCAACAAATGGTTGTGACAATTCATATGTAATAAAAAGACCTAATATCCACGAAATTAGCTCAATATGGATAAGAGATCAAAATTGTACATAAAACTACAAAGCTTTTAGAATTAAACAAAGAGAAAATCTCTGTGACTCTGGTTATTGGAAAATTTTTCAAATATGGCAAAGAAGGGCACAAACTCAAAAAATATTTTTGGATTTTATCAAAGTTAAAACTGAACTGTCCTCACAGTCATATGGTCAAGAGTAGCTGGATACCACATAGTCAACCACACAGTTCAAATCCCAGCCTTGGTGACTTGAAAAACATTCCAGGCACCTATGCATGCATGCTCAAAATATCAACAAGATGGAGAAATGGAAGAGAAGAGATTGTGGAGCGGCACCATTGAGGGGGTGCTTTCTTCCTCTCCTTCTCTGTCTCCATGTCCTTCTCTGGAAAACACATGTGCCTTCTGGCAACTTAAAAAAAAAGTAAACTGCTATTCAAAAACATTGCTTAGAAATGCAAAGAAAATGTACACATTTAGAGAAAATATTTGCAAAGCACATATCTGGCTAAAGACTAGTGTCCAGAATATTTAAAAATGCTAAAAATATCAATAAAAGGAAAACAGAGAACATGATTTAAAATGGAAAAATATTTAAAGAGATATTTCAATGAAGAAGATACATGGATAGCAGTTAATATCTCTATCATTTCATCCCTTCTTAAGACAAACTATAAACTGCTGATTTCTCTGGGGACATTGTCCTCATAAACTTTTCATCAAGGAGCAAGGATTTCACCATCCTTCCTCTCAACCAGCTCTATACATTTTGTGTTTATTCTTCAATTTTAGCGTAATTCTTGTTGCTTTGGTAGGGGCTCTTTTTAAAGTGATGTCTTATCTTTTTTAGTGCCTCTAACTTGATCCTGCTCAGACATATTTTTATGAAGTTTGTATGAGTTTATTTTGGAGCAAAAATTTCATAAAATAAATGCAAAGCTTTGATTTTTTTTCCCTTTGGAACATTATATTTATTATTCATCACTGTTGTCAAAGGGCAGATTTTGCTATATGGTATAAGCATGACACTGTTCTTTTTAAAAATGTTATACATTCAAACACTGTATATCATTACAGCTTATAAAATGAAATTTCTTAGCATAAATGTGCTGCATATTAGTCCAGTTAAAGATATTATTATACATGTTATCATCCACAGATAATTTTCCATTTCTTTGTCCTTTAAGTGTTTTGCTTCTCTCTTTTTCTCTTGAGCTTCAATTGTTTTAATCCATGCACATGTATTTTCCTTGAACTTTTTGAAGAGCTCTCATACTTAAACCTACAGTCCATTTACTTGTTTCAGGACACGGGATAACTCCAAATATTCAGCAATGTGAAGATTTCCTAGTAGTCCCAACATCCTGAGGACCTGGAATAACACAATGCAACAACTTTCCTGACTGGTTTTGAATGAGGAATTTATGACCTAATAACATATAAGGTAGCTCTAGAACAGAAAGTCGTTATCTGAAAGCTATTTTTAGGGTGAACCTTCTGAGCAGGTATACATTAGTAAATGAGCAATAAATAAATAAATAATCAAAGATAAATTCTTCTCCTTTGTGAAAAATAGCCAAGTCATTCTTGGGGAAAATAGGACAAACAAGCCAAAAATGACACTCTGAGAGATACTTTTTCTTAGAGTTTGTGTCATTTAGTTTTCTTAATCTTGGGTTTTATTTGTATGGATTTGAGTTAACAATAATCCTATAGCAAAAACCTCTCTTAAAAATAATAATCCTTTGTATATAATACAAACTCCCTATTTATCCACGGTAGATCTTAGTTAACATATTTATCGGATAGTAGTATCTATTATATAAATGGCAAACACACAAAATTCATCACCCAAGTGAGAATAAGAACTATGATAGTATATAGACTTTGGTCGTAATCACGAAAGACAGCATTTTGAATGCCATAACCCAAATGTTGAAATCCCAAAAGATAAAAATTTCTAAAGTCTAAAATCCCAAAAATAAAATTTTGAGAAAATATTTTAAAATTATTTAAAAATACATTTATTTACATATTTAAAAATTTATCTGGGGACCAGCAGATGGTATAATGGTTACGTCACTAGACTTCCATGTAGTTGACTGCATTTTGAGTCCCCGACCTGGTGGTTTAAAACTCAGGTTGGGTGCATGTGTGTGTGTTCAAAATCCCAAGAGGAGAATGGAGGAGAGGGAATTGTGGAATGGCCATTCTCTGGGAAGGGGGGAGAGTTCTCTCTTTTTGTCTCTCTGGTGAGTGCATGTGCCCTATAGCAAAAATTTCTCTCAAAAATAAAAATAAAAATTTATTTGAGAAACACATAAAATAAGACAAAACACTTAACACAACACACTAGGCATAATAACATATATATTCTGGAAGCATAAACACATGTATATAAGAGACAGTCATGTGGGCATAACAGTTATGAGCAGATGAATTATATTCATAAAGAAATAGATCTAAAAGCAAAATTAAAATTAATAAAGGCATATCACTATAGCTGATAATGTTATACATCTAACTGTATAACTGGCCATCTGGTCAACCTGTCTTTTGATAAGATAATTTAAAATACAATAAGGGACCAGTAGATGGTATAGAGGTTGAGGCTCTGAATATCATGTAACAGACTGCACAGTTCAAGTCCTGGACCTGGCAGCTTGAAAACCTGCTTGGCACCTACACATGGATGCCCTAAATCCTGAGAAAATAATGGATAAGAAGGGATTGTGATGCGGTCATCTCCATTTGGGAAGCTTTCTCAGTTTCCCTTCTCTCTCTGGCTCTGGCTCTGTCTCTGTCTCTGGCAAGCACACACTCTGTGTAGAAAAACTTAAACAAACAAACAAAAAAACACTGCAATAAGTCACCACTACATATGCAGTCACCCAGTGAGCCAAGATCTGGAATTATCTTTCTCAAATACAGATGTATAAAAAGAACACATCTTCACTTATTGAGGAAATTTCAACATTTTTACAAATATAAGTACACAAAGCTTATACACAAAGTCAATGTTGCGATAAAATACTTTCACAGAGAGAAATTTGCAAAGGATGTATAAAATGAGGTAGAACTCTCTAGAAGTTCTATAGACATAATTTATGTCTCTAGTATTGAAAATGATGTCAAGATGAAATACATAACATAGTGAACTGTAAAAAAATAATGCAGGCAACCTAAAATAGTGGAAAACAAAAGACTTAAAATATTGGAGCCAGCAAGTGACTTGATGGTTAAGGTGCTAACTACCACATGACTGACTGTGGTTTGAATCTCAGATCCAGTGACTTGAAAATCATACTGAGTGTGTGTGTGCTTTCTCAGAGTTTTGGGAGGAAAACGGAGGAGAAGAGATTGCAGTATGATCATTCCCTCTTGGGGGATGAATGCTTACTTTCTATCTCACTGTCTCTCTCCAGTAACCGAACATGCCCTATGGCAAAAACCTAAAAAAATGACAACAAAGCAAAACCAAATAGGCATAAAGCTAAAAAGATAATTTTACATATGAAAAGGTATATTACAGAGATAAATTATGGGGAATTGCATGGAGGTAATCCGTAACAGTTAGCTAACTTTCACAATCATTAGATACATTTGGAAGTCTTGTATCTCAATGAATAGCTGCTTTTATTTTTTCATTTAGGGCATACTCTTAGAGAATAAGTTCACATTCATTTTTACATAGTGTTCCTCTTTTTGAAGTTCTTCTATGATTTGATATACACCAACATCAGCATTCTTTATTACATGTTCCATATCCTATGCCATTTTATACATAGTACATATTTATATACATATGTCTTGGCCCTTGCAATGAAATGATTCTCTGTTTTTGTAGCACCTATAATAATGAATTTTTAAACTTCTTTTTTTCCAAGAGACACTGTGGTGGTGGTGGTGGGGGGGGAGAGATTTCTAACAGTGTCTTGCCTTGTCAGGATCTTTATTGGCCCATCTGCTGCCAGCTAGGATGAGAGGTGCATACCAGCACACCCGGACTGTTAAAGTTGGGCTGGGAACCAAACTCCAGTCTCTCATGTGGCCTTAGCAGGGCCCTCTTGCTAGTGCCACTATGGCTGAGTTGATTAGCTTTTAAATTTTTATTGTTTGTTTTTAAGTAACTTGTACTCTTATCAGAACAGTGTAATATCTGGGGTTTTAATATTTTGGGGTGATGAGTTTCAGAATTTTAGATGTTAAGAATGTAAAAATTTAGGGATTTTGACCTTCCAGTATTTCACCATTGGGGCTTATTGCATTTAGGATTATGTCTTTTGGGATTATGATAGGCCCTGATCATAAACATTTCTGGAAGAGTGCTTCTGTCATCAGATTGAATAGATTTACTTTTCTGAATAGTAGTCTAATTAAGCTTCAATGTACTCAAGGAAAGACACATCCATACAAATCTCCATATTACTACTGTTGAATGAAGTGAAAAAAAGGGATAGAGCTTGTGACTGGATGAGCAAAGGTGGGGCAGCAGTTCCGGGACAGACCAGAATGGGAAGTAATTTGGCAGTCACAGGATATCCTGGTTCCACCTTATTAGATCTGCAGGCACGTGCCCAGGAAGACACTGCTGGCAGGTAACTGGGAAGTGCCTGGTTCGGTCACCTCCCCTGGTTGTGAAAGCTGCAGCATACTCTGGGAGTGCATCACAAACCCTGCAGAGGATAAAAAGGCTCCTGTCCTGAGCTCCTCATCACAGACTCCTCAGGAGCAGCCTTCTCCTCTCTCCTGCTGTCACTGCAACCGGTGAGTGCCCAGTAGGGGACAGATTCTCAGCTGGGAGTGTTGTGGAAAGAAAAGCCCAAACCAGAAATTGAACTATGAGGAAGAGGCCCACAGTGGGCAGCAGCGGGGAGGTGATGGTGGGGAAGGTGTTTTTGGACAACCATCAGGGAGCTGTGAACTGCAGAAGCCACAAGACTGGATTACTTCCCATTCTTGTTCTGAGCATGTGGCCAGGGATGCACATGGATCCATCAGGCATCCTTGAGGATGCTATATCCAAATGCATTTGTCCCCTCCATGTTTCCATTTCTCTCCCAAGACTTTGGCTTAGAAAGCAGCTTTGTCATGGGGGTGCACACCTATCCGACAAATTCACAAGTGAGGAGATCATGATCTGAGGCGTCTGTGCTCAAATGTTTCTATTATTTTGCTCAAGGTCAGATTCCTGACGAGATGTCCTGCCAGCAGAACCAGCAGCAGTGCCAGCCCCCGCCCAAGTGCCCTTCACCCAAGTGCCCTCCAAAGAGCCCAGCACAGTGTCTGCCTCCAGCCTCCTCTGGCTGTGCTCCAAGCCCCGGGGGCTGCTGTGAGCCCAGCTCTGAGTCTGGCTGCTGCCTGAGCCACCACAGGCACCACAGGTCCCACCGATGCCGCCGTCAGAGCTCCCACTCCTGTGAACGGGGCAGTGGACTGCAGTCTGGGGCCTCTGGATGTGGCCACAGCTCTGGAGGCTGCTGCTGACCTGGATCCTGATAAAATTTTAAAGGAAAAAAAGAATCCCAAGGGCCAAGGAAAAGCTCTAACTTGATGCATCCTTTCTTAGACATCTTCCTCTCTTTCTTGAATTGAGCAGCTGACATATTCACAGGGGAGGGCTGTACTCATCTTGGAACACCTTGCCTATCTGTGCATTTTCCAAGAGCCTGAAGACTTCCCCTCTCCCTGACAGTGTTATCACCTGTTTCTGACTATATAGAAAAATAAAGCTTCTTTTTGACTGCATTTGAATCTCACTTTTGTTTTGTCTTGTTTTACCGAATTATTTTTTAACTCTTCTCCGTCCAAGGCTGCTCATTGGCTTTCCCTCCCTCAGCTCCCGATGGCTGAGCATGCCTAGCACCAGGAACGACTTAGGTTCCAGGCTGGAGAATTAATGAGTCAGATTTTCTTCATGCAGAGGGGTCCTGTGGGACGTCTGAGGGAAAAGGGTGGGGGGAAGAAGGCAGTGTTGAGAGAGGTTGCTGAAAATGCTCTTGGAAAAAGGCTTGACTTTCTTTTTGTGTAATACAGGGATGACAAGACATTAGAACCTTCAAACTATGTTGAGGATATTACAGAAGATAAGAAAATGGAAAAGAATGAAGGCAAAGAGGTTGGAGGGCATAGGGGTAGACATAAAGGTCTGAAGAAGGAAGATCAAGTTAATTTACAAATAAATTATTGACTTTAGAGAGGAAAATGAGCTGGTAAATTCTGAAGTAACTGGAATTGAGGATTTCATTCTAAGAATGCTAATGACGGGCCTCGAACTGAGAGAAGAAAAGACATGAGAAATGTCTCAGGGATTGCAGATTGCATACTTACAAATTGCTTTCAAGAGATCTGAGATACAATTGAACTAATTTTCATCATTATTATGTATATTTTGGCTGTTGAATGTTACTTTTTGAACTCAAAAATGGAGATAGCCATTTTGCAGTTACTATAGGGTCCTAACTAGGGAGCTCCTGCCCCAACCTTAGAGTAGGGCAGTGCTTACCTCTGTTCTGAACAGAAATGACCATTCTCCACAAGTTCTGGTTCACTTTGACAGCTAGATGTTTGAAATAATATTGCAGAAGAACAAGAGTCTGTCAGACCCAAGCCGTGATGGTTCTCATAATAACTTACAAAGGTGAAAAGACAGCATACAACTGTGCCATGATTAAAGTTTAAATTTTTTAGAAAAACCAGAGTTTGAGCATGGAAATTTTATGGGATACTTTGTGAATTACTGAATGAAATAATTGTTTTGTTATTTCATTTTTTTAAAAAAGTGGCACAACTGAAAACTAGTTTTGCTCACTTAATTTCTTAAGAAACCGGGATAACTGCTAGAAACTAAGTGGGGAAAGTGATTGGTAGAGAGTGGGTAGTGGAGGGTGAGTGTGAGGAAAAAAAAAAAAAGAAAAAAGAATGAGCTAGATGAGAAGTGAGCTTGTTTTAACCAAGAATACTGTTTGTTTTTTTCTGAGTCTCTTCAATACCTAGTGTACCCTACAGAACAGTGTTAGCAACTACAAAAAAAAGCCAAGTGTACAACAAAGTACAATTAGTATTTCCTCCCTATATTAACTCTGAGTGGATGTAAAGGCAAGAAGAACAATTATCTTTTTTCTTTTTCTCTGTTTTATTTTGTTTTAAGATAGAGCCTCACTGTTGCAACCCTCCTGACCCAGCTACCTGAGTCACTGAGATTACAGGTGCACACCACCACACCTGGCCTTTAGGCTGGACCAGGAATCCAACCCAGGCCTTTTCTGTGGTCCCGGCCTGGAGAGTACAGTGTCTTAGCAGTGCACACCACTGTGGCTAAACCTGTATCATTCTTAATAAATAAAAGGGTCACATGCACAATGCTTCTTTAAGTGAAAAGGCAATAATTTTAATTGTGAGATATATATAAAGAGCTATAATTACTATTTCCTTTCTTGCCATAGAACAAATAGGTAGTCATAGTTTATATTCATTATGTCTGGCCCAACAAAAGGGTAAGGTATTGACAAAATCTTTTTCCTGTGAACTATTAATATATGTTTTTTTGGCCGGCAGATGGCGTGGTGGCTAAGGGTGCTGGGCTCCCACATGGCCGACCATAGTTTGAGTCTCAGACCTGGTGGCTTGCTCTCCCTCTCTAGCTCCCTTTCTCTCTGGTCAAATTAAAATGAATAAAGTTAAGTAAAATAATTCTTTAAAAAATATATTTGTTTCTCTTGTGCAACTAAATATTCTTGTTTGTTTGTTGTTTGTTTGCTTCTTTCTTTTTCTTTCTTTTTTTTTTTTGAGAGATTTTTGCTATAGGGCATGTGTGCTTGCCAGAAAGACAGAGAGGGACAGAAAGAAAGCGAGAAATCACCCTCCAGGGGGATATGGCCACCCCGCAGTCCTTCTCCATTCCCCTCTTGAGATCTTGGGCACGGACACACACAGACCCAGTGTGAGTTTACTCGGACCATGGTCGACTACATGGGAGTCCAGTGACATAGCCTTTGCGCCAACTTGTTTGTTTCTTATACAACCATCTAAACTAAATGGTTTAATTAGGAAGAATGCTGTAATTTCAGTAAGCTGATATAGCCTAGTTCATAATAATTCTGGAAACATTTGCTAAGATTCCATTAGTATTTTCTATTGCTACAAACTAATTCCCTTGATTTACTTGAGTATAATTGGTGAAATAAAATAGAAGGAAAATTTAAATAAATTTACTTAAAATTCTAAAGCTTGGCACCCAGGCAAAATCTTATTAACTAGAGTTAACAAGAGCTAGTTCAGCACTTTATATCTGCTTTTCAGGCTTTTTTAAAATTTAATTGATATCCATTGTAAAGAAATATTTATGTACTGGTCCCATAACCTCGTGGTAGGAAACCAGATCCCTCATGGCCCACCATTGTTTGAGTATAAGACTGTGGTGTGATCATATCTCATTAAAGGTGTTTTCTCTTTCTCATTAAAGGTGTTTTCTCTTTCTCTCTCTCTTTTTCTTTCTCTCAATCTTTCTCTGGTAAGTACATGTGTTCTCTAGCAATTAAAAAATATTATTTACCATACAACCAAGTACCACAAGCTTGAAATATATTCTTAAAAATGTATTTATGAAATAATACTGACTCTTACTACATACAAAGTATACTACATACAAAGTATTCTGATATTTCTAATCTTTCTCTTTTTTTTTTTTAAAGGTTGATTATTTTCTATTAAGTTAACTTCATGGCTGACTAATGGATCATTCAAAGTTCTGATAAAAAAAAAAGAAAGAAAAACACTGGAATAAAAAACTTCAAAAGCAACATTGATTGGGGTTGAAACCAGTTCTGTTCTACCAGTCAGATTGCACAGTTGACTGAAGTAGGAATCACTGAGAAAGTGGCCACAGTTAAGGGACCTACATTTGAGCAGGCTTTGAAATCAATATGACAGGTTTCTTGCTCTGGGGCACTGGGACTTTTACTCTTTAAAAGTCAGAATTTAAATATATAACAGAGTGCAGAAACCATATTGTATGCCACAAAGATGTATTACAATTAAATGCAAATAAGGAATTATTTTTAAAAATAAAATGAAATTATCTAGATGTTGGTACTGTCCAGCAAAATTTTCTATGATCATGAAAAAAATGTATAAATAACACTAAAAAGAAAAACCATGGGCAAGCTCTTTTTGAGAACAGGGAAGTTTCACATTTAGCCATGTTGTGTACTTGAAGCCACAAACACTTACAAACTATGCTGGTTGGCCTCAGATTTATAGGAACGACATGTATTTCAGGGTGGATAGAGACACAGATTTGTCAATCAAGTTCTAACTGTGCATCAGCCACTGGGGATTAGTGAAGTCTAAATTAGACTGCGTGACTCCATTGCTTCATAGCTGAGCAAATGACCTAACTGCTCCGTGCCTCAGTCTCCTCATCCTAAAAGATAAGGATGATAATTATTATCTCAGGACCAGCAGATAGGGTAATGGCTATGTCGCTGGACTCCCATGTAGTCGACTGTGGTTCAAGTCCTGAACCCGGTGGCTTAAACTCACACCAGGTGCGTGTGCATGTGTGCCCAAGATCCTGAGAGGAGAATAGAGGAGAAGGGTTTGAAGTGTGGCCATCCCCGCTGGGGGGGTGATTTTTCACTTTTTATCTCTCTGTCTCTCTCTCTCTTTCTGGTGAACGCACATGCCCTATAGCAAAAACCTCTAAAAAAAAATAAAAAAAAAAGAAGAAGAAGAAAAGAAAGAAATTAAAATAAAATAAAATATGTTATAAAAAATTAGAGCTTTTGAGTCAGATGTAGAGCACCTTCAGGATTGTTACTGTTGGTAAATCTAATCTGAGCAAGGAAAGAAAGAAGCAGGGTCAATGAGAAATTTCAGACCTGAGACACCAGCATAGTCATATAAGTAATAAAGTATGGCTGTGCCACTAAAAATGGTTCCTAACAGCTGAGGTTCCAAGGAATGGAGGAAATATTTGTTCTCTAGATTTGATTAGGCTACATCAAGTCAACTGGAGAGTCATGAATTCATCTTTTAGTAATTCATTCCACAAGTATTTGTCCAGTATATCCACATGCCAGAGGAGGCTGGAGGCAGACACTGTGCTGGGCTCTTTGGGGGGCACTTGGGTGAGGGACACTTGGAGGGGGGAGCTGGCACTGCTGCTGGTTCTGCTGTCAGGACATCTTGATGAGAGATCAGTGAGCCTGTGTAGATCAAAGAAAAGGGTCAGTGAGAAGGTATTAGGCCAATGGTTTTATTGAACCCTTGCTCAGTGCAGAGGCTTCAGGTCAGTGCTTCTCATTCAACAGTTGATCATGGATCCTTTCCCTCTAAGATCATTTGGTCCTCCAGCCAAGAAGGGGAAAAGGAACATAGAAACCAATTTGGAATCAAATCCACCTAAGCTGTCCTTCCGTCTCTACTGCCTCCTTCCAGGAAGGGAGCTGATAGACTTCTGGATGAGTATTCAGGACTACTGCATACAGTGCTACTGGAGCTTATCACACAGACCCAAGGTGGACAGCGCCCCCTGCAGGTGTTCAGTGCACAAAACACAAAACATCCCATCCCTCTCTAGTGTTTTGTATTTCTCTGGATACAAATGAGCAGGGTGAAAATATCACTGAAGGTGTAAGAAGGCAATGAGCACTTCTGTTGGAACACAAGGGAGAAAGAGATCCTGAAGTCGGCTACCTCCCAGAACTCCTGACATGGCTCATAGATCCTCTTTTCTCATAATCCTGTCATCCCCATCCCTGTCCCACCAGGCTATCCACCATGTCTGCCACCTTTGTCCTGTCTTCTTGCTTCTCTCTCCTTGGTGAGGCAGACAAATGTTTGCTTAACCTCTTTAGTTCCAGTTCTGTCCCCAGATTGACACTCACTTGGTTCCATGAAGGCGGAAGAAGCTCTTTCTAAGGGTCGTGTGAACTGAAGAACCCAGGATCTCAGCCCTTTGTTCTGAGTTTGGTTTTATGATGCAGAATTGAAGTATGTATCCTTGATCCCACTCCAAAAGGAAGGTGCCAGTTCTGGAAGAACTGAAGCACCATCCCAGGACCAGACTTTCATTATTTTCTTAAGCACATATTTTGAAGAATGACAAAAAAAAAGCAGGAAATTTCAATCCTGATTCAGTTACCAATGGTTCTGGCCTCTGTCTGCCATTCCACCTCTATTTATTCATTCAGCTCACATGTCTTGAGCTCAGGATATGTCCTTTGGGAGCTCTGGTGGTGTGGAAACAAAGAGAACACGTTGGCCTTAATTAGCTCACAATTTCCTTGAAGGCTAGATGAGCAACTGAATAATTAAATTGGACCCCATGTGCTAAGTGATGTAGCAGAAGTGTGTACAAATGCAGCAAGCTCGGGGTTTGTGCTTTGGCAGTCTATCCCCCACTGCTTTGTAGATTCCCTTAGAAGGATGAAGTAATAAGCTCTTGTTTTAAGGGTGTTGGCTGAGCTGAGCATACTGGACCTTCAGGTCAAGATGTGGTTGGGCAAGCAGCATAAGAAGGGAGCTGAGATCATGGCTAAGGAGGTAAAACCCTTCAGAGAACCTCATGCAATGCAGCAGGGGGCTGGGTGGGAGAGGTGTAGAGACAAGGCAGGTTTTGAAGGAGAAGCCGATGATGTAAGAATGTGACCTCGATCTGTGGTACAACAGAAATCATAATTAATGATAAAAAAGGACATCTGTTTGTGGCTATTTGTGGTATATGTGAAGCTGAATCTGATTCAACATGTTATGCTGATGATTGATGAATTCAATTTGTTAAATTTGTTGATAATGATAAGGTTGATGGAGCTGCATGCAATTCACTTGCTGAACAACCACAATAATGCTTGAGGTTTGAATATAGTGAAATTCATGTGAATTTAGTATCATTTTTCATTTGGTTTTAGTTATAATATCATTGACTAATGAATCATTGAATTCATCTGTTATGTTATAGCAGACAAAGAAAAGCTACTGTCATGTATTTTAAAATAATTTCTTTTACTTTATGTATTTATTCATCCATTCCAATTTGACCAGAGAGGGACAGAGAGAGAGAGTGAGAGAGAGGGAAAGTGAGAAAGCAAGTTGCCAGGTCTAGGACTCAAACCACGGTCAGCCATGTGAGAGTCCAGCGGCTTTAGTCACCAGACCACCTCCTGATCCCAATAATTTATATTATACTACATGTTTACAAAGAAAATAATCACATGTCATTAAGATGTATGACATTTCTAATAATCATAGCACACGACACAAATTGGCCAGGAGGAAACTAAACGATTAAAATATCTCAGACACTTGGTGGAGTTGTTCTTATAAAATGCAAGTGAGCTTCTGGATGGCTTTCCCAAACCTCATCTTTGACCTCCTCCTGGATGTTTTTATGCCAGTTTCTTCCCATCTTTTTATCCTGGAGAAAGTGAGTCATAATCGCCATCTTACAGCCCATCCTTTCCATGATCTCGGTGAGTGACTGGTAGACCAGTCATCCTGTGTTGACAACTCAATGACTCAGCATTCAGTCCCTTCTCTAGAGCCTGAGGGCAACTCCAGGTGAATTCATCCCTATTCATCCTGACACTCTGGGTCCAGGAGAAGCACAGTCAAGACTACACCTGGTTTAGCTGCTCGAACCTATGGAAGTCTATCATCTGGTTATGCTGACTGGTATAGTAAGAATAGATAATGCAGGTTTAATCCCAGCAATTTCTTTCAGCCAAGATGTGTCAGGAACAAACTAATCAACCAACCAAGGATTACACATACAAAACATTTTTTTCTTGATAAATAACAGCCCTTTCCAGTCTAAGTCTTCTCTATTACTAAGACTTTCTGTATCCTATGAAATAAAATTGCATTATTTATAGGAAAGATGGGATGAGGGAGCCTGGAAATGCTGCTTTGGCTTCCAATTTAAGGATCCTTCCCCTGGGATATGCTGGGTCTACTACCCCTTTTGTAAATAAAACACTGGCCCATTCCTTCTAAAAATTTGCTGATAAAATCAAGCTCTAACAGCATTTTGGAGGCACATACCATTTTAACAGGATTTTTGTCTACGTCTCTAAAGCTAAAAATAATAGGAGCCAAAGAAAACAGGTATTGATAACCCTCATGGGACTCACTATGCAGTAGTAGAACTAAGACTGCCTCATCTCTGTCCCATCCTCCACACATATTCCAGCCTTTATTTATCTGGGAGAGACTAGAATATGGGAAAAATTGAAGAGTGGTGAGTTACCATCTTTGGAGAAAAGTCTGGCATTTTTCTTCTCCTCCCCACAGGGGAAGGGAGCAGCCAGATGAAGGGGCTCTAAGAAGACCACTCACAGGGTGGTGGTGTCTGCAAAAATGAGAGATGAACATTTTGATTCCTGTTTAGGCTATGGCATTGTGTCTGTTCTCTGAACCTATTATGATGGGGAAGTAAAGGAGAGGGAAAGGCAGAGAAGACAGGCAACATGAGGTCAGTGTACATGCTTACTATTTGATAGGTCAGCTGGGCATTGGGGAAGACAGCCAGGCTTGAACTGTCATGCTAGTGTTCTGCTTAGGAGGATTGTCTAAGGGCAAAGGGCTGTCTGCAAGAAGCAGCTGACATTGATGAAGTCAAAACAGAATGCATGCCACCATGCTGTTGGGAGACCCTTGTAGGCCACATGTTGAGTAAAGGTGAAAATTTACCATAACAGTGGGGCTGGAGGTGAGACTGGATGAGGGGGATGCTTCACCCTCCCTCAGCCCTCCTGTCTGCCTTTAAATTTACATTGGAGCAATAATTAGCTGAACATGGATCTCATTTCAAGTGTTTAATTCATTTTTGTTGAATGAAACTCCAAGTTCTGAGAGGACTGAGCCATGTCTAAGAACAGAAAAATCAGATTTGACAGAAGGAAATATTGAAGCAAGTAAAAAAAAAAAAAAGTTGGGGAATACAGAAAAAAAAACTCCATAAATATATAGACTATAGTAAAATAGCCTAATATATGGATAATTGTACTTGGATTCCCAAAAGAGGAGATACTCGTGTTGAGTAAGTTCAACTTACAAACAAATTGATGTATAGAAATTAAATGTATAAAATAAAAAATAATTTAAAAAAAGGAAAAGAAATTGGCAGCATATGAAGAGATACTGCTCCAGAATTGCGCCAAACTGGCAAAACATATGATGGGTTAAAAATGATTAAGAATCCTGGGTCTGGGACCAGCAGATGGTGTAATGGTTACTTCACTGGATGCCCACATGGCCGACCATGGTTTGAGTCCTGGACACAGTGGCTTGAAACTCATGCATGCCCAAAATCCCTGGAAGAGAATGGAGGAGAAGGGACTGCAGGTGGCCATCCCACCTGGGGAGCAATTTCTCACTTTCTCTCTCTCTGGCGAGTACACATGCCCTATAGAAAAAAAATATCTCTTAAAAAAAAAATAGGGGAGGGAACCAGCAGTTAGCATAATGGCTATGTCGCTGGACTCCCACGTAGTTGGCCGCGGTTCGTGTCCTGGACCTGGTGACTTAAAACTCACGCCAGGCGCGTGTGCGTGCGTGCCCAAGATCCCGAGAGGAGAATGGAGGAGAAGGGATTGCGGCGTGACCATCCCCCCTGGGGGGTGATTTCTCGCTTTCTGTCTCTATGTCTCTCTCTGTCTGTCTGGCGAGCACACGCGCCCTATAGCAAAAACCTCTCCAAAAAAAAAAAAAAAAATAGAGGAGCTGGCAGGTGGTGTGGTGGTTAAGGGTACTGGACTCCCACATGGCTGACTGTGGTTCGAGTCCCAGATCTGGCGGCTTGCTTTTTCACTTTCTCTCTCTCTCTTTCTCTCTCCCCCCCCCTTCTCTCTCTCATTCTGACCCTCTTTGGTCAAATTAAAATAAGTTAATATATAAATAAATAAAGTTAAATAAAATAATTCTTAAAAATAAAATCTTAGGTCCACATAGCCATGGTGGCTCAAATCCTTTCCACCTGTGTCTACAGCCTGCCTGTGGTCTTTGTGTGGCTGCCTCGGGTGCCCATGCTGGTGGCTGGCCCGATGTTCAGCATGGCTCTTTGTCTCTGGGGCCCGATGTTCAGTATGGCTCTGTGTCCATCCAAAGCCAGGATGAAGCCGGGGGCTCTGCAGCCATCCTTAGTGCCTGCTCAGATTCCTAGCAGACCTACACAGCTGTGAATCCAGTATAGGGATGCACCCCGCTTGATGTTAAAGGGAAATAAGAACTGTGTTCTTTATGTCTTGAAACTCTATGATAAAACTCTTAGTCAATTCCCATTTTATGAAAGACCTAGGTTTAGAAATTTTAAGTCAAGTGGAGATTATCATGGCCATGGAAGATGAATTTGGGTTTGAAATTACTGATACAGTGGCAGACAAGATAATGTGTCCCCAAGAAATTGTAGATTATATTGCAGGTAAGAAGGATGTTTATGAATAAAATACCAGAGCCCTTTCCTTCACGGAGAGAAGACACAGACGATGCTGATGAGTATCTGGCAGTGAGAACACATTTCAGCATGATGAACTGATAGAGTTCTGATAGTAACTGACTGAAAGAGTAATACTGTTTGACTTGTATTTAAATTGTCTAAGTGTTTTCCACTTTGAAAATACATCTCTCTATAGATATAAAAAATTAAGAACCCCAAGCATAAGTTACTTCAAGTATTAGTTTTTGGGAATCCAACTGAAGTTTAGTGTTTACCAGTAGCCCTTCTTGCAAGCTCTGAACTCCTACAGGGTAACATGCTGAAATTATCCAGAAAAGCCTCTCCTATTCATAGCTGCCCCTTTCGCTTTCAGAATCCACAAATGACTGCAGAGAACATGTGCCCCAAAAACCTGACTCACCCTGCTTGACTTCATCTCCATTTCCTTAGCATCTGTTCTCACTATCTTGGTGTAGGCTGGCTAGATAAAGTACAATTAAATTTCAGATAAAGAACAAAAACCTTTTAGTCTAAGTATATCCTATGCAATATGGGGGGCTTACACTTAAAAAAATTTGTATGACAAATTTAAATTTAACTTGGTGTCTTGTATTTCTATTTACTACATCTGGCATATATACTCTTCTTATCGCTTCTGTGCCTTCAAAGAAGTTTAAAAACAAATATCCTGTCCAGATTTTCTAGCTATTCCTACTGGGAGCCTAAAATGACCTCGTCAGTCATTACTAGAAAGGAAATTTCTGACCTTTTAAAAAAATTTTATTTATTTTATTAGAGAGGAATAGGCACTCTGACAAGACATGACATAATCCTCCTTCCAAACACCTTAGGTGGCCAGGGTCATGGTATGTGTACTGATCAGTGTGTGCAAGTTGACCTGGGCATTGTATTTTGGTCCTCCAGCACCATAGAGTGGTGTGCTATCACTGTGCCACTGCTGTGCCACCGCAGTTGGCCCTAAGTTTTTAAAAAATCACTTTTAATTGAAATGTAACATAGATATAGTAAAACATGCAATCACTATATACAGCTTGATGCCTTTTCAAAAAGGAGTTACATTTACATAACAACACCCAGATCAAGAAACTATCCCTTGCATGTTAGAAACTGCCCTTACTCCACTTTCAATTGTGACAGTTCCCATTTCCATCAAAAGTATTAACAATTGCTATCCTGACTTCTAGCAGCATAAATTGTGATTGGTTTTGCACTTCACATAAACGAAACCATACACTAAGTGCTCTTTTTCATCTGGTTTCTTTGGTCTAGTGTTGTGTTTATGAGATTCATCCATGTTGTGTGTAGCTGTAGTTTGCCAATTTCTTAGTGGCATAGTATTCCATTGTGCAAATATTCCACACTTAACTCTGAATTGTGGAATTTGGTTAGATTCCGGTGTTTGGTCTATTAAGCATAGCACTGCTGTAGCCACTTGTATGGATGCCTTTGGTGCACATTGTGCATTTTCTTTAGGGTGCATCCCAGGAGTGGATTATAGGTTGTGCATATGCTCAGCTTCAGTAGATACTACCAAGCAGATTTCCAGAGTCTGCACTAATTCATGCTCATACTCGTAGTATGAGGATTGTGATGGCTCTCCACTCTTGGAAGTCCTTGGCATTACCTGCTTCACATTTCCAACTCTCAGTGTTTTTCCCAGTGGCAGCTAAGCATCACCTTGCATCTGTGATGGGTTTGGGGCAGGAGAGAGGCAGTTTAGGTTATTCTCACTGAGAATATACTCTGATTAGACAGCCTCAATTAGTCCTGCATAGACTATCTTGTGTCATCCTACTACATGTGACCATAGTCCACATTTTGTAGGAATTCCTTATATTATTGGCTGTTTTAACCATGAGTTTATTAATTCCATGAGGGCAGAGACTAAAATTGTCTTACACACCTAATCGTTTATGGCATGGACTAAATACTCAAGAAATGAGGGAATTAATGAATAAGTAGATGAAATTTTTCTGTGGATCCCAAAAGGAAATTTCAGAAATATATTTACTATGTAAAGCAAATGTCTCCTTGTGTTGATGATACTTAAGATGATAAAGATGATGATATTGATAAAATACTTCATGTCATTTTCTGACCCTTTTGGCATCCAATCATGTGACTGTGGGGTTAGAGTTTATTAGTGATCTTAACAGAAATGTTCCCTATGTCTCCCTTATTTTCTTTTTCTACCAATAGCAAAGCACTAATAACTTGCATGAGTGTCTCACAGATATGGATCAGCTATATGTTGCTGCAGAAAATTTTAGAAGAGACTGATAGCAACCATCTAACCAATCAGCGTGTCTTTTGCCTTGGCTTTATGCTCGGGACTGTGCTAGAGCTGACGACAGATAGTAAAACAAGTCTTGATTTCTGCCCTCAAGGTGCTCAGGCTAATTAGAGACTGTCACAAATTAAAATTTAATTAACAATGGAGAGAAAAAAACACAGAGAAAATATGAGGGTTGAAAATGTTTACAAGTCGCACAAGAGCAGAGGCAGTGAGGTTGTGGTATACAGCTAGAGGATGCAGTGGGCTAAGGTGACCGAGGAAGACTGTCGAAAGGCCCGTGCTCCTCTGGGCTTCAGGGTGCAGAGAGAAAATGACTGACTAGGAATGTGGATCTCAGATATTCCATTAGAACACACTTCCTTGAATCTAATCAAGGTTTTTAATTGTTGAAAATTAAATTATAACAATCTTTATTTTCCCAACTTACTAGAAAATAATCAAGACAATGGAATGTTTTCATCTAATTATAATTTTTTTTAACCCTGTGTATTTATCTTAAACAGTGAAATCTGACACTAAATCTCAGTTAAGCATTGCTCTACTCACATCACTCGGGTGCTTCTTACCAATCGTGTGCCTTTTTTTTTTCCCTAATAGCCTGAATATGTGACTCCTTGAAGAAAGGCTCTTGGGACCAGCAGTTAGTGTAATGGCTATGTCACTGAATTCCCATGTAGTCGATATGGTTCGAGTCCCGGACCTGGTGGCTTAAACTCACGCTGGGCGCGTGTGCGTGCATGCCCAAGATCCCGAGAGAAGGGAGGAGAACTGATTGTGTGTTGCCATCCTCTCTAGTGGGTGATTTCTTACTTTTTATCTCTCTTTCTGGCGAGCGCACATGCCCTATAGCAAAAACCTCTAAAAAAAAAAAAAAGAAAGGCTCCTGCTCCCTCACCCTGACCTGGGACAAGGAGCCCCTAGAATGGCCTTTAGCTAACAACCAACTGGTATGGGATTATGAAAGACCACCTTCCTTTCCTCAAGTCGGGACAAAATATGAGAATAAATTCATCCTCCAGAGTTCTGTAGGTTAGGACTTTGAGACTGCACATAGTCTAGCCTCTTTCTCATTCAGTGTGATCCTCTCCATTCCCTTAGCAGTTTATGTGGAGGGGGACACACCTTACAAAATCACTTGCACAGAAATTCTCATCTTATTTCTGCTCCCAGAGAATACTCTCCAACACTTTCATCTACTGACAAGAGCTACAATAAAACAACAAATGAAACTTAAACTACAGCTACTTGAAACTCCAAAAAGAGATTTGCTGAAAACAAACTGCGTGCCATGTTTTTTTTTAAATTTTTTAGATGCATAAATCTATATCCATACACATATTTTCTGCAAGAAAGACTAATCTTGCCATCATATAACGATTTAATTTTATCAGCATGGTGCCATGCCTTTTCATATGTTCTATCATGTTAACTACCCTCAAAACTGCTCTGATTAGTAGGGACCAGCAGTTAGCGTAATGGCTATGTCGCTGGACTCCCACGTAGTCGACCGCGGTTCGAGTCCCGGACCCGGCGGCTTAAACTCACGCCGGGCGCGTGTGTGTGCGTGCCCAAGATCCCGAGAGGAGAATGGAGGAGAAGGGATTGCAGCGTGGCCATCTCCCCTGGGGGGTGATTTCTCGCTTTCTTGTCTCTCTGTCTCTCTCTGTCTGGCGAGCGCATGCGCCCTATAGCAAAAACCTCTCCAAAAAAAAAAAACAAACAAAAAAAAAACTGCTCTGATTAGTGAAGGAAAGGAAGGAGGGGGTTCAAGGCCCCAGGATAAAATGAGCATATGCCCAAGGCAGCAGGATAAGTCAGATGTGCTCTGGAATCAATGAGTGGGAATCTCCCTGGTGCCATATAGGTCACGTGATATATTGGCACAGTTAATATGCTCTCTCTATTTTCCCAGGATTTCCAAGTGTTTTATTTTTTATTTTCATTATTTTTAAGGTATACTTCTTTATTTCTCTAGAGAGACAGGGAGAGAGAGAGAGAAAGAGAGAGAAAGCCACCCCTAACGTGGTATTCACATTTGAATGCTCCCCCAGCCCCAGCCTGCTCCAGATCAAGGGCACATGCATGCTCAAAGAGGTATCCAGATGTGGACCCAGAACCTTCCTATGTGAGTCAGCCTTACAGATCATTGTGCTATTACTGTCCCATTCTTCAGTCTTCCCCAACAATGTTTGATTTTGAGCACAAGCTATTTTTACAATTTTCAAGTTGATTAAAAAAGAAACCTTATGCAAAAGTGTTTGTTGTGGTAAGCCCATAGGTAGAAAGGCCAGCCAAGCGGTTGTTGTTTAAGAGAGAGAAATAAAGACCAGTCTGTGGCTGAGTCAGTGGGGATTGAGGGGAGCAGATAGCTGCAGCCTATGCAGAGCCACTCTGTTACCAGGATCTCTGTCCAATTTACGTCTAGAATCTCCCTACATAGATTCTTCCCAGTGTGGCACTTTGTATCTTTATTGGTACTTGTGTCTTCTTTTCCCAAGTCATAAAATGAAAGCAGAGAATCTGGTCAGATTTTGTGAGTTGCGGATGTTCCTAACAATTTATTCGCATCTCTCACCTACTCTTAGCCCAGCAAATGGAGATGGCAACAAGGATGGTGGCCACCAACTATGGCCTCCAATAGGAGGCATGTTTGTTGAGTGAGTCCAGACGAAAGCAGGGTCTTGATCCCACTTCCCAGTCCCGTCTCTTTGGAAACCTAGACTCACTTTTTTTGTTACCTGTTTTGCTTGTTTAAGTTTATTAATTTATTTCTTGTATAAGAGAGAAATAAGAGACAGAGACAAGCACCTCCAACAAGGTACCATACCCAGCTCTAGCCAGCCTGGATTACAGGCATGCCCATGCATGTGTGGAGTGCTGAGAGAGGCCTTGGAACAGAAACCCTGGACTTTCCCATGTGAGTCCAACCTTCCAGAGCATTGCATTACCATCTTCTGGCCCCTAGCTCACTTTTAACAACCAAACAGTGCTGAAAACAACAATAGGAAACAATAATAAAGACTTCATTTGTCTATTAGCATATTACATATATTAGCTTTTTAAACTTACAGCAATCACTCAAGGAAGATGCTATTATATCATCCCCATTTTACAGATGAAAGTCAAGTTCAGAGAGATGCACACAGCTACTAAGTGGCAGAAGTGGGAATCACATTCAGGAGATGTTTATCATGCTGGAAGCTTCTGAACAAGGAGCTCAGTTACTGCTGGGGACAGGGAACAGGGAGACCCTGAGATGCAAACAAGGGGTCCTTGCATGTGCGTCAGTTACACTGCTGCTGTGTCACTGTCTGGTCCTCCAGTTTTCTTTAGTGTGCCTCATCATTGTACCATGAACTAAGTGAGTACGAAGCAGCATGCTATTTCACTTAGTGGTCCTGCTCTATTGGCTTTATTATCCTCATTTTTTTTTTGAGAGAGATTTTTTTCTAGAGGCCATGTGTGCTTGACAAAGACACAGAGAAATACAGAGAGACAGAAAGTGAGAAATCACAACCCCTCCAGGGAGATGGCATGCCACAATCCATTCTCCTCCATTTTTCTCTTGGGATTTTGATCACGCATGCACACAAATACCCAGTGTGAGTTTCAAGTCACTGGATATGGGACTTGAACCATGGTCAGCCATGTGGGAGTACAACACTTTATTCACTATGCCACCTGCTGGCTCTATTATCTACATTACAAAACGTGTCTCCATAGTTCTGAACCTATCAGAACTATCAGGTGAGAACCTGAGTAAAGAAGCATTGTTCTTGTCCCTGGGGCCCAGCACGGTGCTTGGCACATTTTGTTCAAGTAAATAAATAAGCGTGTTGGACGTATGCACAAATGATGATGAATGCCAGGATTTCAGAAGCTTGTCTCCAAGTTGCTTTAGATGGGGGAATTAATCACTTCCAAGTCAGCTTTTCTAAGTGTCTCTCCATCCATTGGTAGATCTTGTTAGGACCTCAAATCAATTTTCCATTTTTGTGTTCCTTTAATGTTTTACTTATTTTTCCCTTTCATTTCCTTCCTTTCACCCTCCCCTATTTCCCATCTTCCTCCAACACTGTCTCTATATCCATAATTATTCTCCATGCTTTTATATTCTCTAGTCTTTCAGTTTCTGCCATATAGTGTGAACATTCAGTGTATATTAAATGGGGACGTACAATCCCTCTCTTTCATAGTCTGGCTTGCTTCACTTGGCAGTAAATCTTCCATGTTCCCATTTATTTTATTTATTTTAGACAGACTCTCAATACATCAGGATCCTCCTGCCTCAGTCTTCCAAGTAGCTGGGGGCTGTAGGTGTATGCTACCATGCCTAGCTTTTAGTGTGGCCTGAGAATTGAACCCTAACCTCCTATTGGGCTTCAGCCTACAGAGTAGCAACACCCACTAATGCACACTACCATGGCCAGAGTTTTTTTAAGTTTTTCTTTTTTTTATTTCTTCAGAGAGAGAGAAAGAGGAAAGAGAGAGAGAGAGAGAGAGAGAGAGAGAGAGAGTCTCAACAATGTCTACACTGCAATCTATTTCCAGCTTCAGTCAGCTGGGATCACAGACACATGTGCATGTAGCTGACATGCAGAGGGAGGTCCCTGGATGTGAACCAGGTATCTTCCCATATGGGTCCAGTTTTATTACTATTGTTTCTCTGTCTGGTCCTCAGAAATATTTTCTAATAGTATTTTTTTTTCTGTATTATTTATAAAATAACTTTTTGTTTCTTCTTAAGCTTAGTTTGCTAGGTTGTACTTTTCTATGTATGCGTCCCATTTTAACTAAGCTTCCAATGTAGGTCGCATTGTTATTGATAGTCTTTTATTTTCATCTTTTCATTATCTGCTTTATTGTTATTATGAAGATATGTAACTTTTAAATTTATAATAATATTTAGTGATAAACTCCTACCTTTTTTTCTACATTAATCTTACCAGAATTTTTTTTCTATTCTAGAATTGGGGTTCTTCCTTTTAAAGAATGAAAGGATGTGTCAGATTTTTATTTTGACCCTTTCAGACACCAGAGAATGGTGGCCAGGGAGCTACCAAGGAGGTTTAAGTTCCTTCGGGAATAAAGTCAGGGCAACACAGAGAATTCCTGCTCTTATGAGAAGCTCAGAAAAATTGGTGGGAATGAACTCACTTTAAGTTTTCATACTCCCGCTCTTCCTTCTCCATCTCCCTACCAGATGGGGATTACAATCTAAAAAGCAGGTGATGGCTTGCTCCTCAGTATGTGGAGGGGGAGTGCTGAGGGTAAGACCCTTATGTGATAAGCTGATTTCTTGATGCTGGACTTTATAAAGCAGGCTCATTGTGCACCATTCAGTTCTTAACTTTATTGCCCTTGGCACAGACTCAGAATCCTTTCCCTAATAATTATTCACAACCAGAATCTTTAATACTTCCCAGGGGAATATGAACTCATAGGCCTACATGACAAAATACATAAAGATCACACACATTTAAAAAGTTTCCAGGTTGGCCCCATAGCTTAGTGTATAAGAGAGCCAGATACCACATGGTCAATCACAGTTTGAATCCTGGCCCTGGTGACTTGAAAAACATGCATGTGTGCTGAAGATCCCAATAGGATGAAGAAATGGAGGGGAAGGAATTGCTATGTGATGACACCCAATTGGTAAGTACTATCTCTCTTTCTGTCTCTCTTATGAGCACATAGGCCCTCTGACAATTAAAAAAAAGAAGTTTCTATTACAATCAGAGATAGTAGAAATAAATCATCAATATTTATTTTATTTTATTTATACTTTCTTATTTACATTTAATCGTTGTACATCTTCAGGGGGTACAATATGGATTTTCAAAGTATGCATGCTGTGTGTGAAAATCAAATTCACCAACATTCTTGAAGTAAATACATAAGGTGAAGTTTATTTGGTATTCTATGACATAAATTTTAAATTTATCAACATTTTACCCCAACCAACACTTCAAAAAGGAAAAGCATTATAATAATGGTAGGGATGGGAGAGAATTGAAGTAAATTACAAAATCATCTATCAGATACCCAAGAAATAATAAATATAACTAACTGTGTTGTAGGGAACAGAGAAGATAGAAAATGAAAAAAAGCAAGAAAATAAAACAAAAAAGATCAGACAGTGACTAATACAGAAGACAGATAATAGAGATCTCACACATAATCTGTATGCCTGAAGATGGAGAAGGACATAATGTAAATAATACTTAAAACTATAATTCAGAGATTCTCTTTCTCCCACTGAATGAAACCATAAAACCTGTAGAGACTGCACGGAGCAAGTTATTTGAGAACTCTGAAATAGCAGCAAGCAGAGAGGGGAAGATCATGCGAAGTCAACCTCAAACTGAATGGTGGTACAGTTATCTTTTCTTTTCTGGGATTTCCTGACCTGAACTTGGTGCAGCTAGAAACCTGCAGTGGGCACTTTGGTGCTTAAAGAGAGCCTGGGAAAAATCATCTAGTTCCGGCTTAAGGAGCAAAAGGGTGAATCTTCATGTTCAGAGGGAGTGGGGAAATATCCCCCTTTACCGACTTCGTTCTTTCACACCCCATTTCTCTGGAAATTACATGTCGACGGTGGCAGCAGCTGGTAGGGAGATGACAGGAGGCAAAATTGAGAAAGGGAATGTTTCTCCTTTTGGTAGAGCTATGATCCCCCAAATGATGGGGGCTGCCCCCATTTTTTTCTCTCTCTCTCTGCTCTACCACTTCTTTCTTTCTTTACATTTATAGTTATTTACATTCATTCAAGGTACATCATTACAGTATATAAAATGAGATTTTCCATCAAGAATACACTGTATCTTGGCTCAAGTATATTACCACACGTGTTATTGTCAATAAATAATTTTACCTTTCTTGTTTCTTACATATTTTGCTTCCCCTCTCACCCCTTGATTTCCCTACCTCTCACCCTCTGCCATTTTCCAGCTTCCTCGCACACTGTCTCTGGTATCTACTGCTAGCCTGCTGATGGCCATGGGTCTAATCATGTAAATGTGTGATGGAATAGAGCAACTAAAGGCTGAATGTCTGGCAGGAAGACCATGACGGTGAGCCTCATGGAACCTGAAGGTACTAGAGAGAGTGCAGGGGGAGAGAGAAGCTCAGGAAGATAACCTCATAACATTGTTTATTAACTTCAGAGTTCACCACTGGGACATCAAGCAAGAATCTGTTCCTAATCAGAAAACAAAATGTATGAGAACTTGAAAGAAAAGAAAAGGCCAACTAGACTTTCAGGGCAATCGCTCTTCATGAAGGAAGTCCACCTCATCCCCCCAAACCAGGAAAATTTGCTTTACTTAGAAAATACTGGCAAAATTAGAACTGGAGCCCATTCTTTTTTGGTTCCTCATCTAACGCTGAACTCTGAGGCATACACAAAACCCAGTAGTGTCTCCTTATTACTGATTCAATATAAATTCTCCCAATTTTCAGCATCATCTGCTGACTGCAACTTGGCTTTCCATTATAATCTTCCTGCCCCCATTATTCTGTGCTAACCCTCAATTGGAATCACATAGATATATTTAATTTTCATTTTCTGATTTTATAACTGTCACGTTGCACTTTCAAAACATGGAATCAACTGATATTCCTGCCCAAAACACTTTTCTCCATATCCCCTATCTACCTCAGCAGTTTTCTGTTGAGTGTTAAAGTCTTGTTTCTCAGCTACAAATTTCCCCTTCTATGATCCACTTAGTGACGCTGGGCCTGAACTTTGTGAAGACATTTCTTTACCAGACTATGTCAATAGAGGGCGCTAGAGGGATGCAGAAGACTGGAGAGGAAGCGACAGAGCCTTGCTGAACTTAAATTGTTTTTCATCTGGCAACCCCAGCTGGTTCCTGTTCGGTTCACCCCCACCACTTCCTACTCCCAGAACTATCCATTTAGTGTTCCCTCAAAAACACCAGCACTGCTAGCCAGTGGTCCTTCTTCGGAGGTCTGGGTTCCACCTCTGCAGGTCCCTCTTCTAAAGTTCCAGGCTCTGGGAATCCTGGCATTGTTCCCAATCTTAGCTGTTAGCTGTTGTATAGCTGTTTTTTTTTGTTTTATTTTGTTTTTGTATTGTTTTGTTTTGGCTACAGGGCGCTGCGCTTGCCAGAAAGACAGAGAGAGACAGAGAAACAGAAAGAGAGAAATCATCCCCCAGGGGGGATGGCCATGCCATAATCCCTTCTCCTCCATTCTCCTCTCAGGATGTTGGGCGAGCACGCATACACGCCGGGTGTGAGTTTAAGCCACTGGGTCCAGGACTTGAACCGCAGTCGACTACATGGGAGTCCAGCGACATAGCCATCTCGCCAATTGCTGGTCCCGCTGTTTTAATGTAAGATTCCCATTTGCAGTCCTCCAATACCTCTTTAACCCATTCCTTATAATTTCTGACATAATAAGTAACTCTTTTCATTCCCTTAATAGACACAGACTAATAAATCTTTAATAGGTGAATATGGTAAAACAAGTGGACAACACAACATACTGAAATAATGATATACTTATTCCACATTGTAAACTATTATAGTAACATTTTTATTGGCCTAAATATGTCTTATTGGGCTGGCAGGTGGCGTGGTGGTTAAGGGTGCTGGACTCCCACATGGCTGACCACAGTTCAAATATCGGATCTGGTGGCTTGCTTTCTCACTTTCTCTTTCTCTCTCTCACTCTGTCCCTCTGGTTAAATTAAAATAAATAAAATAAGTAAAATTAAATAAAATAATACTTTAAAATAAATACATAAGTAAGAGTTACTAAATGAAAATAGGTATATGTATTTTGAAAACAAGTATAGCTAGTACTTGGAAAAAACTCACTTCTTGAATTTTCTTTTACTTCATTAATTTTATTATCTGCTAGCCCTTCTAACGGAGAGGCATTAAAATGTCAAGTGTTTCAGTAAGATAGAGAAACAACACTTTTAATTCCTTAAAATTGAGGATTTTGAAAATGTTATTTCCCCTCCCCCCAATTTTGTAAAGGCAAAAGAGGATAAATATCTGGTTCTCACAGAAAGCCTTTGAATAACACAGAGAATACCAGGATTCAATGAATGTAATAGTTCCCTTGTTTTGAGAAATAAGAGTTTTCTTTTAAAAATTTTTATTTAGTTTTCTCTCTTTGTCTCTCTCTATATATGTATGCGTATGTGTGTGTATGAGTGTGTGTGGGTGTGTGGGTGTGTGAGTGAGAGAGAGGCACAGAAAACTGGAACCAGCCTGGGAGCTGCCTAGACTCAAGGCTAGAAGTTGGTCCATGAGAGGTATTTCTTTAGGGGCTAAGGATGGTTGGATCATGGGCTGAGCTGGGAAGAGAGGAAAGTACATTATTTATTTATTTCTAAAAAGAAACAGGATCATAGTGACTGGAAGCACCAGGTTCTTGGCCCAAAGGCCAGGATTTCTCATACTGCTTCACAGAGTCTCTAGACAAGAATATAGTTTGGTGATGTTTAGATCTCCAGCTCCAGAAGAGTTAACTCAGTATCTCCCTGGGAAGGATGGTTTAAAGGGACAGGGAGAGAAATGTCAGAAATTACCCTGCAGTTGCCCCAATTGTGGAAGGAGCCACCGCTTGCTCCGCTCAGATCATCTCTCACTATGAGCCTAGTCTGTAGGAAGCCAGGCCCAGCTCTTCTTCCACCTGGACACCTCAGAGGCTGCCCAGTTACAGCTAGGTCTGACCAGGGTGAGAGGGTCTTTGGAAACCTAGAGAGACCAGCTGAAAAGGTGAGAGGCTGTTGGAAATCACAGGGGAGAGGGAAGGGAGGAGGCAGAGGAGAAGAGGTGTGGAGATTTGATCTTGAGTCTAGGACAATCCAGTCTGGGACTCAGAGTCTCTAAACTGGAAGATGAGTGGTTAGCCAGTCTAAATTCTTGCTCATGTCTGGTCTCTGGCAACTGAGACAGCTGACTTGGGGAAGGTTTTTTTCTGGGCCATTTACATCTCACAGATACATTTGCTGGTACTTGGGGAGGATAGCAGATGCTTACAGAGAAAATAGTGATACCTAGAATGGTTGTGACATGCTGTTGGGTATCCTTTTTATACCACAGATAGATACCACTTCTCTATTATTCCTGCCCTCCACCTATCTCCTTCTCTTCCTTTATTTTTTTCTTGACTTTAGTTCTGTCTTTCTTTTCTCATTTATTTATTTGTTCATGTATTATTCACATAACAATTATTTATTGAATTATTTTTAATTTCCTGGTACTGATCTATATGTTGGAATATGGAAGTGTGAAAAAGAAGAGGTGTTGGGGACCAGCAATTAGCATAATGGCTATGTCGCTGGACTCCCATGTAGTCGACTGTGATTCACGTCCTGGACCCGGTGGCTTAAAACTCACGCTGGGTGCATGTGTGTGCGTGCCCAAGATCCCGAGAGGAGAACAGAGAAGGGATTGCGGTGTGGCCATCCCCCCTGGGGGGTGATTTCTCGCTTTCTGTTTCTCTGTCTCTCTCTCTCTGTCTTTCTGGTGAGTGCATGCGCCCTATGGCAAAAATCTCTTAAAAAAAAAAAAAAAGAAGAAGAGGTGTAGGTTATCTCTGTTCTTATGGAGCTTCCGTTTTAATGAAGACTGAACATTATTGGACAACATCTTTGTGGTGAGAAGTATACCATATCTTAGAGATAAAAATATGAATAAGGTGGAGGTGTGGGCTTGAACATGCGTGTGTGTTTGTGTGTGTGTGCATGTGTGCGTGTGTGCACAGTTATGATTGGTTCAATATATCAGTAGTTTTGGGGTAGACTCCAAAGACAAAAACAATGGTCTAAGATTTCACAAGTCTATGAAACATCTGTATTGGGTTTTAGGTTGACTGAACTGCCACCATGATGTCCCACCAGCAAACCCAGCAGTCATGCCAGCTTCCTCTTAAGGAACCAACTACTGAATGTCCCAAAAAGTGTCCCCCTAAGGACCCTCCAAAGATGCCCTGCTTCAGTCTCTTCCTGCTGTGGACCTAGCTCCAGTTGCTGTGGTCTTAGCTGACTGTGGTATCAGGATGCCAGCTGATGCTTTTGGGGCAGCTGCCACTTGGACTCTGAGCATTATCTGAGTAGCTGAAAGGCCAAAGACCTGCTCCAATCTTCTTCTCGTCCCTCAATGCCTTTTCATCCCTCCATGAGCTTCCACCTGTGGAACATTTCTACGTGGGAGCTGTGCTTCCGAAACAGCTATTGGCTCAGCAACTTTGGGGCTGGACTCAAAACTTGATCTCCTGATGTTTGGGTGCAATTGCTCTGAACAACCTGCTTTGCCACAATAAATGTTTTCAAGATACCTTTGGTCCTGTTTTTTTCTTTTTGCTATTGTTTTTCTTTATTTATATTTTCTCTTTATTTATCAAGTCCTACTCCTTCTCTCTGAAAGAGTACTCATTTCCTAACTTATGATAAATAGGAGAAAAATAAATCTACCAAATATAAAATAATTATCTTTATAAAAACGTTTATTTCTTTGGGGTGGGAGGATAGGGAGAGTCATCTCCAATAGGGTCTTTATGGTGAGCTCCATCCCCAGCTTTAGCCAGCCAAGGTCATGGGCATGAACATGCATCTAGTGTGTTCAGGGAGACCTTAGGACATGAACTCAGAACCTTCCCATGTGGCTTTGGAATTGCTGAGAATTTCACAACCACAGTGTCACCAAGATTTCCCAAATAAATTGACTTAAAAAGAGTGTGTGTGGGACTAACAGAGGGCGTATAGTTACATCATTGGACTCCCATATAGTTGATCACGCTTCGAGTCCCATACCCAGTGGCTTGAACTTCACACCAAGTGCGTCTGCATGCATGGCCAAAATCCCGAAAGGAGAATGGAGATGGAATTACAGCATCATGGCCATCCCCCTTAGGGTGGGGGGTGATTTCTCTCTTCCTGTCTCTCTGTCTTTCTCTGTCTCTCTGGTGAACTCATACACTCTATAACAAAAATCTCTCTAAAAAAAGTACATGTGTGTTTTGTTTTAATAAATATGAAATGTGGCCACACTATTGAAACAAAGTAGGAATATAAAAGTATATCAGAAAGAATATTACCATAAAATATGTTTAAAATGTCTCTTTAATTATCTTGTGACTATAACAGAGAATGTTCTTTTATGTAAAAAGGACAAGAATTAGTACATTCTTTCACAGATGCCTTTATAATAAAATGAGATTAATCTGTAAATTTGTGTTCAATCTTTGCTGCTTAGTCGTTATTCAAAAGAGATTTGAGCAAAAAATGCCTTGACTTCTTTGAGTTCAAATGAAGGAAACACTGCCATGTGTTCTGATTCTTAGTTCCTTCTTACCCACAGGTAAGTCTAAATCAATTAAGCCTCGTAACAACCATACATTAAAACAAAAGCCTGTCTCCACATTGAAGACCCTTCCTTGCCTGTGGCTCGATTGGGGGTAAAGAGTATTTTAACTTCTTAGGGGTAGTTCCTGCTCTGGATCGTTACACCTGGTCCTCATTACATCAGATCCTCAAGAAGAACAAAGCTAAAGCTGCCTTTGTGCCCGTTATTTTATTTTTTGAAGTTTGAATAAAATTTGCTAACTTTGACCAAAGGAAAATAAAAAGATCAGAAGATTATGGAGATTATGTCTATATGGCTCTTCATTGTCCTTCCTACTCTACAATCTTGGGAGAGTGTCTCAGGGACTGAGCTCCACCAGTTTACAGATCTTTTTGATAGATGTGACAGAAAGAGCTATTGAGCAGTCTTAGTACCTGCTATTGTTTGAGTGTATCTCCCAAATATTCATGTTTTTAAATTTGGTTGTGATAGTATTAAGAGGATAGAAACTTAATGCAACTAAGAAATTAAGAGGTGGAGCCCCTGGGAGGTGATTAGGATTAGATTAGATAAAGCCTCAGGGTGGAATTCCCATGACTGAATACCAGTGGGTTTATAAGGAGAGCGTGAGACCAGAGCAGACACATGAACAGACACACAAGCTCCTGCCCTTTTGCCGTGTGATGCCCTATGCTGCTTTGGAACTGTGCAGAGTCCCTACCAACAAGATGACCCTAACCAGCTACAGCCCCTTGACTTTTGACCTCCAAATCCATGAGCTAAATAAATTTCTAATCTTTTTTTATGTTTCTTTTTTTCTCTCTTTAAATATTTATTGTAATTTATGATTTACGTATAAGCAGTACACATCTTTGTAGGGCACAGAATGGTCTTTAGAAGTATGCAGTCAGTGTGTAATAAACAAATTGAGAATATAAATATATTCAACACCTTCAACATTTAATATTATATTGCGCACACTTGAAACATGCTCCAATGGCTATTCTGCTAATATATACTGAATTGTCTTCTATGTACTGAATTGATGTTCTTTATTGTGAAATACAGTTCTAAAGAAAAAGATACTGATTAAAAACCAGGCAACAAATGATCTCATGAATTAACAAAGGTAATCTAATATAGCCAATGAAGAAGAATTTGTAATTTCTTTGCAGTGAACTGTGGGAGATAAGAGTTTATAATCTGAAAAAAATCTGTGGGTATCAGTCATTGGTCCAATTAAAGATAAGTAAAATTGTACATAACAGCTCATTAAGAAGAAATAGAAAACGAACACTTTCACACACTGTGAATTCTTTTTTTTTTTGAGAGGTTTTCGCTATAGGGCGCGTGCTGAAACTTAACCTTTCATGAAACCATTTTTTTAAGGAAATTAAGGGCTAAAATTATCAAAAAAAAAAAAAAGAAATTAAGGCAAAAATAGATTTCTGGCAATCTTTAAAATTTTTACTATATACTAATAACTGACAGCCTTGCTTAAAGTTTATATGACTTCCTTATTAAAAAAAGTTGGCATGGTTTTACTTATTATGTTTACTAGTAAAGCCCAGACTCTGCAAAGTTAGATATAACTTTTAAAAGATTTGTAAATTGAAAATTATTTGTATACAGTAGGAAATATAACCCAATGGTTTCATTCCCCTTTGGTACTTTAACTAGTTTTGTATCTAAATTAGCAGTCTTATTAAAGTAATTTTTTTCCCTCTGGCTGTGTACACATTGGTTTCTCCAATTGTTCCCTGAACTGGCATTCTAGTTCCCTTATTCATGAGTGAAATGAATCTTTGATATGTGCCTACTACATATCTATGAGATTCATGTATCTAACTTTTTGGAAAAGTATAGTTTAATAAGCCTTTATCTCCATATTTAACACTTTTGGGAGTGGAGCCTGGGGCTAGGACCAGGCAGTGCCAGTATAGACAAGATCAAAAGGGCTACCAAGATATAGTGTAAGAGAAATTCAGATTAGTGAGTTTATTAGCAGATGAGACAGATAAAGCAAGGAATGTGGGAAAGTTTTTCCCAGACTGTGGCTAAAGTTCCAGTGTTTGTGGGAAATAATTTTCTGGAGTATACTGAATTTAAGTTCTCAGAGAGACAAATTAAGAAGATAGCTTGCAGGTGAGCAATTTTCCAGATAAGGTGAACCTCAAATGAAGTTTCTGAAATCATCATCTGGCCTTGTTTCTCATGATGCTCAGTTTTCTCATTCATGTGGCCCCAGGACCATGTATTAATTCATCCAACCAGCACTCATTCCATAGTTTAGCATTCGGCTAGTCCTTGAGAGAGCTTGGGCAATGAGATAAAGGCTCTCCTGGGAGGGATCACACAGGATGGTGTCAGGACTGTAGATAGAGAAGCAAGAATGCTTACAGGTATGTGCTTCTTCACTAACTCGTGAGCCAATTCCCCACACTTTCTGAGATAGAAAGGGATGTAGGTGACGCATTAAAGAGCTGTTTATGCTCGGATTCTGGTTTCCCACAAGATGGATTCCCATTAGTTCTTCTCTCTCTTATTCCACCCCTCAATCCAGACTCTTCTGTATGTGCATACTCATGTTCACCTACCCTTTGTGTAAGTGAAACATATACATACATACATGCACATGCACACACACACACACACGCACACACGCCCATGCTTCCCTTATTTCTCTATTTATCTCGTTGTCATAAACATTTTTGTCAAAGAGAATGAGGAAGCTGAGGATGATATCACCATGAAGAACAGTGGAATGAACCAATGTGCTCCAATCCCATTGGGAAATAGTGACTCAGGAAGTTCAGGCCCCAAACGTCATCTTCTTTGGCATGCATACTTTTCGATCATCATCTTCAGAAAGGCCACTAAATACTACATAAAAAATAGGAGAGAGGCTGATAGAGACCAAGACACACTGGGAACATGTGCAATAATGGCCCATGACCTCAGAGACTACAGAATTATTCACCTCTACGTCCTTATATTTGGATGAGCATGCTCTGAAAATGTTGTAGACATTTTAAAAAATGCCTTTTGAATTAAATGCTTTTGGTCATATTATTGATTTAGTATTGAACTAGAAGCTCTCAGAGAGTGGAAACCAGGTCTGAAAATTGGATTGGATAAATAGGAAAATAGATTCTCTCATTTAGAAGCAGACAATAGAAAACTACATGTTCTATCCATCCTCCCCCCACCAATTAGGCCTTAGGTAATGTAAGGGCAGGACTGATTGTTCCTTTTTAATCAGGGACATTAACGTATCTTTTTTCAACTTTCATTTTATTTATTTTTAAATATCTTTATTGATATATGATTTCCCTATTACATAGTCCATCCCCTTAAAATGTAAATTCACTGGTTTTCAGTACATTCACAACATTGAATCATCACTACAATTTTAGAACATTTTTATCACCCCTGAAGGAAAGCTATGCCCATTAGCAGTCACTCTTCAATGTGCTCCACCCCTTCCCAGAACCTGAAAACCACTTGCTTGCTTTTCGTTTGTATAGATCTGCTTATTCTAGACATCTCACAGAAATAGAATTATATAATACTTTTTTTTTATTAGGTTTCCTTCACTGGAAAATTTAGCATGTTTTAAATGGTAAATCTATCTGGTGAAACCCAGAATCTAAATTTTGAATAAATGAATCCCTGGTTGACCATCTCCTTCCTGGCAGGAAATGAGTTCACTCTTTATATAAGCTCCAAGAAATAATTTATACTTATTAAGGAAGTTATCAAGTCATTTGAATATCTAAATTAAGATCCCTAAGGGCAGGGGTTTTATGTAATATTCAATTGGACATAACATCTGGGCATGATTCCAATGCATGGTATTAGCTTTTCTTTTTTATTTTTTTAAAAAGATTTATTTATTTATTTATTTATTTATTTATTTATTTATTTATTTATTTTGCTATAGAGTGCATGCACTTGCCAGAGAGAGAGAGAGAGAGAGAGAGAAACAGGGAAAGGGAAAGTGGTAAATCACCCTCCAGAGGGGAATGGTCACACCACAGTCCCTTCTCCTCCATTCTTCTCTTGAGATTTTGGACATGTAAGCACACCCACCCAGAATGATTTTCAAGTTGCTAGATCTGGGACTTGAACCAGAATCCTAATCACTGTGCCACCTGCTGGTCCCACATTAGTTTTTCCTATTAAGTTTGTTTGTTTGTTTATTTATTTATTTGGAGAGGTTTTGGCTATAGGTCGTGTGCACTCACCAGAAAGACAAAGACAAAGAAACAGAAAACGAGAAATCACCCCCCAGGGGAGATGGCCACACTCAATCCCTTCTCCTCCATTCTCCTCTCAGGATCTTGGACACACACGCACACGCACCCGGCGTGAGTTTAAGTCACCGGGTCCAGTGGGACTCGAACTGTGGTCGATTACATAGGAGTCCAGCAACATAGCCATTACGCCAACTGCTGGCTTCTCTACTAAGTTTTTATTTCTATACATACTTAGTCAGTATGTATCAGGCACAAAATATTGTGATAAGCCCTTTCGCACTTTTCACTTAATATTCAGAACAACTCATCATGCCAAATTTATATATAAGAATTGACACTCCTAGTTTTCTAGCAATTTCGAAAGATTACCTAGTTGGCGAATTGCAGATTTTCTGACTTAAGTCACAGATTTAATACAATCCCTCTGGTTAGAGGAAATTATTCATTCTCAAACACCCTCCTTACTATAGGCAGAAGGATAAATTTATATCTAATTCACTCATCTAATTTTTATAGAGGGTATGAGGAAGATGAAAATGAAGGACAAAGAGACTAGGCAAGGGGTAGATCCCTAGAAGGACATGAACCCAACTTGAGGCTGAGATGGCCAGATGTACAGCAGGACATGAAAGAACTTCTCAGAGTGGGGAATAATCAGAATGGAATATTTCCATTAGGACAAGCACAGAAGGAGATGAAGGGAATAGAGCCTAGGGCAGCCACTGGTGCCTCACGTGACCTACGTCAAACTTACAGGGCTCTGGCCTGTGGGGGGCTATGACTGGCTAAAGCCTCCTAGACCCGAACCTCATAGGAGGGTCCTGGGGAAAAGGCCCCATGGAGGCCCCCTGAGAGGCCAGGACAAGGAGGCAAGGGAATGTCAGGAATGACCCAGCACATGCCTGGTTGTGCAAGAGCCTCATCCTGTTCCTCCCAGAGCCAAGCTGGGCCTATAAAAGACAGCTCCAGCTCCAGCTCCAGCATCGCATCCTCATCTGCTCTTACTTCTCAGGGACCTGTTTGTGTTCCCGTGTGTGACCAGGGTAAGTGGAAACCTGGGAGAACAGAAGGGGCTGAGCAAGACGGAGGAGGGATGACTAGGACTGGGGGAGGCTGTGGAGAGTTGTGTGTTCGGTTTCTGCCATACTGAGCAGGAGTAAGAGTCGTGTTGAATCCCTTTACCTCTGGGGTTTGCTACTACTGACTCAGCTAGGCTAGAGGAGCTAACCATGGGCATCTTTTCCAGCTCTATATCCAGTGGCTTTACTTTGGTAGCTTGAAAACAGCCATGTCAGGAACATTTACAACACAGAAGTTGGCAAATGCTTCCTTCACACAGGCTTTTTGTTCGGGAGTGCTCATTGTGAAACATGTCTAGAGCACTCTTGGATGTCTCTGCAATATTACTTGGAGACTCTTGTATTACGAGAAAGGGCAGTTTAGGGGTTGTGAGTACCTTATATAGGCTTGTGGGTGTGGAGCTCTCCCAGGATTTCTCAAGAGAGAAGTATCAAGGAGCCCATTCTATTGATTTTTAATAAAGTTCATTTATCTGAAGGAAAGAATCAAGTTGTTTCTTTCAGGTTTCTGAAGTAATTGCAGGATCTAAATATAATTCCTCTTCTATATACATAGTGACTTTTAAAAGAAAAATAATTGTGAGCTTTATTTTGGAATATTTAAAGAGTTTTATTACTATTTCTTAGGTCAACTGATTTGCCAAGATGTCCTGCCAGCAGAACCAGCAGCAGTGCCAACCCCCTCCCAAGTGCACCCCCAAGTGCACCCCAAAGTGTCCACCAAAGTGTCCCCCTAAGTGTCCACCCCAGTGCCCAGCCCCATGTCCCCCTCCAGTCTCTTCCTGCTGTGGCCCCAGCTCTGGGGGCTGCTGTGGCTCCAGCTCTGGGGGCTGCTGTGGCTCCAGCTCTGGGGGTTGCTGTAGCTCTGGGGGCTGCTGCAGCTCTGGGGGTGGTGGCTGCTGCCTGAGTCACCACAGGCCCCATCTCTTCCACCGACGCCGGCACCAGAGCTCCAACTGCTGTGAGTGTGAGCCTTCAGGAGGATCTGGCTGCTGCCATGGATCTGGGGGCTGCTGCTGAGCTGAGCCTACAAGGGCTATCGGGGGAATGGATGGGCAAGAACCTGCTCCAGTCTGATGTTTCCCTCTTTCCACATCCTCTCATCCAAATCATCCAATTCATGGGTTGGCAGGGATCACGGAAACTCATAGAGATTCCTGGGAGGAACTTTGTGTTTGATTGACCAGATGCTCAGCCTGGACATGCATCTCTTCCTCTTGACATCATGTTATAATAAAGCTCTGATTTCATACTCACGAAATATTTCGATGACTTTGTGTGTGTGTATGTGTGTGTGTGTGTGTGTGTGTGTGTGTGCGTGATATCAAATGTCCTCTAAAGGTCAGGGCTTCAGAGACAAGCTTTTTATGATGCAAGAAAGGACTTGAATAAAGGACAACTGCATAGATGCTCTCAGGTCTGATTCCCTCCATCTGTAGGATGGTTGGAGCCCTAAGGAGCTTACCCCCAGCCTCTGCAGCTTTGCTTTTTCTCCACTGAGTTGTATACACGTTATTTATTTTTGTGTGCTTTAGAAGTTAAGAAAGGTTCAGAAGTACCATTGGTTTAATTTGGGAGTCTAGAGAGAAGGACAAGTCTTTATCTAATAGAACCTAACTATTGTTAGAAGTGATAGTTGGATAAAATGCTTGAAATGAATATTTTGACTGTCCTTCCCTCAGAATACAACCCATGGTCACTGAACTCCCTTGTGGAGAAGGTGAGTCATATCAGCCTGTGACTTTCTGTTCGGGATATGTGGTCTCTGTACTCAGTGTTTGCTGTGCTTCCCAGGATCCTGCCCTGACTCCATGTTTATTGGCCATTTCTACAAAATTATGCCTACTATTTAAAAAATTTTCTTTTCAATTTTCAAGATCTCTTACTATATCAGAGAAATTAGCTTTGCTCAGTCTTTATTAAAGTCCTTATTGCATCAGATTTTATTGACTCTGTTTATGATATATTTTTTCCCTAGAAACATTTCCAGTGTTTATATAATCAAATAGACCTTTTGGTTAAGAAGATTTTCTGTTCTTAGTGCTTGCATGTCAGCAAGCGAAACAGACAGACCCTATTCTACCCCCTCCCTTAAAGCAAAATAAAACCTTCCTTTAATTAGTAATATCCAGCAGTGAGTCCAAATGAGTTTGGAAATGGGGAAGGCTAGCCTAGGGGTCACGGACACCTGAATCAGCTCCAGGGACATCTGCATTAAGTAATAGGAGCTCACCCTGCCCCCCATTTCCCTAGTGGTAGGCTAGCTGGGGCTCTTGTACTCTGTTCTTGGTGAGCAGGATC
This sequence comes from Tupaia tana, assembly GCA_026018925.1. Lineage (NCBI taxonomy): Eukaryota > Metazoa > Chordata > Mammalia > Scandentia > Tupaiidae > Tupaia > Tupaia tana. The sequence continues at coordinate 94,031,016 of JAKSZU010000004.1, forward strand.
CCTTTCCTATTTTGCCTTCAATACACAGGATATTCAATCTAATTATTTTGATTTCAGTTGCATCTTACCTGTGTTTGGTATTTGTATGTGTATGTGTATATTAGAAATGTTTGGCTGCTATAACAGAAACTCAAATGGCAACAACTTAAAAAAGCAAGCAAGCTATTTCCACTCAGATGTTGAGAAGTAAGATACTGAGAAGGGCAGAGTATGGCTACTATGGTGCCCCCATGGAAGCAGCAGAGATGATGTCCTTCTGTCTTACTTGTATGTTGTCAGTGTTGTTGGTTTTCTGGAAGGCGCTTCATGGTCTCAGGTTGTCTGATGGTGTTGTGATGGTCAAGGGTGTTTCAGGCAGGGAGAAAAAAAAAAAAAACAGTGAGTAAAAAGCCTCCCTTACTAAGTCGTTCTAGAGCCCCAAAGATGTCTTAAACCTCACAGGCTGCCTACTCTACAAGTGAGGCAAAGAAGTGGAGGTTTTGATATCTAGGTATTATATTGTTTCTGGGCAAAATTTAAACATATAAATTAAAAATGAAGGGAAATGTACATATTAAGCAAATACTCAGTGGTTCCTGGTAGATTATGACTGTAAGAAGAAGATGGCTGAGTCTCTGTGTATCTGGAAATAGTGACACAGGTGCTCCTTCATCTGTATCTGAAAGAATCACGTAGGTGTGTCTTTTCATAAACATTTAGACAATCATACCCATAGTGCCATGGGCTCTGATGCACACAGTAAGACAGGTCTGGGAAGAGTGGATGATTAGATAGGGAATTTGCAGCACCACAGCTGGAAGGTTTGCAGGGGTATGGGGAGCTTTGTGGAGAAAAGTCTGAGGGGAACTCAGGGTTATCTCAGCCTACCTCCTTACTCCGACTCCTTGGTCCAGAGGTGGACCAAAGACCAGGGTTCTTGATCACTCTCAGGTCAGGAAGAGAGTGAAGCAGAAACTCAGAGTATCAGGCTCTGAGACAAGCTGTACAAGCATCACACACATTTGTTTCATAGCTCTATCTTTTACAAAAATATATAGCAGGGCATTATTATTTGTGTCTTTTCATTACGGTGTGTATGGTTATGTCTTTGACTGGACTGATATCCAATGTATTCATGTTAGCAAGATTCATTTTGTGTGCTGTATAGATACACAGTGATTAAATGTAAAAAAATAAGAAAAAAAGTTAAAAATAAACTATTAATACTATATTCATATAATTAGATTTATGTATTAAATAAATTCTTTTTTTATACTAGAATAATCACCAATATTTTGCTTGGAGTGATGAGAAAGTATAATTTGGGATAGAATTGTCTTTATAACATCTATTCTTCCCTTCCAGAAGATAGACTCACCTCCTTCTTTTAAAATTTAAACATTAATTTAAAAAAATTCTTATTTAACTATATTATTATTATTATTTTAATTTGACCAGAGAGAGACAAAGAGAGAGAGAGGGCAAGTGAGAATGCAAGCTCCTGGATCTGGGACTCCAACCGCAGTTGGCCATTTGGGAATCCAGCATCCTTAACAATCATGCCACATGTCAGTCCCTATTTATTGATTTTTAGAGAGAAAAGAGAATAAAGATATCCTTGACTGGGCTTGGCTTCATAGTGATTCTTTCTGCAACGTCTTACAAATCCAGTACCATGTGGGTTGGTGGGTCTGCCTAGCATGTTCAAGTCAACCCACAACTTGGACCCAGGCCATCCATGTAGCTCTAGCATCATACTTTGGTGCCCTACTGCTTGTGCTGTGATGTTCAGGCCAAGATTTGCCTCTTCACTGAACTTTTATATTGTATGTGAGAGCAAAGTAATATGTAGCTTCACTGATAATAGCTCTTAAAATTTTATTAAGGCAATTTTTATTATGAGTTTTTTTTTTCCTGAGACTATTTCTAAGTATTTTTCCTATGATTTTTATGTAAAATATCATTTCTTCTCATAGCTTCAAACTCAACTTTGGTTTTCTATAGTAATTCCTGCCCAGCTTAAGAGGATTTTTAAAAATTTTGTACTAAATTTAAGGATTTTCTTGTTTGGATTTGCATATATTCTATATTTATAATCATGGTAATTCAAATAACTATTTTTGTTTCCTTCTTTAAGTCATTTTACCTCTGTTTCTGCTTTATATATGTAGCTGAGTTTGATAGCTAATTCAGTCCCTGAATAAAATAAAATAGTGATGCGGCTCTCATTTGTGATAGGCATTCTTCATCATATAACAAATAGCTTTTCCAAAAAATTTAACAAGTTTTTGTTGTTGTTTTTCTTTTTGTTTTTCTTTTTTGGAGAAGTTTTTGCTATAGGGCATGTGCACTCGCCAGACAGACAGAGAGAGACAGAGAGACAGAAAGCAAGAAATCACCCCCCAGGGGGGATGGCCACGCCGCAATCCCTTCTCCTCCATTCTCCTCTCAGGATCTTGGGCACGCACGCACACGCGCCCTGCATGAGTTTAAGCCACCAGGCCCGGGACTTGAACCGCGGTTGACTACGTGGGAGTCCAGCGACATAGCCATTATGCTAACTGCTGGTCCCTTGTTGTTGTTTTTCTTAAACTAGGACATTGTGTTGAGTTTTTTGAAAAAGAATTATTATTTAATTTTATTTATTCATTCATTTATTTTAATTTGACCAGAAAGAGACACAGAGAGAGGGAAAGTGAGAAAGCAAGTCACCAGATCCAGGACCGTGGTCAGCCATGTGGGAGTGTCCAGTACCTTAACCACCACACTACATGCTGGCCCCATAGTGTTGAGTTTTTAAAATTCCTTTTTAGAGAGGCTAAGATAATCATGTCTCCTAGAGTGTGAGTGCTGTGAGGGCAGAACTGCGGCCTATTTTATTATTATTATTATTATTATTATTATTATTATTATTCTCAGTATTGGCACAGAGTAGGTATTCAACAGGTATTTATTGAATTAACAGATTGATGAGTGATCAATGAGCCTTATAATAGTAATTTTTATTATAGCCACAGACATTTAAGATCAAGTGAAAGTTTAGATGAAGAAACTAGCCAGAACAGTAAAATGACTTTCACAAAGTGGCAGATGATAGTGAGAACAAGGCTGGGCCTCAAACACATGTAGTGCAGAGTACCCAAATTTCATCTCTTGTCTTCTCAGAAACTCCTATGACTCTCCACTACTCATTGAAGGAATTAAAACTTAGATATTTAATAGTCAAGGTCATTTATAATCTATTCACTGTGGAATTTTCCACAAAGCTCAATTGCCCATAAAAATCCTTTGCAGAAATCAAACTGCTCAGTTGGTTGTTCCTGTGGTCCTATGATTCTCTCCAGTCTCTGCTTCAGGTCCTTGTCTGAAACCCTGCCTCCTCCTCTCCACTTACCTGGCTATTTCTACCAAGTTAATGTTGTGCAGCAGCTGGAACAATATACATACAAAAGTTGAAGTAATCTAATTTCTGAGTTTACTCTTTTTCTTTTTTTTTTTTTTTTTTTTTTCTTGGAGAGGTTTTTGCTATAGGGAGCGTGCGCTCGCCAGACAGACAGAGAGAGACAGAGAGATAGAAAGCAGGAAATCACCCCCCAGGGGGGATGGCCACGCCGCAATCCCTTCTCCTCCATTCTCCTCTCGGGATCTTGGGCACACACGCACACGCGCCCGGCGTGAGTTTAAGCCGCCGGGTCCGGGACTCGAACCGCGGTCAACTACGTGGGAGTCCAGCGACATAGCCATTACGCTAACTGCTGGTCCCGGTTTACTCTTAATATTTATTACTTCATTTTGTATATCTTCTTTCATCATTGGTCAATACCTTAGTTAAAATAAATGGCCCAAAATTATTTGAACCAAGTAACACCTTAAAAGTCAGGAAGATACGATATTCATTTATTTCTTTTACTAACATTGGGGTAAACACTGATAATTTTCACTTCTTAGAGATGGAATATTTATGTACACAGGATACCCATTTTACATAAGAACTTACTTCTAGAGCTTCTGTATATCCTTCAAAATCTACCTTCAGTTCACCCTTTTCAAAGGAGCCTTTCCACATCCCTTTACTGGCAAAACCTACTTGTCTGTTAAATCTGGTAGTTTTCAACACGTAAAATCAGTTGGGAGAACATTTGTAAAACATAGCTGCCTTGGTCCCACTTCCAGATAAATTAATGTCAGAAATTACTATTTCTTCTTTTCCTTTTTTTTTTCCCCAATATTACTGTATGAGAACAACCAGAGCAAGAACTATGAGGTCACCAAGGTCTTGAAAATATTGACATCTTCCATAGAGTACAATAAAATAAGAAATGGATAAAGAATAAATTCAAAAGATACTGGCACCTCACTGGTGTCCATTAATGTTACAGTGAGGCTGAGTTTAGAGCTATCCCTGTAGGATGACGGAGAGGAGAGAAGGTAGTACTTCATGTCATGGCTGCAGATATGGCAGGTTGGGATTCCAAAGGAAGCCATCACAGGCACAAGTTGCCACAGCAAGATCTCAGGGAATGTGCAGACCAGAGCTGATGAAGAGCCTTTGCCTGGGACAACCAGCATAAAGAGTCTTTCAGAGTATGGTGCTCTGTGTTTTCTATTGAGCTTCTGATAAGAAGCAGCTCTGGCCCTTGGAGGTTTTGAGGATCTCCATTTCCCCAGGACTCAGCTTTACATAATCTTAGATTTCTCAAGAAACTTTGGATGGCATTACAGTGGGAAGAGAGGCAGGATTCCCTGGGTATTAGAATCTATGTTTGGGAGAAATTGAGGTGAGTGGGAGGATTAAAGGATGTTTAAGGATTCCTATGAGTTGGATTATTCAAAATATGACCCAAATGAAGAGGTGTCAATGGCAGCTAGAACACACTGAAGTAGAATGGTTGTCACTTTGGCCCAAACTACCAGATACCTACAAATAGAACTACCATATGATCCAGAAATTCCATTCCTGGGTATTTACCCAAAGGATAGGAATGCACTCAGTCAGAAAAACACTTGCACATCCATGTTTATTACAGCATTATTCACAATTGCTAGGACATGGAACTAACCTAAATGTCCATGAACAGATGAATGGATTGAAAAAGTGTGGCGCATATACACTTTGGAATACTACCCAGCCATAAAAAACAATGAGACCTTCAACAATAATGTCCACACTCAATATATACTGAATTTGCCCTCTACGGCAGAAACTGAAATATTGGATGGTATAAAGGCATGGAAAGCAACTGTGGATACCAGAGACAGTGTGGGAGGAGGGTGGGAAATGGTGGAGGGGTGCAGGGAGAGAATCAAGGAGAAAGAGAAAGAAGCAAAACATATTTAAGAACACAAAATGGAAAATTATCTGTTGATAATAATATGTATGGTAATATCTTTGACTGAGCTAAAATACAGTGTATTTTGGATGGGAAAATTTATTTTTATATGCTATAATGATACACCATAATTGTCTAATAATTAATAATAATAGGGGACCAGCAGGTGGCGTGGTGGTTAAGGTGCTGGACACTCCCACATGGCTGACCAGGGTTCAAGTCCTGAATCTGGTGGCTTGCTTTCTCACTTTCTCTCTCACTCTCACCCTCTGTCTCTCTCTGGTCAAATTAAGAAATAAATGAATGAATAAATAAAATAAATAATTATTTAAAAAAATAATAATAAAAAAATATATAATCGGGTTATCTGAAAATACAAACAAAAACAAAAACAAAATCATCAGAGAGCTCTTCAACACCACATCAAGCAGAAGATTTATCTTATAATGTTGTTAAGTTCAAAAAGGATCAGCCTGGAAGTGGGAAATTAGAAAAGAAGCATAGATCCTTGGCCTTGTGATTGTCCCCAGTACTGACCCTCTGAGATCAGTGGTCATATCCCAGAGATGTAGCAGCAGAAAGAGTCCGTGTCTGTCATTGCCACTGCTATAGCACAGCTCATCTACATGGTTCTGGGGTGCCTGTAGTAACTCAGGGAGTAACTGCTCCCAGAGCTGGACCAATATCACCTGTGCTAGGAAATGCCTGGCTGTGGGTGTGGGGATGGGCTTACTGGCAGGCTTGTGGAAGGGGCTTAAACTATCATCGGACTCATTGAAATGATATCTGAGCACGAGTTAAATCAAGTTCAAAGTAAATTAAGCAGTAAGAGGCATGTATAAACCTAGAAAAATGATACTTTTGCTTTAGTAAACAACTCTCCCTCTGCTTATAAGCCTACCCCATTACCATTTTGTGGAGCTGCTTGCCTTTCAGTGGAATGGCTGCTAAGTACGGTTCAACTACAGTCTGTCACATCGGGCAGCATTTCTCTCTTCACACCTAATTCAACACTATGTAATTATAAAACTGTAATTCTATACATTGGTACTTACTATGTGACTTGATGCTTCTGAGTGTCTTATGTGAAACTGAATTAACAAAAGAAGTTAATTTACATAATATAGCTATTAGGTAATTATAGTTATTACCCACACTTCCCAGGTGGGAAAATTGGCACATGCCCTATAGCAAAAACCTCTAAAAAAATAATAAAAAAAACCATTTAATATCATTTTTCTAATAACACTTCTTTCATCCATTCATTCATATTAATCAATATCCTATGGGCAATAGTTAGACTCTTTGGGACTTTTTGGAGATTTTTGCTATAGGGTGCGTGTGCTCCCCGGAGAGACAGAGAAGAGACAGAGAGACTGAAAGTGAGAATTCACCCCAGGGTGGGGGCAACACGGCAATTTCTTCTTCTCCATTCTTCTCTCAGGATCTTAGGCATGCACACACATGCACCCAGCATGAGTTTAAGCCACTGGGCCTGGGACTCAAACCATGGTAGACTACGTGGGAATCCAGCAACGTAACCATTACGTCATCTGCTGGTCCCAGAAAACAAATGCTCTGGAGACAAAATGACTGTGGACATGAGTCCAAGAATACCTAGAATTCTTATGCACTGATGTCAAAGGCCCTGGGACTGATCTCTAATAGTGGTTGATCATATAAAATCACAAAAAGAAATTTAGAAGAATATTTTATTTCCTGAGACTGGCTTCCTAAGAACAAGGCACCCATCAGCTTAGCAGTCTTTTATTCAATTCTTCTGTGCTACCCTTAGCCTTGCAAATGTACATTCATGCACATGCAGTGCACACCCATTCCGCATACATAAAGGCACAGCCCATCCCATTCTCTTCCTTTGTGGTTACTATCTTCTTTGTCAGTGAGAATGAGGAAACTTTTTATGACATAACCCAGGGCATTGTCAGATTACCTAGAGTCCCAACAATCTCCTGAGGAATTAGCAACTCAGAGAACACTCAGATCCAAGCCTCGTCTTCTATCCACAAGGATTTCACCATGGTCTTCAGAATATCCACTGGGCTGGGAGTTCCTAGAAGTCACAACGTACATGTTATTTACCTCTGTAAACCTAATTGTTCTGACAAATGTGCACTGAATACCTGGTAGATGATACAATAATATATTTTTTATTAATTCCTATCTTTATATATCAAAATTTTATACTTTGACCTGAAAATCCTCAAGGGTAGTGGACTATATCATCTCTAAAACAGAACCAAATTGAAAATGGGATATCTTTTAGTTGGAGAGAAATTTAAAAATGATATACTCTTACATTCTAGTCAACACATATATGAAGGAAGGAACTATATCTTTTTCTTTTTTTTTGGAGAGGTTTTCACTATAGGGCATGTGCGCTCGCCAGACAGAGAGAGACATAGAGACAGAAAGCGAGAAATCACTTCCAGGGGCGATGGTCACGCCACAGTCCCTTCTCCTCCATTCTCCTCCTGGGATCTTGGGCACGCACACACACATGCCCGGCGTGTTTTAAGCCACCGGGTCCAGGATGCGAACCGCGGTCGACTACGTGGGAGTCCAGCGACATAGCCATTACGCTAACTGCTGGTTCCCGAACTATATCTTTTTCAAAAGCTGTATTTAAAATTCATGCTACATAGTAGGCTCTCAGTAAATGATCAACTAATAAAGTGTATTGATTAGTGGAAGAATGTATCTAACTGAAAATTGTGTTATATTTCTTACTCTTCTCTTATTCATGACCAACGTTAAATAAGCCATTTGACTGCCATTACTGTTTTAATGAGAAATAAAAATGCTTATCAGAATCCCGAATGCATAATGTTTATTCTGAAAAGAATGTGCACTAGCCTACTTACATTTTAGAAGTTTTTATCTTTATTCATGATAGAGTACATGCACACATATATGAGAATAAGAGAGAATAAGATAGAGGGAGAGAGAGAAAGAGACAGGAGTACCTGCCAGAGGGCAGGTACTCTGTGATCACCTTCCTCCAGCTCTCTAGTCCCTCAGATTCTGAGCACTTCTCTGAGTGCTCAGTGTGTTTCAGGACGACTGGGCCAGGGATTAGTAGCACGATCTCTATGTGGGACCCAACCTCTTTTGAGCGTGCATTACCACTGTGCCACAGAGCCACCCTCTAATTACATCTTTAAATAAAATTTCTGAGTATAGGAACTGAGTATTGTCCACATCTGTCTCACATGCTGCCTGGAAAATGTGCCTAGACAGCCATATGTTCTTTTAAAAACTGACATAAAAACTCAGCCATAAAAAATAACAAGACCCTGGAATTTGATAGAAAGTGGTCAGATATGGAGGATCTATTGCTGAGTGAAGTAAGCCAGGCTATGAAAGAAAGATGTTGTATGTATCCACTCAATATATACTGACTATCCGCACTCTATGGTAGAGAGCAAAAATTTGGAGGACATAAAAGCAGTGAAGGTACTTAACGAGAATAGGACAGTGTGGAATGGGGGAGGTGAAGAGAAGAGGATAGAGAAAGATAGCAAGAGAACAATAGAGAGGCAGTATGTTTTTGAGAAACGGATATGGCTTATTACCTCTTGATGATGACATGTATAGTATTCTCAACTGGATTGGTCTGAGAAGTATTTCATGATGGGTAAAGTCTTTTTACAAGCAAAATGAGAAATAGTGATTGACTGTTTTAAAAAATAATTAGAATAATAATAATAATGATTGGGAAAAACATAGAAAAGTTATTGAATGATGAAGCAGGGAGATTAATGTCTCTGTATTGACTGACATGCATGGCATTCCCTTTTGAAAAAGCAATGTAATACACTGTGAAGTTATATGTAATCCAATGTAATATAAAGAAGATTATGATGATAATAAAAATAAAAATTAAAAAAAGAATTTCCTTGTGCCTTCTCATGAGTTAATAGTCCCAACAATCTAGGGAAGAAAATACTAAATGCCTGTTTTATTGTTGAGAATTTATATTCTCTAAATGAAGCCATTAAGGTCACTTGGCTCATATATACAGAGCTATAATTTGAACCCAGCTTTACTGATTGCAGATTGAGAGAGTACTGCCTTATAATGAAAACTGACTTGTAGTAGAGTGGGCATTTTTACTCCTAAGTCAAGAGTTTACCCACCATCATCATCACTACCAAATCTGAGGAAGTCATACTTATCTACCTGATAATCCTGTTAGTGGTAACCTGTGGTCTACATGGGACTTAAAGTCAGAGATGAAGGACTGACCAGGAGGGGTACATATTTCCTGGGAAGTAAACGGTCCCTGACCCAGTGCTCCAGAGAGACCCGTCTCTCCATGAAAGTAGGGCTCAGAAGACCATCCTTGAAGATGAAAGAAGCAAGAGCTAAACCCTTCCACAAGGAAGGTGTAGTATGGATCTCTCATCTCCTCAACGGTCACTGCCTGAGGCTTTGTCAAGACATAAGCTCCTTGAGAATCTCCAAGCAGCACCTTAGGCACCCAGCCTAAAGTAAGGATGTGACTGGAGAAGTCCTGTAGGCCCCAGGCCTTGGGTGGGGGTTCCTTAGAACTCACAAGGCTTCCTAGACGGCAGGGACAAGGATGCAGGGGAATGTCAGCAATGACCTAGCCGTGCCTAGTTGTGCAAGAGCCACATTCTGCCCTTCCCAGAGCTAAGCCCAGGCCTATAAAAGACTGAACTGGCTACAGCACCTCATTCTCTTCTGCTCTAACTCCCAGGGACCTACCTGTGCTCCTGTGTGTGACCAGGGTAAGTGGGAACCAGGAGGACCAGAGTGGGGCTGAGTATGATAAAAGGTTGGGGATGATGCGAAGGAGGCTGTGGAGAGTTGTATGTTTGGTTTCTGCCTTCTGAGTAGAAATAAGACTCAATCCTATTGAATCTTTTGAACTGTGAGGTTTGCTTCAGCTGCCTTAGCTGAGCTAAGGGAACCTACTGTGGGCATCTTTCCAAGCTCTTTGTTCAGTAACTTTACATTCGTAAAACGGCCATGTTGAGAATACTTACATCATGGAAATTGACATGTTTCACATCAGGGCTTTTGATTTGGAGTGCTCATTGAGAAAAATTCATAGCACTCTGTAGTACTCTTGTAATTTATGCTTCAGTTAGTAAAATGAAAACTTTAGGGATTGCGAGCACTTGATGCTGGCTTGTGAGAATGGAACACTTCCAGACTCCTCCCCAAAGAAAGAATATGAAGTTGATTGTATTTATTAATTAATCTGTGTACTTTTTTCTGGAGTAAATATTCAGGTTAGGTCTTTCAGGTTACTGACACTATGTATAGTTTAAGTATTGTTCCTCTTCTACATACATTTAGATTTTGAAAGACATATAACTTGACCTGTGTTTCTGAATACTTAGAATTTCACTGTTACCTTCTAGGTTGATTGATCTGCCAAGATGTCCTGCCAGCAGAACCAGCAGCAGTGTCAACCCCCTCCCAAATGCACCCCCAAGTGCACTCCAAAATGTCCACCAAAGTGTCCCCCCAAATGCCCACCCCAGTGCCCAACCCCATGTCCCCCTCCAGTCTCTTCCTGCTGTGGCCCCAGCTCTGGGGGTTGCTGTGGCCCCAGCTCTGGGGGTTGCTGTGGTTCCAGCTCTGGGGGCTGCTGTGGCTCCAGCTCTGGGGGCTGCTGCAGTTCTGGGGGTGGTGGCTGCTGCCTGAGCCATCACAGGCCCCATCTCTTCCACCGGCGCCGCCGGCACCAGAGTTCTGACTGCTGCGAGTGTGAGCCCTCTGGAGGCTCTGGCTGCTGCCATGGATCTGGGGGCTGCTGCTGAACTGGGCCTATAAGGGCTATTGGGGGAACGGATGATCAAGAACCTACTCCAGCCTGATGCTCCCTCTTTCCACATTCTCTCACCAAACTTACCCAACTCATGGGTTGGCAGGGGTCACAGAGACTCATAAAGATTTCTGGGAGTAACTTTGTGTTGGGTTGGGCTCCTCAAAGGCTCAGCTTGGTTAGGCATTTCTTTCCTTCCTGACATCATATTATAATAAAGCTCTGATTTAATACTCACAAAAATGTTTTGGCCGCTCTCTTTTCTTTTTTCTTTCTTTCTCTTTCTTTCTTTCTTTCTCTTCCTTTTTTTTTTGTTTTTGTTATATCTCATGTCTTCTAGTGTCAGGAATTCAGAGGCATACTCTTTATGATGCAAGGATAGTACCTAAATAAGAGATAATTGATAATATTAATTCGAAAATGGCTATTGCAGATCTCTGCCTCTCCTACCCTTCCCTGGGTCAACCTTCATTGCTGTGAAGCTACCAGACTGGGCACCCCACCTTCCAGACCATAGGCATTAGTAAGGACAGAACAGTTGCAGGCATCTCCATCTCTGCCTCTCCTGCCCTTCCTTGGGTACACCTTAACTACTGTGAGGATTTCAGCATGGGTACTCCCACTTCCAGACCATAGACATTAGTAAGGACAGAATAGTTGCAGGCATCTCCATCTCTTCCTCTCCTGCCCTTCCCTGGGTCGACTTTTACTGCTGCGAAACCCCAGGCCTGCCTCTCCCCGTTCCAGACCATAGGCATTAGTAAGGTAGGCAAAAACACCTCTCTGTTCTATTGTTTTCTATCTTTTCTAAACTACTTCTGAATAACTTCATGGCTACTGAAGATATTAAGAATGAAATAAAAAGATTCATGGAAATAAATGATAATGTGTGCATGAGTTTCCATAATTTATGGGACACTGCAAAAGCAGTCATAAGAGGTAAGTTCGTAGCAATTAGTGCACATAAGAAAAAGATGGAAAGGTGGCAAAAGAACAACCTAACATCATGCCTTAGGGAATTGGAAAAACAAGAACAAAAAATCCTAAAAATGCCAGAAGAAAATAAATAATAAAGATTCAAGCAGAAATAAATTAAATAGAAAATAAATGAGCTATACAGAAAATGAATGAAAGCACAAGCTGGTTCTTTGAAAAGATAAACAAGATTGACAGATCACTAGCTAGAATAATTAGGAAGAAGAGAGAAAAGAACAAGATAAATCAAATCCTCAGTGAAACAGGCACTATTACCACAGACATAATAGAAATACAAAATATCACTAGAGGATACTATGAGTGACTACACGCCAATAAACAAGAAAACCTGGGTGAGATGGACAAATTCCTGGGAATATAATCTACCAAGATTGACTCAGGAGACATAGAAAGCCTGAATAGACTGTAACAAGCAATGAAATTGAATCAGTAATAAATAACCTCCCAGCAAAGAAAATTCCAGGCCCTGATGGCTTTACTACTGAATTTTACAAAATTTTAAAGAAGAGGCAACTGTTTCTAGAGATCCAAAAGGAAAGAACCCTTCCAAATTCCTTCTATGAAGCCTCCATCAACCTCATTCCCCAAACAGATAAGGAAAGGACAGAAAAGAAAAATTATAGACCTTATCTCTAATGAATATAGATGCAAAAATTCTCAACAAGGTAATTGCAAACTGTATCCAACAGCATATCAAAAAGATTATTCATCACTACGAGGTAGGCTTTATTCCAGGGATGTAAGGGTGGTTCAACATATGCAAAACGATAAATGTAATACACTGTATGAGCAGAAAGAAAGATAAAACCCATAATGATCATTTCTATTGATGCAGGAAAAGCATTTGACAAAATAAATATTCTTTAGTGATTAAGACTCTCAGTAAAATCAGCATATAAGGATCATTTCTCAGCATAATAAAAAGTCATCTATGAGAAACCTATAGCTAACACTATACTGAAAACTGAGAAGGCTGCCTACTCTCTCTACTCCTATTCAATATAGTACTGGAAGTCCTAGCCAATGCAATCAGACAAGAGAATGATATAAAAGGCATTCCAATAGGGAAAGAAGAGTTGAGATTATCTCTGTTTGTAGATGACATGATTGTATACATAGAAGACCCAGTAGTATCTACAGAAAAACTTCTTGAAGTAATAAATGCGTGCAGTAAATGGCAGCATACAAAATTAACTTATAAAAACCTATAGCATTTCTATATACAAACAACAAGCAGACAGAGGCATAACTGAAGAAAGTAATCCCATTTACCATAGCTGCAAAAAATATAAGGTACCTAGGAATAAAAGTAACCAAGAAAGTCTAATATCTCTATAAGGAAAACTATGAAAATCTTCAAAAAAGATATTGAAAATGACACAGAGAAGTGAAAGGAAAACCCATGTTCCTGGATTGGGAGAATTAATATAATCAAAATGGCAATCCTACCCAAATTAATCTATATATTTAATGCAATCTCTATAAAATTATGAGATGTTCTTCACAGATCTAGAAAAGACAATCATATCTGGAATCATAAAAGACCCTATATTGTCAAATCAATCCTATGCAAAAAGAGTGGAGTGGGTGGCATCTCACTTCCTGACTCCAAAATATGTTACAAAATTGTAATAGTTAAAACAGCATGGTATTGGCACAAAAAAAGACATAAGGACCAATGGAACAAAGTAGAGACTCCAGAAATAAACCTCAAAACATACAGCCAACTGATCTTTGACAAAGGGTACCAGTCAATCCAGTGGGAAAAGGAAAACATCTTTAGCAAATGGTGTTGGAAAAACTGAGTACCCATCTGCAGAAAACTGAATCTGAACACCTATATATCACCATTAACAAAAGTAAACTCAAAGTGGACCAAATATCTAAATCTAAGACCTCAAACTATAAAATCACCAGTGGAAAACACTGGGGAAACTCTGGGCGGCATTTAGGTAGGCAAAGACTTCTTAAGCAAGGTCCTCAAAAAACAGGCAATAATCCCCAAAATAGACAAGTGGGATTACAGCATATTAAGAAGTTTCTGCACAGCAAAGGACACAGTAATTAGTGTGAATTGACAACCCTTGAAATGGGAGAATATTTTTGTAAACTATGTCTCAGATAAGGGACTCATAACCAGAATACATAGGGAACTCAAGCTGCTTACTCAGAAGAAAATTATTAACCCATTTTAAAAATGAGAAAATGAACTGAATAAACAACTCTCTAAGGAAGACATATGAGCAGCCAAAAAGTATATGAAAAAATGCTCAATATTCTTCATCATAAGGGAGATGAAGATCAAAACTACAATGAGATAACACCTAACTGCAGTCAGAATGGTGAAGATTAAAAACACAAAAAATGATAAGTGCTGGTGGGAATGTGGTGAAAGGGGAACTCTCCTACATTGTTAGTGGGAATGTAAATTGGTCCAACCATTGTGAAGAACAATGTGGAGGTTCCTCAAAGATCTTCAAATAGAACTATCATATGATCCAACAATTCCACTCCTGGGCATATATCCAAAGGACAGGAGAACACTCAGTTGGAAAAGCGCTTACACATCTATATTTGTTGCAACATTACTATTGATTGCTAAGACATGGAACCAACTCAAATGTCCACAACTGATGAATGGATTGAAAAAGTGTGGCACATATACTCCATGGAATACTATTTAGCCATAAAAAACAACAAGTCCCTGGTATTTGATAGAAAGTGGACAAATATGGAAGATTATTGCTGAGTGAAGCAAGTCAGACTGTGAAACAGAGACACTGTATGTCTCAGTTAACATATACTGACTGCACTCTATGTTAGAGATGGAAAGATTGGTGGACATTAAAGCATTGAAACTTGTTATAGACACTAGGGACAAAGTGGAAGGAGAGTGGAAGAGGGGAAGAGTGTAGGAAAGGAAATTTGGGGGAAAAATAGAGAGGAAAGACATTTGTGGGATACAGATATGGTTTATTACCTGTTGATGATGACATGTATAGTACCCTCAACTGGGCTGGACTGAGGTGTATATCACTCAGGGTAAAGTATCTTTATAATCTAAATGATGTATAGCAATTGAATGTGTAAATAATAATAATAAAATAAATGAATAAAAAGAAATGGCTACTGCAATGAGAATGTGCTTGCCATAGTAAACTATGGGTGTGTTCAGGAAGATAAGGGAAGATGAGTTTTTAAGAAAAATAAGGTAGAATTACATAAGTTGTTTAGGGACAATTATTATTGCTACTAAGATCACTAACAATGGTGGTATAGTTCAAGAATGAGCTGAAGTTTGAATCTCCCCAGATGCAGAGTGGTTAAGCCCAAAGGGCATTACCTCTGTGCTCAATAGCTCTGTCTTCTGCCTCTGAGTTGGACGAATGTTCTATTTTTCAAAATCTGTTTGGGAAGTTGATTTAGAAAGGTTGGGGAACATTGCTATGTAGCCATGGCAGTCATGGGAGAAGGACGAATCTCCATTAACAGAGCTTCTCTGTTGTTAGAAGCAGTAGTTGGATAAAATACTGGAAAGAACTTAACTTTCTTCTAGAGAAGACGAATGTGGTTAGGTCAGCCACTGATTTGCTGCTTAAGATACATGGCCTCTTCTCTTGGTGTTTGATCTGTTTCCAAGGACCCTGTCCCACCATGTGCCATGTGCTCTGTAGGTGATTGATGAGTGATGGATGTACTTATTAGAAAAACGCTAATGTCTATCTTAGAGGATGGAAAAAAAATATAAGGTTGATGATGCTCTGGAAAAGAATAAACCTTGTCTTCTTTAGTACTTGTCTTTTTTACCCAATTATCCTCAACTGAGATTGGATAAGTACCAGGTTGTTTGGGAACTTTTGGTATAGGATTGTTAGAAATTTTTTTCTACTTCTATGAAAAATTCAAGTGACTGAAGTTTTAAAAAGCAAGGAGGCTATTTTAACTTAGATCTTGAGAAACCTGAGATGGGCAGTGATTGGCTGGTATGGGTGACTTCATGGAAGTATCAGAGACAATGTCCTTCTGTCTCATTTATTCCTCATCAGTGCTGGTTGTTTTCTGGAAGTCACTTGGTGATCTTTGGTTGCCTGATGGAGTTCTGAGGGTCAAGGCTATGTTCCAGGCAGGAAGAAAAAGAAAGTGTGGGTAATAGATCTCTCTTAGTAAAGCCTGCTTTACTGGAGTTCCCTAGAAATTTCTATATATCACTAGCTGCCTACATGTACAATGACGATAAAGAAGTGATGGTTTCAGTATACAGACATTGTTTTTTAATGTGTATATGTGTGGATAAACATTAAATTTATAAATTATGATCAACAGGAGCATCAATATCGGGCACACATCCAGTAGTTCTTAGTATATTATGACTCTCTGGGAAACGTGGCTGGGTTGCTGGGTATCTACACTAAGTGACACAGACTCCTGGGTGATTACATTTGCATCTGGAAGTGTCACAAAGGTGGCTCTTAACATAAACATTTAGGAAGTCACAACCACAATGCCTCTTTCATGTGCTTATATGTATGCACTCAGGCAAGTGTGGGTACAGAGGCTGATAAAGCAGGGAACTCCCACCCTCTCACCTGGGAAGGACTAGGGGGTTGTGGGAAGCTCCTTGAAGACAATCACAAATCATGACCTAAGGAATTCTCAGGGTTACTTCTGCTTCCTCATTACTCTGATTCCCTCATCTTCCAGAGGTGGGCCCAAGACCCGGGTCTTGATCAGTCTCTCAGTGCAGAAAGAGGGTGAAGCAGAACCTCAGAGTTTCAGGCACTGACAAGCTGTACAAGCCCAACACACATTTGTTTTATAGCCATTTGCCTTTCAAAATATCTGGCTGGGTTTTAATATTTTTAACTCTTTGCTATTTTTTTTAAATAACAGTATATTCATGTAGCTAGATTTCCATATTAAATCAGAAAATCTTTTTAGGTACTAGAATGGTCACTAATATTTTTGCTTGGGGTCACACAAAAGTACAATATAACTTGGGGAAGAATTGACTTTTTTCCCTAAGCAATCAAAAGATGTTTATTTTTCATGGAAAGATCTGTAAAAAACTAATTTTTCAAACAGCTTTACTTTCATAGAGAAATTTTTTTAGAGGTTGACTAAGATTTTAATATTTTAAATTATACCATCATTAAATAAGGTGGGAAACCATATGAATTTCATTGTACTGGAAGAAATGCAAAGCATTTTTAATATAAAGTATACAGAGCATTCTAGTCAACTACAGCTGTGTTATAGCTACGTGTACTTTTGTATTTAGTCCAAAGAAACCTGAATCTGTTTCCAGAGGGAATGAAAAAATGTTATAGACGCCTGATCAGCTATTACTCACTGAAGGATGCACAAAATCAGCAATCCTTATAGATCTCACTGAATCCAGTTTTCGACACTGATGCTTTCCTTTTTCGCTTCCCCCACCCCACTTCACTTCAGGTTCCAGGCTTGGTTCTCCAATCCTGGGCATTCAGATTTTCTTCATAAACATACACATCCCATGGTCAGATGAATGACCAGTTTTCCAGTCTGTCATCACCTCTTCTGTTCCCAGATCTCGGCCATATTTAGGTCCAAATCTTTAAGACTTTTTAAGGCTTGAAGATTTCCAGTGTAGAAAGCTACGTCAGCAATGACCAACCCATTCTGAGGTCCTCTATCATTTATTACATTTAAGTGAAATAATTGCTTTTTCAAGTGACGTTGATAACTTCCATTAATTCTTTTTATTTATTTATGTATTTATTTATTTTCTTATTTTCAATTTGACCAGAAAAATACAGAGAAAAAGAGAGAGGGAAACTGAGAAAGCAAGCCGCCAGGTCTGGGTCTTGAACAGTGGTCTGCTGTATGAGTCCAGCACCTTAACCATCATGCCAGCTGCTGACCACTCCAGTAATTTTAAAAAATAACATCTGAGTTTGTTCTTCTAGAAGGAGATCAAATATAGCTTTTGTATCTTTAGGAAGACAAATATTCTTTTATTTTTTTAAAAGAGGTTTGCCCTAGGGGATGTGCACTCTCTGGAGAGAGAGAGAGAGAGAGAGAGAGAGAGAGAGAGAGAGAGAGAAAGACAAAGACAAAGACAGTGAGAGGGAAAGTGAGAAGTCACTCCCCAGGAGGAATGACTACACCACAATCCCTTTTCCATTCTCTTCTCAGGATTTTGGGCACGCACACACAGGTGAAATTTTCAGGCCACTTGTCCAGGATTGAACCATGGTAGGCCATGGGAGTCCAGCAAGTAACTGCTACACCATCTGCTGGCCCCAGGAGGACAAATATTCTAGTATCTTTCATGAATCTACTCTCACTGAGAAATTTCCTGTTGATATACTGTAAAATGCTCCTTGCTGATCTGTGGGAGGTAGAATGAAAGTATGACATCAGTGTCCACAATTCTTAGGTTGGTGACAGGCAAGAAAGGTCTGTGTTTTGGGAAAGTTCTATTTTAGTCTTTGTTGAAATTTATAGATAATTCAGAACCATGATTAATTAAAATGATGATAGAGCCCTCATTTGTGATAGACATTTTTCATAACATAATAGAAATAGCTTTACCTTTGTATTGTACATGTAATTTTATCTATAACTTTCTTGTTAAATGTTATCGAATTCCTTTTAGAGAAGCTGAAATCATTGTGTCTGCTGGATTGTGAGCACTGTGGGAACAGGAATTTTGCCTGTTTTCTGTTAGTGCCAACACTGTGAACAGAGGAGGTACTCATCAAGTGTTTATTGTATTAACTGGCTGATGAACAAGTAGATGGATATTGTAAATTAGCTATTTTTATTATAACCATTGACTCTTGGAGTTGTTGACAGAAATAACAAACTCTATGGAAATAATAGCTAATGCAGTTTATTTCTAAACACTACTGTGTGTGACCAGGCTATTTTTAAACGTGAATGTATGTGATCAGATGCAGAGGTTCCTTTTATTTGGTTTTGAGAGTGAGGGACAAGGTTTGGAATTTAGTGAAAAGAGTTTTCCCATTGGTCTGGCTCCAAAGAGCAGGGCATCTGGAAACACAGGGGTTGGGGGGTTGGCTGCTTGTAGGCCTTAGGTGGGTTTTACAATTCTTAGGTTGGTAGTTGCAAAGAAAGGTCTGTGTTTTGGGAGAGTCCTCATCTCCTCAGACTCCTAAGACACCTGTCTGTGCTCCTAGGTATGACCAGGGTGAGTGGGAATCTGGGAGACTAGAGGTGTCTGAATAGGACAGAGGACTGGAAAAGATTGAGGGAAGCTGTGAAAAGAATTGTGTTTTGTGTTTCTGTCTTACTGAGCAGGAGTATCTTATTGAATCTCTTGACCTAAAGTGTTTGCCATAGGTGGTTAAAATAGGTTATGGGAGCTAACTATTGGCATCTGTCCAAATCTAAACTCTGTTCAGTGACTTGATATTGGTAACTTGAAAATAACCAAGTTGGGAACATTAAACTATAAAAATTGGCAAATGCTTCACACTAGATCTTTTGTTCTGGAATGCTCATTGTGAAACATATCCCAAGCACTCCACTGTGTGTTTGGAAAATTATTGGTGCCAATGCTTGTATTAAGAGAAAGTGTACTTCAGAAGTCGTGAAGACTGTTTGCAAATTTGTGAGGATGAAAATTTCCCAGCCTCTCCCAACAAGGAAGACTAAGAAGCTCATTTACTGAATTTTCAAATATAACTATTTTATGTATAAGAGATAATCAAGCTATTTTATTTTCAAATTGATGATATGAGTATATGATCTAGAGATTATTCCTCTTCCACATATATAATAATTTTAAAATAAGTATAATTATGAGCTTTGTTTTTCAATAATTAGAGAGTTTCATTATTGCCTTTAGGTGGACTGATATTCCAAGATGTCCTGCCAGCAAAACCAGCAGCAGTGCCAACCCCCTCCCAAGTGCACCCCCAAGTGCACCTCCAAGTGTCCACCAAAGTGTCCCCCCCGAATGCCCACCCCAGTGCCCAGCCCCATGTCCCCCTCCCATCTCCTCCTGCTGTGGCCCCAGCTCTGGGGGCTCCAGCTCTGGGGGCTGCTGCAGCTCTGGGGGTGGCGGCTGCTGCCTGAGCCACCACAGGCCCCATCTCTTCCACCGATGCAGGCACCAGAGCTCTGACTGTTGCAAGTGTGAGCCCTCAGGGGACTCTGGCTGCTACCATGGATCTGGGGGCTGCTGCTGAGCTGGGCATAGAAAGGCTCCTGGGGGAATGGATGATCAAGAACCTGTTCCAGCCTGATGCTCCCCTCTTTCCTTGCCCACTCATCAGTTCATGAATTGCCAGAGACCACAAAGACTCACAGAGATTCCTGGGAGAAATTTTTGTGATTGGTCGGGCTCCACAAGTGCTCAGCTTTGTCATTTGTCTTCTTTTCCTACTCTCATATTATAATAAAGATCTGATTTCTAACTCTTTAAGTGTCTTGATCACTCTCCTTTTTTGTGTGATAAACAATGTCTTCAGGACCTCACAGGCATGCTCATTATAATGCAAACAAAGGACCTGAATAAGAGAAAATTGAACAGCTGCTCTGTGGTCTATTCCCTCCAGGTTCAGGGGTTTGGAGTGCCAAGGATGTAACCTCCAGAATTGCGCTTATACTTTCTCCACTGAGCTGTACAGCTATTCTATTTTGTGTGTGTGTTCTGTAGTTGAAATGTGTTGGGACGTACTGTTTTGTAGAAATGGTGGTTTAGGGAAAATGACAAGTCTTCATTTAATAAAACATCCTACTGTTAGAAGCACAAGTTAATAAAAATGTTTGAAAAGACTATTGAGACCCTTTCTCCCCCCAGAATACAATTCATAGTCACTGAACTCCCTTCTGGGGGAGTTATTCTGGGTAGGATTGGTCTGTGATTCGGTGCCTGGGATACATGGCATTTATACTCTCAGTGTATGTGAGTATAAGATCTGCTTCCTAGGACTCCATCCTGCCACTTGGGCCATTTGCTCTACAGAAAACTGAGAAGAGTTAGGGATACTTTTTTGGAGAACTCTAATGTTTAATTCAGAAGATAGAGTTAAAGGTGGATGATACTCTGTGGAGTATTAAGCCTCTTCTCCTTTGGTACATGTTTTCTTTGTCTTGTTGTCCTTGACTGAGGTTGGAGAAGTGCTGTTTTTTTTTGGGGAACTTTGGAGTTAATAGAGGAAAGGAAGGGATTGGGGCATGGCAGGAGGACAAAAACTAATGCTTCCTAGGTTCAGAATGAAAGTTGTCTACATAAAGATGATGGCTTCTGCATATAGTTTCTGAGGAAGATGGAATCTCTTACTAAGATATTCTCGGTTCTCTCTTCAGTTTTAATGCTGATAAGAAAATCACTCATCTCAGGCCAGCAGATGGTCTAAAGGTTACGTTGCTGGACTTCCATGTAATTGACAACAGTTCAAGTCCCAGATGTGGTGGCTTAAAATTCATGCCAGGCATATGTGTACACATGTCCAAAATCCCTTGAGCAGAATGGAGGAGAAGGGATTAAAGTGTGACCACATCCTCAGGGGGCTGATTTCTCACTTTCTGTCTCTGTTTTTTTTTTTTTTTTTCTCCCCAGCAAGCATGCACAGTATAGCAAAAATGTATAAAAAACCCCACCAAACTCATCTGTCTAAAGGGTCTGAGATGCTCTGTTCTCCTACATTTTGAATTACCATGTACACAGAGTCACTTTCTTTTGATGAAGATCTTTATATTTTTAACAACTTTATAACTAATTTAAGTTTTTAATTTTACTAAAAAATTTTACTTTATATATTTGTATACATTCTAAATTAATAACCCATGCTAAGGTGAAATGGTTTTTTTTTTTTTGTTTTCTTCTTTCAGTCATTTTACCTCAATTTCTATTTTATATATCTTACTGCATTTAGTAGATAATTCAGGGCAGCAACAAACTAACTTAGAAATGTGGTTCATGTTTGTGATAGACATTTTTCATCATATAATTTAAATACCTTTCCCTTGGGTTCAGCAGTTGACATAATGGCTGTGTTGCTGGACTCCCACATAGTTGACTGCTGTTTGAGTCCTGGACCCGGTGGCTTAAACTCATGCCGAGCGCATGTGCGTGCATACCCAAGATCCCAAGAGGAGAATGAAGGAGAAAGGGTGGCGGCATGGCCATCCTCCCAGGGGGCGATTTCTTGCTTTCTGTCTCTCTGGCGAGTGCACGCGCCCTATAGCAAAAACCTCTTCAAAAAAAAAAAAAAAAAAAAAAAAAAAGAAAGAAAAAAACCTTTCCCTCAAAATTTTATAAGTTCTTTTAAATTATGAATTAGTATTGAATTTCATTAAAGTTTTTTTCAGAGAGGCTCAGTTAATTATATCTACTATATGATGAGCACTGCAAGGGCAGCTATTATTTCTGTTTTTCATTAATCCCAGTGCTGAGAACAGAGTAGGTTCTCTGCAAGTATTTTATTACATTATGGATTTATTAATAAGTCAGTGGACCTTTTACAATAGCATTTTCTTTATAACAGAGACTCTTATAGTCAAGTGATATTTAGGTGAAGAAGTTGACCCACAAAGTCACAGACTGTAATGCTGGCAAACCTGGGACTTGAACACACTTCTCCTAGTGTCCTAACTAAACTTGATTCCCAAAACTTCATCTCTTGGCTGCTTAGAAACTCTGATGGCTCACTGCTATTCATAGAAGTTAAAAATTATAGTGGCCTACAGGTGGCATGGTGATTAAAGCACTAAATTCCCACATGGCTGAATGCGGTTTGAGTCTCAGAACTGGAGGCTTGCTTTCTCACTTTCTGTCTCTCTCTTTCTCTCTCTCTCTCTCTCTGTCTTCTCACATAAGCATGTATGCCCTATACCAAATAGAAGAATAATGATGATTATAAATAAAATTAAATAAATAATTCTTTTTAAAAAGTTCAAAATTATGTGTTTAGTAATCAAGGCCATAATCAGTTTCACTTCCCAACAGCACCATCCAAATAACTCTGCTGATCGCCTTACTCAGCTGGTTGTGGCCTGAGTTCACCTGGCTGTCTTCACTCTCTCTGCTTGAAACTCTGCCTTTTCCTCACCAGTTATCCACCGATTTCTACTTGGTGATATGGTGCAGCAGCTAGAACAGTACACATAGTACTTTCAAGTAATTTCATTTACAATTTTTCAAAATAGTATTTGTTATTGCATTTAATATACCTTTTTTTATAATTGGTCAATATACTAGTTAAAATAAGTGGTCCAAAAATATTTTAGCCAATTAACATCTTAAAATTGGGAAGATTTAGTATGTTAACCTTTTTCACTAAGACTGAGATATACATTGAATTTTTAAAAATTTCTTTGTAAGTGAAAACTTCTCTATACAAGACAGCATTTTTCTTTCTTTCTTTCTTTCTTTCTTTCTTTCTTTCTTCTTTTTTTTTTTGAGAGAGACTTTTGCTATAGGTCATGTGTTGCTTGCTGGAGAGATGGAGATGGAGAGACAGAAAATGAGAAATCATGCCCTGCGGCAGATGGCCACAGTGCAGTCCTTCTCCATTCCCCTCTGGATTTTGGGCAGGCATGTACATGATCTCAGTGTGAGTTTCAGGCCTCCGGTTTTGGGACTCGAACCACCATCACCCAAGAGTACAGCAATGCAATCACTATACCATCTGCTGGTCTAAAGACAGCAATTTTATATAAGAACATACTTTCATAATTCCTATGTATTCTTCTAAGTCCATCTTCAGTTTGCCTTCCTCTAGGGAGGCTTCCAAGAGCAGGTTTCTAATACAGAAAATTTCCTGTTTAGTCTGAGAGTTTTCAGCTTTGGCCACACTTTAGAATCACTTGAGGGGAGAATTTTTTTTTTTTTAAAATACTGTTTTCTTTATCACCCTGCTAGATACTTTAGTATTAAATTGCTATTTTTCTCTCTTTTGTTTGTAATGTATTTCTTTTCAATGCCAACCAGAGAAAAAGCTGTAAGGCCATCAAGATCCTAAATACCATTGATTTCTTCTTTAAAATGGAGTTAAATGCTAAATAGATATAGAAAAAATTCCAAAAATACTAGCAACTAATCAGTGACGTTCATCAGTCATGAGGCGGAGACTGACTCCACAGCAAACAGAACAACTGAGCAAAAGAACAGGTAGATTGTCACTTGGGTCAGAATCAAAAGAGAATTCATTGAAAAGACAATTCATTCAAATCCCAGTCAAGCTGAAAATCCAGCCTCGTAATAGTTCAAAAAATGTTAGTCCAGAAAGTGGGAGAGTCAAAAAAAGCTTTGGGTAAAGATGGATTCATGGCTTTGTGGTTATCCCAACAACGATCTCTGAGATAAGCAACAATGTCCCAGAGAAGTGGCAACGGCCAGAATCTCCAGGACTGTCATTGTCATTGCTGCAGCTCAGCTTCCTATGTGGTTCTGTGGTGCCTGTGGCAACTCAGGGAATAGCTGCTCCCCTAGTAGCCACACCAATGATGAGCAATGCCTGGAGGCTGGCGTGGGAATGGGCACATTGGTAGGTTAGTGAGATGGACTCATGTTGTCACTGGATTAGTCTGCAGTATACCTCAGCATGAGTTGTGAAGCTGAAGGTGAATAAAATCATTGGTCATTGGATAAACCTATAGTGAGCATATTTTTCCTTTTGTAAAACTATTCTTCCCTTGTTTATAAATAATGGAAAATATCCATTAATGTTCATAAAGATTTGCTTTGTTACCATTTCATGGTTGCTATTTGGCCATACCAATGGAACAGGCAAGCTAAGGCAGGTTTCAACCCCATTCTATCACATCTAGCAGCATTTCTCTCTCCTCATGCCATATTCAGCACTATGGAATCACAAAATTGTGTAAGTACAAATTTTTGCTCTTATCAGGTAGAGTGTGCTTTTCTAAGTTTCTTATGTTTAGCTCAACAAAAAAACCATTTCCACAATATTGCTATTAGGTAATTACAATTATTGTTCTTCACAGATGAAAAAGTAGGCAGAGTTTGAGAAACTAGTCTAAGATTTCATGGGAAGTACCTCATTCTCAGAATGTGAGCTCAGGTGCATATTTGTGCTCCTAACCAGTGCTATAGAGTTGAACTGAGAAGATCTATAGTATTTACTATATGAGAAATTAAAATACCTCATAGTAATGCTTCTCAACAAGCTAGACTAAGAACAGCTTGTCTCTCATTTTCTGGCTCCACATATTATTGTTTCTGGCTTAGTTCTCACTATCCACAAAATTCTCCTGTTACTCCCACCCTTCTCTTCTTTTGTGTGCCCCTGTTCTTCCTTAATATCTGTTCTCCCAGAGGGCTATTTCCCAGATCTACACTTGCACAAAACTGCTTCAATGGATTCCACAATAATAACAAAGGAAGAAAAGGACAGATCCTTGAGACTTATAAACAGATAAGGGGGCAGGATGAGGGCAAGGTGTGCCTTTAATAGGGATTTCTTGAGCAGACTTCAGGTTCATTCTGGGTCTCACAGTAGTAGATGATGTTTGCACCTTTAGGGTATATCCATGCTTGTTCATGGTATTCTTTCTTCCTTTCTACTTTCCATGAAAAGTCATGAAATATTCTGGGACTCTGGTACCCAGAAGTTATAATTGAATGCAATAAGAATCTACCTACTGGGCAATGGTTCCAGGGACTCTACCATAATCTCTTTCTAGGAAAATGTAAGTCACAATCTTACCTTCAGCTCTGCAGTGTAAGCTGGTGGCTTGGAAGTGGGGTTATTGGTTTTAAATAATAAGAGGTTGGAATGAGATAAGAGATGCATATTACAAGGAAAAAAAGTATAAAGTAAATAATTGATAATTTGTATAATAATGGGAAGGGATGAATGACATTGGCAAAGTACCATAGCTGGTGAGTAGAAGTATGACAAAGACAATATGTTTTGCAGGTGAGTGGGTATAGCAGTAGGTAGTTTGAGGTCACCATAAAACCTTTGCATCTCTATGAGATAGTTGGCAAGATCAACCTGCAGTTCTGACTCTCTAGGCAAAGGGGAGGTAACTTACATGCATAATCTCAAACTCCCAGGTCATTCTTCCAATAACATTTCACTAATCCATTCATCCCTCTAACAATATACTGAGGGCAACTGCAAGACTCCCCTGAAAAATAAACAAGGTGTAAAATCTCATTAAGAGAGCTCATGCTTCAGAGACACAATATGGGCATATATCCAAGAATACCTAAAATTGTTGAGCACTAGTAGTAAAGGCTATGAGCCTGATCCCTATCAGTGGCTATCCCTATTGGAGCACACAAAGAAATGTGGGAATATTTGCATATTATTAGGCAAGTGGGAGGGACTCAAACTGTCACCGGATAGGTTTTCAGGATATCTCAACATGACTTGTCAAGTTGAAGGTAAATAGACTCATTGGTCACGTGTAGAAAACCCTGAGTCTGGCTTCCTCGTATACAAGGTATCCATCAGCTTGGCAGTCTTCTATCCCACTCTTCATCCACATTTTTTCACTTGCCATTGGCATTGCAAACATGTCTTCATACATATTCTGTACCTCTACACACTAATGCCTGCCCACTCCTAAAGGCACACTTTATGTCATTCTCTTCCTTCATGGTTATTATCATCTTTGTCAGTGAGAATGAGGAACCTAGCATGTCATCACCTATAGCACTGACAAATGATCCAGAATCCCAATAATCTTCTTGGGAAATAATGACTCAGAAGATTCCCATCCTCGGGAACCAGCAGTTAGCGTAATGGCTATGTCGCTGGACTCCCACGTAGTCGACCGCGGTTCGCGTCTCGGACCCGGTGGCTTACAACTCACGCCGGGCGCGTGTGCGTGCGTGCCCAAGATCCCGAGAGGAGAATGGAGGAGAAGGGATTGCGGCGTGACCATCCCCCCTGGGGGGTGATTTCTCGCTTTCTGTCTCTATGTCTCTCTCTGTCTTTCTGGCGAGCGCACGCGCCCTATAGCAAAAAACCTCTCAAAAAAAAAAAAATAAAAAAAATAAAAAAAAAAAGATTCCCATCCTCTAACCTGACCTTTGAAGGATGAAGACTTTTCAGTGGTCTTCAGAATGTCTACTGGCTTGTGAGTTCCTAGCAATCACAACAGATATGTTATTTGCCTCTATAAAACTAAACATTTAGACAGATGTGCTCAGGTGTTAAGTTGTCAATGCCTGAGGAAACAACATTTTTTTATTTTTGTTCGGTACAGATACCATACTATTCTGCTACTGGGCTAAAAGCCCTTAAGGGTTGAGGACTATATCTGAGATTAGAAGAGAAATAAAAGGAAGATAGGACATCTCTTAGTTTAATAGACATTTAAATGTTGTACACTCTTTCCTCTAGACAAGCAGTATATGGAGGAAAGGATATTATTTAAAAATATATATATTCCAAGTTCATACCATACAGTAGATTCTTAGTAAATGTTTATCAATAAATAAAATTAATTGATTAATGGATGACTGCTCCTAATCCAAAATAATATAAGATTTCTGACTTTTTCTTATTATTCACTAACAAGATTTTTAAAAAGACACTTAATTCCCATTATCTTTTTTTTTTTTTTTTTTTTTTTTTTTGCCAGAGTGTGCATGTGCTAACCAGGCAGATACAGAGAGACAGGGAAAGAAAGGAAAAAGCATCTCCCATGGGGAATGGTCATCCACAATTCCTTCTCCTCTGTCTCTTACTTCTTTCAAGATTTTCAACATGTATGCACAGGAACCCAGTGTATTTCCCAAACCGCCAGGTCTAGAACAAGTGGGATCCAGCTACCTTAAATACCAAGCCATGGAACAACCTCCCCTATCCCCCATTGCATTCTAAACTAAAAATAATTATGCTTCTCAGTATTGGGAGGGCATAACATATATTCTAAAGAGAATTTTCACTACCCTAATTTTATAGTTTTTACATTTTTTTCCTTTTTTTAAATAATTATAATTTTTATATTTGCATTTAGTTGTACATCTTTGTGGGATACAATATGGATTTTCTTTCTCTCTCTTTTTTTTTTTTTTTTTTTTTTTTTTTTTTGCTATGGGGCATGTGCGCTCACCAGAAAGACAGAGACAGAAAGACAGAAAGCGAGAAATCACCCCCCAGGGGGATGGCCACGCCACAATCCCTTCTCCTAGATTCTCCTCGGGATCTTGGTCACGCACGCACACGTGTCTGGCGTGAGTTTAAGCCATCAGGTCCAGGACTTGAACCGCGGTTGACTACATGGGAGTCCAGCGACATAACCATTACGCTAACTGTTGGCCCCACACATTTTTTCTTTTTTTAATAATAAAGCATGCACACATGAATGTGAGAGTAGAAAGAAACAGAGAAGCTCTCTCCACAGGGCGCAGTCTAACTCTGATCCCCACCTCCAGTCCTCCAACACTCCAGAAACTGAGAATTGTCCACCTCTATATCATAACAGTAAGGAAAAGTGCCTGGATCTGGCATACATTCCTTTAAAAATTGACATTATTTAAGTATCTTCCTGTGCCTTCTTATGAGAGAAGCCCCACTTAATGATGCCTACAATTCAGGGAGGGAGGTACTAACATGCCTATCTTATAAATGAGGTTCATATTGTCCCAATGAAGTTTTTAAGGTCACTCAGCTTATAAACACAGAGTTGTAATTTGAACCCTGCTCTTCTAATTCCAGATGGAAAGAGTACTCTTATAATAAAAACTGTCTTATAACAAAGTGAACATTTTGACTTCTAAGTAAAGAAGTGTTGTCACATTATGGTCATCACCAAGTCTGAGGAAGCCATGTTGATCCATCTAGTAATCCTGTTAACAGAAGCCTGTGGGCTACACGGGGTGCCAGGCTCAGGGATGATGGACTGACCATAGTAGGTACATGTGTGAGTATATCCTGGCAAAAAAGTGGTCCCTGACCCAATGCTCCAGAGATTTTGACTTGGAAGCAAGCTGAAAAAGAGACTGGAAAATCCCTCTGCAAAGAAGCTGTGATTCAGATCTGTTTTCCTCAGAGGACACTGACAGAGGCTTTATTCAGACACTGGCTTCTTAAGAACCTCTAGGGTGCTCCTTGGGGACCCAGAGTTATGGAGGGGTATGACCATTTAATGTCCTTTTAGACCCCAGACCCAGAGAAAGTCCTAGGGGCTTCAGGGGCCTATTGGAACGGACAAGGAAAGGAATCAGAGGAATGTCAGGGCAGACCCAGCACATACCTGGTTGTGCAAGAGCCTCATCCTACTCCACCCAGAGCCAAACCCAGGCCTATAAAAGACAGAACTGACTCTAGCACCTCATCCTCTTCTCTTCTGACTCCCAAGAGACCTGTTTGTGCTCCTGAGTGTGACCAGGGTGAGTGAGAACCTGGGGGACTAGAGGTGGGTGAGTATAGGAAAAAGAATAGGAAAGACTGAGAGAAGTTGCAAAAAGAATTTTGTGTGTGTGTTTCTGTCTTACTGAGCAGGAATATCTTATTAAATCTTTTGACCTAAGTGGTTACCAGGGCTGGTTCAGATAGGCAATGGGAGCTACCTCTGGGCATCTGTCCAAATTGAAACTCTGTTTTCAGTGATTTGATATAGGTAACTTGAAAATAGCCAAGTTGGGAATATTTACACCATAAAAATTGGTAAATGCTTCACACTAGTTCTTCTGTTCTGAAGTGCTCATTGTAAAACATATCCCAAGTACTCCACAATGTGTTTGCAAAACTTATTGATGTCAATGGCTGTAATAAGAGAAAGGTATTTTAGAAGTTGTGAATATCATATCCAAGTTTGTAAGGATGGAAATTTCCTAGTCTCTCCCAACAAGGAAGATTAAGAAACTCATTTTCTTTATTTACTTAGAAAAACTGTGGCACATAAATTCTATGGGATACTACTCAGCCAAAAAAGACAACAAGATTCAGGCATTTTATAGAAAATGGATGAATATGGAAGGTTTACTGCTGAGTGAAGCAAGCCAGGCTATGAAAGAGAGACGTTGTAGGTCTCCACTTAACATATACCAATTGTCCACACTCTATGGCGGAAACTGAAAGACTAGAGAATATAGAAGCATTGAAAATAGTTAGGGATACCAAAGACAGTTTGGAAAGAGAGTAGGAGAAGGGGGAGAGTATTAGGAAAGAAATTAAAAAGAAAAATAGAGAGGCTAAACATTTATGGGACACAGAAATGGATTACTATCTGTTGATGATAAGGTGTGTAGTATCTTGAACTAGACTGGCATGATGTGTATTCAAATTGGGTAAATTCACTTTACAAGCAAAGTGATGTATACTGATTAAATGTATAAAATAAATTAAAATAGAATTAAAACAAAAAGCTCATATACTGAATTTTTAAAAATAACTTTGACGTAGAGGAAGTAATCAAGTTATTTTATTTTCAGGTTGCTGATGTAAGTATATGATCTAAAGATCATTCCTCTTCCACATACATAATCATTTTAAAATAAGTATAATTATGAGCTTTGTTTTTCAATAATTAGAGTTCCATCCTTGCCTTTAGGTCGACTGATCTGCCAAGATGTCCTGCCAGCAGAACCAGCAGCAGTGCCAACCTCCTCCCAAGTGCACCCCCAAGTGTCCACCAAAGTGTCCCCCCAAATGCCCACCTCAGTGCCCAGCCCCATGTCCCCCTCCAGTCTCTTCCTGCTGTGGCTCCAGCTCTGGGGGTTGTTGTGGCTCCAGCTCTGGGGACTGCTGTGGCTCCAGCTCTGGGGGTTGCTGCAGCTCTGGGGGTGGTGGCTGCTGCCTGAGCCACCACAGGCCCCATCTCTTCCACCGGCGCCACCGGCACCAGAGCTCTGACTGCTGCGAGTGTGAGCCCTCGGGGGGCTCTGGCTGCTGCCATGGATCTGGGGGCTGTTGCTGAGCTGGGCAATGGAAAGGCTCCTGGGGGAACAGATGATCAAGAACCTGCTCCAGCCTGATGCTTTCTTTTTTTTTTGTCCTCTCATCACCTCTTGGGTTGCCAGAGACCACAAAGACTCACAGAGATATCTGAGAGAAACTCTGTGTTTGGTAGGGCTTTGCAAATGTTCAACTTGGACATAAGTCTTGTTTTCCTACTTCTCATATTACAATAAAAATCTGACTTTTAACTTATTAAATGTTTTGATCACCCTCTTTTGTGTGATAAACAATGTCTTCAGAGTCT
The DNA here is from genome assembly GCA_026018925.1 of Tupaia tana. NCBI lineage: Eukaryota > Metazoa > Chordata > Mammalia > Scandentia > Tupaiidae > Tupaia > Tupaia tana. The sequence continues at coordinate 94,062,279 of JAKSZU010000004.1, forward strand.
TCAGGCATGCTCTTTATAATGCTCTTTATAAAGTTAGTCTAGGGATAGGGAAGACCAACCTAAGGGGAAATAAATGTCTGGGGCTGTACATCTTTGTCAAACCTTTATTATACAGAAACCTGGCAGGCCACAGGGGATTGAGCCCAGAGAGTGGACTTCATGCAACATGAGATCTAATAACATGAACAATTTCAAGGTACTACCAGAACCACACCTTGCACAAAGACCACTGCCATCTTATACAGAAAATATTTCCACAATGACATCTATCTAGAAACTGCCTGTCCTCTCTTGGACTGACACCACCTTCCTTACTGATCCTGTAATCCAACAATGATTGTTCCAAAACAGCCTTTTATTTTTCTCTTAAAAACTCTTGTTTTCCTTACCTTCCTAGATACATCTTAGTTTACTATGGCAAATGTACTGTACATCACAAAGCCCCCTACTGAATATAAGTACTTTTGAAGAATCTCTCTTTCCATCTGCCATTCAGGTTGGTACTATTGCATGTGTGTTAAAAATTATATTCTGATGTTATAACAGACTCACATCACAGCAAGTTAAACAAAAAAGAAAACAACAACAAGAAGCTATCCTCTAAATATTAAGAGTCAGAGGCGGGACTCCCTGGGTGTGTTTTTCAAACTTGGGTGCATCAACTTCAATGCCACCTGCCTCCTGGGCCTGTCTGTCCACAAGGAGACATTGGTCTCAGCAGCCTCTCCACATGAGTGTAGATCCACCCCCTGGATTTGCCTTTTGAACTTGGGACCCTCCAGCTTGCATTACACAATGTGCAACATGGGACTTGAACCTCTTCTCTAAGACTTATCTTCTTAGGTTAGTCCCAGCTCATCAGAAACTGAAAGGTTGGTAGAAGAGCCAACCACCTGAAAATTCCTATATAAACATTAGCTTCTCTGAACTGGAAAATAGCACTCTAACAGGAGCCTGGGATCTAAGGGTCATATTCGCTCCTCTGATACTATCAAATCTTCTTCAATAAATAGAAGAAGGGCATATTGCATCAGATGAGCAAACATCAGCTCCGAGACAGAAGAATCATGAGAAAACAAGGGGTTAACTCTTCCCCAAGGGAAAACAGTGACCCCCTCACTGACAATGGATAACATAAAAGAATTAATAGAAAAGTCAGAAAAAGATTACCAAACATTCACTGATACAAAACTCAATGAGATGCAAGAGAAAGTAGACAACAAATTCCAGGAAATGAGATCATTCCAGGATGTGAGGGAGAAATTCCATAAAGAGATAAACACCCTCATAAACAATTAAACAGAATTTCTAGAAATGAAAAATACAATACAAGAAATTAAAATCTCTCTCTAAAACATTAACAGCAGATTGGGCTATGAAAAACAAATAATTTCTGACCTTGAAGACAAAGTCTCCAACATAGTCTAACCACCAAAAGGTTGAAAAAATAACCAAAAAAAAAAAAAAATGAAGATAACATACAGGAAATTGTAGACATCGTGAAATGCCCAACTGTCCATATAATGGGTACCAGAGGGTGAAGAAGCTGATAAAAGCATGAAAAACATCTTCCATAAAACATTATGTAAACTTTCCAAATCTAGATAAACATGGAAAAATTCAGACTCAAAAAAAATTCAGATTCCAAATATAATTAACACAGAAGAGTCTCCCATTGACACATCATAGTCAGTTTGGTAAAAATTTAAGACAAAGACAATTTTTTTAAATGGCCAGGAAGAAATGCCAAGTTACTTACAAAGGTTATCATATTAGGATAGTATCAGACTTCTCAACTGAAACAATGCAGTTAAGGAAAGAATGGAAAGACATTCAAAACATTAAAAGAAAAACAATTTCAACAAAGAATTCTATACTCAGCAAGAATATTCTTCAAGTGGGAAGAACAGATAAAATCATTTTCAGATAAACAAAAACTGAAAGAATTCATCAACACTGTATGAAGGGAGTACTCTGCCAAGAAAATCAAAGAAGAAGAAACAGAAATAAGAGAACAAAAAGCAACTAAGAAAATGGCTAACAAAATGATCAAGATAAGCCCACAAATATCGATAATAATGTTGAATGGTAGTGGATTAAATTATACAACTAAAAAAACACTGAATGAATGGACAAAAAGGCAGGAACACTCTATATGCTGCTTATAAGGAACACACCTCACTGATGATGGCATTTATAGACTGAGAGTAAAGCACTGGGAAAAGATATTCCATGTAAATGGAAAAAAAAAAGGGCTGGAATCATCAATCTGATAGCAGACAAAGTAGACTTAAAAATAAAAGGTGTAAGAAGAGACAAAGAAGGACGCTATTTAATACTAAAAGGGTTACTTTACCAAGAAGATAAAACTTTTATAAATATTTATGCACCCAACAATAAGGCACCTAAATATATAAAAGACAGACTTCTAGATCCAAAGGAAGACATAAACTGTAACACAATAATCATTATGGCTCTCAACACCCCACTGTTTCCTCTGAACAGATAATTTAGATAACAAAGAGATACAAGATCTAAATGATACTATAAATCAAATGGACTTGAGGGTTATCTATATAGCATTTCACCCAACAACCAAAACATGCACAATGATCTTACCCCCACAAGGAACATTTCTGAAGATTGACCGCAGGATAGGGCACAAAACAAGCCTTTAGAAATTCAAAGATATAGAAACTATATACTGCATCTTTTGTGATCATGATAGAATCAAACTTGAAATAAGTACAGAAAGAACCCTCAAAAATACACAAACACATGGTAGCTAAACAACCTACTCCAGAATGACTTTACAGCCAGTGAAGAAATTAAGACTAAAATCAAAATGTTCAGAAATCAATGGTGGTGAACAAATAAGTTTTTGTAACCTACAGAACACAGCCCAAGCAGTCATATGAGAGAAGTTCATAGATTAGTGCTCACAAGAAAAACAAAAAACAAAAACCCAGAAAGGCATCAGATAGACAACCTATCAACACATCACAGAGAACTGGAAAACCAAATAAACCCCTCCCAAAAAATACCAAGAGAAAGTAAATAATAAAGATTCAAGCAGAAATAAGTAAAATAGAGAATAAAAGAACTATATAGAAAAATCAGTGAAAACAAAAGCTGGTTCCTTGATAAGATAAACAAAATAGACACACCATTAGCTAGATTAATCAAGAAGACCAGAGAAAGGAACCAGAAAAATTAAATCAGCAGTGAGATAGGTAATACTATAACAGACAACAGAAATACAAAAGATCACGAAAGAATATTAAGAATGATTATATGTCAATATACAGAAATCCTAGATGAGATGGGCAAATTCCCGGACACATAACTTATCAAGACTGAATCAGTAATAAATAGTCTCCTAGCAAAGAAAAGCCCAGGTCCTGATGGCTTCACTTCCAAGTTCTACAAAATTTTAAAAGAAAAACTAGACCCAATTCTCCTCAAAATCTTTGTAAAGATCCAAAATGTATGAAGCTTCCCAAAAACATTCATTTTGCTGTTCAGGGACTCAAAACACAGAGTGCAGATGCCATGTGGGATCCTTTAGTCACTCCATTGACCAGAAGGCCATAGGACCTGCCCAGAGTTTATTTCATTTTTAAAGCTGAATACTATTGTGTTGCATGTATTTATCACATTAAAAAAATCCCTTCATCTGCCAGTAACAGCTTCTGTCTTTTGACTATTATTGATATTGCTGTTATAGATATGGATGCACAAATGTTTGTGTCCCTGTTTTCAATTCTTTTGTGTATATAACCTGAAAAGGAATTACTGGATAATATGGTAAATTCTTTTTATAAAAAAATCTGATGTGTTTATTTATTTTGCCATACAGTGCATGCATTCACTTGGGAGATAATAGGGTAAATTCTATTTTTAAATTTTTTTGAAGAACCATGTTATTGTTTTCCTTAGTGACTATACCATTTTTAGATTCCCACAATTAGTGCACAAGTGTTAATTTTTCCACAGTCTCAACAACACCTGTTATTCTGTTTTTTTTATTCTTTCTTTCTTTGTTTTTGATAATAGCTTTCCTAGTAGGTGTAAAATGGTTCTTACTGTAGTTTTGATTTATATTTACTAATGATGTGTGGTGTTGAGCATCTTCTCATGTGTTTTTTTTTTTTTTTTTGGAGAGGTTTTTTTTTTTTTTTGCTATAGGGCGTGTGCACTTGCCAGACAGACAGAGAGAGACAGAGAGACAGAAAGCGAGAAATCACCCCCCAGGGGGGATGGCCACGCCGCAGTCCCTTCTCCTCCATTCTCCTCTCGGGATCTTGGGCACGTACGCACACGTGCCTGGCATGAGTTTTAAGCCACCGGGTCTGGGACGTGAACTGCGGTCGACTACGTGGGAGTCCAGTGACATAGCCATTACGCTAACTGCTGGTCCCTCATGTGTTTATTGATATCTATATCTCCTTGTAGCAATGCCTATTCAAGTCTGCTGCCCACTTAAAAATAGGTTGTTCAATTTTTGTTTTTGTTGTTGAATTTTAAAAGTTTTGAAAATACTCTGGATATTAATCCCCTCAATGGGTATATTTTTATAAAATATTTTCTTGCATTTAATGAGTTGCTTTTTCACTCTGGATAGTCATCTGATGCATAAGTGTTTTTGTTTTTGACATCCAATTTATCTATTTCTGTGTTGTTGTTGCCTATGATTTTGATGTCTTGTCTAAGAAGTCATTGCCAAATCCAATGTCTTAAAATGATATCTTCTTTTAAGATCCTTACAACTCTTATATTTAGTTATTTGTTCCATTATGAGTTAATTTTTGTATATGATGTTAGGTCAGAGTCCAGCTTCATTTTTTTTGCTTGTAGATATCCAAATTTCCTAGACCAATTGTTGAAAAGACTATGTTTCCCCATTAAATGACCTTGGCACCCTTATGGAAAGTGATTTGATTATATATACAAGACTTTATTTCTGAGGTTTCTATTCTAATCCATTGATCTTTTTGTTAGTACCACAGAATTGATTACTGCAACATTGTAAGTTTTGAAATCAGGAAATGTGAGTTCAATTTTATTGTTATTTTTGTTATGTTGGCTACTTGGGGTTCTTTGAAATACCATATGCATATAGGATAGACTTTTCTACTTCTGCAAAAAGTGCTGCTAGGAAGTATCCTGTTCTAGCAACTGTGCAGACTAAGCATCAGGGATATAGAGCTGCATAGACTGTGACTCATCTCCCCCCACATGCCTCTGATTGCTCAGGTGTGTTAACTGGGATCTAGATAACTTATCTATCTATAAGTTTGATAATCTAGATCTATCCAGCCCTCCTGCACCATTGTAGTATCTGATTCTAGTGATGGTTCAGGGTGAGCCTCAGGGAGACAGAGCTGCAGAGAGACCAGGGCTCATTACCCGACACACATACCTTTGAATTTTCGGAATTAATGGCAAGAAATTAGGAAGAAACATACAATGCATCAGAGGCCCAGAAACCACTACTGAGGCACAAGAAATATGAGAAACCAAGAAAATATCTCTCCCTCAAAGAAAAAAAACAAACAAACAAACAACTCCTCATCTTCACAGACAGTACAATAGGACTCATGGAAATGTCAGATAAACAGTTTAGAATATTCATAATGACAAAACTAAATGAGATGCAAAATAAAGGAGACAATGAACTCCAGAAGATGAAGAAGTCCTCCCACAACCTGACAAAAGAAATAGACAACATATAAAAGACTCAAACATAATTGATAGAGATGATGGTTGTAATATAAAAAAATCAAAACTTTCCTCAAAAGTATTGAAAACATTAGATCAGGCATAAGATCAAATCTGAGATATAAAAGACAAAAACTCTGACCTAATCCATTGGTCTTTTTTCACCCAAAAAATGAAAAAAAGAGGATAATATATTAGAAATACTAGATATCATTAAATGCCAAAACATCCAAATAATTGATATCCCAGAAGATGGAGAATCTAGGAACGTTGATAATCTATTCCATGAAATACTTGAAGAAAACTTTCCAAACCTGCAGAAGCATTCAAACATTCAGACCTAACATATATAAAAGACCCCAAACAGAATCAACCCTAGAAGATCTTCCCCATGGCACATCATAACCAGATTGGCCAAAATCACAGATAAAGAAAAGATTCCAAAAATGGCAACAGAAAAACATCAAGTTATTTACAAAGGTTATACCATCAGACTATATAATCCAACCTCTCAACAGAAATAATGCAAGCAAGGACAAAATGGAACAATACATACTCAAAGTGTTGAAAGAAAAACAATTTCCACTGAGATTACTAAGCCCAGTAAAATTATCCTCAAATGGTAAGAAAAGATGAAAACTTGCTCAGATAAACAAAACCTACCAACACCAGACCAGCTCTTCAAGACTTTCTGAAGGGAGTGCTATATCAGGAAACTAAAGTGAGGCAGACAGAAATAAGAGAACAGAAATAACCAAGAAAATAGATAATGAGGGAGAAAAGTTTATGTTTCAATTTTTAAAAAATTAACAATTTGCTGAACTTACCCCTCTGCAATTGGAAAATATTTGTGTGCATTATTATTTTGTGGCAGAATGGTTATTTGCATAAGTTTGATAATACAATAGTATCTTTTGCCTTGCATTAGAAATTGAATTCTTATGGGCCTTTGTGTAAATAACAGACCACATTGAGACTAACTTTATTTTTTCTTGCAAATAAATTAGTTTATACCTCTCTTTAGTAGAAGGGGGAATAGAGAGAGGAAAAAAAAGTTTCAGAAGAAAATTAGAGTGCATTTGTCACTAGATTTTTATCTTTGTCTATATTTTTAGTTTAATTAAGATATTTTCTGAATAAATAAAAGTGAAAAAAATGTTTAGTATGGGAGAGAGGGAGGGGAAAGGGGAAGAGAAAAAAGTAAAAGTACATTTAATTGACAAAAAAGTAAGAAGCTATTTGCTGATGATAATGAATAAAGTAATATTGTATTGAAAGATATGCATGTTATTTGTGCTGGATAAATAAATGTTGTACACAATGTAAATAAATTAAAAAAATAAAATAGTGCCTAACAAAATGGCAGGGACAAGTCCAGAAATATTGATAATAACTTTGAATGTTAATGGATTAAATTCTCTAATCAAGAGACACAGACTGGCTGTGAATATATAAAAAAACAGAAACCCTCTATCTGTTGCCTATAAGAGTGCCCCTTATGGATAAAGACATACATAGACTAAAAATGAAGGGCTGGAAAAAGGTATCCCATGCAAGTTAAAATAAAAAACGTCTGGAATCATGATACTGATTTCAGACAAAATAGGCTTTAAGACAAAAAATATAAGAATAGACAAGTAAGGGCATTCAATAGTTGTAAAAAGGCTACTTCATCAAAAAGATACAGGCTTCTTAGTATCTATGCACCCAACTCAGAAACACTCAAATACTTGAAGGAAAGACGGCCAGATCTAAAGGGGATATATACTGCAACACACTAATTGTTGGGGATCTCAACACCCCAGTAACTCCTTTGGACAGACCATCCAGAAAAAAATAAACAAAGAGAGACAGGAGCTCAATGATACTCTAATCCAAATGGACTTGACAGACAGCTATAGAACCTTCCACTTGAAAACCACAAAATATACATTTTCCTCGTCCCTGTCTGCATGGAATCTTTTCAAAGGTTGACCACATGATAAGGCCTTTACAGATTCAAAACAAGGCTTTACAGATTCAAGGCATAGAATCTATATCCAGCATCTTCTCCAACCATGATAGAATTAAACTTGATATTAATTTCAGAAAAAAATTTTGAAAATACACAAACATGAAAACTAACCTACCTACTCCTGAATAAATTCACAACCACTGAAGAAATAAAGACTGAAATTGAAAGATGCATTGAAACTAATGATAATGAGCACACGAGTTTCCATAACTTATGGGACACAATGAAATCAACCATAAGAAGGAAGTTCATTGTAATTAGGTGCCTAAAAAGCAAAGGAGGCAAATAAACAACCTAAAAATGCTCCTCAGAAAAATGGGGGGAAAAAAAAAAACAACAAGAAAACCCAAAAATGCCAGGAGAAAAGAAATAATTAAGATCCTAGCAGAAATAAATGAAATTGATAAAATGAACTATTCAGAAAAAAAAAATGAAATCACTAACTGGTTCTTTGAGAAGATAAACAAAATTGAAATACTGTTACCTAGACTAATTAAGAAGAGAGAAAGGAACCAGATAAATCAGATTCACAATGAAATGGGAACTATTACAACTGACATAACAGAAATACAAAACATCATTAAAGAACACTATGAGTGAATATGCTTACAAAAAAGAAAACTTGGAAACAATAGACAAATTCCTGGACACCTATAATCTATCAAGATTGAATCAGGAAGACATATAAAGCCTGAATCGATTCATAACAACATATAAGATTGGTTCTGTAATAAATAATCTCCCAACAAAGAAAAGTCCAGGTCCTGATGACTTCACTTCTTATTTTTACAAAACTTTTAAAGAAGAGTTAACCCCCATTCTAGTCAAACTGTTTTCTTTTACTTTCTCTTTTCTTTTTTGAGAGATTTTTGCTACAGGGTGTGAGTGCTCACCAGCGAGACAGAGAGAGACAAAGAGACAGAAAGTGAGAAATCACCACCCCTGCCCCCCAGAAGGAATGGCCACACTGCAATCCCTTCTCCATTCTTCTCTCTGGATCTTGAGCATGCATGCACATTCATCTGGTGTGAGTTTTAAGTCTCCAGGTTCAGTACTTGAATTGCGGTCGACAGTGTGGGAATCCAGTAATGTAACCATTAGGCCATCTGCTTGTCCCTATTCAAACTATTTCTAATGATTAAAAAGGAAATTATCCTCCCAAATTCATTTTATGAAATCTCCATCACCCTCATCCTTAAAACAGACAAGGACATAGCAAAAAAGAAAAACTATGGATCAATATCTCTGATGAATATAGATACAAATTTATCAACAAGAAACTAGCAAATCACATCAAAGATACATAAAAAAGATTATACACCATGATCAAGTAGTCTTTATTCCAGGGATGTAGGGGTGGTTCAACATACACAAAACATTGTAATACACTATTTTAGCAGAAAGAATGATAAAACCATATGATTGCATCAATCAGTTCAGAGAAAGCATTTGACAAAACACAACATCCCTTCATGATTAAGACTCTCAGCAAAACTGTCATAAAAGGGACATTTCTTAACACAATAAAAGCTGAATATGGCTCTGGGCCTCTGCGCGCCGCGCGTGCGCGGGGTTCTGGGCCTCTGTGCACCGCGCGGGGCTCTGGCTGCCAGCCCGGGGTAGGCGCCGGCCAGGGGTGGGCTCTGTTTCGTGTTCCACAGCCTGGGCCGCCCGGCCCCCGCTGCCTCTCCGGCGATGGCGCGTGGCCACCGGGCCTGCGCGTGACCCCCGGGCCTGAGCGTGGCCCCCAGGCCTGAGCATGGCAGCCAGGCCTGTGCCTGCGCATGGCCGCCGGGCCTGCGTGTGGCCCCTGTGCCTGCGCGTGGCTGCCGGGCCTGAGAGTGGCCGCCGGGCCTGCGTGTGGCCCCCGGGCCTGAGCATGGCCGCCGGGCCTGAGCGTGGCAGCTGGGCCGGTGTCTGCGTGTGGCCGCCAGGCCTGCGTGTGGGCCCCCGGGCCACGTGTGGCTCCTGGGCCTGCACGTGGTCGCCGGAAATGCGCGTGGCCCCTGGGCCTGTGTGTGGCCCCTGGGCCTGAGTGTGGCAGCTGGGCTTGCGCATGGCCACCGGGCCTGAGCATGGCAGCTGGGCCTGAGCGTGGCCGCCGGGCCTGAGCGTGGCCCCCGGGCCTGCGCATGGCCGCTGGGACTACGCGTGGCCACCTAGCGCAGGCGGCAAACTGAGGCCGAAAACAAGGATTAAGAACTTGCAACTATAAGCAACAAAAAGAAACTTTAGCTGTCTTAAACCATTTGAGAAATATATTGTATAGGAGGATTTTCTCTACCTATGGACAATGAGAAGATGATGGTTACCAGCCCTACATTACCTCAGGGAAAAGCAAGATCTACTCCACCATTCTTAAGGAAGCCAGATACCCGAGGATAACTCACGCTGCAGATCCCCACAACACCATTCCCGGTGGTCACAAGATGGATGCTGTGCCGCATCAGCTGATAATCATCTCTGCTTACCAAAACCGTTTGCATGAAACTGTATTACATCGAGACTCACTTACAATTGCGGAACTGCACGAGACCCACCCTTAATCCAACCCTGAACAGAATCTATGTTCCCTATTGTTAAGGAGGGTGGGAAGGGACAGAGGGTCAGAAAGAGGGGTGGAAGTGATTCTAGGAACTAGTAATGGAAAAATTTTTTTTTGTAATGGGCATGATTGAATCACTGTGCAGTGTGTACTGGATGGGAGATCGCATTTTGTATGCTGTGATGATGCTGAGGGAAGGAATGTAAATTGAATTACCAAAAAAAAAAAAAAAGTTGCAGGAGAAAAAAAAAACAGTAAAACTGTTCATATCGAAATTAAAAAAAAATGCAAAGTTGATGACTGTAGTAAGCTATATAGCCCCAGCTGGGTACTACTTTATAATATGTTCATTCTATTCACTGAGGTTTATGCCTAAAGTCAGACTTGGTTTCATGTATAGGTATGTATCAGCTGTGCTAGCTATTGGATATATTTAGACTAATTAAGTTCATTAGCAATTCAATTAAATGGGGGGGGAGGCATAGAGAGCAACTATGGATACCAGAGACAATATGGGAGGAGGGTGGGACATGGCAGAGGGTGAGGAATAGGGAATCAAGGATGGCAAAACAAAAAACAAAGTATACAAGACATAAGAATTGGAAAATTATTTGCTGATAACATGTATGTTGATGTGCTTGATTGAGCCCATACACAGCGTATTTTGGATGGAAACTTCATTTGTATGCTGTAATGATGTATAACGTAAAAAATAAATAAATTTAAAGAGAGAAAAAAAAGCTGAATATGAAAAACCTATAGCCAGGGGAACCAGCAGTTAGCGTAATGGCTATGTCGCTGGACTCCCACGTAGTCAACCGCGGTTCATGTCTCGGACCCGGTGGCTTACAACTCAGGCCGGGCGCATGTGCGTGCATGCCCAAGATCCCGAGAGGAGAATGGAGGAGAAGGGATTGTGGCGTGACCATCCCCCCGGGGGGTGATTTCTCGCTTTCTGTCTCTATGTCTCTCTCTGTCTGTCTGGCGAGCGCACGCGCCCTATAGCAAAAAAACCTCTCCAAAAAAAAAAAAAAAAAAACCTATAGCCAGCATCATACTGAATGGGGAGAAGGTGAAAGTTTTTACTAAAACTGGAACAAGACAAGGGCTACTCATTTTCTCTATTCCTTTTCAATATAGTACTAAAAGTCCTAGACAATGCAATCAGAAAAGAGAATTAAGAAAAAGAAATTCAAATAGGGAAAGAAGGGGGGCCGGCAAGTGACATGGTGATTAAGGGTACTGGAGTTCCATATGGCCGACCGTGGTTCAAGTCGCAGACCTGGCGGCTTGCTTTCTCACTTTCCCTCTTTCCCTCTCTCTCTCTCTCATTCTGTCCCTCTCTGGTCAAATTAAAATAAATAAATAAATAAATAAATAAATAAGTAAATAAGTAAGTAAATAAATTTAAATAAAATAATTCTAAATAAAAAGACAAAGAAATAAACAAAAAACAGAGAAAAAAGTGATATCATATCTCTTTGCAGATACATGATTAAATATATGGAAAACCCTAAAGCATCCATAAAAAAAATCTTGGAAGTGATAAATGAATACAATAAAGTGGCAGGTTACAAACTCAACATACAAAAATCTATAGCATATCTATACAGCAACTGTGTGCAGAGTTAGAACTGAAGATAGCAAGCCCATTTACAATAACCAGAAAAAGTATAAGACACCTAGGAATAAATCCAACCAAAGAAATCAAAGACTTTTACAAGGAAAACTATGAAAACCTAAAAAAAGAAATTGAAAATGACACAAAAAAGTAGAAGGACATCTCACGTTCCTGGATTAGAAGAATTAATATAATCAAAATGTCAATTCTACTCAAACTAATCTACATATTAAATGCTATCTCAATCAATCTACATTCTTCAGAGATTTAGCAAAAATATAATAGAATTTGTCTGGAATTATAAAAGACCCTGTATTAACAAAGCAATTCTGAGCAAGAAGAGTGGAGTAGGAGGCATCTCACTCTCTGACCCCTAAGTATATAACAAACTTGTATTACTCAAAACAACATGGTACTAGCACAAAAATAGGCATGTAGACCAGTGGAACAGAATAGAGACACCAGAAATAAACCCTAAACTGTAGTCAATTGAGTTTTGACAAAGGCATTAGACAATCCAGTGGGGAAAAGAAAATTTATTTAGCAAACAGTGCCAAAGAAACTGGCTATCCACTTGCAGAAAGATGAAGCTGAAACCCTATTTCTCATCATAAACAAAAATCAACTCAAAATGGATCAAAGATCTAAAACTAAAACATCAAACTATGAAATCACTGGTGGAAAACACAGGTGAAACTCTTAGGGACATAAGAGTAGGTGATGACTTCTTGAATAAGACCCCCAAAGCACAGATAATAATCCCCAAAATAGACAAGTAGAATTACACTAGATTAAAAAGCTTCTGCAAAGCAAAAGAAACATTCATTAGAGTAAATTGACAGTCCTAGGAATGGGAGAATATATTTGCAAACTATGCCTTAGATAAGGGGCTGATAACCAGGATATACAGGGAACCCAAACAGCTTACCCCACCTAAAATGATCAACCCAATTTAAAAAATGGGCAAATGAGCTGAATAGACAACTCTATAATGAAAACATACAAATGGTCAAAAAGCATATGAAAAAATGATTAACATTTCTTAACATAAGAGAGATGCAAATCAAAACTACAAAGAGATGCCACCTAATCCCAGTCAGAATGGCTAAGATTTAAATAAATAAGCCTCTGCCCTAAACCTCTTCTTTTCATCCAACATTCAGAAAAAGCCAGAATCCATGTGCATCTGAGGTGGGCCTAGCTTTGCCCCTTTAACTGGAAAGCCTCTGCCCTAAACCTCTCCTTCCAGCCCAATACCCAATGAAAAGCCAGGTAAGGCTTCTTTCTCTTGAAAATGTTCTTTTATATATATATATATATGTGTGTATATATATATATATATGTATATATATATATATGTGAGAAATATATATATATATTATACACACACACACACACACACACACATATATATATATATATATATATATATATATATATATTTAAAACTCTGCAGGTACTGTCTCTTGTCTCTGAGGTCTCCTTTCTCTTGCTAATTTCAGAATCCATGTTCATCTGAGGTGGGCCTGGCTTTGTCCCTTTCACATGGCATGCTAGAGCAACACACAGTTCTCATTTTTTTTGCCTTTTTCTTTCTTCTTATAATAATTATTTTATTTCACTTTATTATTTTTTTTAATTTGACCAGAGAAGGACACACACACACACACACACACACACACACACACACAGAGAAGGTGAGAAAGCAAGTCACCAGGTCTGGGACTTGAACTGCAGTTGGTCATGTGGGAGTCCGGTGCCCTTAAACACCATACCACTGGCTGGCCCCAACATTTTCTTAAAATAAACCTTTTTTTTTTCCCATTTTCATTTTTCTGTCTTTTTTTCTGGTCTTTTTCCCTTTATTTCTTTTCTTTTACATGACTTTCTCACCTTGCTTCTCACCTCATACATTGAGTGTCTAAGCAGGTCTAGATGCACAGTAGTGAAACATCTGAATACTTTTAGGGTCATAGTAAACCTCAAACCTCTCTGAACTGGTACAGAAAGGGAGAAATTCATCTTTGTAAATCTAAATCGAAATTTCTTTCTGTGGCTACCACATTGCGAAACACAGTAGTAGAGAAATAGGCATAGAGGTACCTCACAGTAAAGTGAAGTATATGAGCTTATAGTAGCAAAAATCTAACAAGTTAGCCAAACATGAATATACTACCAAATGACTAAAAATCATAGAAAAAAGTCTGCAAAGTGAGCAGCAGGGAGAAATACGGAGCTGCAGTGAGTATGTTCATTTTCTCACACATACCTCTGAATTCTTAGTTGAATCCCACAGCTCAGCCCAGATGCACCTATTCCCTTGAAACTGTGAGGCCTTTGTAATATCCAGGTCCACTGATAAAAGCACAGGTTGCTTGATGAGGATCAGGGAAATGGAACTGCAGAAATATTGCAGGTTATCTCCTTCTGCACACCTCTAACACTCAGAATTAACTTCAAGAAGGTAGGAAGTAATGTATAATCCATCAGATGACCACAAATGACCACTGCAGAGGCACAAGAAAGATGGGAAATCAAGAAAATATCTCTTTCCCAAGGGGAACAAAGAACCCTTCATCATCTGCAGACAGTACAATGGAACTCGTGGAAATGTCAGGTAAAGAATTTAGATATTCATAGTGATGAAGCTAACAGATGCAAGAGAAGAGACACAATGAAGTCCAAAAAATGCAGGAGAAAAAAGACAATGAATTCCAGGATATTAGGAAGTTCTTCCACAATCTGAAAGCAGAAATACACACAATAAAAAAAAAAATCAAATGAAACTATTAGAGATGAAGGCTGTAATACAGGAAATCAAAACCTCCCTTGAAAGTATTAAAAGCAGGTTAGATCATGCAGAAGATCGAATCTCAGATGTAGAAGATAGAACCTCTGACCTAGAAAAATTAACCAAAAAGACTGAGAAAATAACCCCCCAAAATGAGAATAATATATGAGTAATATTAGATACCATAAGATACAAAACATCCAGATAATCGATATCCCAGAAAGTGAAGAAACTAATTAGGGCATTGATAATTTATTGCATGAAATCCTGGAAGAAAACTTTCCAAACCTAGAGAGGAATTCAAATATCCAGACCCAAGAAATACAAAGGACTCCACATGGAATAAACTCAAGAAGATCTTCTCCAAGGCACATCATAGCCAGATTAACCAAAACCACAGAGAGACACAAGATACTAAAATTGGCAAGAGGAACATGTCAAGTTAATTTTAAAGGATATCCTATCAGGCTAACATTGGACCTCTCATTGGAAAAAATGCAAGCAAGAAAATAATGGGAAAACAGTTTCAAAGTGTTAAGTGAAAAAGAATTTCAACCAAAAAGACTGTATCCTGCAAGATTATCCTTCACATGGGAAGAAAAGATAAAATTATTTTCAGATAAACTAAACCTGAAAGAATTTACCAGCACCAGACCAGCTCTTCGAGAAGTTCTGAAAGGAGTGCTAAACCAGGAAAACTAAAGAAAGACAGACACATTAAAGAACAAAATATGACCAAGAAAAGGGCTAACTTAATGGTAGGAACAAGTTCTGAAATACGAATAATAATGTTGAATGTTAATGGAAAGGTCAGACCATAGTAACATTGCAAATTCAACAAAAGAGAGATTACATGAGACTGAACTGAACATAGTATAGAATTCTATGACTTTTTTCTAAAACATTACTGATTTTCTTCTATGATTTATCTTCCAGATTTAAGGATTTTTGTTTTCTTTTGAGTTGTTGAAAGGTTCAGCAATTTGTTAAAAAAATATTTTTTAAATTGAAGCATAAACTTTTCTCCCTTCCAGACCCCTTTGCAATTAGAAAATATTTATGAGAACTCTTATTTTGTGGCCAAATGGTTATTTGCATAAGTTCTATAATACAACAGTATCTTTTGCCTTGCATCAGAAATTGAATTCTTCTGGGGCTTTGTGCAAATAACAGACCAAAGTGAGACTAACCTACGTTTTTTTTTTTGTAAATAAGTTAGTTTATAACTCTCTTTAGTAAAGGGGAATAGAGAGAGAAAAAATGTTTTAGAAGAAAATTGCAGTGCATTTGTCACTAGATTCTAGCTTTGTCCATACTTTTAGTTTAAAATCTTTTGTGAATCAATAAAATGTGAAAACAAATTTTAGTATGGAAAGGAAGAATGGGAAAGGGGAAGGAAAAAACTGGTAAAAGTGTGCTTAATTGACAAAAAATGAGAAGCTACTTGCTGATGATAATGTGTGTAGTAGCATCTTTGTCTTGACTGACATGCATGGTATTTGTGTTGGAAAAAGACATGTATACTGTAAAGACTTGTGATTAAATGCAAAGAAAAGAAGAGAGAGAGAGAGAGAGAGAGAGAGAGAGAGAGAGAGAGAGAAAGAAAGAAAGAAAAAAAAAGAAAGAAAGAAAGAAAGAGAGAGAAGAAAGAAAGGAAGGAAGGAAGGAAGGAAGGAAGGAAGGAAGGAAGGAAGGAAGGAAGGACGGACGAACGGAAAAGTGCTGGCTAGGTTGTGGTGTTGGTACAGTCACTTTGCAGAAAAAAATGGAGGTTCCTCAGAGACCTACAAATAGACCCACCATGGGAATAGGGGTAGAATACGATAGGAAAATACTCAGTCAGAAAAACGTTTGTACATCCATATTTATTGCAGCACTATCCACAATTGTTAAGACATGGAACCAACCCAGATGTACACAAACAGATGAATGGGTTGAAAAAGTATGGAACATATACACTATAGAATACTCAGCCATATAAAACAATAAAACCCTCGTATTTGATAGGAAGTGGACCAATATGGAAGATTTACTGCTCAGTGAAGTAAGCCAGACATGTACATCCCCACTCAACAAATACTGAATGTAGGCACTTTATGGCAAACACTGAGCAACTGGAAGATATAAAAGCATGGAGAGCAATGATGATACTGGAGACAGTGTGGGAGGAGGGTGAGAAATGAGGGAGGGTAAGAGGGAGGGAATCGAGGGGAAGAAGAAAGAAGCAAAACATTTAAGGGACACAAAATGGAAAGAATCTAATGATTATAATGCTTATGGTAATGTCTTTGACTGGACCAATTTACAGTGGATTCATGATGGGAAAATTCATTTGGTATGTTGTAACAATACACAGTAATTCAATGTATAAAAATAAATAATAAAAAAGTCAAGGAATAAAGGATTAAGTTGCTGTTTCTAGTACAGTGGAATCAACATGTTAGAAAACTATACATCAATTAGATCTCATCTCCGCTAACATCTGTGTGGACTTATTGGTTCTTGCCTTTTTAGGCCTCAGTTTATTTATCTGTAAATAGGAGAGAATGCTTTCTATTATGTAGAAGCAATGAAAAAGTGAGAAATGTTTATTTGCAGTATCTAATAAAGTTTAGTTTTGTTCATAAATTCTGAATACTTAAATTACTGGGATGATTTAAAGGAGACGTGAGGTTTCCTTTCCCTCAGTATAACCTTTCCTCCACTTAATTGTTCACCTCAATGATAGGTTTGTGCATCCTTTGTCTTCCTCTAACTAGAATTAAGTATGGAATCCAGTACATAGTAAAGATCGAAAGAATACACACATACACACACACACACACACACACACACACATGTAAATGCTGTTGGGATTTTAATTTCATTTGGGGAAAGATGAGAAATCAAATGAGGGAAAAAAAAGAAATGTTGAAATAGTGAACAGAGTTAAAGAGTTAATTAACAAATATGAACTAATCTTGGGGATGATTTTTGGATGATACATGAAGAGGTGATGACTGCAGCTTGGGCTATAATTAACATGCTTTGGTACTGTTTAGTCTTCAGGAGCTGAAGTTTCCTGGCAGCCCCAGAGTCACATAAGTCAGAAGCCATGGAAAGATATGATGGTGTTATGTGACCAAAATTGAAAAGGAGATCCAAATAATACTGCTGCAGAGAAACCTAACACATTCACAAAGCCCCAGGTGAAGTGTAAAAGATGTTCAGGATTAATGTGAAGGAATACTCCTAATAACTTGTTGGAGACTAAGCAACTTGCAGAAATTTATATCAATGAAATTTCTATCAATGAACACAGCTATGTGAAAGAAGCATTTTTCAGAGGAACTTGTAACCAATCCACATGCTTACACTGTCCAATGTAAGGATCTGTCAGCAGGATACTGAAATTAAAATAACCAAAGTAGACCTGAAAATTTCAAAGTGTCAGGCAAGTGTTTTGCACAGGTTTTTGAACTGTTCAGCAGAAATGTGAGAACTTTGGGATTAAGTTTCTGCAAGTCATACTGCTTTTGAAAAATACAAACACACAAGTACAAGTAGAAAGAACAACAAGACATGTTCATTGTGAAGCTAGTTAAATAAACAAAGCTTATCATTTTGGGGGGTGAAATAAGAAATCAAGTATTCTCTTAATTGATTGAAGACATCATGGATCATTCAGTCTATGGTTTCAAATATCCTTGCACATTGGATTTCATAATTACACAATTGAATTTATTGGCCTGTGGCTTACTTAAATACTCAAATGCTATTTATACTAAGTCTCTGCTAATGAGGTAGTTACGTATCTGTTTGAGAAGGAGAGAGAGAGAGAATTATTTAATGCCTTTTCATCTCTATGCACCCTAGATTGGAAGGTGCCAAACTCCCCATATCAGGAACGATTACTTTTAATGTCTTAAATAGGACAAGCCTCAGGGTAATCCCTGAAAATTCTTATATGTTTGTTTGGGGTGTGTCTCTATAGATAATTGCACTCTTTGCCATGCCAAGATTGTTGGTTATGATATAGAATTATTCACAGCTGGTAGGATCATATACAGCCATTTTTGCTTTCCTCTTACACAGGATCCTTTCTATGAAGATTAAATGCTGAGATTTCTGATGATAGCATCAAAAGACCTTTGAGGAAAGTCTGTACCTAATAATCTGAACTATGAATTGTAAAAGAAAAAGACTAATGTCAGTATATGTTAATGTCATTGTTACAGATAGACATTTATGAGACTACACCACTGATTGCATCAAAATTTAAAGGACTAATACCCAGAAGAAAATGATTTCATGGAGGTGTATTATTTACCCTAAGATCAACATAACAATAATTTTTCATTATAGTAAATGTGACAATGGAATTTCTTTTTAGTAGGCACATAAGAAAAACCATATTCTTTTTATATATTCCATTTCTTAATTTAACAGAATTAATTTGTATATATCGGGGAAAAACATTGTTAAGAATGGCATCTAGTGTCAAATTGATCATTTGGAACTGTGAAAAAAAATCCTGTGGAAACCTTAATATAGATTATAACTATTGAATCATTAGGAGAAACATAGAAATAATAATACTATTGAAAACGGTAACTAATCAGCCTAAAAAGCTACCCAGAACCATGCACCAGTGGTTAAGCATGTAGAGTGCATTCATTAAATTCTTTTACTTTTCATGATCTCATAGTGAGTTACGAATAATCTGTGAAATCTTTAGCCCTCACAGCAGAACATCATTATATATGCCATAGTATAATCATGACCATGCCACCAATCTTGTTAAATTTGGTACCTAATCTCACCATTAAGGAATAAGAGCCATCCTTCACTTATGGAAATGATGGCTGTAAATCCTTTCAGGAAAATGCCTTCTTACCTGGTGTATGGCTAAGGGAATCCCAGACTTACAGGTAGTAAAGGTATCCTTCTTACTGACCAGCAACACTGAAGAAGGTGAAGACTGAAGAGAAAAAGGAGTCAGACACTTTTAGATGTAGCAGGTAAATTCTGTAGTAATCTGAAGGAATCCAAGTTCCTAATATTGATAAAACTGATAAAAGAAAAAAATACTGGGGCCAGTGATGTAGTGGTTAAGGCACTGGACTCCCATGTGGCTTACAATGGTTAGAGTCCCAGACCTGACAGCTTGAAATTCATGCCAGGTATGTGTATGTGTGTGCCCAAAATCCCAGAAGGAGAATGGAAGGGGGATTGTGATGTGGCCATGTCCCTTGAGGGGTGATTTCTCACAGTGAATGTATGTGCCCTATTACAAAAACCTTAAAAAAATGCGTGTATCCAAAAAAATAAATTACAACCCAGAGACTTCAGAAAACTTCTAGATAAAAAGTTAGCTTGTAGGTTTAGTACCCAGTTTTACTATCTGTGTATTAGTGTAGATATTTATATGTATTAAGAAACATTTATTTTTAGAGCAACATAAATGAAATTTGTCAAATAAAATAAATTTAAACTAATTTTATTGAAACAGAAGGTTTCTAAACACTTAGGTGGATGAAACCATGCTTTAAGTTTGGAAATTTGACTACTGGGAAGAACTAGGGGAGAAAAATTTACATTTTCCCCTGTCACAACTATTAATAAGCATGCAAATCATACTCCACAGTCAAGAAAATGAACATGTTTAAAAATGAGGTAAACAACAAAGAACATGGTCATCCTATTTGCTCTGGTCACCCAAATAAATGAAACAAACAAACAAACAAACAAAAAACCTCTCAAAAAAAAAAAAGAAAAGAAAAGAAAGCACAGCTTTTCTCTTCTAACTGTTCTTTGAGGACACTACATGGATTATACTACATGCATATTATACATATATTATATGAATTCCTTTCTTATTCAATTATATTATGATATGTTATAATAAATAATCTTTTGGTTGCTTCTATGCCTCTAATTTGATTGGGGGAAACTCCTCAGGTCATGGCTCCCATGACCATCTGACATAACGCATAGTAGGACTTTGGGCACCACAAGATGTTCCTGGCTCACCTTGTACTTTAACTCTGCAACCCCTAAGCAGGCATTTTAATCCTGGTTTCTTTGGTAGGAAAAGTATTCAGAAACTGAGCTGTAGGCACTAGACGTGCTCATTGCTGCTAGGGTATTATTGCTTTGAGACTCTTTAAGAGGGTGCCATGAATTGGTATAAATATGTTCAATTCCAATAAACATTTTAGAGTTCTTCCTTGGATTTTCATTTCATATTTTTATTCTTATTCTCCCAAGTCAATAACCCTACTGCTGACAATATCAATATATTTAGTAATTTGTTGTATTCTAATGCATACAAAACAGCTTTAGAATTATTATACCAGTTTCATTACCATCAAAAAAAATTATTGGGAACCAGCAGTTAGCATAATGGCTATGTCGCTGGACTCCCACATAGTCGACCATGGTTCAAGTCCCAGACTCGGTGGCTTAAAACTCATGCTGGGCGCGTGTGCGTGCGTGCCCAAGATCCCAAGAGGAGAATGGAGGAGAAGGGATTGCGGCGTGACCATCCCCCCTGGGGGGTGATTTCTCGCTTTCTGTCTCTATGTCTCTCTCTGTCTGTCTGGCGAGCGCACGCGCCCTAAAGTGAAAACCTCTCCAAAAAAAAAAAAAAATTATTATGTGGGACTAGCGGGTGGTGTGGTGGTCAGGCACCCACTTGGCCAAGTGTACAGTTTGGGTCCTACACTTAATATGTTGAAAAACATGCCAGGCTTATGTGTATGAGTGCTCAAGATCCTCAGAGCAGAATGGAGGAGAAGGGATTGCAGCACAGCCATCCTCTCTGGGGGTTTATTTCTTAATTTCTCTCTCTCTGTCTCTCTCTTGCTCAATAGTGAGTGCACATGCCCTATGGCAAAATTGAAAAAAAAAAAGCAAACAAAAAATCTACTTTGAAATATTTCTGTCCTCAGGATATATTCCACTATGAGTGTACAGTCATTCCCTTCAAAATTTACTGGAATTAAATTATATCCTATGTGGCTAACATTATCATTTAATATACAGGTAAGTTCATCTGTTCTACTTTTGTTTTTCAGTTTTAAGACTAACTTTTTAATTCTCTCTTGCAATATACAAAACATTGAGAGGGCTTAAGTAATAAAACTACATTAAAGTAATTATTATAGGTCTCTACCACTTCTATATCTTAGTATCTATTCTCATTAACGCATAGATTAAAAACATTATTTTCTAGCCTATTCTTCCTGCAAAACTAGCATACTATTTCCCCTTTTGCCTTAACACACTTCTTTGTGTCTAGTTTATTTTTCTACATTAAAAAAAAAAAAAACTTACCCTGGAGTCATGCCATATGTTCAGAGATATCCCTCACATGTATAGCGGCAAAGTACTCTCTTGTGTGTATGGCAATTCATTCTCTATGAATTAGAGAATTAGGCAGGTCATTCTCCAGGGTGGGAAAGGTGGCCCAACTATCACAAAATCATTAACTCATGTTGGCCAAACCTCACTTCCCAGCTACCAGTCAGCCTTATGAAGGAGGTGTTGAGAGACATTTAGAAGAGAAGACAATGGGGATAGATTCCAGAGGAACTCATGTTTAGGACAAAGTGGCTCATCCCAGTGACCAAATTGCCTTGCTCAGCCCCATCTGGCCGGTGAAGCTCCAGCTTTGCTCCCTGAGATCTTCTCAGAACTCTGGTTCCCTTTCAGATCTCCCTTTCCAGACAGGTACTCTTGTTTCTTTCCCTGATTAAATAGTCTTCACAGTGGCATCTGTAATCTCCTCCTTTTTTATTTTTTATTTTATTTTTTTTTAACTAGAGGGCCAGTGTGCTTGCTCTGGGACCTCTAGTAAAGAGAAAGAGGGAGAAGAGAAAGAAGCATCCCCTATGGGCAATGGCGATGCTACAATATCTTCTCCACTTCTCTACCCTGTTGGGATTTTCGGAATACAAGCACACATGCTGGGTGTGTTTCTCAAATCGTCAATTCCAGGATTCAAAACACACCTTTGACCATGTGGGAACCACCAGACCAGGGACCGGCTCCTTACATTATTATTTTTTTCATACTCAATTTTTATTTTTATTGTATTAATTTTTTAAACATACGGAATACATTCTCTTTGTAAATCACTCACATGAAAGAATATACAGAGAAAAACTGAATTCCTCTCCTTCATGGTAACTTCCCTAAGGACAACACCATTACCTGTATGTATATTGATCATTGCTCTGGTTCATTCATAATTGTCCACAAATCTAACTTGTGTAACTCAGTCTCCTAGGTGAAGCCTTTTCTCCTTTCTCCTTCCCACACAAAAAGGCCAACTAACCATTTTTTACTCAAGAATTATGAGAACATAAATGTTCCGTGTCAAGCTGTGCACAGGTGGAGGGGCAGAGTCTTTGGGCCACTGGAACTGAAAAGAGCAGAGGGTCAGCTGCAGGAGGTTGGAGGTTCTGTGACTCAGTAGTCTTTCTTTGCCTAGCAATGATACCTGGACCCCTATCTGACAGCATACACATTCGGAATCCTAAAAGCAGACAGTTGTTTTCCACACCCCTCTTGTAACCAGGAGGGAGGAGTGTACCCTTTTTCTTTTCCCTGCACCTTTCTTAGGAGGTATTTAGTTCTTTCCATCTTGTCAGTCTGGCACCTCTGGCACCAGCAGCTCTTGGCCCTGAGTGTTGTACCCAGTGTAGTAAGGGGATAAAACAGAAACACCACCTTTTCTCAACTGGGGCATCAAAAGGCAGTTGTACAGGTAACTCCATTCCACAGGCTTGGTGGGTAGCCGAGAGCCATGCAGAACCTAAGGGTCTATATTTTGGGATTTCTCCAACTCTGGGAGTATCTTGCACTGGCCTAAGGCCTATGCTGCCTTGGCCTGTAGTACTTCCTGTGGAATCTCAGCCAGTCAGCTGGGGCCACCCTACTCTGTCTCTCCTCCAGCGAAGGGTGCTGACTAGAGAAACACTGGCTTTGGTGAACACATTCCTCCCATTCCTCAGACTGTGGCAGCCCTTCCCAAAGTTCAAGAGCCTGTGCTCTGTAGACAGGGAGGTGCAGAGAAAAGGGAGGGGTGACGATTGGGGAGAGAGAAGAGGCTGGAGGATAAAGAGGAAGGTGAGAAGCAGAAAGAGGGAGTCTGAGTAAGATGGGAATAGTAAGTGGAAGAGGGAATGTCTCAGTAACTCCAAGGACCTAACTTTTCCTTCCTTTAGTCTTTACTGCAGTATTTTCATGGGTCAGAACCCCTCAACTCAATGGCTAAATTTTATCCTTTAGTCAGCACATATTCATTATTGCTCATTATCTTAAGATAGTTATGAACCTTAATTTCATAATAAGTCACTCAGAATAATGATTCTGTGCTCTCATGATCTATTTTTGTCTCCCTACAGCCATAAATCTGCTTTTTGTCTTCAGATGACCCAGGTCATACCATGCTATGTCACACTGGAAGAAACAGTATCATGGTGACCTGAGTAAACAGATTCTGGCCTCAGATCTCAGTTCATGAGACTATCCTGAGAAATGCCCAGTTAAGAGGCCACATCCTCATAAGAAGACAGCTGATAAATCCCATGACCTCCAGGATAGATGGATGAAGGACCAGTGTGGATCAGAACAAGGAGGTGAGCAAATGACAGGAGTGACGTGACCTCGCATGTGCTCTGATTGTGCATCATTGTCACAGCCTTCACTCACCTTAGTGCCCAGACCTAAGTCTCCTATAAACTGGGTCCCTGGGGATGAGCAGATGATGGAATGGTTATGTCGCTGGACTCCTATGGAGATGACTGTGATTCAAGTCCCAGACCTGGTGACTTAAAAACACACTGAGCGCTTGTGCGTGCGTGCCCAGAGTCTCAAGCAAGCCCCTCTTCAACTACTCTGACTTTCCCATCTCCTGTCCACTTGCCTGCATTTGTATCTATAACAAGGGAGCTTTAAAAGCCTACGTGGGCTCTGAGAAGGGTTGATCTGGTGAGTCCTAAGAGGAAGAATGGGTGAGAAAGGGGATACTTGAAGAAGAAACATGGATTTGAAGTAAAACTAACTTCCTGACACAGGAGTATAGAAGCTCAGTGTTTCTAGATGACATTTATCTCGTGTCTAGTGTGGAACAGCCACATTTACCAGAAGGACAGAAGCAGCTAGCTTTGAATCTAACAGGTTTTCCCTGGGGCCCAGATTCTTAGAGCTGCCTGGTTACGGAGTGTCCTTTTATACCTGAGAACCAGGTTCTCATAGGAGCCTGCAGAGGGCGGCACCACCACTTTCACTTCTGAATCCCTGCAGATGTAAAATTCACCAGGAAATTGAGATAAAGTACTGTTTTATTAATTCATGTATCAATATATATCAACACTATACTTAATGAAATTTCAAAATGACTTCTTAAATCTTCAGTGCTCAACTTATTATTTTCATGGGAAAACATGCAAAAATTTGGTGGGACTGACAGTACTAAAAGTTTAAAACATGTGAAAATACATTATATTCTCAGCTCTATTGAACTGCTGCTAAAATGTCCTGCCAAAAGAACTAGTAGCAATCCCTCACTCCTCCAATGCGTGCTCTAAAGTGCCACCAAATGTCCTCCAAAGTGCCCACAACAGTCCCCAGTCCCCTGTCTACCTTCAGTCTCTTCCTGCTGTGGCTCTGTCTCTAGGGGTTGCTGCTGATCTGGGTCCTGAGAACCAGAGTGGTGACCCTAGAGAAAATGAATGTCACGTGTCATTCCAACTGATGCCTGTTTTCTTCCCTGACCTGTCATTCTCTACCTTCTGGGTTCAGTATGCTTTAGGTAGTTTCATGAGATTTCCTACTCAAAGTTCCTGGTTGATCTCAAAAGATTTCTAGTGCACTGTATTTCCTCTTGCTCAACCAGAGAGTTCAAGTATTATATAAAATGTGTGTTTCATTCAATTTTACTTAAGTTTCTTTTCAGGATTGCAGTTTTTAGAACGTACTTACAAGGAGATCTTGAACTTAGTGAAGCTTTTCCATTGGGGTGTGAAACAAATGCACAGTCAGTTCCATTTTTAAGCTGAAGTTACTTCAGATGATGACAGTAAAAATGTGATAACAGTAACTGAATGAATAAAATAAATTTAAAAAGTAAACATGATAACCCATTTGACAAGGCAGGAGGTAAGATGATGGGTGGGTAGACCTGAAAACGATAGTGGTAAAATGAAATTTCCACAGGTCTCCTAGAAATTACCTTCTAGATCATGACCACTTCCCACTGAGGGTAATACTACAGAGTTACAACCCAGTGAGAATAATACTATGGAATTACAACATAAATAATTTAGTCAGTCTTTTATGGTTGTGTATTTAATTGTTTCTAGGGTTTGTGTGTGTGTTTAGTTGTAAATAGCACAAAAGTTAACAACTTAAAATGCAAAATTTTGTTTGTTTCAGAATACCATCTAAATTTCAATTTTCACATTTAGACTTGGCTATAAAAATGTGGTAACAGGAATACTTTAGAGGGTTGTTATGATGCATCTGACACAAAATTGGATATGTCTAAAAGTCAATAATGTGTATATAATTATATGTTATGCTTTCATTTGAACATCTTTATTTGTAAGATTGAACATTTTCCCAAATATTTATTATACCTTTGAATTCTCTATTTTGTAATTTTTCTTTTTCTATGAAACTATTGCCCATTTAAGTGTAAAATCTTAGTTTTTGTAAATGATCACATAAAACTTGGAAATCACTAACTCAAATACTTTAGTCATCTATTTCCCTGACAAATGCTATTAATTTTGTTTGGTGTTTTATTAATTATATACCTTTTTCTTCCCTTTGAAAAGAATGACATGACACACACATGACATGAGTGCATATACAAGTGAGTTTTTTTTAGAGAGATATTTGCAATAGGGTGCATATACTCGCTGGAGAGACAGAGAGACAGAAAGTGAGAAATCACCCCCAGAGAAATTGAAATCCCTTCTCCTCCATTATCCTTTAAGGAGAGAAATCACCCCACAGGGAGATGCCCATGCTGAAATCCCTTCTCCATTATCCTCTCAGGATATTTTGCATGCATGTACATGGACCCAGTGTGAGTTTCAAGCCACCAGGCTGGGACTTGAACCACAGTCGGCCATATGGGAGTCCAGCATCTTAACCACTATACCACCTGCTGGCCCCTCAAGTAAGTTTTTCTTAACATACGTGAAAATGTGTGTGCAGAAGTAATCTATTTCATTGTTACGAATAAACTTGCCCCATTCAGAATGCCTTAGGTTAGATTTCTTTATCTAATGCAGCTCTCTTCCTCTTTTAGAATGATAAAATAGCTTTGATTTCTGGTTTTGATCAACCAATTGTCTTTTAAAAATACCACTATGTGATCTTATTCTCTGAAATTCAGTCAGTTGCTCTACTGTGGAGTCCTGGCTTAATTGTAAAAGATTATCTAGTAAGAACCACTGGTGCAGACCCTTGAATTTGCCTTTTAATCATGTCCTACCTATTAATTTCTCTTGTATTTGAGGTTCAACATTACTATCTAACTTGTCAAATGTCTCTGCTTCTCAGGCTAAAAAGAGTGTGTGCCTTGAGGGTAAGACTAAGGTGTATTTGTCTATATATTTCACAGGATTAGAGATGTGCTAATCATAGAGTAAGGCCAAAATGTGGTTGAGGTGGTTTGGTATACTAAATGTTCCCAGTGTCCATGATTTCATTCCAAGCCATGGTATTGGGGAATTTTATTAATGGGGAGAGATAAAGAGAACAGGAGTACTTTCCTAGAGAGGTATTTGACAAGAAACTCTTTTTCTAGCCTCATTCCAACAAATGCACTCTGAATTGGTAACAGAAGTTATCACAAAGTTAGTTCCTGGTCCATATATACTTGGAATCTAGTCATCATTATTTTCATTGTTATCAAGTTCCTCATCAACATCAGCATCAACTTTGTTATCCTTTGGAATTTATTTTCTGTAGTAGATGTGTCCAAGAGTGCCTTGTGAAATGGCAAATAAATAAACATACTTTATGAAAATGTATGGAACAATTGGCTAAAGGGAACTTTCCATAAGTGAAAGCATTCACCATTAAATAATTTTCTCATCCTAGGTGTCTATGGGGTTTATTTTTAATGGTGGCCTTCCTTATGTATATTTACTTTTTGTGTGTTAAGAAAATTTCACTTGTTTTCTTTCTTTCTTTCTTTCTTTCTTTCTTTCTTTCTTTCTTTCTTTCTTTCTTTCTTTCTTTTTTCCTTTCTTTCTTTCTTTTTTCTTTTTTAAAGGTTTTTGCCCTAGGGTACATACTCTGACCAGACACACACACACACACACACACACACACACACACAGTGAGAGAAAAAGTGAGAATGCTAAAATCTCTTTTCTTTCATTCTCCTCCCAGGGCATGATGGGCATGCATGCACCCATCCCCGGCATGGTTTTCAGGACATTGAGTCTGGGACTTGAACTGCAGTTGGCCATGTGGGAATACAGTGACGTAACTGCTAAGCCATCTCTGGCCCTTATCACTTGATTTCTTAATGGTTATTACAGTATATGTGCGCCTGTATCTGTGTCTTTGTGTGTGTGTGCATGCATGCACATGTGTGAGAGAGAGGGAAGGTGAGGAACAGGGTGGGAAAGAAACTTTTTAAGAAGCATTATAAGATTGGTTAAATAAAGAGGACTCCAGGCTCTTCATTGTGGACTCCATGAGATAGGGCAGATTCACAGCACAACTCTCAACAAAAGTCCAAATGTTCCTATACATAAGACCATCTGACATCCCCACCTACATAGACTTAACTCCAGTACAAATCTGCTAGCCGCATCATCCAACCTGAGGGGCTCCTGTAGTAACAACTATGTAAGAGATTTTGATGCACTGACTGAGGGGATCTAGTTCCCCAAACAGGAACATGAATTTGATTTAATTAAAAATAAGGGAAATGTTTACTCCAAGGGAGTGAGCTGAAAGCTGGGAAGTGATACATAAGTAAATGTGTAATAATGGGACTTCTGGGGGAGAAAAAAGGCATAATCTGTTGACAATATCAGTGGTGTAAATGTTCCCATCATGGGTGATATAATGGCAACCATCTGATGGTACATTGGGAAGAGATATATACACTTGGCTGTCCAACTCATAACTGGATTAGGACACCAGACCACACATGATGGACTTGTTGGGAAGGAGAAAACCTCATGGTATCTGGTTGAACCTTGACTGAAAACTGCTGGAACCCAAAGGAGAGTTAAGTATAGACCCTGTGTCCAAAAAGTTATTTTCTAAGGGTAGATAAGGGCTGGTTCAAGAGAGGCTAGGAAAAAGGACACTCTCAATTTCCCAAGTAAAAGAATGCCAGTGACCATAGCACTAGAATACTCTTATCAAAGAACCATGCACTCTCCAAATCTCAGGCCACAGCCAAGGGGAAGACTATAATTTATATAATGCCTCATGTAGAACTGCAGTCCCAAAGCCTTGACAGCAAGAGGAAAGGCCTGGTGTTCCCACATCCAGCTCACATGGAAAGAACAAAGAGGCAGGAGAATTATTGGAAATAACTCTGGACATGTTCTATTTGTGCAACAACCATGTTCTGATCCTTCCAAAACCATGGTTCATCTGAGGCCCAGCCCTCAGGTGTTTTGTCAAATGTGTTCCTGCTGCTGACTCCTCATCTTCTCTGACTCATCAGGGATGCATCTGCGACTGTGTCTGAGACCAGAGTGAGTGTTGGCATGGGAATCTAGAAGGAGGAATGAGCATGATGGAGATGAGTTAGGATGATGGCTCTAGGAGAGTCAGAAGAGAAGGAACAAATAGTGGATGAGGACAGAAAGTCAGAAGTAATGGTTTGCTCTGAAGTAGAAGGCAATCTAGGTAGGTTGTCAATATGATTAGTAAAGTATGGGACAGGCCCTTCAGAGGTCTTCCAATGAGTAAACTCTAATGCTGAGGTCAGCACTTGGAGCAAGCTTGCTCCAGCTAGATAACTCTAAATTTACATTCATACATATAACCAGATAGATCCACCAATGTCAGAGACCCATACCTAGTGAAATACATAGAAGAGTGCTGTGCAGTCAGCCATATTGGATCCAGCTGCCTTAACTACCACTCTATTTTACTGGCCTGAGACAGAGGGAAATTTAACCCAGACAGAAGAGAAGGCAATGTGACCACAGAGACAGAGATTATACTGAGTAGTCACAGTCTAGGAATACTAGAATTCATTAGAATCTGGAAAAGACAAGAAAAAGTTTCCCCTGGAATGAATGGTGGCCCTGCTAGCATCTTAATTTCTGTCCAGTGAACCGATTCCAGACTTTCAGCTCCAGAACTGTGAAAAGTCAAATTTCTGTTGTTTAAAGCCATCAAATTTATAATCATTTGTGACAGAATCTAAAGGAAACTAATATAATTATGACATATTATGAAGAACATTGAAATAAATAACAATTGGGAAAGAAAATCTTAAAACACTACCATTTTGTCATATGTCTTTTTTGGAGAGTTGTCTGTTCAGCTCATTTGCCCATTATTTTCATTGAATTGATTATTAAGGGGGGGGGGGTTAAGCTGCTTGACTTTGCTGTATATTTCAGTTATCAGTCCCTTATCTGAGGCATAGTTTGCAAATATATCCTCCTATTCAGAGGGCTTTTGATTCCTCTAATTATGGTTTCTTTTGCCATGCAGAAGGTTTATTAACCTGATGTAATTCCATCTATGTCTATTTTTGAAATTATTGTCTGTATTTTTGGGGTCTTATTTAAGAAGTATTCACTTACTCAGATGTCTGCAAGAGTTTCCCCTATGTTTTTAACCAACAGTTTTATAGTTTGAGGTCTTAGGTTTAGATTTTTTATCCATTTTGAGTTGATTTTTTTTGCTGATGAGAGTCACAGGTCCAGTTTCATGTTTCTGCAGGTGGGTACCCAGTTTTTCCAGTTCCATTTGCTAAAGGGATTTTCTTTTTCTTGCTGGATTGTTTTGTGCCCTTTGTCAAAAATCAGTTGGCTGGGACCAGCAGTTAGTGTAATGGCTATGTCGCTGGACTCCCACGTAGTCGACCGCGGTTCGAGTCCCGGACCCGGCGGCTTAAACTCACGCCGGGCGCGTGTGCTTGCATGCCCAAGATCCCGAGAGGAGAATGGAGGAGAAGGGATTGCGGCGTGGCCATCCCCCCTGGGGGTGATTTCCTGCTTTCTATCTCTCTGTCTCTCTCTGTCTGTCTGGCGAGCGCACGCGCCCTATAGCAAAAAAAAAAAAAAAAAAAAAAAAAGCAGTTGGCTGAATGTTTTGAAGTTTATTTCTGGGGTCTCTATTATGTTACAGTGGTTTACATGCCTGTTTTTGTGTCAATACCAAGCTGTTATGATTATTACAACTTTATAATGTATTTTGGGGTCAGGAAGTGAGGCATCTTCTACTCCATTCTTTTTGCACAGTATCACTTTGACAATACAGGGTCCTTTGTGATTCCAGACAAAGTCTATGATTGTTTTTGTTCTTGTTTTTTGTTTTTTCAAAATCTGCAAAGAGTATCTTTAGTAATTTGATTGGAATTATATTAAATTTGTAATTTATTTGGGTAGAATTGACATTTTGATTATATTAATTTTTTCAGCACAGGAGCATGGAATATCTTTCTGCCTTTTAGTGTCATTTGCAGTTTCTTTTTTTTTTAGTTTTTCATAGTTTTCCTTGTATAGATCTTTGACTTTTTTGGTAAGGTTTATTCCTAGGTATCTTAAGCTTTTTGTGGCTATTGTAAAAGGGATTGTTTTCTTCAATTCCATCTCAGTCTGCTCATTGTTGGTGTATAGAAATGCTACAGATTTTTATATGTTGATTTTGTATCCTGCTACTTTACTGTATACATTTATCACTTCTGGAAGATATTTTGTAAATTCTTCTGGGTTTTCTATGTATATAATCATGTCATCTGCAAATAGAGATAATTTTATTTTTTCTTTACTTATTTGAATACCTTTTATTTTATTTATTGCCTGATTGCATTGGCTAGTACTTCCAGTACTATATTGAATAGGAGTGGAGAGAGTGGGTAGTCTTGTCTTGCTCCAGTTACTGGTGCAAAGGCATTTAGCTTTCCCTCATTCAGTGTGATGCTAGCTGTGGATTTTTCATATATGGCTTTTACTGTGTTGAGAAAGTCCTTTCTATGCCGATTTTGCTGAGAGTCTTAATCATAAAGGTATTCATATTTTATCAAATGTGTTTTCTGTGTAGATTGATATCATATCATTTTTATCTTTCCTCTGTTAATACAACATATTGCATTTATAGTTTTGCATATGTTGAACAACTCTTGCATTCCTGGAATAAAGTCTACCTGGTCATGGTGTATAATTTTTTTAATGCATTGCTGAATATGACTTGCTAGTATCTTGTTGAGAATCTTTGCATCTGTATTCATCAGAAATATTGGTCTGTAGTTTTCCTTTTTTGTTATGTCTTTGTCTGTTTTAGGAATGAGAGTGATGGAGGCTTCATAGAGTGAATTTGGAAGAGTTCCTTCTTTTTCAGTCTTTAGAAGTAGTTTAAATAGAATGGCAGTTAACTTTTCTTTAAAAATTTTGTCAAATTCAGAAGTGAAGCCATTGGGATCTTGCCTTTTCTTTGTAGGGAGGCTATTACTGACTCAATCTCATTGCCTATTATTGGTCTATTCAGGATTACTATGTCTTCCTGATTCAATCGTGAGAGATTTCATGAAATAGAAAATTTCCCATCTCATCTAAGTTTTCTTGTTTGTTGGAATATAGTATTCTCTGATGATTTTTTTTTTTTGGTATCTGTTATGTCTCTTGTAATAGACAAAATCACTGATTAGATTTATCTAGTTCCTTTCTCTGTTCTTAATTAGTCTAACTAACAGTGTATCAATTGTGTTTATCTTCTGAAAGAACCAGCTTTTGATTTTGTTTATTGTCTAGATTGTTTGTTTATTCTCTATTTCATTTATTTTTACTTGAGTCTTTATTATTTCTTTGCTCTTGGTATTTTTGGGCATTTGTTGTTTTTACAGTTTCCTGAGGTTTGTTGTTAGGTTGTCTCCTTACCACCTTTCAGTTTTTTTCTTGTGAGCACTAATTGCTGTGACTTTCCCCCTTATGATTGTTTTCGCTGTGTCCCTTAGGTTATGAAAGTTTGTGTGCTCATTATCATTGGTTTAAATATATTCTTTCATTTCTGACTTAATTTCTTCAGTGGCTGTGCTACACTCAGGAGTAGGTTGTTTACTTTCTATGTGTTTGTGTAATTTTTTCCTCCCCATTTACAGGGACCTTTAATGAGCTAGGTAGGAAAGAGCTTGCTCAGGTGAAAGTACAGGACTGTAGTAGAGAAGAAATGCTTGTTTTTTTTTGTTTTATATTTTAAAATTTTACTTTAGACATTTAATCACTATATATCATTCAGCTTGTAAGTCAAATTTACCCAACATGAATACAATTTACACCAGTCGAGGATATAAAATACATTAAAATCAACAGAGAATAATCCATTTCTGTGTCCCTTAGATGTCTTGCCTTTCTATTTTTCTCCTTAATTTCTTTCCTTACACTTAATCCTTTCTCACACCGTCTTCCCACATTGTCTCTATTATTTATAAACATTTCCAATGCTTCTATATCCTCTAATCTTTCAGTTTTTACCATAGAGTGTGGAAAGTTGGTATATGTTTAATGGAGACATACGATGTCTCTTATAATCTTGAAATTTTTTTTTAATCTACAGTTCATTTCCAGTATAATTCCATTGTGGTCAGAAAAGATGCTTGATATAGTTTTTATACTTTTGAATTTATACAGGCTTGTTTTGTGTCCTAACATTTGGTCAATCTTTTAAAAATGTTCCATGTTGGGTGAGAGAAATGTATATTTTGTGGCTGTTGGGTGGAAAGTTTTGTAACTGTCTGTTAAGTCTGTTTAGTTTAGGATATAATTTAGATCCTATATCTCTGTGCTTAGTTTTTGTTTAGATGATCTGTCCAAAGTAAACAGTGCAGTGTTAGATCCCCTATGATTACTATGTTGTAGTCTATCTCTCCCTTTAGATCTAGGAGTCTATCTTTCACATATTTGAGTGCTCCAGCGTTGAATACATAGATATTCATAAGTGTTATATCTTCATGATGAACTAGCCCTTTTAGTACTATATAGTGTCCTTCTCTGTCTCTTCTTATAGATTTTTGTTTTAAAGTCTATTTCGTCTGAAATCAGTATCATGACTACAGTCTTCTTTTGATTTCTATTGACATGAACTATCTTTTTCCAGCCCTTCACTTTTAGTCTATCTATGTATGTCTTTATCCATGTGATGCATTTCTTGCAGGCAGCATATAGAGTTTCTGTTTTCTGTTTTTGGTTTTTTTTTTTTTTTCTTCTTTCTTTTTTCCATTCATCCAGTCTGTGTCTTTTAACTGGAGAGTTCAATCCATTATCATTCATCATACTGATATTTGAGTACTTATCCCTACCATTTTGTTAGCCACATTCTTGGTTGTTTTTGTTCTGTTTCTGTCTCTCTTTACAGTATTTTAATTAGGATTTTGCAAATATGGAACAAGCTTAACTTAAAGACGGTGAGGTACAAAAAGATAAGGTCATTTAGTCATCTCCCTTGTGATCATTATAGCTTCTGCATATGTATTAAATCACCTAAACTTTGTCATAATTAAGCACCTATTTTACATAGTAGCTATTTCCAAAAGTGGCTTGTGATTATATACGTATATATGTACACCATTTATACTATATGAGGAAGTATTTGTGTATATATGTACATGAGGATGGTCTTCAAAAAGTTTGTGAAAAATTATGAAAAATTATATCTGGATTTCAAAATTATTTACAAACTTAACTCATATTTTAATTCCATGTTTTGTAAACTTTTCGAAGTCAGAGAGAGAGAAATCAATTTTATTGAGTTCCACAGAGAGCCAAATACCTATATGAATCTTTTGAGAGTGAGAGAAACCTACACAAAATTTCTTTATTTTTCTTATCAATTTAGAATAATTTTTCTTGGTAAAAAGAAAGAGGTTGTTTTTTTCTTTCATAATGGGAGTTTTTTTTTTTCTCACAATGACATTATATTTTTGTCAAGGAAAAAAAAATCAACCTTTCTTTTTAAATAGAAGAGTTGCTGGGGCAAGCAGGGTGGTTGGATGAAGCTTTGGACTCCTACATGGTTGAATGTGGTTTGAGTCCCAGACCTGGCAGCTTGCTTTCTCACTTTCTCTCTCTCTCTCTCTCTCTCTCTCTCTCTCTCGCACATGTGCCCTGTAGCAAATTAAAAAGTAATCATCATGATAAATAAAATTAAATAATTTTTTAAATAAATAAATGAATAGATGCTATATGTGTATTGTGTGTGTATGTGTGTGTGTGTGTGTGTGTGTGTGTGTGAAGTTGACAGACACAGAGAGATACTTGTATGAAAGGTCTAAATGGAGCAGAATTACACTCAATAGAAAAACTGAAAAATGTCTTTTCAAAAGATTACTTCATAGCTACATATCCATTGGTAATCCACATAGAAGACAAATATGATAGCCTTTGAATTTCAGGTTGAGTTTCTTAGAAAAGAAATTCTAGGACCAGCTAGGTGGCATAGCTTAGACAGGCTGATCACATAAGGCCAGATACATGTAGAAGATCAC
The DNA here is from genome assembly GCA_026018925.1 of Tupaia tana. Classification (NCBI taxonomy): domain Eukaryota; kingdom Metazoa; phylum Chordata; class Mammalia; order Scandentia; family Tupaiidae; genus Tupaia; species Tupaia tana. The sequence goes on from JAKSZU010000004.1 coordinate 94,097,663, forward strand.
AGATTTGGGTCTCTGGTTGACCTGTACATGCCATATGCACTAGTTCATGATCCTGGGTGACTGAGAAGTCTGGAAAATGAGATCACAGCATGAGACCCTGTTAAGGTGCTTGTCTTTCTCTTCTTTTTCTCTGTCTCTCATGAAAGAATAAATATGCTTAAAAGAAAAAAAAAAAAAGAAATTGTAAAGACTAAGATAGCTTAACTGAGGGGTATCTTTCTTTACAGACCGGAACAAGAATTTGGCCTGATCTAAAAGTATGAAGAATACTTTCTCTAAGAGAGTACATCAGAACTGGGCTACTGGGCCAGCCTCTCAGGACTGACTGACCTGAGAAAGTCTCACAGCTTCTGGCTGGAATTTGGGTAGAACATGTTGGAGGCTAAATCTGGGATAGTGTCTGAACTTCTGGTACCAAAAGGTTTTCCTGAGTGATTGAGCAAAGATAGCTCAGGAGAGAGGTTGGGAAGGGAGGCATCTACAGCATTAAACCCATCTGTCTAGTTAAAGGTCCAAAGATGGACGGACCTTGAGACTTCAATTTGGGAAAAGGTCTGAACAACAGAAAGTCTTGCATAGAGTTGTCCCTCTTTCTCTCCAGTCCCAAAGATGCCTAGGAATTTCAGCATCCAGCTCAGGAAGAAATGAAACCAGGAGGCAGGAATGTCAGGAATAACTCTGCACATGCTTTACTTGTGCAACAGCCACATCTTGCTCCTTCCAGAAGCATGGCTCATCTGAAGCCCAGCCCCAGATGCGCATGTAAAATGTGTCCATGCTGCTGACTCCTCATCTGCTCTACCTCCTCAGAGATGCATCTGTGGCTGTGTCTGAAACCAGGGTGAATAGTGATCTGAGATATTACTACAACCCCACCAATGACTGGTCTGCTGGCAAAGCCCTTACTCTGAAGAAAGCTTTCCTGACTTTGTGGCTCCAAATTAATTTTACACACACACACACACACACACACACAGACACACACACATACACATATTATGTGTCAGACACATAGATATTCAACCATTTTATGAGCTCCATTTCTAGTTAGATTCATGTGGATAAGATTGCAATGTAACATGTCTTTGAAATGGCAAGAGATATTTCAAATATTTCAAGTGTTTCTCAGTTTATTAAATACCAGGAATGGTGGTACAAAAGTAAAGACATATTCTTTGCCTGAAAAAGATTTCTATAGATGGACATATTTTAGTTATCCTTCCTCATCATCTTGGGGATGAATTTTAAAATGAGAAAAAAAAGGGAATGGCTCTAGATACTGAGTTTCTCTTTTGTCAATGGTCTACTAAAATCCCACAAAGATATCTTGCAAGCAGAACCAGCAGAAGTGTCAACCCTCTCTCAAGGGTTCCACCCACAAGTGTCCCCCTAACTATCTCAAGTGCCTGTTCCAGTGCCAACCCTCATGCCCTTTCTGCTGTGACTCCACCTCTGGGGACTCCAGCATCCTGGGATTGAGGGGGCTGCTGTGTGAGCCACCACAGGCACCACTGCAGGTTTCACTGCCACAAACTCCAGAGCTCCAATTGCTGTGGCTGTGGCAGTGGCAGTGGTCAGTAGTCCAGAAGCTGCTGTTGACCCAACTCTGAGGAACACTGAGGAACAGCACTGACAAAGGAAGGGGCAAAGGGCCTTTGGGATCCTGGTTGTTTGTCTCTTCCTCTCTCTTATCTCCTGCTTCTGCTCCAATCAATGAATAAATATGCAAAAGTTGCTTTCCAAAATCTACTACTGATGTTCTACCTTGGATATACCTTTTTGAGATTCATATTAAAATTAATTCTCCTCTGATTGTTGAAAAATATTCTAAAGCATGTGATTCACAACAATAAATTTACTTAAAAGTCACCATCTGACTTTTTTCCCTTCATTTTTCTCTTATGACTAAAGAGAAATCTGTCTTCCTATCCTTCTCCCTGGATAGGAGGGTAGGTTTGTAGCTTATACTGTCTGGAGAAAAACTGACCAATTAAACTTTAATTAATTAATGCTTAATTTACCTGCAACTTCATGAAATTCTAAAATTCTGCACTATCTGTGAAACAAATATGTAAGAGTTTACTAGAATTCCATGATGCATCTAAGTTAAAAACAGTGATAGCCATGCCACTCAAGTCTTTTGAACAGAAAAATCCTATTTACTTAAGTTTTAAAAAAAGTAGTTATTACTTAGTACTTACATATTTAAAGCAATATTCTTCTCTCTCTCTCTCTATTTTTAAAGGATTAAGATGAACAAAACAGCCCCATCTCCATCTGGGAAGTGAGTAAAAAATCTTATTGATTTTTAAAAATTAATTTGCCAAAGAGCACGTGTGTGTGTGTGTGTGTGTGTGTGTGTGAGAGAGAGAGAGAGAGAGAGAGAGAGAGAGGAGAGAGGAGAGAGATAGAGAAAAAAGAAAGCATCCCCTGTGGGGCAGTGGGGCATGATCATTCCACAATCACTTTTCCATCTTTCCCTCCTTTTGGGATTTTGGGCATGCACACATATGTGCCCAGCATATTTCTCAAGCTTCTGGGTCTGGGACTTGAACTGCATGGTCAAGCTGAGATCCAACTGCCTTAATCACCAGGCCATGGGCTGACCTAGTTTATTAATTTTTGCAGCTGTTCTTATTAGCTGTGTTGTGCACATACAGGATTCTGTTTAAATAAAGTACTATGGAGAGCAGTCATTTTTGTTTCCCCAAATTAAAAACAAGACAAAAAAAAAAACAATTTAGGGTCCAGTGGATGGTGTAATGGTTCTGTTGTTGCATTCCCATGTAGTTGACTGCAGTTTGAGTCCCAAACCTGGCAGTTTAAAATTCACGCTGGGCATGTGTGCATGTGTACCCTAGATCTCGAGTAGAGAACAGAGGAGAAGGGATTGTGGTGTGGCCATTTTCCCTAGAGGGGAGGGGTGATTTCTCACTTTCTGTCTCTCTGTCTCTCCAGCCAGTGCATGTGCCCTGTAGCAAAAATCTCTCTCGCTCAGAAAAAAAAAAAAAAAAAAAAAAGCCAAAAAGCTCATTTATAGTGACCCGACAGTCAGGATTGGAATCCCATGAAGTATTTTCCTTCTCTCTGCTCTCCATCCTGGAGATACAAATATGCAATCAATCAAATGCTGATTTAGGGCTCTCTCTCTCAGGTGGAGGATCTGACTCAGCCTTGTGATCCTGTTGGAAATTCTAATGAACTCACTGAAAGGAAGTGCAGAAGAACTGAATAGGCATCCACGTGGTTCCCTTGGACCTTCTGAGAAATTCCTGTAGAAATGAACCTGGTTTGTTCTTGCCATTGTTCTTGTACTTACCACCAATTAAAATGACCTTTTTATTTATTTCACTTGTTAAATGCCTCTCACTTTACCCCTGGAAAACATTATATTATACTATTTTGGTGTAAATTACTTTTTGAAATCCATGTAGATTTTTTTTCCACAATATGCATTTTCCATGAACATTTCCAGGACCATTCTTATGCTATATATTACATACAACGTATATGCTTCAGAACTGCAGTGTCCAGTCATGAAAGCAGAGACCACTCTGGCTATTTGAAATAGAGAGAGGTTTAATGCAGGAGATGTTATAAAAATTTTGGAGGGATTAAAAAAGTCAAAGGGGTCTTTGGGGTTACCCAGAGATCTGGAAGGGCCAGGGGTAGAGTAGCACAACCCAAGATCCTGTTCCCGTTTGCAGCCCTTTGCTTGCCAAATAGCTGCACTGGCTCAGGAGAAGCACTAGGAACAAAACAGTCCTCTTTGACCCACCCACATCAAGAACCCTGGTGTGACAGCTCTTAGAATACTACTTGAAATTCTGGTCCCTCAGTCTTCAGAATGATGTATAAGGACAGAAGAAAAGGTAGAGACCAGCGGCTGTGTGGTCAGGGACACATGTCACACACCTCAGCCTTTCTGGGGTACAGTTCATCAGAACTGAAATAAGATCCCTGTTTCTCATCCTGTCCCCCTGCTGTAGTCTCTCTGCCCAGGACTGAATGAAACTGGAATGATTACATATGGTTTATGAGAGTAAGAGGTAGCAATACTAGAAAAAGTAACCAACATTCAGTTAGTACTTACTCATATGCTGGGCACAAGCTTTATCTAATACTTGCTTGGGACACTCATTCTAAATATATTATTAAGCACCTACTATGTATCAAGTGCATTTTTAAGTTTGAGGATATAGTTGTGAACAAAACAGACAAAAACGTATTTCTCATTGAGCTTATTCTAATAAAAAAAAGACCAATGACAGACAAATGAATAAGAAAAAATATATATTGCTTACTCATTCAGCAGGTACATTTGAGTGTGATAAGCATTATACAGAGTAAGACACTGTGGACAGAGCAGTGAGCAGAGCAGTTTATTATTACCTGATAAATGGGAAACACACACACACATAAAATACGTAACATGCTAGTGGTTATAAACGTCATGGAGAGGGCCAGTCAGTGGTGTGGTAAAGGCAGCTATATCTCACAGGGCTGGCTTTGTAGTTTGGCTTGAAAAACATGTTAAGTGAATGTGTGTGCATGCCCCAAATCCCAAGAGGACAATGGGAAAGAAGGGATCATGGCATGGCCATCTCCCCGGGTGGTGCTTTCTCACTCCCTACCCACCTCTCATAATGCCTGGTGTGTGTTATAAGAGAATGGTGCACAGGCCCTATAACAAGTAAAATAAATAAATAAAAAAACTTCATGAAGAAAAATAAATCTTGGAGGGCCAGTAGCTATAGATTATAATGTTAAATAGGGTCACCAGTGAAGGACTCACTGAGATCCTCTTTGAACAAAGACTGAAGACATGGGCAAGTTAACCATGTAGGAGAACATTTAGTGTAGAGAAAAAAGTAAGAGTAAAAATACCAAAACAGTAGTATGCCTGGGTGGGGTACATGAACTACAAGGAGACTTGTGTGGCTGGAGGCAGAGTGAGGGGGAGAGTGCAGGACACGAGGTAAAGGAAGTAAGGAGCGTACGTTAAGTATATTTTTTTTAAAGGACTTTGACTTTTACTATGAACAGGATAAGAAGTCATTAGAATGTTCTACACAGAAGTGATGTGATCTGTTTGTTAATGCATCAATTTTGCAGATTACCTAAGACTACATATCTAGGAATAGGAAGAACTGGGACAAGAACTGGTACCTTCTGAAAGGAGATGCTCACCCAGGGTTAACTGGCTCTTTGGATAGAGATCCTAGAGAGGTTGGAATAAATGACAGATGACACTATAGCTTGAGCATCTCTACTGTGACCTTCTGAAATCTAAAATGCCCCCCAACTTTTCGAGTGTTAACATGACACCATGAGTGGAAATCACACAGCTGACCTCATGTCATGGGTCACAGTTAATATGCTTCACTACAAAAACATTGCAAGAGATTGCCTAAAGTCTATGTGTATAAGACGTATATAAAGGGGCCAGCAGATGGCATAACAATTACATTGTTGGACTCTCACGTAGTCAACCTGGGTTAAAACTCATGCTGAATGTGTGTGCATGTGTCCCCAAAATCCCAAGAGGAGAATGAAGGAGAAAGGTTTGCAGTGTGGCCGTCCACTCTGGGGGTGGGGTGTGCTGTGTGACTTGTTGCTTTCTGGCTGTCTCTCTGGTGAGCGCATGAACCCCATAGCAAAAATTTCTCTCTCTTAATCTTAAAAAAAAAAAAAGTATGTAAAACATAAATGAATCATGTATTTAGACTTGGGTCCCATCCCCAAGATATGTTATTAAATATATGCAAATATTTCTAAATCTGAAACCAGAAATACTTCTGGCCCTGAGGGCTAAGGGTAAGGGTGATTCAGCCTGTATTGCATGGAAGGGATGGACAAAATAAGTGAAAGGGAAGGGTTTGAGGTAATACAGTGGATTCTGTAGGGCAACATGGAAGTTCCCTGTGTTACTATGAATCTTGAAACACAAAAATGAGGAGGCAATTTCAGTTGAAAATTTCAGGAGGTAATTATAAGACCAAATGTGATTAAATAGCTCTACGAAATGGTAGTTGTTTTGAAGGACATGGTATGTGTTATAAGAGAATGAATGGGTTAGAAAGGGCTGTCAGAAGTTCAAGAAAACCAGCCCCTATGGAACATTCCAGATAAAAGAAGAGTATATGGTACCCATGTCTTCTGGCTTCTGTAGCCAAGAGGGTCCTGGTGCTGTCTTACCCTGTGTACTAGTCACAGACACGGTCCATGGGACTCAGAGCTAGTGGGACTGTGTTTCCGAGTTTTAGTGATCCACATATGTGCACACAGTAGAAGTCTTGTGTGATTCCTCCACTATGAGAAAACACTCTACTCTATTGAGGATGCCTTTAGAGAGCTTTCCTTGGCTTTTCTGGTTTTAATTTCAGTAAGACTGGAGGGTGGGGAGAAAGGAGGATGGCAGCGGGGGGTGCTCCATGTGTAGGGATGGAATATGCCAGGATTGGATTAGAAATTCCTGAATTCTGACTAGACTGTGTTCCTACCTGTCTTTGTGGCCTTAAACAAGTTCTTCCCTTCTCTGCAAGCTTCAGTTACAATGTAGGAACTGAGCTTTATGCCTGTAACGATGCTCGCCAGCCCTCCGTTCTGTGGTTCTACAGTATAATCTTCTGATGAACTAGAAGGAGCCATCCGCTGTTGCTGGAATATTCAAGGGCTCTCTGGTGTAGGTCTCTGAGGTAGGCCTGTAACAGAGACACACAAGACACATAGACTTGGGCCTGAGGGTGAGGACCACTGGTCTCAGACATAGAACAGAAATTTCTTAACTGAATTCTAACATTTCTGTGCTCTTTGTTTCCTTAGGGTGGCTTCTCACATCTTCATACTTCTCACTTCCAGAAAGGAAAGGACTTGGATTTCTCCTACAGAGTGCCCCCAGTTGCTAATCAAAAAAATGTTCCTAGGACGATAAGAAACCCAGGCCCTGGCCTCAGGGAACAAATGCTTCTTCGGGCTGCTGCCCCTGGGGGTACATTGAGTTGAAATCTTGGTTAGGTTCATGAAAGAAGGGCCACAGCTTCAAACACGAAGTTAATGCCAGGATTTGTGGATACTTAACGCTAAAGAAACCCGAGAGATAATCTAGTATAGAATCCTGACTATCCAGATAGTAAATCCTGAAATGACTGAACAAGAGGGGACTTCAGGGAATAATCAAAGCCCAGTAGGTCTTCCTAAGAAGAAGAGCCTATCAGGCTGAATGGTGGGGTCTGAACCTGTTTTAGTCCCCTTCACCTTGGTAATGATTCTTTCTACCTCTTACCCTGTGAGTCTACTGGACTATTGTGTAAATCCACAACTCTCTGATTCTATGTGCTTGTGTCCATAGAGATAAATGGGAGGGAGTTTCTGGAGCCTTTTGGGGATAACCCCATGACTCATCCTGGAACTTGCACCAGTCACCTGAGTTCTCCATGCCTTGCCTTCTCAGCTTATACAATGGGTGTGGCACAACCCACCCACCTGTTTGGGCAGCGTAAGGATGCAGTATCTATCAGCACGTATATTAGTGCTGCCTGTAGATGTCAAACCCATTAGTGAGACCCCACAGAGCAGGAAGTGAGCCACTGAGAGCTCACAGTTGGCACAAGGTGCACAAATTGGTTCATTGTCAGATGGTATTCACTGCGTGGAGGAAGAAGTTTGGTCTGGGCTGTACTGTCAATGTAAAGTATCTCCATTTATCCATAGGATAATTGGTTTGTTTAGTTCCAAGATTTCCCAGGTCCTATGATGGCATACAGTGAATGCACCTACAGTTATCAACTCCTGAAGATTACAGTCTAGTGGAAATGACTCCATAAATATCTAAGTTGTGGAAGTTTACACTTCCTTTGTAGAACAAGGCCCTACAATCACAGAAGATCATAACTAGAAGGAACCCATTGAACCTTCTTAGAGTGGAAGACAAAAGGTCTAGAGATGGCAGGCACTTGGCATCACAGGGCAGAGCAGTGTCACCCTCATCACAAGAGCTCAGGTTTCCCTATTTATGTCCCAAAATGTCTCTCTCCATTATTTATTTAAACATGCCTGAAAATGGCTGGTCTTCTAGGGCATTTTCTTCCCTGTAAAATGAGGCCCTCTCATTCTACACATAATATAGAGGGGTTCTTAATGATTGCCTGTCCTATGGGGTCAATAAAAAGTGTGGCTCCTAAAACATCATGGAATTTTTTTCTGCCCATAGGGCACATACACTCACTGAAAAGAGACAGAGAAAAATAGAGAGAGAGAGACAAGAAAGTGAGAAATCACTGCCCGATGGGGGTTGGCCACATCATAGTTCCTTTTCCTCCAGTCTCCTCTTGAGATTTTTGGCATGTACAAAAAGTGCCCAGGGTGGCTTTTTTTGTTTGTTTGTTTGTTTGTTTTTGTGTTTGTTTGTTTTGTTTTGTTTTGTTTTTTGAGAGAGAAATTTTTGCTATAGGGCACATGCACTCACCAGAGAGACAGAAAGTGAGAAATCAACCCCCAGGGGAGATGGCTACACTGCAATCCCTTCTCCATTTTCCTCTTGGGATTTTGGGTATGCACACACACATGCCTGGCATGAGTTTTAAGCCATTGGGTCTGGGACTCAGATTGTGGTTGACTACATGGGAGCCATCTGCTAGCTTCTCCTCAGAGTGTTTTTCAAGCTGCAGGGTTCAGGACTCATACCATGAAGTTGGCTTTGTATAATCCAGTCAGCTTAATCTCCATGTCATCTGGCAGCCCAAAAACCATGACTTTTAACACCAAAAACAGCATGTTGTTGTAGAAAAATAATAAAAATTGAAGTTACTTACACCTATGTTCAAATTCTGCACAGGGCTGGAGAATAAGATGTTGAAAGACAGGGGAGAAAAGTGGGGGATGACTACTAATGGTTATGAAGTTTCTACTTTGGGTGATAGAAATGTTCTAAAATTGATTGTGGTGACAATTGCTCAATTCAGTGAACAAACTAAAAGTTATCAGATTGTACACTTTAAATGGATGAATTGTGTAACATGTCAATTTTGTGTCAATAAAGCTGTTTTAAAAAGAAACAAATTTTGGCTCTACCAGTCCTAACAATGGGAGTTTGGGCAAGTTATTTATTTGTTATTTATTTATTTGTTTGTTTCCTTGCTTATTTTAGGCACTATTGTGAAGACCAAATTTGATGAGTTATCTTATGGGAAGTTTCTGACCCCAATAATGAATTGTTCTTTTCTCCTTCCCTCAATAAAACATCAGGCCTAGGAGTCAGTTGAGGTAGTGCACTTAGAAGAGTTGGAATGGGATGGCCTGGAGCCATATACCTCTTCATTCACCTGCTTCTCTTGGGGAAAAGGAACTCAGAGAGTGTGATACAGTCATCAGAGCACGAATGACAGAGGAACTTTGAGAGCCTTAAGGTTGTGGGTACTGGGAAATGTGGTGATCCATTGTGGACAGGAACACCTTTTACTCCAGAGGCCTTAGGGGTCATTTTGAGTTTTACACTGACTGATCTGAGAAAGTGACATTTGGAACCAATCCTATGCTCAGGTTTAAGCCATCCTTCTACAGCAAACAATCCAGCATGGCTCAATGGGAAGACCACAGGCTCTGGAACTGGACATGTTAGGATTCAAATGATACTCTAATGCTACTAACAGGGTGGCTGTGGTAAGATAGATCAGTTTCCTCTTCCATAAAAATGAGGCTAACCATTCATCTGTTCGTGGGCATTTGGGTTGTTTCCATTACTTAGCAATTGTGAATAGTGCCGCAATAAACATCAATGTGCAAGCACTTTTCCAATTAAGTATTCTTCTGTCCTTTGGGTAGATACCAAGGCCCACGAACAGATGAATGGATAGAAAAACTGTGGCACATATACTCAATGGAATACTATTCAGCCATGAAAAAACAACAAAACCTTGGCTTTTGACATGAAGTGGATGAATATGGAAGATTTACTACTGAGTGAAGCAAGCCAGGCTATGAAGGAGAGGCATTGTATGTCCCCACTTAATATATACCAAGTGTCTGCACTCTATGATTGAAACGAATTGACTAAAGGATATAGAAACACAGTACATAGATGTAAATACAAGGTATAGTGTGTGTGAAAGAGGAGGGGCTGAGGAAGGGCATTTAGAAGAAAAATAGGGAGGCAAAGCGTTAATGGCACAAAGAAATGTGGTATTATCTGTTAAAGATATTTTGTAGTTTTATCAATTGTACTAGGGAGAAATATTCACCTGTTGAACTATCCATTTTGTAAGACAAATAATAATGTGATTGAATGTCTAAAAGAAAATGAAACGGAAAAAAATTTAAATAAAGGAAAAAAAATAAAATAATTGAGGCTAACATATCCTTCCTCACAGGATTAAAGATAGAATGAAATCACACAGATAAAGAGGCTAGGACAGTATTCAGCACATCACAAGTACTCAACAGATAATATTCTTACCTGTCTTTGTACATCTACCACACTGGGAAAAGAAAAGATGTCAGGGATTCAAAAACATTGCTATGCCCAGAAAGAAAAAAAACAAGACAACGTATTGTAGTGATAACCATCATGGCCTATAAAAGCCATGCCTGCATTTAAATTCTGGTTTCCCTACTTTACTTGCTTTGTGACAATGAGTAACTCCCTTAATCTTTTAGGACCTCAGTTGCATCAATCCACATATATGCTCGCCTCATGAAACACTTGACACATAAAAATCATTCAACTAAATGATAGATTCTACTATTATCGTTATCACACAATATTCATTTAGCTGCAATTCCCCCTACCCAGACTGCTTAGAATCTAAACCTTGTAGTGAGGTCTAGGAAGGTGAAGATGGGGAAAGTCACAGGACATGAGAGATCTCAGGATATACAGTGTAGAAATAAAACCTGGGGTGTGGGGTCATCAAGCACTCAGCAGTTGTTCAAATGAACACAATAGTCTGGTGGCCTGTGAGACAAACCATTTATTAGGAACTTTGCTGCCATGTTGAGCCAGAGACCACTGGGCAAAACTCTTCATGCCAGTAACCCAGAGCAGCAGAAGCCATCATGAAAGCCCTCAGAAACAACACTCAATCTAAGCTGGACAGATAGCGTGCAGCTTTCAGCCCATGTATGAAGAATTGAGAATCTAACTGAATCTTGGACAGGTCCTTGAAGACTCAGGTGACCTCGAAACAGCTTCATTAAGGACAGATCACATAAGCATCACTCATAATTTCCAGAAAAAGAAGACTGACTTGTTTCCCAAAGAAGGGAACAAAAATAAAGTATTTGGTGCTTGGGAAAACTCAGCATTGAGCAGAGACAAGCCCTGTCTGTTCAAGAGTCAGACATAATGGGGAGGAATCTCACCAATGCAACATCAGTCCTTGTCCTCGTGATCTCTGGTGCTTCATTTAAATGTTATTTAATTGCCTCATTGCTGCCCTATAAAAAGTCTCTCCAACTGTTGGTTCCTCAGATCACCGGTTTCTTCCAATCTTGTTCCTGTCAGCGAAGAGGGTAAGTCTCTAAACCAGGGATAGGGACATGGCAAGAGATAGCCTTGGTGAAGTTGGGGTGGACAACTACGGGTTGAAGGTGAGCCAGGATAAGACACTGAAGACATTCTCTGAGGGAGACTGATAACAACAGATGGTGGGAAACAAGGAGTCTGGGGCATGAGAACAGAGGACGAGGTGGGAGCTGAGCTAGAAGTCCTGGGTGAGAAGGAATTCCAGAGAACTGGGCTACCCTGCCCCCTTTCCTGAGTGTAGGTGTGCTTCTTCTCTTGAGTCTATGTGCTAATGAGGCAAAGTGATGGTCCAGCTAGGCCAAGGAGCAAATGGTGGAAACTTGCTCATCTTTGGTGGTCTTCCTTGCTCCCTGTAAGGCTCAGTTTGAGACTCTTGTTGGCCCATTGTCTTTTGACTAAATTTGACTCCCCTGGCTACTCCCGGACTGGACCAGAGGTGTAAGAAAGTCACCTGGAGAGGATTAGTGGCAGGGGAGGGCAACTTCTCAATAATTTATAATGAAGACACTGAAGCCAGAAGGAGTGAAGAAGCTTGGAGAGCAGGGTAGAGATGCAATGGTCACTCTTAAAAGCTCTTCATATCCCATCGTGGAAGCATACAGAGATTATGGGTGACTTCTCTAAAGCCACAAAACCAGGTACAGGTGCAAGAGCTGAGTCTAGGAAGTGCTGTGAGTCCATCCGACTGCCAGGAGTGCAGCCTTGGGGTGTCCATGACCACCTTAAAAAGGCTGTTGCTAACAGATCACTCTTACCCAAAGGGGATGCTTCAGGTTTTCCTGGAAATCTTTGTTCACAGTTCTGATGAAATCTTTCTTTTCAGATTTTTGCAAAACCACAGAAAAATGTGTGACCAACAGAAGCAGCCACAATTCCCTCCATCTTGTGTGAAAGGTTCGGGACTGGGAGCCATGCAAAGCACCAAAAGTGTCTCTGTGAAGTGCCCAGCTCCTTGCCAGACCAAAGCTGTCTATGTGACAGGCCCTGCTCCAAGCCAGACTCAAACGCTTGTGAAATGCCCAGCTCCATGTCCAGCTCCAACTTATGTGACGTGCCAAGTTCCATGCCAGACTCAAACCTATGTGAAGTGCCCAGCTCCGTGCCAGACTAAAACTTATGTGAAATTGCCAACTCCCTGCCAGACATATGTGAAGTGCCCAGCCCCATGCCAGACGACCTATGTCAAATGCCCACCTCCATGCCAGACATATGTGAAGTGCCCAGCTCCATGCCAGACAACCTACGTCAAATGCCCAACTCCATGCCAGACATATGTGAAGTGCCCAGCTCCATGCCAGACGACCTATGTCAAATGCCCGGCTCCCAGCCAGACCCAGACATGCTGTGTCCAGTATCCTTCTCCTCGCCAGAGCTGCTATGTTCAAGCTCCTGCTCAGAGTGGCTCTGTCACCTCGTGTTGTGTCCCTGACCCATGCTCTGCTCCCTGTTCCACCAGCTACTGCTGCCTGGCTCCCCGGACCTTTGGAGTGAGTCCTCTGAGACGCTGGGTCCAGCGGCCCCAGGACTGCAACACAGGATCATCTGGCTGCTGTGAGGATTCCGGGTGCTGCAGTTCTGGCTGTTCTGGGTGTTGTGGCTGTGGGTGCGGTGGTGGATGCTGCTGTTTGGGAATTATCCCCATGAGGTCCAGCGGGCCTGCATGTTGTGATGCTGAGGATGACTGCTGCTGCTAGACACAGGAGAGCCCCGCTACAGAATTCACTGCCTTCTATGCCTTCTGAAACATTCACCAGCCTCTTGCCCCTTCCTTGTCATTCCCAGTGATGTAGACCCTCATTGTTTCACCTTTGTACTATGCTTTTCTGTCAAGACAGCCTGCCAAAGTTAGCGCATCCCCCAAACTTTGGCAAGAATAAAGATGAACGCAATTCATTACAATTTTCTTTTTATTTGGTCCATATTTATGCTTTTATATCAGAAACTCTTCTGCCCCTCTCTTTACTTGCTCTTTTTTCTCAGCTACAGGAAAAATATGCGGGGACAGGAGCAAGAAGACTGAGCTGGTGAAATCCCAGCTGGGATCACTAAGCCTTCTAGAATTCTGTTACTAAACGTCCCCCATGCAAGTTAGCAGGATCTGGGATGGAGGCTTGCCTCATTCCTGCCTTCTAATTAATCTGAGGAGAGGTTCTGGCCCTGATAAGGTCATCATGGTATCATGATGACTGTATGTACACTCAGAGATTATTTTCCTGGATGTTGAAGGGATTATAACATCCTATATGCTCAGGACCATCACTGGATGACTCTGCTGCTGTGCATAATGTGCCTTGAACCCATGGTAGACTGTGTAAATTGCATTTTCTCATCTGATAGGCTTGCCTTCTTGAGGCCATATGGCAAAAACCTAAGGGAAGAGGCAAGGGTTCCCTTGAAGCAGGTAGCTATTCCCCAGGTCATCCCTGGTAGTAAATGAGATATATTCAAGAGAAAAGTCAACCTCATGGGACAAACATCCAGACCCCAAGGTCAGTTGCCTATTCTCATTAGCACTTTCTTCTCTGTTACTTGGCCAACTCTGAAGGGTTTAGGGTGAACTTTTATAACTAAAAACTATAAAAAGCACTCATTAAAAAATAGGCTGAGGGATAACTATTGTTCAAAACAATCCCAGAAGGCCTGGTGCATAAGAGACAATATGTTTGGTGAATGCAGAAAAGAATGTGTGAGCGAATGAATGAGCAAGTGCAGGGAGTAGTGTGTTCATTTCTAGGCAATCTCTGCTGATTCACCCCAGGACATTAGCAGAAAGTTGTTTGACTACTCTGCCACTTTTGAATATCTAAACACCTGTATCTCCTCAAATCATGCTCCGTACCTCCCACCACACCTTTTCAACTTGCAGCCGAGACGCTGGACACCCACTCAGAGATGGAACAGCTTTATCCAGGGTAATGCTTTATTCTGGTACCACCCACCAAGTGGTGTCTGCAATAGACTGATGCTTATTCTGCAATTATTACCACTATACTTATTATTTTTATAAGTAATCATTTAAAAACTATATAAGCAATATGAGCTATATAAAAATGTTAATAATACAGCAGATTGTGAGTGAAAAATAGGACTCACCTGTCGACCTCCAATTCCATTCTTTTCTAGGTGGCATCTTCTTCAGTGTGGATTATAACCATCTAGACCTTTATCTAGGTAGTGCTTATACTAAACCATATGGAGTTACATAATTCCTGAAGCTTTCTGTTGTCTAGAGTCTACAGAGAATGGCATTCGAAAAGCCCACCTAGCGCTGATGTATCAAAAACTATAGGAAACCCACTTATAACCCATAACATATTTCCCAATATAGTATTTTCTGTCCTCTAATTCTGCTAGATTCTACAGCTACTCAGTATCCTTTCACTAAATTCCCCCAAGTGCTCTCTAACATCTAGATACTGTGGCTTCTCTGATCTCTTTCTTCCCTTAGCTCCTCTATTTTCCTCCCCCACCCTACCTAGATCTGTTGCTGGGTATGTAGATGGTTTGAGTCTTTCTGGATCCCTTGTTAATTTTCTCTGTACTTTATCCAGTCTTGGCATTTTCTGTTCCAGGAGAATTAACCCAGGAACAAAAGCCTTCCCTCTTTTCTCCAGCCATATACGCTCTTTCGCTGGCCCATTGGTGTGATTTTGTATAGGGTAGGAGGAAAGGGATTATAAAGCTTAAAGGAGGAAAAACACAATTTTATTTTAGTAGAGAGTATGACTGGCAAGAAAGGCAGGGAACAAACACTCATGCACAATAATAAATTTCAGTTGGTCACACATCTTAGAGTTTCCCTTTATTACAGAAGGTCTCTATATATTGCTCTATGAGTGGCTATTTTCATTTAGCAAATGACTATTAAACATAAATTTTGGTTGTTCATACAATTATATCCTGTTCTCTTAATTGTATTTTTTTAAACATTTCTATAGTATGGCTCAACTAGTCAGTGATTTATCTAACTATCCCTTTATTATGGACCTTTAGACTTTCTCTTTGCATATATCTCTATCCCTGTCTTTTACTTCAGTATTATATGAGTTGCTATCAAGGCCTGTTTCAAATGTATTCAAGTTTATATTAAAATATGGCATCCTTCCAAAATAGATATGGTTGTTACTCAGTGAATACACTTGTATAACTACCATCTGGCCACCAGAAAGCTAATTCATTCCAAAAACAAATTAATTCTAAGGTTCCCATATAGTAGGGGTTTGTGTTTAGAGATATGAACTGGAATAGAACAGAAATAGCTATTCATAACTCCAAACCTTCAGAAAAGCCTTGCTTGTGTTTTCAGTGGATGTGTAGATATTATGAATCAGAGGTGAGACAGCTGAAGGACCTAAGCTTTCAAGGCTTGCAGGGTACTTACTCAGGAGCATATCCCAGTGACCTTAAATATGTGGCAGCAGGACCTCCACCTTCCACAGGCTTTGGGAGACTGAGCAGACTGTGATCAGGGCTTGATCACATAATTTACACAATAAATAGTTATTGAGCATCTATTCTGTTCCAGGTACCATCTCTCCCACTTACTAGAGAGTACAGATGAAGCATAAGCAATCAAATAATCCAATAAACAAACAACAGATATGTCAATGACCAGAGCTATGAGGGAAGAGTACCAAGTACCCTGCAAAATGCAAATTTTACCTGGTCAGGGAGATCAAAAAAGACTTTCCTAAGAAAGTAAAGCTTAACCCCAAAGTTGAGTAGGAGTTAATTACAGAGAAGTGAGGGAGGACTTCTCCATACAGAAGCAAGGACACACAGAGAACTCTGTGGGAGGAAGGAACCTGACGAGTGTGAGGGGATGATGATGGGCAAGAATGAAAGATGAGGAAGGGCAGAAGGGCCTTGAGTCACTGCTGAGGTATCCAAGCAGCCATTGAGAGGTTTCGAGGTTTCAGATGATACCATATGATTTGTGCCTTTTAAAGTTTATTTCTCTGGAATAAAGAAAGTTGTATTTTTAGAACATATAAAAGATCTAAACATAAAGCCTTAAACTATAAAACTGCTAGTAGAAAACACAGGGGAAACTCTTGAAGACATAGGAATAGGCAAAGATTTTTAAAAATAAAACCCATAAAACACAGGCAGTGGTCCCCAAAATAAACAAGTAGAACTGTATCAGGTTAAAAAGCATCTACACAGCAAAGGAAACAGTAATTAGAGTGGAGAGACAAACCTCAGAATGGGAAAAACTATTTTCAAATCATGCATTAGATAAGGAACAGATAACCAAAACTTAGAGGGAACTCAAGCAACTTATCTGAAAAAAAAAATCCATTTAAAAATGAGCAAATGAGTTGAACAGACAACTCTCCAAGAAGACATTTTAATGGCCTAAAAGCATATGAAAAAAATGCTCAACAGCTCTTATCATAAAGGAAATGCAAATCAAAACCACAATGAGATACCACTTAGTGCCTGTCAGAATGGCTGAGTGAAACAATAAAGAATGGTAAATTCTGCCAAGATTACATTATTCACAATTGCTAAGGCATGGGATTGACCTAAATGTCCAAGCATGGATGACTAGATTGGAAAAATGTGACATATATACCATGAAATACTATTCAGCTCTAAAACACAATGAGTCCATATCATTTGATACAAGTGGAGGAATATAGAAGATTTAATGTTAAGGGGAGCAAACCAGACTATGAAAGACAGACATTGCTTGTCCCTGCTCAGCATACTGAATGTCTGCATTTTATGACATAAACTGAAAGATTGGAAGATATAATAGCAAAATTGGCATGTATATATTCCAGAAACTATATAGTAAGGAGTATTTGGTGAGACAGAGGAGATTAGGGTAAAAATATTTAATGGACACAAGAATGGAAAGTTGTCTTTGAGAATGATGTGTACGGTAATATCTTTGACTTGCGATGTATATATGCTTTGAAAAAAATCATTGTATGAGGTGAAGACATACAGTGGCTAAAGATAAAATTTTTAAAAAGGAGACCTCGGATTATTGTTTTTTAAAAAAGAGGAGCTCAGGGAACCAGCAGTTAGCGTAATGGCTATGTCGCTGGACTCCCACGTAGTCGACCGCGGTTCACGTCTCGGACCAGGTGGCTTACAACTCACACCGGGCGCGTGTGCGTGCGTGCCCAAGATCCCGAGAGGAGAATGGAGGAGAAGGGATTGCGGCATGACCATCCCCCCTGGGGGGTGATTTCTCGCTTTCTGTCTCTATGTCTCTCTCTCTGTCTGTCTGGCGAGCGCACGCGCCCTATAGCGAAAAACCTCTCCAAAAAAAAAAAAAAAAAAAAAAAAAGAGGAGCTCAAATAATTGTCTAATAGCATCAGTTTACTGGTTCTCTCCTAACCCCGCCACTTGTAATGCTCCCTGAGTCTGATTTGCATATGTTGCTTTCAAGTGCCAATATGGGGTGATCTTTGCATCCTGGTACAGGGATCCATACACTGCACAATTATGACTCTTTTATTTTTCAAACTGATAGATTAAACATATGGCATTCAGAATATTAAGCTTCAGTAACTTTTTAGGTTAGCCAAAAGTTCTGCATATTTATATTCTCTAACTTAAACTTGATTCCCCATTTCTCATGTAAAATAATCTAAATTTTATGACTACTAGTTCCTCTATAATATTTTCTGAAGATTTCATGATTTTTAGAGAATGGCAAATCCAGAACATGGAGCCAAACCCCTTGGAAACCGGAAAGAGTTTCCTTGAACAGGCTGAGATGCTGCTACTCTGGAATCTGGTATGAGTCTGCTTCTGCACAAATTTTCTAGAATAGAAAAGTCTACTGAGTAGACTCCACTTGCCCAGGACGGATTGTTTTTACAATGTCTTCTATTCCAGAAAAATATCTTCCAAAATTCCTGACAAGTAAGGTTAACATACACAGAGAATCTTCATAGTATTTTGCAAAATTAATAAAAATATAGTAATGTATATCTAAATGTTTGTCTTACAAATATTTTATAAATATACTGCATATGAATGTATTGCCAATATAATTATGCATAAGAAAATGGCTACATCTATTTATTCTTGACACTTCAAGGGAAAGACAGAGCAAATTGCCCTTCATCTGTCACAGGCCTACTGTGTGCTGAGCTCTGTGTTAGTTACTTTGTATATCATGTTTCTCACATCTCACTTAGCAAAGAGACGACTAGTTTTTCTTTTTCTTTTTCTTTTTTTCTTGGTTCAGGGCACGTGCACTTGCTGGAGAGATAGAGAGAGATATTGAGACAGAAAGCGAAAAATCACCCCCCTGGTGGGGGAATGGCTATGCTGCAATCCCTTCTCTTCCATTCTCCTCTTGGAACTTTGGGCACAATTCAGAGCTTGAACCGTGGTAGACAACATCAGAGTCCAGCACCTTAACCACTACGCCATTTGCTAGCCCCAGAGATGACTAGTCTTAACTACCTGACTGGCAGGCTTGGGGGGAGCAAAAGCTAGTGTGGTGAGATCTGGACTTTGAGTCAGACAGGCACACCTACTGACACTGTGACTCCAGTCACATTACATTATATCTCCATTAGAGTGATTGTGTTTCATAATACTGCTGAAAACAGTGCTTTGTACATATTAGGTGCACACAATATGTTAAGCCATTTTCCTATTTCCAGCTGAGGAGGCTATGTCAGTAAACATAAAAGGCAATTTCGAGAGTAAGAGGGTGACAATCATATCAATATATACTGAATGTCTACACTTTATGGCAGAAACGGAAAGACTGGAAAATATAATAGAAGAGACAGCAAGTATAGATACCAGAGACTATATAGGAAGGCGTGGGCAGGAGGGGGTAGGAAGGGGGAACTCAAGGAAAAAAAAAAAAAGAACATTTAACAATTTAACAGACACAAGAATGGAAAGTTATTGTGTATGGTGATAGCTTTGACTTGTTTGACATGTAATGCATTTATGCTTAGAAACCTACAGCATATACTATAAAATGTACAGTGATTAAATGTAAATTTAAAAAAAGTATTAAGGGGTTTTTATGACTTGATGTTTTCAGATCTATTATAAAGTACAAGGAAGGTTTTAATTGTAGAAAAAATGGTGAAAATGGGCCAACCAGATTGCATGGTGGCTAAAGAAGCTGGACTCCATATCAAGTGCACATTCAAGTCTAGGACCTAGTGGCTTGAAAAACATGCTGTGCACTGTGCATGCATGCCCAAAATTTTAAGAGGAAAATGGAGGAGAAGGGATTATGGCATGGTCACTCCCTGGTGAATAATTTCTCTCTCTCTCTCTTTCTCTCTTGCCCTCCCTCTCCAGCAAGTGCATATGCCCTATAGCAAAAGCACACAAATTAAAAATTATGAAAATATATAGCTGTGGTGATGCTCAGTGAATGAATATAAATTTATTAATTAATTAAAATAAAAATTATATATGCTTGTGTGTGTGTGTGTGTGTGTGTGTGTGTGTGTGTATACATATACCTAACATTACAAATGGATATATTTTCTTCCAGGTCCTCCTATCTCTTTTCTTAGCCCAATTCTGCTGCAAATTTGTTTTACAAGATTGAATAAACCACTTAACCTATTTGGAGCTCAGTTTACTCTTCTGCAAAATGGAAAGTGGGGTGAGATGATTGCTAAGGGCCTTTTCTAGTCCTAATAGTCTTCAAATTCTTTGAATCTCTCTCGAAATTCATAGAGAATATCCTCCTAAGATATTACAAATGAGGGAGTAGTTTGATGGATAGTCACAAGCAATCTTTAAAAGATCACAAGAAGTGGGACGATCAGAAAACAGTTTCTTTCTTGGAATTAGTGCTTGACAAGGAGAAGGAATCTAGACCAGGTCCTCAGATGGAGGTTGGCTAGGGAAATTTTTCATAACTAAATATCATTCCTTGTCACTGGCGTAAGCATCTCCACCCAGTAGATGGTGGCTGATGACCTGATTAGCATGTTTGCTGTGTGAAACAGATGGGTGTTGGGTGGGCTGGGCCACAGGGAAAGAAGAGGGGGTGGAATAGCATGTATAACACCAAAGGGTTGAGAAAGAAAGGCAGTGTGAATAATATTCTCAGAGATCCTTATGGCTGGCCCTCACGTTCAGTCCACATGAACAGTCTCCTGGAAGACCTATTCATCTTTTCTCTTAAATTTTATTTTAAAGAATTATTTTATTTTTAACTCTATTTATTTTAATTTGACCAGAGAGGGGCAGAGAGAGAAAGAGAGGGAAAGTGAGAAAGCAAGCCACTAGGTCTGGGACTTGAACTGTGGTCAGCCATATGAGAGTCCAGCATCCTTAACCACAATGCCACATGTTGGCCCCAAGACCTATTTAATCTTAACCTACTAGACTATACTTTGTGAGAGCTGGGAACTAGGTCATATTTGCTTTGATGTCCCCAGAGCCTAAGAATAGGGTAGCTCTTATATATTCACGTCAAATAAAGAAAGGAATCTTCCATTTATATGTGTATTCTATGGGGATTTCCTATATTGTGTGAACCCAGCCTGGTTACCCAGGGAATAACAGAAAACTCATGGGATTACTTCCTATGGATTTCTCAAACAGGAAAAAATGTCAAACTAAATACTGTTATTGTTCACTGAGTCTGTCACAGGGCTAAGAACTTCATATACTCCACCTTGGACCACCTTGACTTGGAGAGCCCTCTGCCCCCACTCCTGACCCTAACCTACTTTACTTTTCTTCCTAAATTATCTTATTACCTTATACTATATCAAATATTCATTTGTTTATTGTTTTAATTTTACTGTGAGAATGGAAATACCCTAAAGTCAGGGATCTTATATGCGTTGTTTGCCATTTGTATCCCAGTACCAAGAACAATGTCTAACACAGAACAGTTAATGTAATTTATTAGAAGAATGACTGAATCTCACTCATTACCGAATAGATAAAATTTTATTCTCATGATATAGCTAAGGATAGTGAGACTCCTAAGGTTAAATAACTTTTCCAAAGTTGTATTGATAGCTAAGTTTTTAACCCAACCTTTCTTCAGAGCCTTTGTTCTTAACTATGTGTCATTCTGACTTCTAATCTAGAATTTGTATTCCTATGTAGAAAGACATCTATGCCTTCATGACATTTAAGGATTTGCTTTTTATCAAAAGCAGAGTCTTTTCTTAAACTTTAATTCATGAGTGAGAGAGACAGAAAAAAAGAGATAGAGAGATAGCCACCCATAGAGTATTGACACACAATCCACTCCTAGCCTCAGCTAGCCCCAAATCATGGACACACGTGTGTCTGGCATATTCAGGAAGGTCTTCAAAGGTAAACCTGGAACCTTCTCATTTGGCCCAGGCTCACAGAATGTAATATTTTACTGCCACAGTATTTGTCAGCTGCAATGAAAGGGTCTGTCTTCATCTTTTGGCTCTGTGCTTCCTCTGCTTTCCAAGGTTCTTCTAAAAAATACTGCTAGCAATAATAGCTAAAATCTGCAAAGTAAAATCTAGTGCATATATTCTTTTTGAATTATAAAGCTATTTAAAAGCCATGATCCCATTTGAAAAGCTAGCGAATGCAATGGTAAAGGAACTATTACCGTTTTGATGTAACAGAGGTTCAAAGATGTTAAGTGAATTGATCTGGATGACTATTATGGGGTGGGGCGGGGCTCAGATTAGGAGTTCTGAATGCAGATCCCATTCTTGTTTCCACAATACCTCTTTGCTTTCCTCCACTCCATCTCCTTCTTTCTTCATTCTCTGCTCCTTGTACCCTTCGATTTTTCTGATCATGTTGTCCCTCTTTTTATATCACAAAAGCTCTACTGAATGTGCCTGCTCCTGCTAAAATAGACCTCCTAAAAGCATAATTTGCATTATCTGAGATTGGGTACTCATGACCTGAGAAGGGCCTTGGGAAAAGTGCAGCAGAGGCAGGGATGGGCCTTACATCTCAGGAGTTACCAGCCTTCTTCAAACCCTGGAACTCTTTTCCCCAGTTCTCACACCCTAGGGAAGGATTCAGTCACTCACTGAATAAATAACTACTGAATACAAGCTCCTACTCAGGCTGGAGGGAATCCTGAGATTAAAAAAAAACATGGGTGGGTCGGCAGATGGCATGGTGGTTAAGGGCACTGGACTCCCACATGGCTGACTGTGGTTCAAGTCCTGGACCTGGTGGCTTGCTTTCTCTCTCTCTCACTCTCTTGCTCTGTCTTTCTCTGGTCAAATTAAAATAAAGAAATAAAAATTAAATAAAATAATTCTAAAAAAAAGAAAATGAACTAGAAAATCCATAAAAAAAAAAAAAAAAGCATGGGTTCTGCCTTTAAGGATTTAGTCATCTCTTTGAGTGGACATGTTGAACAACAAAAATAAAATTATTAAGCACAGTAAATAAGACATTACGAGAACTTTCAACTTATATTGGAAGAGAGAGTAGGGTCAGGGTAACTTACAAAAAGACTGTTATGAAATTTAAACCAGAGATGAGTAGTACCTCAGCCAAGGAGGGCACAGCGAGGGGTCACTTACCTAAAAATGTACTGTGGGAACAGTTGAAAGCCTGGGACGCAGTGCCTCCCTCCAGAGAGGATTTGTCTTTGCTTCTACTTGAGACCAAGGGTTTCCTGTTCTAGGGCCACCTGTAACAAAGCTCGAATCCATGCAGCTGTTTCCTTCTGCTCAGCCTTACCTGAACTCAGGACTGCCTTCTCGCAGACTTTCTACCCTGTTGGGTACTGGCCTCTGACCCTCCTCATTAGCAAATCCCCAAAGGAAAGACTGACTATGTCAATTTTACTCTCAGGGAAAAAACAGCTTACTACACGAACCTTTCTAGGTCCTGTTGTCTCTCATTTTATCTTTATTTTTTGTCTGGTAATTCCTCTTCCTAACTAATATGAATGTACATGCACACAAACATACAATATAAACACACATGTACACACAAGAGAGTAAAGAATATATTAGGTAATTGAAAAAGTCATGACACATTTTTGCATAGAATAACATAGCAAAAATATGTCATGACTTTTCTGACGACCCAATATATAAACATATACAGTATGTGTAGTATACACACATATATTTTATTTATTTTAATTGCCTTGTAGAGCAGTTTATCTGGATAATAAGTTTCACTATTATTTGAACCTAGAGGTTAGATTAAAGTGTCTCAAATTCTGTTCCTTAGAACACAAGTCCAGTAAAATTTATCACATAAAAATGATTTCCACATTAAATATGTCAGAGTTGATGTAGTGATTGAAGTATTCCATTGCAATGACCTTCATGACTATGTGATTACACAGTAATTGCTCTGAAAGTATTGTTGCAGAGGAGGCAGTTTTACTACACAAAACCTATTTTCTAAGCTAGTTTAATTGTAGAACACCACTTTATGTGTGTGTGTCTGTGTATGTGTGTGCCACTATTTAACAATGTGATGTACATTTGTAGAAATGCTGCTTTAAACATATGTACTATGGTATATTTTCCCAGAGGACATTCATGTTTTTAGTAGTTTCATCTTTCACATCATTAAGGAAAGGGGTATCAGAAAGCATTGTATCTTTAAAGATATGAGCCATTTTCTCAATGGCGATAAGAAAAAGAGTCCGCATATTTCTGGTGCTTATAACTTCCTAATTATTACACAACTTCACATTCCTGTGCAATTTCTGGGCCATTGGATACTTGATGGTGCCATCTCATGACGCAGCCATGAGAGTATTTACTGATGTTGATCAGAGATGCCAGTAAAAACCATTGACACTGGCTATGTACTTTCCCATTATTTAACTCAATTATAAATAATCGGATTCCCTTCAAAAGACAACTGACAGGCATCCTTTCAATTCCAATAAGTCTAATGCCCCTCTCTTTATAGTAATGAAATATATTGTAC
Source organism: Tupaia tana (assembly GCA_026018925.1). Classification (NCBI taxonomy): domain Eukaryota; kingdom Metazoa; phylum Chordata; class Mammalia; order Scandentia; family Tupaiidae; genus Tupaia; species Tupaia tana. The sequence continues at coordinate 94,122,064 of JAKSZU010000004.1, forward strand.
AAAGTTTGACTGCTAACTTCTTCTCAGTGTGGCATAGTGGAGAGATAATAAGCCTTATCTTTATCACTTACTAGTTCAGGGAACTCAGACAAGAAGCTTTAACTTCTTCACTTGCGACATAAATACTATTACCAACCTTACAGTGTTACTGTAAAAATAAAATAATATATGCAGGATATTTGAGTTATTGTAGAAATTCAGCAGTTGTGTTTTCTTTCTTCAGTTCCCCTCCTGAGTGGTTGTGTTACTAATGCATGGCAGTTCTTATCTTCCCATTTCCTGTCTTATTTCTGAAGTATGAGACAGATGTCTAGAATCTATAAAAGAAACATTTTAGAGCTGCTTTAGTGCTGCAATGGTAATATGGGTCTATATTGGAAATCATGGGCTTGGTTCCCCAGTGCACCTGTAAACACCAAGCACACATGCCTAAGACCCTACCCGGCTGGGAAGACTGGGGGAGGAGTCACAATATGAGGACACTTGTCTTTCTATCTTCCTTTCTCTCTCACTCTCTCTTTCTGTCTCTCACTCTTATGAAAAATAAACGTAGGCAAAAAATATTAGGACCAGAGTGTCTCATGGGCAAACTATTTAATAAAAATAGTACCCTGCTATTGCTGTTATGTTGGTGGGGACATGAGCAGTTTAAGACTGTACTTTGCTGTGATTGTCTCTAAAAGGAGCCCTAAGCTGCCCACAGTCCTGAGAGTAAGAAGTAGATCCTCCCTCCTAGCAAATGGATATTCTAACAGGCAAATTAGAACCATGAAGACTGTGGAAGCAAGTACTTCTATCTCTGTGCGGTCTCTAAAATGTCAGGGTGTGTGTAGAAGAGCATTCTTGAGTATGGGGAAAGGCGACCTCTGGTACTAGCACAAGACTGTGCAAAAAGATGACGAGATCCCACACACCCAAGGCAAGAGAAGCAAACTTTATAACATGACAGTAGGATTATCTAGTAGCAGTTACTCTATGTTCTCATTTAAATCTCATCTCTTTCTTTAGTTTCCCCATCTGTAGTGTTACTATTTTAATTGATCCAGTGTGTTCTCATTTTGCCTTAGAAGATTAAGGGGCCATTTTTCAGTTTCCAATATGCTCTGGGTTTTAAAACATTATTATGAAGCTGTCATCCTGCTCAGGGATGTGGGATGGATCTCAGTACCTGACACACGAGCCTCACTGTTGGGCTATGAGAGTCAGGGGCATGGCTTGAAGACAGGTTGAACGTTGAGAAAAAAGCAAGGAAATGTTCATTTGAAGGGAAAGGAGACCTTTAAGATTGGAATTTGAGCCTTGATAGAAGAGTCTTAGTTATGTATTGGCAGCATCTTTTTTTACAGAAAATTTAACTGTCTATCTAAAATAAAAGCATAAAGTAGCTGCAAGTTTTAGATTATATTCTGCTGTATCATAGAATTCCCTGCTCTGTGTTCCTTCCATATTCAGTAATGCCATGGGGGAAAGGGAGAAAAACAGTTATGGGAATTTCCACAAAAGAGCTAGTAGAAAGGGTACATGAAGAAGATATTAGGACACCAAGCTAAGTTCCACTTAGCTCAAGAAAATTCATTCACTCAGGAAACACCAAAAAATTTCCTTGGCAATTTCTGAAGAATCCAGAAATAGTACATTTCACAATGTGTATAAGTTGTACATCATTACCGTTAGCCTCTGAGTGTTATTAGAGAGTGCAATAAATTCATTTCAGTAAAAAAAGAAAGTAAATCATCAGTCAGAAAAGTGTAAAATCCTTCTAAGTCAGGCTAGGCAGACTCGTTAAGATTTTCAGCATGCTGGTATAGTGGTTAAGGTGCTGGATTGCCACATGGTCAGCTTTTCAAGTGTCAGACCCAGTAGCTTGAAATGCACACTGGGAACATGTGCATGTGTGCCCAAAATCCTGAGAGGAGAATGGAGAATGAAGGATTGCAGCATGGCCATTCCCCACCTGGGGGATGATTTTTTGCTTTCTGTCTCTCTCTGTTTCTCCAGTGAGCACACATGCTCTATAGCAAAAATTTCTCCAAAATTTTGTTCTCAAGCATGTTAACTCAGGTTGTCAGGGTGCCAGGGTCACTAGAGAGAATGCCCTCCAGGTAAGTAGCAGTGGCTGAGGTGGTCCTCCTACTCTGTTGGTTGTGAGACCTTCAGTCGCATACTCACGCCATCTCTTCCATCTTTCGACCATACTTTGCCATCACAGGACAGGATATTACCCAGCCTCTGGGGTGGTGCCTCTCCTAATACGTATGTGTGCATATAAGTACATATGTATGTGTGCTTATATATGTGAATGACTCCACAATCTGAACTTCATAAAAGAGAAATTGTTGCAGGGGAAGGGAATAGAGTGGGAAAGGTGATAGGAAAGGGGATAAGATAGTGCTGAAGTAACTGAGTCTGGGAGTCAAGAATAAGATTAAAGGAGTCAGACAGAAATTCATTTATAGTTCAGAAAGAACAGGCACTTTTCCCACGTAAATTTCTGGGATATCTGTGTCTTGCCGATGTGTGCAATTTATACAACTCTGGATTTTCTGTTAGAATGACAATCATCTATGTGGTTGTTTATGAAAACTAGTGGTGCCTATCAAATCAACATTCTCTCGTGAAGTCAGAGTTGAAAGGAAGAGAAATTGAATGAAAAGGATTGGAGTGGAAATACAGCTTTATGGCTTTGGATTAGAGCACTTTAGTTTATATCTTTGGTCCACGACTCATTGTAGAACTTTGAGTCAGTTACTTAACTTTTTTTATTTTTTTGCCTCAGTCTTCACCTCTGCACAATCTCTAAAATAATCATAATCATTATTATGTTTTAGTATATAAGCTGCCGTAGGGGTTACATGAGACTTAGCATGTAAAAAGCTCTGGCACATGGTAGATGCTCCACAGACATTATCTTCAGTTATTGTAGAGGCTTCCTCCTTTCACACACACACCTCTTACTTTCTGTATAGCTATTAGTATAGACCTTTACATCTCTGTATCCACCTCTATTCATTTTCATTTCTTAGACTCTAACTCCAGACAGTCATACCTTGGTTTCACAGAGAATAATCTTATCTTTAATAGTCTCTGTCTGCATAATGTTAAAGTTAGTGGAGTCCTCATCTGATTGATCTTCCAGATGGTAAGCCATATAAGTACATCTTTGAAGATAAGGGTTGTATCTAAATCTCTACAAATCCTCCATATTACCTAATATGATACTTCCCACATGGTGTTTAATAAATGCTGTAGAGAAAGACACACCTAGTCATCATTCTTCTGCCATCTTTATCTCCATAAATATCTACCTCTGGCTTTAGTTGAATCTAGCAAGGAAAATAGTAGAAAAATAATAATTATAATTATATTCAGTAATATCAATTCTCCTCTGTGACCAGGAAGTCTTGCTAGGGAGAATAATGCCTATTAAGACAAGGATGGCCAGTTTCATCACTTATATTCAACATAGAACTGGAAGTCCTAGCCAGAGAAATTAGGCAAGAGTAAGAATTTAAAAATATCCAAATTGGAAATGAGGAAGTCATATCATCCTTATTTGCAGAAGACATGATTTTACATACAGAAAACACTACCTACACACCAAAAAACCTTTAGAACTATTAAATGAATCTAGTAAGGTTGTAGGATACACAGTTATCACACAGAAATCTGAAAAAGAAATCCAGAAATCAATCTCATTTATCATAACTACCAAAAATAAAATATACAGTAATAAATTTAATCAAGAAAGGAAGAGACCTCTACATTACAAAACACTGATGAAACAAATTTAAAAGGCAAAAATAAATGGAAAAATGGTCTGTGTTCAAGGAGTGAAAGAATGCTAAAATGACCACACTCCTCAAAGTGATATATAGATTCCATGGAGTCCCTATTAAAATAGCAATGACGTTTTTCCAAAAAATAGAAGAAACAATCTTAAAATTAATATCAAGTGACAAAGGGCCCAAAGCAATTTTAATAAAAAAGAACAAAGTTGGAGGCATTACACTACCCACATTACCTGACTACAAAATATGCTACAAAGTGATAGTAGTCACAACAGCTTGGTATTGGCATTAATGTATTTTAATATATTAACATTATATATATGAATAGAGAATACATAAAATTATAATTATTATATATTATATATGTATATTACATATATATATATGTGTGTGTGTGTGTGTGTGTGTGTATACACACACATATATATATATACACCCATGTAGTCAACTGCAGTTCAGGTCCCAGATCCAGTGGCTTGAAACTCACTCTAGGCACACTTGCATGCATGGCCAAGATCCCAAGAGGTGACTGGAGGAGAAGGGAATACTGTGTGGCCATTTCCCCTGTAGGGTGATTTCTTGCTTTTTCTCTCTCTCTCTGTCTCCCTGGAGAGTGCACATACCCTATAGCAAAAATATCTCTTAAAAAATTTTAAAAATAGTGCTGGGAAAAATGGATATCTACACACAAAAGAATGAAAAAAAAATTTTTTTTTGGAGAGGTTTTTTGCTATAGGGCGCGTGCACTCGCCAGACAGACAGAGACACAGAGAGACAGAAAGCGAGAAATCACCCCCCAGGGGGGATGGCCACGCCGCAATCCCTTCTCCTCCATTCTCCTCTCGGGATCTTGGGCACGCACGCACACGCACCCGGCGTGAATTTAAGCCACCGGGTCTGGGACTCGAACCGCGGACGACTACATGGGAGTCCAGCGACATAGCCAATACGCTAACTGCTGGTCCCCAGAAGAATGAAATTGCACCTTATCTCTCACCACTTAGAAAAGTCCATTCAAAATGCTTTAGAGGCTTAAGAATAAGACCAGAAACTATAAAACTACCATAAAAAATAGAATAAATTCTTCATAACATTGATCTCGGCAAAAAATTTTTTTAATAAGACCTAAGAAGCACAGACAACAAAAGCTAAATGGGATTACATCAAATTAAAAATCTTCTGCATAGCAAAGCAAACAAATCAACAGAGTGAAATAACAATTTACTGAATGGTAGAAAATATTTGCAAACATCTTATAAGGGGAATATCCAGTTTCTATGAGGAACACAAATGTCTCAATAACAAAATAATAATAACAATAATCCAGTTAAAAATATGGGTAAAAGATCTGAACAGACATTTCTCAAAAGAAGAAATGCAAATAGCCAACAAATAAGTGAAACAAAACAAAAAATGCTCAACATTACTAATTGTCATGGAAATGCAAATTAAAGCCACAATGAAATATTATCTCATCCAAGTTAAAATGGTTATTATCAAAAAGACAAAAAATAAAACATGTTGATAAGAATGTGAGAAAAGGGAAACTCATGTTCTGTTGGTGGGAATATGAGCTAGTATGGGGTTTATGGAAAACATTATGGAGGTTCCTCGAAAGAATTAAAAGTAGAACTACCATATGAGCCAATGATCCCATTACCAGGTATATGTCCAAAGAAAATGAAATCAGTACCTCAAAGAGATCTGCATTCCCATGTTTATTGCAGCATTTTCACAATAGCCAGGATAAGAAACAACCTAGGAGGCTGTCAATAGATGAATGGATAAAGAAAATGAGGTATATTTATACAATGAAAAACTATCCAGCCATAAAAAAAGAATAAAATTCTGTCATTTGTGGCAACATGGATGAACCTTGAGGACGTTATATTAAGCGAAATAAGCCAGACCAAAAAAAAAAAAAAAAGTTGATCTGATACAAGTAGAGAGTGGAAGAGTGGTTTCCAGAGGCTGGGAAGGGCAGTGGGAAGGGGGATGGTCATTAGGTACAAAGTTATAGTGAGATAGGAGAAATAAGTTAGAATATTCCATTGCATGTAGGATGGCTGTAGTTAATAATAATATTTTGTGCATTTCAAAATAGCTGGAAGAGAAGATTTTGAAGATCTTGCTGCTAAAAAATGATTGACATTTTGGGTTTTAGTATGCTAAGAACTCTAATTTAATCATTACACAATGTATACATGTTTCAACACATCACATTGTACTCCGTAAGTAAAGTAAAAGTAAAAAATCACCTTTCCATTATCTTGGAGCCTTTGGAGGCCTACTGAGAATAGAACTTCTAAAAGGCAACTGTGTCTGGAAGGCTGTGGTTCAAGGCCATTTTTCCTGGTTATAAGTGGGGTCCCAGGAACCAAAGGGAGCACACAGTTCTTAAAACAGAAGGTGTTTATGCATGAGATGGAAATGGAATTTTATTTAGGCAAGAGGTGTGCTTATATGTACAAAGCAAAAACAACACAGTGACTTCTGATGGCAAATCAAATAAAATCAGAGTAATCTGGGGAAAGGTTACTGTGCTCATGGAAACAGTGACATGGTTCAAGTCAAATTCCGAAGTAAACTTCCTGCTAAGGCTATTAGACACGGAATCCATGTAATGCTGTATTCCTCAAGGATTTAAAATAATGAAAAGTAAATGAATAAAAATGAAAAAAAATTTAAAAATACCAAAGCATGTGAAATAATCATAATAAATAGAATAGTTGTAATAGTAGTTGTAGAAGTAGCTGCTGCTTTATGAATTCCAGTCACCCATGTGGTACTGTGCTTTATAGGCTTACAGATGAACACAACCATAATTACTATTTTGCAGACAATGAAACTAAACTTTAGAAAATATGCGTAACTTGCTTAAGCTTGCACAGCTTGTTCATAGAAAAACAGAATGCCAGCTTAAATCTCTTTGACTCTCAAATCGCCTATTTAAACCAACACTGAAATACCTCCTATTTGTTTCAGTCAGCTCCTTCTTTTATTTTAATCTTTTATTTCTCCAAAGTCAGCTATAATTTCTCTTTGCAGCAATAATTAAGGTCAGTATCATTATTACTTTCATCAACTATCATTGACTTTTGAAAATTCCTTTCTTAAAAGTCCCTTTGCTCTTGGGGCCAGCAGTTAGCATAATGGCTATGTCGCTGGACTCCCACGTAGTTGACCATGGTTCGCGTCCCAGACCTGGTGGCTTGAAACTCACGCCGGGCGCGTGTGCGTACGTGCCCAAGATCCCGAGAGGAGAATGGAGGAGAAGGGATTGTGGCGTGGCCATCCCCCCTGGGGGATGATTTCTCGCTTTCTGTCTCCCTGTCTCTCTCTGTCTGGAGAGCGCACGCGCCCTATAGTGAAAACCTCTCAAAAAAAAAAAAAAAAAAAAAAGTCCCTTTGCTCTTAAAAATCATGCTCTAGAAAGGGGAATTTTTCTCAAAAAAATGGAGTTTTCAGAACTGTTGTAGTTCTTTGAATCAATCCCACAAATCCCATAGACAATTTGCTTCCATGACCTTACTTTAACTGCTATATGTAACATTAAAATTATGGCTTCTTTCCTCTAATTTTAAAAATGTATTGTTCATCTATCTCTTAAGCTCCTTGAAATAATGACTTTTGCTTTGTCTTTCCTACTCTTTTGCAAAATATTATGAAGGACGTTTACTCATTTCCATTAAAGTACTCTGTCCAATGTCGCTGATTCTGTTTCTATAGCATTTGACAATGTGAGCGCACTCTCAATTGTTTTGAAATGTCTTTTCCCATTTTTTTTTCAGGATGCCCTGTTTTTCATTCCTAATTTTTTCAGCTAACTATATCAACTTTCTTTCTTAGACTCCTTAATGTTTGTGTCCTTTTTTCAACCCCTTAAAAGCTCGAAAACCCCCAACATTTTCTGTTTGATTCTCTCGTGTTGTCTCTTTTTTTCTCAGGATGCATGCTTCCTTTAGTGTCCCCATTCATGCACACATCTTCAAGTGATTAATTACTAAAGAACCCACTTAGTTCATTAGGTGATTCCCTGCTCTATATACATATTAAACTCAAGTAAACCCCTACCAGAGGATTGTTCTGTTAAAAAAGACAAAAAAAGCCCCCAAGCCCCCATGACTTTAACAGGAGCTCATTATAGTTAATGATAATTCCTTATTCATAGCAATTTAACCTTGAGTTTGCTAATTCACAAGTGTTTAATTAATGCCAACTTAGAGAAATCCATTTATGTCTTAATTTATTTTCTCTGTAATCTCTGTGGGTATTTAATAGCTTAATAATACATTAATTTAAAGCTTAAACACTTGTAGTCCTCACCTTCAGCCCTGAAACAAAAAAACTGTTAGAATGGCCAAGTCAAAATGCTTTTTGTCTTGTTCCTAAGTCCTTCACACCTCAAACCTCTCTATTCTGATGACAGTGTCACCACTTCCATATACCTGCTGCCCCTCAGGGCCACCAGCATCTCCATAGCTGTTACTTCTTTGTGGATTTCTTTGGGTCCACATTCTGCAAATCAGATTTCATTTCCACCTGATCTCATTCCCATAAAGCTATGCTGTCAAATATTTTATCCCCAGTAATTAATTTCTGATATTAACGGAAATGATATTAAACTTCCCTGGGAATCTGTCTTACTATAAGGGATTCTAAAAGCCAAGAGGCTGGCTAAGTCTCTGCCTCAGTGCTTTATAATCTGCCTTCCTCTTTCCTAGTGTTTAATCTTCTCCCTAAGCTTATTGTACCAGGTAATATATCAAGCACAATAAAAGAATAGAGATAAATAAAACATTCTGTTTCCAAATGGTTCATAGTTTAGACAGACTTGCAGATAGGCTGGGAAATTGCCCTAGGAAAGAAGTCTAAAGACCTGAACGATAGATCAAGATCACATGACACATGAACTCACAGATCATTGCTTACATTTTCATGCTCTAAGACTTTAAGGTCCTCAGAGCAATCTGTCATCTTTGTGTCACTGATATCTCAAAAATTATGAGCCCAATATAGACAAGACATACTTACTGAATTAATAAATGAGTGAATGCATCAAACTGGAATGGCTGGCCTGCAGCAGTCTTGTGGAGCAGATGTCTGGGCAGTTTCTAGCTTTGGGGATTCCTCTTGGCATCTGTCTGGGGAGATCTTAGAGCCCCAGGACTGGGTGTGTGAGCAGAGTCACCCTCATCTTAGACTGTGAAAGTGGCTGCTCTGCATTACACAGGCTGTGCCTCACACCTGGGAAGATACCAGGCCCAGGATAAAAGGACTCCAGTGCTAGGCTCCTCATCATCCTGTGGCAGTGACAGCCTCTGCTTCCTCCACCAACCAGGTGAGTGCTTGGCAAAGAAGGCCCATGGGGAGGGTGGACAGGACTGCTTGGAGGAAGAATAGAAGGCAAAGAAAGAGAGAAGTCACTGGGCTTATCTGTTTATCCCTTGCTTGGTGACACTCTCTTCTGACTTCTTTTGGTCTGGTAAGTATCTGGTGAGAAACAAACCAGGTGCCTGGTGAGTGCCCTGCCTTAGGAAGGAGAGTGGCCAGGGCTGTAGAACAAACTGGCAGTAGTCTCAGGTGTTGGACTGCTCAGAATTGGGCCTTCTATGTCTTTCCTTCTCATCCTCTTCCAGTAAATGTTTTCAGAGAGGACAAATTCCCATCTGACATGGAGTGATTGATCCATTAAAGGAAAGTTTCTGAGCATGTAGCCAGCTATGTTCCTAAGTTTTTGGGAAGCCTTCTAGGGGCCGACTTTAGACTTCATGTGGAAAGATGGTCAGCATCTTTCACTGGAAGCAGGGAGGAGAGAAATGCATATTGGTTTCTGAATTCCACTTAATTGATTTTGATTACAAAGGAGCTTGTTCTAGACTGAGGATTCAATGAAACCCAAACTAAAGGATACACCTGTTTTATTTGTGCTGATGACGTTTTACATTTTTCTTTAGATTTACCTGCTTCCTCTTGAAAATGTCCTGCCAGCAGAACCAGCAGCAGTGCCAGCCCCCTCCCAAGTGCACCCCCAAGTGCCCTCCCAAGTGCCCCACACCCAAGTGTCCCCCAAAGTGTCCCCCTAAGTGCCCTCAAGTCTCTTCCTGCTGTAGTGTCCCTTCTGGCGGCTGCTGCGGCTCCAGCTCTGGGGGCTGCTGCGGCTCCAGCTCTGGGGGCTGCTGCGGCTCCAGCTCTGGGAGCTGCTGCGGCTCCAGCTCTGGAGGCTGTTGTGGCTCCAGCTCTGGGGGCTGCTGCAGCTCTGGGGATGGCAGCTGCTGCCTGAGCCACCACAGGCCCCGCCGATCTTTTCGACGCCGACATCAGAGTTCTAACTGCTGTGGCAGCGGCAGTGGCCAGCAATCTGGGGGTTCTGGCTGTTGTCATGGGTCTGGGGGCTCTGGCTGCTGCTCTGGAGGCTGCTGCTGACCTGGGCCACAAGAAGCAGCACTGAGAGAACCAAGGTGCAGAATTCCTGACCAGCCTGTCATTCCTCTCTTCTTTTCCTGGCCTTCATGTCCTGGGCTCTGAGTTGTCAAAATCTTCCTGTGGGAGGTTCTGAATTTTCCCCATATGGCCTGGCCCCTCTTCAGTGTTAGAAGATAATAAAGTCTTCCCAACTGAACCTTACCAGTCTCTTGCTTATTTTCATCAGCAGCATCCCTACAGGTCAGTGTTAGCAACTTGGTACCCAATCCTACCCTGGCCAGGACAGAAGCTGCTCAGGAGTATGGGTCAGGCGACCAGACTCAGTATACAGGGTGTGAATGCAAAGCCTTTGGTTGGCCTTCCCTAAACACAGAGTCTAGTCTTCTAGTTGCCAGTTAGGGGTATTACCCTCTTCTGGGTACATATACATTTTTTCTGATTTTATACCCATTGCTCTCCTACACTTTTCCTATTATAACACTTACAATGTATTTCAAACAGTCAGTATGAAGTGAAATGTCCAGCACTCCTTACAATGGTAGAATCTGGGGACAAGATAAAGGGAAGGTAGCAGATTCATTATAGGAGATCGATTCAATGAACTGTGACTTACCACTCAAAGTCAACACAAAACAACATATAAGTGAGTAAAAACAATAAATTTTCACAAGATTATACAAAGCATAATAGCCTATTCATAAATTTTAAAACAGCAAAATATATCTTTTTTGGGTTGGTGTACATATGGTTACAAATAAATTATATGAAAAGGAAAATGGCATATGGATGAAAAATATCTTTTGGAATAATAAATCCTTTGGGTGGGAGGAGGAGGAAATGGGTGGATGGGGTAGGCCCTGGGGTTGGAGGTAGGTTATTGTCAAGGTTCTAGATTTCATTTAAGTGGGTTCCCATTCTTTTCATAACATCAAAGTTTTCAAATAAATGAATTGAAAGATGGGCAAATCAATTAATTAAATAACTAAGTGGATCATTCATGGAGCAATGATGACAGTGTGTCATGGTCCAAGAATTCTGATTTCTTCAATTCTAAACACATAAGGTCCTGTTTCTTCAAAAAAATGTGATATATGCATTAGCTTATATAATGTCCTTGCTTACTTCTGACAACTCTTTTAATATACTGTTTTAATCTCCATTAATTTTATAAATAAGTAAATTAAAATTCTTAAGTTTAATAATTTGCCCTAGTTCACACGTAAGAGCAATGCCAGATACTTTTTGGTATCTGAGCCTTCCATAGCTGCTCTGTTGTACTTTCAGTCCCCTCACCTCTTCTTGGCAATCTCTTTTACTCTCTAGCATCAGTCAACATTATATGCTGATGGCTACTGAATCTAATGTAGCCCCCTTGTTATTCTTAATCATTTTACTCTGCTTTATTTTTTATGATTATTATAATTATTATTTTTCATACATTCAGTTGCTGTACATTTAGCTTATATAGAGAATTCACTCAGCACGAGGTATACCTCAGACCCATCCACTTGAGAATACTGTGCACATCATCATCAACAGGTAAAACATGTCTGTGTCCCGCAAATGTCTTGCCTTTATTTTTTCTCCATAATTATATTCCCTACACTCTTCCCCTCTCCCACCTTCCTTCCACACTGTCTCCAGTGTCCATAACTATTTTCATTGCTTTTATATCCTTTAATATTTCAGTCTCTATTATAGAGTGCAGACATTTGGTTTATGTTAAGTGAAGACATACGATGTCTATCTCTCATAGCCTGTCTTGCTTCACCCAGAAATAAATCTTCCGTATTTGTCCACTTTCTATCAAATGCCAGGGTCTTCTTTTTTTTTTATGGCTGAATAGGATTCCATGGAGTATGGGTGCCACACTTTCTCAATCCATTCATCTGTTCACGGACATTTGGGTAATTTTGTTTATTCCTTTGTAACTGATGAATTGTTTCTTACTCATTTACTTTCCTTGTTTCTCTCTCTCTCTCTACTGATGTTTAATGAAACATCATGTAACTAGGAAACTTGCTCTCTGGTCTACTGCTGTCTCTCCAATACCTAGAATAAGTTCATTGTGGTTTGACTAAATGCCTTCCAATCAAAGTATGAAACCTCTGTTTCTTGACCTCCTGATTGATATTTTTGCCATCTATTGGGTTTCATCAATCAAGGGTTTCATTATGATCTCAATTCACTTACAAAATGAAACTCAACAGCATGCATCAGACAAGATAGGGAAGGGGAATGGTGAGGCCTAAAGCTTCGTTTTTATCTTAGAGTAAAAAAAGAAAGCATACTTTTCTAAAATATTATTGTCCCAAAATGCTGAATTATAAGTGAGCAGAAAGTGATTAAGTTTGAAAATATATCTGGAGAAAAATATATCATACAGACTATTATGTTGGTTGATGTATATGTGTCCTTTGGGGATGCCTTCCTGGAAGGAGGACAGGTTCAGAGGCCACAACCTGTCCCATGATCCTCCTTAGTTCTCAGATGTTAAAGCTACTGCATATTCTCAGCCCCACCAGTTTTACTACACTGTATACCATCCACTCTACCCACTACCTCATGTCTAGACTTAAAGGATTATGATTCTGAGCCAGAGGCTGCCAGTAAATGACTGCTTAGGCCCTCTGTCCCCTATGGGGTGTCACAGTGCTTCCAGGAACTCTGCAGGATTTAGAATATTTTCTAATTGCTCAGTCCCAGAGGTCACTGCTATTGTGCTTTGCATTATAGCACCTGTCTTTCCTGGTCACCTAAGGGGACTTACAACTTTTCGATAGCTACAGATGGAGATTGAAAGTTACCCTGTAACTATTGATGACCAAATATTGTGGGCAGTGGCAGTTCCCAGCTCCTGAAGTGAAAGCTTTCCTTTCTGCAGAGGGAAGGTTGGCAGGGAGCCCTCTCCAGCCTTTCAAAGAGGCACTGAGGTTTCTGGTTCCCAAAGCAACTTGGAAAAAATTATGGTGTCTTAGGAGAGACAGAGATGCTATTCATGGACCTTCTCTGCCATAAGAGTAATTAACAGGTTCTGCGCGGTGGCAGGCCGGCCGGTGCGGCGGGCTGGGGCTCTGCGCCCCGTGTACCCCTGCGCAGCGGGCCGAGGCTCTGCGCCCCGCGTGCCCCTGCGCGGCGGGCCTGCGCGTGGCCGCTGGGTCTGCGCGTGGCCCCCCGGCCTGCACCTGTGCGTGGCCGCTGGCCACAGGCAGCAAACTGAAGCCGAAAACTAGGATTAAGAACTTGCAACTACAAGCAACAGAAAGAAATTTTAGCTGTCTTAAACCAATTGAGAAATATATTGTATAGGAGGATTTTCCCTGCCTATGGACAGTGAGAAGGTGGTGGTTACCAGCCCTGCATTACCTCAGGGAAAAACAAGAACTACTCTACGATTCTTAAGGAAGTCAGATACCCGAGGATGACTCACGCTGCAGATCCCCACAACACCATTCCCAGTAATCATAAGATAGATGCTGTGCCGCATCAACTGATAATCACCTCTGCTTTCCAGAACCACTTTCCTGAAACTGTATTCCATGGAGACTCACCTACAATTGTGGAACTGCACGAGACCCACCCTTAATCCAACCCTGAATAGAATCTATGCTCCCTATTGTTAAAAACTATATGAGCTGATAATTGAAAAAAAAAAAAAAAGAAAGAAACTGAAAGAACTGGAAGGTACAATAGCAGGGATGGCAACTGCGGATACTAGAGACAGTATGGGAGAGGTAATGGGAATGAGTAATTGAGGGCGGAAGGGAGGGATTCAGGGAACAAACAACACACTTAATAGACACAAAAATGAAAAGTTGTCTGTTGATAATGTATATGGTATAATCATTGTGTTGACTAATGTGCACTGTATTCATGCTGGGAAAAACCATGTTGTACACTGTAAAGAGGTGCAATGATTAAATGTAAAAAAAAAAAAAAAAACTGAAAGAACTGGAAGGTATATTAACAGGGATGGCAACTGCAGACACTAGAGACAGTATGGGAGAGGTAATGGGAATGAGTAATTGAGGGCGGAAGGGAGGGATTCAGGGAACAAACAACACACTTAATAGACACAAGCCAGGCTATGAAAGAAAGATATTGTATGTATCCACTCAATATATACCGACTATCAGCACTCTATGATAGAGAGCAAAAAATTGGAGGACATAAAAGCAGTGAAGGTACTTAATGAGAATAGAACAGAGTGGAATGGAGGAAGTAAAGAGAAGAGGATAAAGAAAGATAGCAAGTGAACAATAGAGAGGCAAGACATTAGTGAGAAACAGATATGGCTTATTAACTGTTGATGTTGACATGTATAATATTCTCAACTGGATTCGTCTGAGAAGTATTTCATGATGGGCAAAGTATTTGTACAAACAAAACGAGAAATAGCGATTGACTGTTTTAAAAAATAATTAGAATAACAATAATAATGATTGGGGAAAACATAGAAAAAATATTGAATGTTGAAGCAGGGAGATTAATGTCTCTGTACTGACTGACACGCATGGCATTCCCTTTTGAAAAAGCAATGTAATACACTGTAAAGTTATATGTAATTCAATGTAATATAAAGAAGAATATGATGATAATAAAATAAAAAAAGTAATTAACAGGTTGAAGAAACAACAGGCTCAGAAATTATTTTGTTGTCTCCAGTGTGCCAAATACATTCTTATTATTGAGAGAGAGAGAGAGAGAGAGAGACAGGCTGAAAGAGAGAGAATGAGAAATCACTTTCCCAGGGGAATGGCCACGATGCAATAGTTTCTTAATTCTCGTCTCAGATTTTGGGTATGAATGCACATGTACCCAATATGTTTTTCAAGACATTGAATTTGAACCTCAATTCACAGAGTTGGCCTTGTAGAGTCCAGCCATCACAACCACCATACTACCTGGCTGGACCACATTCTTACTGTCTCTTCCAATCCATCACTAGTGTTTCCTGGGAACACAAGGAGACATCAAATTTCCACAGGCTAAAGCAGGTCAAAGACCTTCAATTGGATGCTTCTAGAAAACCAACTGGTGCCTGCCTCCAGAGGTCTTGCAATATTTCAGGAGGCTCTTTAGGTGAAAGGACACGAGAGATCCAGTAGGAGCCTAGGATTCTGTGTAGACATTTGTGTTGGAAACCTCAGTCATCTTCAGTAACTCAAACAACCTCTCTGCATTAAGAAAAAAAAAAAAAACTCTTTATTTGCATAAGAAGACACAGCAGAATGAGCCACATAGACATGGACCTGATGGTGGACATGTTCTCTCTGCTGACCTGTTGTATGAATATCCTTTCTTACTTTTTATGTACGTTTTCCTATGTACAATAACTGGACTCTAGACTTGGGAAAATTCTCTTTCTTCCACCATCCACATCATTTGACCTGTTTCCAAATGGAAAATCACATCTGATTTCAGAACTAATACCCAAGACACGCCAGATGATTGATATTTCTTACCACCACATTTTGTACAATATTCTCCCGGTATGTCCAGTGGGACCCACTCTTCCTGGGTGAAGTGTATAGTTACATCTTCAAAGGTCATTGATTCCTGTGAATGAATTGCCAATAATGCACATTTTCTACAGTCTTTCTCTGTGTTTTCTCTCATAGTCTCTCCAAGCACAGTTACAAAAAGTCAAAGGACACAATGAAGGCAGCTATATTGTGGCAAGTTCTACAGGAAAGCAAGTAGTTGTTCTTTTCCCAATGTCCAGACCTGGTCAGTTTCTCCTCTGGGAAAATGCATCATCTGTCTGACTTTCCTTTGCTATGATTGCTGAATTTCCATAGACTTGAATTTTCTGTGAATGTTGCCTGTCATTTCTGCTATTTCATTGACCATCTTCCTTCTCCGACCCCCCAGGTGAAGTGCGAGAACTACAGGGCCTTTGGGCATTCAGAAAGAAGTAGGTGATTCCTCAAGAGGTGCTCAAAGAAGAAGGATATGAAACCAAAGAATCCCTGGGAGTCCCAGCACACAGCTTCTGATAACAACATCATGATTTATTCATTTATTGTTGTTCCTTGGAAACACATAGAGGGCTTTGGAAGCTCAGCTAAAGAGAATGCAAATGGAGTGGAGTCATGAAAAGACTAGAGTGCCTTTGTCCTATTTTTCCCTGCTGCCCTGCTGAAAACTCTCTGCCCATTAGCTTCAGGTCAGGTCCCAGCCACCTGAGATTCACCAATATGTCTGCTTCTACCAACTGGTAGGATATAAGTCCTGCTCTCCATAGTTCCCTGAGGCCTACGGAGCTTCTCTCTCACCCTGCACCAATATCCAGGGATACAGAATCCACTCCAAAGCTTGCAAAACAGTGTGGACAGGGTCCAAGACAAGGCAAGGAGCTTCTAAGCCCTCTCTAGGCATACCATCCTACATCAAGTTAGTATGTTCATCAACCAAGAAGCTCACCAAATCCTGTCCTTTGGGGATCATTATAAAGATTTCATGACATAGTCATGATTGCTTAAATTATTGGTCATTGGTGATTGGACTCATTCTCCAGGCCTTTTCCATTATTTGAAGAAAAGAGAGTAGAGCCCAAAGTTCTAATCCTCTAATTAGGTACTTTGTATTTCTGGTGATCAGACTCCAATCTTGATGCTATCTGGGATCTCCATGATAACTCACTTCTTTAGAATAAACTCAAGAATCATTTAAAGGAGCTTGTTATGAATAACAAAAGATGCTTCTACTACTGAGGAAATTGCAAAGGTTTCAGGAGTTCTGTGCCAGAAACCAGGAGGAGAAAACAAATACACATGTTTTAAAATTTTAATTTACTTTTATCTTATTTTATACATCCAATTACTATACATCACTTATCTTGTTAAGTGAATTTTCCCAACATGAATACACTTACTATCAGTCCAGTTGAGGATACTATACTTATACTTGTGCCCCATATATGTCTTGCCTCTCTATTTTTCTCCTTAATGTCTTTCTTCACACTGTCCCCCTTCTCCTACCCTGTTCCCACACTGTATCTGTATCTATAACCATTGTCATGCTTCTATATCCACATCTTTCAGTTTCTGCCATAGAGTGTAGAATAAAAATTATTATTTGGTTTCTTCCATCATTGTAAGTCTAATGAAAACATGATTTTTCTTATGTTAATATTTGATAATAGCTTAAGTTGTCTTTTATCTCTCGATTACTTATCACCTTATTCAGTCCATTCATTGACAGATTATGTAGCAGTTTCTGCTCTCACCTGTCCTCTGTAATCATTCCCAGTGAGTCTCATTGTTAGTGTTCAAACAGCCAGTTGGAGTAGGTTCATTGGAATATTGGACAATGATGATCATCTTTTCCTTAGAATTTTCTTTTAAAAATATCTTTTTCTTCTCTTAGGCTAGTTCTCATTAACCTATGTAGTGCCCGTTACCTTTCCCCATATGCTATCTTATGAAAATCTGAAGTCCCAATTCTCTTAGACCCTGATGACCTCGAGGACCTCCTTGCTCATAACATTACCAAGGTCCCTGTGTTCAGCTCCAGACTGAGTGACATAACTTCCTTCCATAGCTCCAGCCGCTCTCTGAGCTTATCTAACAGAGAAATAACATGTGTACTCATCTGTCTTCCAACACTGGCCTTGGAATCCTTAAGAAAGGGATATTTAACCTTGGATTTTGAGTAGCTAGAAGAGTGCTTGTTCCAAAGTAAAACAAATTAACTATCTACCTAATTAAATGCTCTTGTCTATAATTTCAGATATATCAGAAAGGAAAGAAAATGAATTTTAACATATCCGAACATTCCCACCCTTATACCTTGCCATAAAGCAAAATTCAATGTACTCTCCCATGACCAAATGGAACATTTGCCATTTACCTATTGCCTTCTCCTTCCAAGATCCCACACCTCACATACCACTGACTCCACCATGATACTCCACCAATTATGTAGATTGTTCCCTGGCCCTTACTTCACCATCCCTTGGATCTTCCTCTTTAGTCAGTAAGCCAATCTTCACCCCCCTTTCCTGGCCTGCTCACCCCTCCCCCCCACGCATACCATTTGAATGTTATTCCCTTAGGCCTGTGCTCTCGGTCAAGGTAGTTTTATGAAGGCATTGACAGATGATAATGTCACATTTGACTTAATGTGTGCCCTCTTTCAGGGCACTTCTGAAGTCCAGAGAACGCTATCCTGAGACACAAACTTTTGTGCATTGGTCTAAAAAGCATCCAATTGTTCATTTTTCTATTCAACCAATAGGTCATTAATTCATTTATTCTTTGGTTTATGGTATTTCTAGGCATTTTGTAGATGAATAAATCTAGAATAGATTCTATCCTTTACGAATTTTCTACCTGAAAGAGCAGAAAGACTTACAAGTAGACGTGGCACTGTCTTGACATAAGAACTATTAGGAGCCTACACATGTGTCATGATGCCCTCTTACAGCACATAGTAAAACATTTCACAGTGCATTGTTTGCATACATATCCTCAAGGAAACTTGGCTCATCTTTATGACAAGACCATCTCGCAAAATCCAGGCCCAACACGGAAAATACATATTTATTGAATTAATGAATGAGTGAACACATGAAACTGGAACGGTTGGTCTGCAGCAGGCCTGTGGAGCAGATATCTGGGGAGTTTCTGATTTCTGGGATTCCTCTTGACCTCTGTCCAGGGAGATCTTAGAGCCCTAGGGCTGGGTGTATGAGCTATGAAAGTGAGTCCTCTGCATACTTAGGCTGTGCCTCACTCCAGGAAGACACCAGGCCCAGGATATAAGGGCTCCAGAGCTGGCTATTTATCTCAGCTATGTCACTTATCAGTGTTGGTGACTGCTTTTTCCACTGAGCCAAGTGAATGTTTGACAAAGGCCCTGGAGGACTAGGACTGTGTGGAGAGAGAAAGACAGAACAAAGCAGAGAAAAAGAAGCTAGAAAGAATGTAAGGGGAGCTACAGCCTGTATAGGTCTTGGTTTTCAGCATCATTGCCTTCCAAATTATTGACTGGAAGATGGACGTTCTTGTGTCCCATCCTTACCTGACATCCTTGAGATTAAGAGTCTGAAAATGAGTGAGTTTCCTTGTTTTCTTTGGGACCAAGGAGGCTTGTGTAGGGTTTACTTCAGATTCCACAAATGGAGATCAGAATACCATTGTGGAGGCAAAATGGACTGAAGTCAGAAAGTATTATTTAGGGTTTATTTTCCTCTGAATCAGTTTCCAAGCCCCTTTGTAGAAATTGGTTCATGAATCAGCTGCTCGTTGGGGAAAGATTTCTTCAAACTTCAGGAAAAAGAAAATAATGAGGATCAATCCTTGATAGTATGTACCAATTTCTTTCTTTCCCACAGGTTGACTAAACTTTTCCCAACATCTCCTGCCGCAAAACCAACAATAGTGACCATCCCCTCCCCTCCATATGTTCCCCCAATTTTCCTCCTCTTAACTAATGCCCCAAATGTTCTCTCTTCCTACTCTGGGGACTGCTCTAGGTCTAGGGGTGGCAGCCGCTGTCTGAGCCACTACTTACACAGTTGCGGACACCAGTGCCCATTCTGCTGATGTGTGAGTTCTTGGAGGGCTTTGACTATGGCCGCTGCTCTGAGGCTGTAATAGAGTTGAGCCCTTTCTGCAGAGGACCGGTGATAAGAGGACCCAAGTAAAGATGGCCCTGCCTCTCTAGACTTTCCTTCCTTCCATTCCCTCTTCTGTCTTGTAGTTTGCAGTGATAAAATCAATTCTCAGATTTTGCTCTGCACAGACTTCCTGTTCCCATAAACACATGTCCCTGCAAACCTCCTCTAAGGAAGCATTAGGCCCTCATTCACATAGCAGGGGGAAAAAATCAATTTTTGTCTTCCAGTGCCCTTTGATCTATATTCTTTTTTTAAATTTTTTTTTATTATCATCATATTCTTCTTTATATTACATTGAATTACATATAACTTTACAGTGTATTACATTGCTTTTTCAAAAGGGAATGCCATGCATGTCAGTCAGTACAGAGACATTAATCTCCTCGCTTCAACATTCAATATCTTTTCTATGTTTTCCCCAATCATTACTATTATTATTCTAATTATTTTTTAAAACAGCCAATCGCTATTTCTCATTTTGCTTGTACAAATACTTTGCCCATCATGAAATACTTCTCAGACGAATCCAGTTGAGAATATTATACATGTCAACATCAACAGTTAATAAGCCGTATCTGTTTCTCACTAATGTCCTGCATCTCTATTGTTCACTTGCTATCTTTCTCTATCTTCTTCTCTTCACTTCCCCCATTCCACACTGTCCTATTCTCATTAAGTACCTTCACTGCTTTTATGTCCTCCAATTTTTTGCTCTCTATCATAGAGTACGGATAGTCGGTATATATTGAGTGGATACATACAATATATTTCTTTCATAGCCTGGCTTACTTCACTCAGCAATAGATCCTCCATATCTGACCACTTTCTATCAAATGCCAGGGTCTTGTTATTTTTTATGGCTGAGTAGTATTCCATAGAGTATATATACCACACTTTTCCAATACATTCATCAGTTTGTGGACATTTAGGTTGGTTCCATGTCTTGGCAATTGTGAATAATGCTGCAATAAACATTGATGTGCAAGCACTTTTCTGACTGAGTGTTCTCCTGTCTTTTGGGTAAATACCCAGAAGCGGGATTGCTGGATCAAATGGTAGTTCTATTTG
The DNA here is from genome assembly GCA_026018925.1 of Tupaia tana. Taxonomy (NCBI): domain Eukaryota; kingdom Metazoa; phylum Chordata; class Mammalia; order Scandentia; family Tupaiidae; genus Tupaia; species Tupaia tana. The sequence continues at coordinate 94,142,971 of JAKSZU010000004.1, forward strand.
TAGATCTTTGAGGAACCTCCATATTGTTCTCCACAGTGGTTGAACTAGTTTACATTCCCACCAACAGTGTAGGAGGGTTTCCTTTTCACCACATCCCCGCCAACACTTATCACTTTTTATATTCTTAATCTTTGCCATTCTGACAGGGGTTAGGTGGTATCTCATTGTGGTTTTTATCTGCATCTCTCTTATAATGAGGGATGTTGAGCATTTCCTCATATGCTTTTTGGCTGTTCGTATGTCTTCCTTAGAGAGACTTCTGTTCAGCTCATTTTCCCATCTTTTAATTGGGTTAATCATTTTTTTTCGCATAAGGCACTTGAGTTCCCTATGTATTCTGGTTATCAGTCCCTTGTCTGAGGCATATTTAACAAAAATGTTCTCCCATTCTGAGGGTTGTCTATTCATACTTGTTACTGTGTCCTTTGTTGTGCAGAAACTTCTTAGTCTAATATAGTCCCACTTGTCTATTTTAGGAATTATTGCCTGTGCTTTGGGAGTCTTATTTAAGAAGTCTTTGCCTACTCCAATGTCCCCCAGAGTTTCCCCAGCATTTTCCACCAGTAGTTTTATTGTTTGAGGTCTTAGGTTCAGATCTTTGATCCACTTTGAGTTGACTGTTGTTAATGGTGAAAGATGGGGGTTCAGTTTCATCTTTCTGCAGATGGATACCCAGTTTTTCCAGCACCATTTACTAAAGAGGTTTTCCTTTTCCCAATGGATTGACTGATATCCTTTGTCAAAGATCAGTTAGCTATAAGCTTTGGGGGTTATTTCTGGGGTCTCTATTCTCTTCTACTGGTCCACATGTCTGTTTTTATGCCAATACCATGCTGTTTTGATGACCACAGCTTTATAGTATATCTTGGGATCAGGGAGTGATATGCCTCCTTTGATCTATATTCTTAATCCTCTCACATGCACCACCCCACTCCAATACCTCTGCCCTCCTGCGCTGGTCAGTACTCAGGAAACATATCTGTCAGGCTCCAGCTCCTGGAGCACACCACTTTGTCCAGACCACTCACTAGGATCCAGGCCCAGAGCTTCCAGTGGCTTCATCATTTAATCTGGAAAAACCCTTCTTCTCTCTGTCAGTCCGAGAGTTGAGGACTAGAAATGCCACATGTGTATAGGGGTAAGAACTCCTGTTCTTGCTATGATTTATTTATATTAACTTAAATAATGCTGTGATACTTACATCACATTTTATTTTTATATAACATTCTTTAATAAGTCAGCCAGAAAACAGAAGCCAACAGAACAGAGAAATGAAGAAACAGAGGTTCTGACAGACCACTTGGAGAGTACATAGGAAAGTAAGGATGAGTTCTTGGCGTGAAGCTCCAGTCTGTGGCTCTTTCAATCACACCTAATGTCACATGATCAGCTTATATGATATCATACTCCAGATAATTTCAGTTCATTGCAAACTGTTTAGGAAATAATCATTTTTCCATTAAGTGAGCATGATGATAGATTAAAAACGGCTATAATATTAAGTAATAATAATCACATAATGATGATAATAGTGATAATTGCCTTTATTGAGGGCCTATTCATAGCTTGACTCTTCACATTCCTTTTATTTAGCCTGAACAACAACCTAGGAGGCAGACGTACGTTGTCGACCTTTTATTTCCATTGAAACTAGACAAGACTCGGCGAGAGAAAGCAACTTGTTCTGCTGCGCAGTTGGTTGGAGGGAGAACCGTGGGATAACCTGGACGTGTCTGAGCCTGAAGTCTCTGCCAGTTCTCTGGGCACGCAGCCTCCGCCCTGCAGTTCTTACTTTTTGAGATCCAGTTGTTAGATCTTGACTGTGTCAGATGGTGCCTGCCACTAGTATGGGGTCAACAATCTATACCTTGGTTAAGACAAGTAGCCTCCACACCTGTCTCCCCGCTTATGCTCCAGCTCCCCCACATTATTCCCCACAGGAGGCCAGAGTTGGGTCATGTCACAGCATTCCTTAAAATAGCTGCCAGCAATCTGAGGGTGTAGCCCTTCGTTCTGAAAGCCATGTGTGCACTAGCCCCTTCCTCCTGCTGCCACTTCGCTGGCTGATTTCTGTTCTAAGAACATCCCAGAATCTCTCAGGCTTCCTGCACTATCCCTTTGCACATGCCATTTCCTTATTCTAGCATGCGCTTAGAACTCTTTTGCTCCTACTTATCCTTTAGATCTCAGCCCCATGCTCACTTTTCTGGAAAGCCCTTTCTGGTCTCTCAGGCCAGGTTAGCTCTCCCCTGTTCTGTGCATCCAGTCCTAGGGAGTTTTCATGGCTTTGTGGACCTTTCCTGTCAAATACTAATCAGAGCTTTCACTGCCTATTTATCCATATGACCCTTTCATTAATTTTTATACACTTAACCAAAAGTTTGCTAAGTGCTGGAATTACAATTGTATCCACAGTGCATAGCATGATGCTTTTTAGATAGCAAATGCTGAATAAATATTTACTGAGTAAATAAATGCATACACACATAAATGAGTGAGTGAATCAGTATCATCACCATTATCATCATCACCTTTTCAATCTGTACTACTCTTTCTTAAGTTTATTTCTTCTATGAGCAAGAGAAACAGGGAGAAAGAGAAAAGAGAGAAACACCGCCCCATCAGAGTTTGATGCTGCAAGCCATTCTTAGTCTCAGCTGGACCAGGCTCATGGGCATGTGTGTGTCCAGAGCACTCAGTACCCACCTGGGAAGTCTCTAGATGCACACTGAGGACCCTCTCAGGCATGCCAGACTCTCAGAGCAACTGCTACAGCAGCATTTGGCACTTCAGTCTTTATTAATCTTGAAACATCTTTCTCAATTGTTCCAACCCCATGAGGAATTCAATATATGTATTTGTTTATAAAGTTGTTTAAAGAGGTTTAAATAGTTCAGCATATGAATATAAATAGAGAACAGATTGTTTACTTTTTCTTAAAAAAGTACAGCTGATTTAAAATTCCTAGACATAAAATTCACAGACTTTTCAGATATATACTGTCTATCTTAAACTCAAATTCGACTGGACAGTATGTATTTTTATTGGGTACATCTGGGTAGTGCCTAGGCACTAGCCTTTTCGTGCTGTAGACCACCTAACTTCACAGTTAGAGCTCATGGTAACATCTGCTCACCAGCTTATATGTATGGCTTTTTCTCCAGAGTGGAAGATAAAGTCTTAGGGTGGTAGGGCCTCCTAATATTTTTTTTTTCCTTTTAGGGCTTCCTTTCTACTCCTACTGAGAACTCCTACTCTGTGCTTATGTCTCTCAAAGACCTTCTTATCACACTGCAGTACAATTATCTTTTTACGTTTGTGTGTTTCCTGTTAGACAACAAGATCCTTGAGGGCAAAGGCTCTGAATAGGTGTTCGAAGAGTGTTGAGTGCACGAATGATGACTGTTCTTAATCCAATTCTAGGAATCTGATAGGTGATTTGTAAATACTTGTTGAATGAACTGGATGTAATAAGCTCCACTTCATTTAGCATAGCATATATGAGATAACGATTATTAACAGGGAGGATATAAAAGGAGTAATCACTAAAAGGAATATGCTCTTCCCTTGGAATTGAAGATTGACTTCCAGTGACCATGTCAATGTAGGTGATTTGTATCCCCAGAATATTGGGAGATTGAATATTGGAGAGATTGTCCAATTGACATCAAAACAAAGTCTGATCCTCGAAGATATTGTAGAGGGCATCATGTAGGCACAGAAGATGGCTCTTAAGGAGTTTAAGAGTCTATGTTTCTTGGGACCAGCAGTTAACGTAATGGCTATGTCACTGGACTCCCACGTAGTCAACAGTGATTTGCATTCTGGACCCAGTGGCTTAAAACTCACGCCGGGCACGAGTGCGTGCGTGCCCAAGATCCCAAGAAGAGAATGGAGGAGAGGGGATTGCAGCGTGGCCATCCCCCCCGGGGGGTGATTTCTCGCTTTCTGTCTCTCTGTCTCTCTCTGTTGTCTGGCAAGCACACGCGCACTATGGCACAAACCTCTCCAAAAAAAAAAGAGTCTATGTTTCTTGAATGGGATTTAGGTCTCAAGAAGACCTGTAACTACAAATAAGTGCATTTATCTATTTATTATGTATTTGTGTATATATTACAGTATGTGTGTGTGTATATATATATATATATATATATATATATATATACATATATACAAAATATTATTGAGACTCAATTCACATAATTCGCAAACTATACAGTTTATTCCTTTAAAAGGGTATAAAATTCTGTTTTCAGTATATTGACAGAGCTATGTAATCATTACCACAATAGAATTTTAGAATATTTTTATCACTTAAAGTAAAATCCTGGGGTCAGCAGGTGGTGGCTAAGGCACTGGACTCTCATGTGATCAACTGCAGTTTGAGTCCTGGACCCAGTGGATTGAAACTCATGCTGGGTGTGTGTGCCTGTGTGCCCAAAATCCCAAGAAGAGAATGGAGAAGAAAGGATTGCAGCATGGCCATGTTCCCTGGGGAGTGATTTTTGCTTTCTGTCTTTTTCTGTGTTTCCAACAAGCGCACATGCCCTATAATATCTCAAAAATCTCTTTAAAAAAAAAAACAACCCTGTGTTCATCAGCAGTCATACCTCATGCACATAAGTCTTTCTGCTTCTACAGATTTGTTTATTCTGGACATTTCACACAACAATTAAATAATACAACATATAGCCTTTTGTGACTGGCTTTTTTCACTTCAGATAATGTTTTCAAGGTGGAATTATGTTGTAGCATGTATCAGAATTTCATTCCTTCTTATGGAAAATTAATATTCAATCACATAGATATACTACATTGTGTTCATCAGTTGATGAATATTTAAGTTGTTTTCACGTTTTAGCTATTGTGAATAATCCTGCTATGCAGCATTCATGTCCAAGTTTTTGAGCAGATGTATGTTTTCATGTTTCTTGGAAGGGATTTTCATTTTGTTAGCAGTGGGACTGATAAATTATATAGTAAATCTACATTTGACTTTTTGAGGACTTGCCATTATGTTTTCCATAATGGCTGTACATTCTCACCCACAATGTATTAAGAGTTCTAATTTCTTCATATTCTCTCCAATACTTGTTAGTATCTATCTTTTTTTTTTTTGAAACATTCTTTTTTTTTTATTATTATCTATTTTTTTATTACATTGAATTACATACAACTTTACAGTGTATTACATTGCTTTTTCAAAAGGGAATGCCATGCATGTCAGTCAGTACAGAGACATTAATCTCCCCGCTTCAACATTCAATATCTTTCCTATGTTTCCCCCAATCATTATTATTATTATTCTAATTATTTTTTATGATAAACATGATTTTTTTTTTCCAATTATCAGATCATAAAGTTCCCAACAATAGGAAACGTAGACTGCACTCAGGGCTGGACCAAGGGTGGGTCTCGTGCAGCCCCGCAAATGTAGGTGAATCTCCATGGAACACAGTTTCAGGAACGCGGCTCAGGAAAGCAGAGACGGCCATCAGCGGTTGCGGCACGCGGGGCAGATCCCGGCCACGGCCCGCGGGGGCAGAGCCCCGGCCACAGCACGCGGGGCAGACCCCGGCCACGGCACGCGGGGCAGAGCCCCGGCCACGGCACGAAGGGACAGAACCCGGCCACGGCACGCGGGGCAGACCCCGGCCACGGAACGCGGGGCAGAACCCCGGCCACGGCATGCGGGGGCAGACCCCGGCCACGGCACGTGGGGCAGAGCCCCGGCCACGGCACGCGGGGACAGAACCCGGCCACGGCACGCGGGGCAGAACCCCGGCCACGGCACGCAGGGCAGAGTCCCGGCCACGGCACGCGGGGCAGACCCCGGCCACGGCACGCGGGGCCGAACCCCGGCCACGGCACACGGGGGCAGACCCCGGCCACGGCACGCGGGGCAGAGTCCCGGCCACGGCACGCGGGGCAGAGTCCCGGCCACGGCACGCGGGGGCAGACCCCGGCCACGGCACGCGGGGGACAGACCCCGGCCACGGCACGCGGGGACAGACCCCGGCCACGGCACGCGGGGCAGAACCCCGGCCACGGCACGCGGGACAGGGCCCCGGCCACGGCACGCAGGGGCAGACCCCGGCCACGGCACGCGGGTACAGGACCACGGCCACGGCACGCGGGGGCAGGCCCCAGCCACGGCATGCGGGGCAGAGTCCCGGCCACGGCACGCGGGGGCAGACCCCGGCCACGGCACGCGGGGCAGAGTCCCGGCCACGGCACGCGGGGCAGACCCGGGCCACGGCACGCGTGGCAGAGTCCCGGCCACGGCACGCGGGGGCAGACCCCGGCCACGGCACGCGGGGACAGACCCCGGCCACGGCACGCGGGGCAGAGTCCCGGCCACGGCACGCGTGGCAGAGTCCCGGCCACGGCACGCGGGGGCAGACCCCGGCCACGGCACGCGGGGTCAGACCCCGGCCACGGCACGCGGGGTCAGACCCCGGCCACGGCATGCGGGACAGGGCCCCGGCCACGGCACGAGGGGGCAGACCCCGGCCACGGCACGCGGGGGCAGAGCCCCGGTCGGGCCGGACCTCCGGATAGGGCATGCGGAGCAGAGCCCCAGCCATGGCACATGGGGCAGACCCCGGCCAGTATCTATCTTTTTTAAAATTATAATCATGCCAGCAGTTGTGAAGTGGTATGTCATTGTGGTTTTGATCTATATTCCTTTCATTACTAATGATGCTGAACATCTTTTCATGTTCTTATTGCCATTTGCAAATTTTCTTTGGGAAAAAATGTTTATTCAGCATTGTTGTCCATTTTTAAATTGCATTATCTTTTTATTATTGAATCGTAAGTGTTCTTTATATATTCTAGATTCAAGTCCTTTTTCACACATATGATTTTCAGATATTTTCTCCTAGTCTGTAAATTATGCTTTCACTTTTAAATGATATTATTTGCATCATAAAAGTGATTGATTTGGGGACCTGCTGTTTGTGTGATGGTTAAGGTGGCTGGATCCCACATGGCTAGCTGCATGGTTTGAGTTCTGGACCTGACATCTTGCTAAACACATAGGATGCATATGCATACATGCCTAAAATCTCATGAGGAAAATAGAGGAGACAGGATCGCAGCATGGCCATCTTCTTCAGGTGTGCTTTCTTACTTTCCCTCTCTCTCTGTCTCTGTCTGAGAATGCATGTACCATGTAGCAAACTGTCTTTAAAAGTTTTTAATTTTGGGGGAACCAGCAGTTAGCGTAATGGCTATGTCGCTGGACTCCCACGTAGTCGACCGCGGTTCGCGTCTCGGACCCGGTGGCTTACAACTCACGCCGGGCGCGTGTGCGTGCGTGCCCAAGATCCCGAGAGGAGAATGGAGGAGAAGGGATTGCGGCGTGACCATCCCCCCTGGGGGGTGATTTCTCGCTTTCTGTCTCTATGTCTCTCTCTGTCTGTCTGGCGAGCGCACGCGCCCTATAGCGAAAAACCTCTCCAAAAAAAAAAAAAAAAAAAAGTTTTTATTTTTTCAAAGTTCAATGTTCTATTCTTTTATTTTGTTGTTTGTGTTGCAGTCATATCTAAAAAACCATCACCTAGCACGATGTTATTTATAAAAACTTACTCCTATGTTTTCTTTTAAGAATTTTTAACTTTAGCATATAGATAGATAGATACGTTGTTGTTGTTGCTTGACAGAGGGAAAGAGAGAAGATAAAACACTCCCCGTGGGTCATGGGGAGTGGTCATTGCAATCTTTTCTCCTCTGTCTCTGCCTACTTTGGGGATGTTGGGCATGTATGTGCTCCTAACATGTTTTTCAAGATGCCAGGTCTGGGATTTGAACCACAAGCAGGCCATGTAAGATTTGGCTGTCTTAACTATCAGTCACAAAGCTGGCCCTTATATTGTAATCTTAAAATGCAAGTGGACACCTGCATATTTTAATGAATAATCTGTATGATCTTATTGCACAAACTTTTCTCCCCATTTTTCTTTAGGCATATCTAATGCTGAAACTCTATCTTCACTGCTTTGTCTATTTCTTTCACTATTTTGCCTCAATCTATAGTGTTTTCCTTTCTCTTTCTCTTTTTCTAACTCAATCTCTCTCTAATTTGAATCTAATATTAGCACCAGAAATAAGTTTAGAATTTATCTAATCCAACTGAGGCCCAGATAACTTAAATAGTTTTGCTGAAGGCCACACAACGTCTAATGTTCTGTGATAATAAAAGAAATTTATAATGAATAAGTAAAATTTATAGATTTATAATAAATAAATAAAATTTATAATAGTAAATTTGCTCTGAGACTAAATTTAGGTAACACATTTATTTAATAAAGTACCAAGCCCTAAACTAGAAGGTACTATATCCTTGGAACCCATCAAAAACATAAAAGGCTAAAATATTCATTAACTTTCCATTTAAAAAGAAAGAAATTTCATCTTCTTTCTAAGCAGTTTATGGATACTTAAGTATTTTCTGGTATCTTATCAAACAACCAATTATTTTCATTGTTCCCTGGCATGTATCACTAGACTGATTTTTGTAATATCATCAACAAACATTTCATGGACATTTTCTAGGAACTAGACTTTGTGCTAGTCATAGTCTTCTGCAGTCAAGATGCTCATCATTTAGTGACAAAACTGGACATGTATGTAAGTAAGGGAAGTATTTGTAGGCCCTAATGAAGAAGACTTTTAGAGTTCTCGAAGTAACCAGTGGGACACAGAAATGATTTATTATCTGTTGATGTTCTCACCACTACCTAACTGGGATAGTGGTAAGAACAGAGCCATGTAAGACTGATGAAAACATCTGTGTTTGAGCTAAATGTGATGGACATATTGGTACATGTTTGACATATGGTAAGGACAGGGATGGGAGAGAAAAGACGAGAGAGATAATGCTCTGAACAAAGGGAAAATGTCTGAAGAAAAACCTTGAATGTAGTACCAGTCCATGCACGGAGCAGTTTTGGAGAGATGTAGCTAAAGACTTCTTGGAACCAAAGACTAGTGTTTGGTGTATTTTTGCTAATAAGCCCACTTCTCTGTTTTCTAAATTACTGAATATTGATAACCAAGCAATGCTGCATTAGTATGTACTAGTATTCTATGAGGCTGAGGAAATGACTAAGTTACATTCTAACAACCCACTGTGACCATTATCTGAGAGTGTACTATGATTAAACAGGTAGTTAATTTAGCCCCATTTTAGATTTAGAATATATTGGGATTTTTTTCTTTTCTTTCTTTCTTTATTTTATATACATTCAGTTATACATCATCAGACCAGTCCGGTTGAGAATACTATATACATTATCATCAACAGAAAATAAATCATTTCTGTGTACCACAAATGTCTTACCTCTCTATTTTTCTCCCTAATTTCCTTCCCTACACTCTTCTCCCCTCCCACCTTCCTTCCACACTGTCTCCAGTGTCCATAACTATTTTCAATGCATTTTTTTTTTGGAAAGGTTTTCGCTATAGGGTGCGTGCGCTCGCCAGACAGACAGAGAGAGACATAGAGACAGAAAGCGAGAAATCACCCCCCAGGGGGGATGGTCACGCCGCAATCCCTTCTCCTCCATTCTCCTCTCAGGATCTTGGGCATGCACGCACACGCGCCCGGCGTGAGTTTTAAGCCACCGGGTCCGGGACGCGAACCGCGGTCGACTACGTGGGAGTCCAGCAACATAGCCATTACGTTAACTGCTGGTTCCCACTATTTTCAATGCTTTTATGCCCTCTGATCTTTCAGTCTCTACCATAGAGTGCAGACAGTCAGTATATGTTAACGGAGACATACAATGTCTCTCTTTTACAGTCTGATTTTCTTCACTCAGCAGTTAAGTCTTCTATATAGAATATATTGTTTAAGTGAAATAGGGATTGCTAAATGGGAAGACTTTGAGAAGTTGAAATTCTCTGTACAAACAAGAGTACAATTTACTTAATCTAGTTTTAATCCTTCCAGTGAAATATGCATATATTTTCATTTAACATAACTGAGGCAATATTATCGAATTTGCACAATGTAAAAAAGTGTTAAAGTAGATGCATAGTTGTTCTTCTTATCATTATATCAAGGTCTCTATTTTTATACATTTTTCAATTATGCATTTCCAACTCCAGGCTTTTTCTTTGTATTCCTCCGTATTTTTAAATTTTGTTTTAGCCATAGGGCACATGTATTTGCCAGAGAGAGAGACAGAGAGAGAGAAAGTGAGAAATCACTCCTGAGTGGGGTTGGTCATGTTTTAATCCCATTTCCTCCACTTTCCCCTCAGGATTTTGGTCATTCATGCATACATACCTGATGTGATTTTCACCTGCTGGGTCTGGGACTCAAACCATGGTCAGCCATGTGGGAGTTCAGTGCCTTAATCACCACTGTATATCCATTTGATTGTGACCCTTATTGTCTTTTTCTTTTTATCTTTTTGAAAATTTATTTACTTATTTCTTCCAAGACCAAGAGAAACAGAGACAGAGGTACAGCACCTCTGACAGTTTCAACCACATATACACCCCCAGCTTCAGCCAGCCTAGATCATAGATGCACTCAGAGAGGTCTCTAGACTTAAACCAACAACTTTCCCACATGGGGCTGCCCCACAGAGAGTCTGGTTTACCTCTGCAGCATTGTCTGATCTCTTTTGCCTTTTAATATGATAAGAGACATGACTCTATAAATGATGGTTGCTTTGATTAGTGTTAACTTTTCATTGTTTTCTAGACATAGCCCTTAGGTATCCTTTCTTCTTCATCTACTTATCAGTTATATGGTTGAGAACCTGTAATTCTACCTTTTATCTATACCTTAGTTGACACACAGATACTATGTGGTTTGGAAATACATTTGATTTATTGAAGCTGGGCTTACGAAGAAAAGCTCAATGGTATTCTTGTGCCAAGGTAAAATCCTGATGTCCTCAATGCTTGAAGGTAGAAGTCATAAGACATTAAGAATATGTGTAGAAACAAGACATCATAGGTGGCAAATATTGTCTCCATTTCAGAGAGAGTATGAAATGATACAAAGGGGAAAAAAGTCTTCTTGAATATGTTGGGAAAACACATCTTTGTAGGAGAGGGCAAATATTTATGTCCTAGGTCCCAGGATCAAGGCATCACTATCACTAAATCATTTTAAGTCAAGATCCCAAAGGATCGTAACTCCTAAAAAGGATATCACAGTACAATAAATCATTGAGGGCTTCTCTGCATGTCTAAAATTCATGACAACTTCAGGCCAGGGACTGGTCCTATATTACTCTTTATAAATAGCCCCATCTAACTAATAGCCTTCATATCATTCCCTTAAATTATTAATTTCTGTCTGGATATAACCTCTGCATTTAGCCCATCATTTTATCTGCATCTATCTATCTATCTATCTATCATCCATCTATTTATCTATCTATCTATCTACACACCCCCATAAACACACAAGAAGAATCTAAAAAGTTGATGGAAAACTGCTCTTAATATATGAGTTCATTTTGCTGAAAAAGTTTTCATAGCCACACATAGTTTTTTTATATTATACATTTTTTTCACAAACTTTTCGAAGACCCCTCGTATATCACTCTTGCTTTGTTATTATTATGTTATTTATGTGGTTTTTTACTATGGCCTTAATATATTATCTTGTATCCATTTATTATATTTCAATAGATAAATAAATGCACACGCTAGATTTATATGCATGTATGCTCATGTATGTTTGTGTATATTTGTATAAATAAGAATGAAATGATTTAATTAACAAAGTGAAATAAACACTATTCTCTGGCATAGTGCCTATTTCTGGGGTAGAAAGATTTATGTATCATAACTTCTCTTCCTGGTTGCATCTAGTGTAGAAGGAAGGAATGTAAATAACCACAGGACTCATGATAACTTCAATGATGAGGTGTGTCAGGACACAGAGTGAGTCATGGCTTTGGTAGTCAGGGGATGCTACAAAGGAAGTGACACTGGAGTTGTCTTCAATTGTAAACAATAATTCCATACGTGGAGAAGAGAAGAAAGGACATTCCAGAAAAAGGAAGCATCATTTGTAGAAGTCTGTTATTGTGAAATAACAAGGTATACATACAGAATGAAAACCACTATGCCTGACTTCAGTCAGTGTTATGTGGGGAGGTGGGTGGGTGGGTGGAGAAGTAGAGATGATGAAGGAGACTTAAACCAGGAAGGATAGATTGGAGCCAGTTTGTGAAGGGATTTTTGTGTCCTCACCAAGGAGTTTGAATATTTCCCAGTAGACAAAGGGAAGCAAAGGGAATAACATAATCAACTTTGTTTTTTAATTCATTTTTTTAAGCTGATAATTCTGGTGGTGATTTCAAAGTTAAGTGGAAATACAGAAGGAAAAACTGGAAACAGAGAAAACACTGAGGAAGATATTGCACTCTGTGGGAGATTATGAAGTTCTGAGATATGGTAGGGACTGTGGGGATAAGCAGTAAAGAGAATATACATATACATATACATATATATATATATACATATGTATATATACAGCATATACTTATATACACACGCACATACATACACTTTTTTTTTGAGAGGCTTTTGCTATAAGGCGCATGTGCTCGCCAGAAAGAGAGAGAGAGAGACAGAAAGAAAGAAATCACCCCCCAGGGGGGATGGCCATGCCACAATCTCTTCTCCTCCATTCTCTTCTTGGAATCTTGGGCACGCACACATACGCACCCGGCGTGAGTTTAAGCCACTGGGTCTGGAACTCGAACCACAGTCAACTACATGGGAGTCCAGCAACATAGCCATTATGCCTATTACTGGTGCCCACATACATACACCTTAATGCATATTTTATACACACACACACATATTTTTTGATAGAATACATGGGAGAGAGAGATTTTGATAAGATCTCATCATGTCACTACCCTCCGGCCTTTGCCTCTAGTTAGCCAGGACCACAGGCACACAGGAAGCTTGTGACCTGTTTTAAGATGGGTTGGGAATTGAACCGGAGCCTCCCATGTGTCCTGAGCAATGGCTTCATGGCTTATGTCACTGTAGCTGGGCCAGTAGAGGACATATTTGAGAACAAGTATGAAGTATAATGTGTGGTGGTTATATGTTGGGGTAAAAGTCAGAGGACCAAGGGTGACTCCCAGGTTTCTAGATTGAAAAACAGTACAGATGGGCTGTGGTCTGAAATGGGACCTTGGGAGAAATACATTTATGGAGGGAGCTAGTGATTTATTTTTTTGTCCAGATTGAGTTGGTTAAGTTAAACAGCAAAACCCTAAAAGTGTACGTAGACTCATAAGAATTAGAAAACCACACTAAAGCCTGTCTAAAGGAACTACTTAATTTGAAGACATCACTAAATAATAAATGTTCTCTGGAAGAGTTCTAGACCTCACTGGAGAAAAAAAGGGTATGACACACTTATTCCTGCCTTCCTCCCTGGCTCCACCCTCACTTTTAAAAAATTGTTTTTTCCCTGTAGGGCATGTATGTTCACCAGAGAGAGAGGGGGGGTGGAAAGAAAGAAAGCACCTACCAGGGAGAATGGCCTCACCATAATCCATTCTCCATTCTCTTCTTGGAATTTGGGCACATACATGCACCTAGTGTATTTTTCAAGGGTCCGGGACTTGAACTGGGCAATCAGCCATGTGGAATCTAGTGCCTTAACCACCACACCACCTCCTGGCTCCATTCCTGCCTTTTGACAATCTCAGAACTAATTTTAGTTCTTCAACCAATGACAACTTTTAAATTCTAGAGGCTTACACACCAGAGAAAGAACAATATCAATAATTAAATCTTTTGCTTTTAGCTTAATGACCAGTCTTTGAAAATATATTGTTGTAAACTCTAAGAGCTAACTTAATACACCACTTCCAGGGCTGGTCTGATTGCCTGGGGGTTGAGAAAGCTAGAGTCCATATGACTGACTGTGTGGTTCTAGTCCTGCTCCTGGCAACTTGCTAAACATGCCGGGCACATGTGCGTGCATAGCCAAAATCCTGACAGGGTGGAGAAATGGAGGAGAGGGGATTGCAGCATGGCTATGCCCCACTGGGGGGTTCTTTTTTCCTACCCACCTCTCTCTGTCTCTCTCTGGTGAGTGCACATGCCGGCTGGCAATTAAAAAAAAAAATAAAGACAACTTCCAAGCTCTTCCTCCATATTCTCCAGCACTTCTCTTGCAAGAAGTAAGAAGCAAGAAGTAACAAAGGTAGCAATGCTCTTTGGTCTTTGTATTGGACAATATCAACTAATTCTCTAGTGCTTTAAGATATGTGAACTGAGCTCAATCCCACACCCATCCTTCTACTTGTTTATACATCTAGCTATCAACAGACTCATATTATGTCAGCATACAGAGAAGTAAGGATGAATAAGATGGAAATGTTCCATTCAAGTAGTACATATGCCATCAAGAGATGAGTGAAAGAGATACAGCCATTAGGATTAGCCATTCCCATTCCAGTGGGGCCAGCAAGTCTATGCTCTCAGTTTTCCTCATTCACTTCATTCCTGACCACCTTCTCAGTGAACATCAAGTTCCAGGGCTCTCCAAGTCCAAAGCTCCTTGGTCAAAGTGTGTGATCAGAGAAATCTCTTGTTTTATTGGAAAGAGTGCTAGCCTGAAGCTTGGGCTACCTGGGCTCCATACTCTCCAAGGCAATCATTATATTTTGGTCCCCAGACACATTCATTTCTCTGGGTTTTGCAGTTCTCATCTGTGGAATGATAGGGTGGGATATACAGATCCTAGGAATTCTTGTTGCTATGCCATTCTGAAAATCTTTCATCCTACTCCAATTTGGAATAGTATCTGGATACTCCTTTGAATTGGATCCAGAATGACGACTCATTTAAGTCACACTGAACTGGGGAGACCCCATGGAAAAGGTTTTACAGACATAATTGGTGTGTACACTATAGGTTACAAAGCATTTTCATACCCATTATCTGATTTTACATTCTTGAGAATATGGTGAAGTATTACTACTTCCATTTTCATTTGAGGGGACTAAAGCCCAGAGAGTTAAATGGCTAATTAAATCTTAAGCACACCAGCTTTCTCCTTTAATTTACACAACAATCCTATGTTTTTTTTTCTAATTTCTCTTCTTCACCTTCCTCATCCTCTTCCTTTCCTGCTCCTTTTTCCTCTTCCTCCTCCTCCTTTTCTACTTTGCATCATTATCTTTTGTCTCTTTCTCTTCTTCCTTCTCCTTTCCCTTTACAGATAATAAATCTGAGGTTCATTGAGGCTAAGTAGATTTTACCCCATTAGCAAGTATTAGAGCTTAGAGCCAACCCAAAATCTGTTTAAATTTAAAGTCTCTGCTCACAAGCACTATTAAAATCTTTTTTTTCTTTCTTCTTTCTTTTTTGTTTCTTTAGAGAGAGAGATTTTTGTCATAGGGTGCATGCACTTGCCAGAGAGACAGAGAGAGGCAGAGAGACAGAAAGTGAAAAATCACTCCTCCCTGGGGGATGGCCACACTGCAATCCCTTCTCCTTCATTCTTTTATTGGGATTTTGGGGATGCACACACATGTGCCTAGTGTGAATTTGAAGTCACCAGGTCTGGGATTCGAACTGCTGTCAACTATGTGAGAGTCCAGTGACTTAACTATTACACCACCTGCTTGTCCTGCACTAATAGAATCTTAAATGCCTACAAGGGCTTGAAAGTGATATAAACAAATGAAATGCCGAAAGAAGAACTATTCCACTTTTCTTGTAACTTCACCAAAGAAAAAGAAGAGCCCAAATAAAAAGTAAGCACAAAGAAAATTAAAAGCATATGGATATCTACACTTTGAATTGCATTGTAGATATAATAAAGAATGACGACATATTGTAGAATGGCAAAATATATGCCCTAAGGTGAGCAGCTGCTAATCAGAGTGATGGAAGCTACATTTATCTATGCCAGATCTTTTAATTTTAGAAGAAAATCTAGATATCTGGAATCCTAAGTAAAACCTATTTCCAAATATTAGTGATGAATTAAAATTCAGTACAAAGAAAACATAAGATACCCACCTTGATTGATTAACAGGATGTCAGTTTATTACTTCTGTCCTGCACTACGCTGTCTCAAGCACCACTCCATCACACCATCTTCAAGAAAGAAGTCTTGTGCTGCTTTCAAAGACTTCTCTGCATGATTAAGCCACTATTCAGTTTACTCTAGAGGGGAAACCACATTTAGTATGTTGTGATGATGCTCAGGGAATGAATGTAAATTAAAAAAAAATTTCAGAAAAAAAAATACTAAAACTGTTACCAAAATTTAAAGAAAAAACTGTGTATTTGATGACCACAGTAAGCTATATAGCCCCAGCTAGGTACTATTTCATAGTATGTTCATTCTACTCACTGAGGTTTATGCCTAAAGTCAGACATGGGTTCATGTGTATGTATATATCAGCTGTGCTTGCTATTGCAAATATTTAGACAAATTAAGTTATTAGCAAATCAATTAAATGGGGGAGAAAGGCATAGAAAGCAATCATGGATACCAGAGACAATGGGAGGAGGGTTGGACAGGGCAGAGTGTTAGGGATAGGGAATCAAGGATGGCAAAAAAAATAAAAAAATAAAAAAAGCAAAATATACAAGACATAAGAAGTGGAAAATTGTTTGTTGATAACATGTATGCTGATGTTCTTGATTGAGCCAACAGACAGTGTATTTTGGATGGAAAATTCATTTTGTATACTGTAATGATGTATAGCATATTAATGTTAAAAAAAGAAAAATAATTAATTAAAAAAAAGACTTCTCTGTAGCATTAACTGAGCACCAGCTCAAGAGCTATCAATTCACTCAGCTCAAGACTGTGATGAAGCAGATAACCATTGATTTCTCTGTGCCTGATGCTATGATCAGTGTTGACTCTGAACTCTCTCTCTCTCTCTCTCTCTCTCTTTCTCTCTCTCTCTCTCTCTCTCTCTATCTATATATAACTACTTAATTAATTAACAGAGAGAGACAGTAAGAGACAGGCACCTCAAAAGAATCCTCATACTGCAATCCACCCCCAGCCTCAGGCTGGCATGCAGGCACACAGGGTGTAGAAGACTTTGGGCCATGAGTCCAGAGTTGCCCATATGAATCTCATTATGTCACTACTGTGCCACTGTCTGCCCCCAGATATTGTATATTTTGAATATCATTCTTTGCTGGATTATTTGATACAAAACAATGGCCTTAATCCTTTCAATAATCAGGAGAGAAGACTTAATTCTCTCTCCTTTGCAGAAGAGTACATTAATACTCAGTTTGGTTATAAAGTTTGCCTAGTTGTTAAGTAGCCAACCTGGGCCACTAGTCAGCTCTGACTCCACGTTCTCTTCTTTTTGTAGAATTGCCACTATCTTTGAAGTAATTTTAATCTCTTCAAGTGAGAGAAATTTTCCTCTTTTATAACTATGCCATCCCTTGGAACCAGCAGATGGTGTAATGGCTACGTTGCTGGACTCTCATGTAGTCGGCTGCGGTTCAAGTGCTGGACTTGGTGACTTAAATTCACATCAGCACGTGTGCGTGCGTGCCCAAGATCCTAAGAGGAGGATGGAGGAGAAGGGATCGCGGTGTGGCCATCCCCCATGGGGGGGGGGGGGGTGATTTCTTGCTTTTTGTCTCTTTCTGGTGAGCGCACACGCCCTATAGCAAAAACCTCTCCAAAAAAAAGGTAACTATGCCATCCCTCTGCATCCCACCACCAGGTCTTTTATGGACAAGGAAGACATTGACAAAGTGAAGAAGGAGGAATAAAACAAGAATCCACTCCTTCATAGCCAGGAAGCTTTGACACTGAGGTGAGACACTCCCACACTCTATAGGTGACTGCAAGGACAGGCACAAGAGGAGGGAACTGACTGCTGGAATGTCGGCCTGGCTGATGAGCCAGGGAGATGCCAACCAGCTGTCTCATAGCCCAAGCCAGACCCAGAACCCTTTATATAAAAACAGCCCTCTGCCCAGACTCCTCAGCCTGAATGACTGCTTGCCTGTGAGAAGGGTGAGTCTGGGAGTTGGGTCCTGGGATTGGGACGGGGATGATGTTGAGGAGGTGCTTAGATTCACAGAGGTGAGGCCTAGTGAAGGAAAAATGTAGGAGCAGAGAAATAGTGGTATGTCGGCTTGAGGAGAAAATCTGAGTGAACCTTGACGGTATATAAGAGGAATATCTGTAGAGCTTTTGAGAAGAGCTGAGGCTATGGAGTCAGTGTATTCACCCTTGTTAGTTCTGGCCTTATCCTCAGGTGCTATTTTTCCTTATAAAGACCTGCTCTCTTTGGAAAAGGCACATTAGTGATTTATATCTAGTGAGCAGAGTCATGTGAGGGAGGGTTACTTACCTTCCCTAAGGGAATATGCATGTAGATACAACGAGTCTCAAAATGTTCATGGAAAATGCATATTATGAAAAACACTGCATGGATTTTAAAATGATTTGCACCAAAATAAATTTATACTATAATGCTATTTTCCACAAACTTTTTGAAGTATCCTTGTATCTCTATAATTGGAAAATGTTAGAGCTTCATCCTTCATTAGAATTCATTTTCAATAGTTAGGGAGCATAATGAGAGGTGTTTTGTTGGATGAACCATTTGTCAAATTATCCCTCTATGTTGCCAGTTACTGGGTTGCCTGTACATGAACAGGTGGACTTGGGAAGAGCTTTTCTTCTCCCCCCCACCCCCCGGCTGTATGATACTGGAGTATGATCCTGTATCTCTTCAGTCGTGTTTATAATGTTCCTGCTGCATGGATGTTTAAGTGTGGCTGATCGGTAGTCTTGTGGTTAAGAATCTTGTACTTTCAGGGTTACATCATTTTAGGTCTCTACTATGTCTCTCACAGAGGCTGGAGAGAAAATTCTTCTGAAGCCAGCAGACTGTCACACTTTAGGTGATTAAGAAAAGCCACGTAACCTGCCTGGGCAAGTTGCCATATCGATCTTGAGCCTTGCCCAAGGCTGGTATGTCTTGTATATGCATGCTTTTGCATATGTCTGTAAGGTTCTCTTTCAACAAATTCACCTGAAAAAAATTGAATATAGAGAAATGTTTAGTGCTTGATTTGAGCTGCCCAGTAAGCGAATGGATCCAATGCAAGCTTTGACATTATGTGAGGGCAAATGGTGTCTGAGTGCTTGTTCCCTATGCACGTTTTTACATGCTTGCACATATATGTGTACTGCCATTGTGTGTGAGGAAATCCAAGCCTCTCTGGCTATGGAACTCCCACATAGGGCTACAGCCTTGGGAGCAAGATGTTACTTCTACTTCCTATAGGGCAGCTCCACAGACGAGCCAGTGTGGAGAATCTTCTTGTCATCAGCGCCCTCTGGTGCTGCACATTGGTATTCACTGCTCAGGGAGAGGTCTTGGACACCTGCAACTCTGGCTGAGCACAATTAGCCATTAGGCTGACCCCAAGCAGGTCTCATGGACAATAGTACTAATCCTGGGTCCTGCTAAGTCAGCGAGTATTCACTGGGAAAGGCTGAGGCCAGAGGAGAAAAGACCAGGGACAAGGAATCTTTTCTTAAGTCCTGGTCCCTCCTCCCCAGCTCTCGCCTTCCTAACTTTGCTCTTTCTATCCGCAGGTCCTGCTCACCCGCCTGCATCAGGACCATGTGTGACCAACAGGAGATTCAGTATTGCCTCCCCCAGTGCTGTGTCAAGGGGTCCTTCTGCCCCTCCCAGACTCCTTGTGCCCAGGGCCAGGTGATGCAGATCGTGGAGTGCCCTGCACCATGTCCAGTTCAAGTTTCCCAGGTGACTAGCCAGGCTCCGTGCCAGTCCCAGACCACAGAGGTGACGTGCCAGGCTCCGTGCCAATCTAAGACCACCAAGGTGAAGGGCCAAGCTGCAAGCAAATCTAAGACCACGAAGGTGAAGTGCCAGGCTCCATGCCAATCTAACACCTCCCAGGTGACATCCCAGGTTCCATGCCAGTCTCAAACGTCCTGTGTTCAATGCCAGGTTCCGTGCCAGTCTGTTGCCTACGTGCCATGTGAAGCCCCAGGCCCAGTTCAGACTTGCTACGTAGAATGTGCTCCAGTTCGTTATACAGAAACTTGTTATGTGGAATGCCCAGTCCAGACCTACATATCCTATCCGGCTCCTCAGCCTGTCCAGACCTACGTAGAATGCCGTCCAGTGTGCCAGGCTCAGGGGAGATTCTCCACCCAGAGCCAGTATCAGGGCTCCTACAGCAGCTGCACCCCCCAGTTCCAGTCGCGAACTTCTTACAGCAACTGCGAACCCCAGTTCCAGTATCGGGGAGCTTCTTACAGCAGCTGTGCTCCTCAGCGTCAGTCCCGAGCTTCCTATCGCACTTGTGCACCCCAATGCGAGATGCAGGGCTCTTATGGGAGCTTCACAGCGCAGCGTCGGTCTCAGAGCACCAGCAGGTGCCTCCCTCCCCGTCGGCTGCAGCCCTCTTACCGCAGCTGTTCCCCACCGCGATGCTTTGAGCCTTGCTACAGCAGCTGCTTGCCTTCAAGAAGCTCTTCGGGTTCCTATAACTACTGCACCCCGCCCCGCCGCTCTGAACCCATCTATGGCAGCAGCTGTTCTCGGGGCCCCACTTCAAGCTGCTCTCAGAGAAGTAGACCCAAGTGCCGCATAGAAATTTCCTCTCCCTGCTGCCCCAGGCAGGTTCCTCCAATGAAGGGTCCAGTTCAGATTCCTCCCATCAGACGCTGGCCCCAGAGCTGTGCCCCACAACCGTCCTGGGGTGCCTCCTGCCCGGAGCTGAGACCACGCCTGGAGCCACGTCCTCGGTGTGTTGATCAATGTCCAGAGCCATTACCGCGGCGGTACCCACTTCCTGCTCCACGTCCATATCCTCGCCCAGAACGGTGCGCAAGTCCTGAGCCCCGCCCATGTCCTCCACCGCGGCGACTTTCAGAGCCTTGTTTGTATCCTGCTCCACGTACAGCTCCACGCCCAGTTCCACGCCCAGCTCCACGTCCTCGTCCAATGCAGTGTGAAATTCCAGAGCCATGCTCATTCCCACAGCCCTGTGAATACCCACTGCCTCGTCCACTTCCGGAGCCAATTCCCCTTCCATCCCCCTGTCCAAGCCCAGAGCCTTGTGGGGAGCCTCTGCGCTGTCCCAGCCCGTGCTTGGGCCCAAATCCAATCCCATGGCCGCAAGACGTAGGCTGTCATGAATCTAGTCCATGCCGCCTAGACACTGAGGCTCCTGGCTGTGGGCCATCTAATTGCAACCAGGGGCAAGAGAGTGGTGCTGGCTGCGGATCTGATGATGTGTTTCCAGAGCCTCGGGGTCAGGGTGGTTGTGGAGACCAAGGAAACGCTGGAGTAAAGGGTGGAGCTGGAGTAAAAGGTGGGGCGTGTGTTAAGAGTGCCTATTTTTAAAGGAAATGTACCTGAGAGGCCCTGCCTCCTACATTGAAAATCTTGCTCCTCCTATTCCAGCAACCTTGATAGCCAATGTGTTCTCGCTGGGATTTATTCAATAACTTGAGAGGCTCTCTGCTGCAATAAATGTTGTCTAAAGTCCCTCGAGTATCTCAGAATCTACAACTGGGTCTTAGAAACCCCTCCCAGCCTCACATCTGACTCCTCCCCTGTGTATGTCCTCAGTTCTAGCCAGACCAGTCTGGTTACCTGGACACATCTTGGGTGTTCCTCAGGATCATATATACCTTAGACATCCTTGCCTCAAAGCCTCAGCTTACTTTTCACCCTTGTGCCTGCGCCTCTTCTACTTCACCACTTCTGAAATCAAGCCATCTTTTAATGCCTCGCTCAGAGCCTTCTTCACTTGTTCCCACCTGTAGGAAGGTGTGCTGACTTCCTAGAACTCACCACCTTGTCCACACCACTCACTGAGGAACTGCCTTGCAACAACTCTTGAATTATTTTGCTTTGCCAGTGTGGCTGCCTTACTTGCCCAACTAGATTGTGAACTCCCATCTAAGTGGAGTCAGAATATCCCTAAATTTCCATGCCCATCCTGAGACAGGTAGCTGTTTAGCAAGATTTCTAGGTTGGCAGCTTGAACCACGTTCTGTCTTGATGGGAAACTGCAGGAAATGAGGCAGGGAGAGGCCATATACCAATAAAGGTCACGATATACTCACAGCTTGAGTTCTGAGTAATGCCTGGTTTTTACTCCTCTCTGACTTGCTGAGATTTTTTGTTTGTCTGTTTGTGTAAATTGTGATAGAATCTATATAATACAAAGTTTCTCATTTTTACCCATTTTCTAAGTGTACAGTTAAGTGGCATTAAGTACATTCACATTGTTGTGCTACCATCACCACCAACCAACCACAGAGCTCTCTTCATCCTACAGAACTAAAACTCCACTAAATAATAACTTAATATCTATTATAAAATAATTTCTCCTTTCCCACTCCCACCCACCAGCCCCTAGCAACCACTCATTCTAAACTCATTGAGAAAGTCATAACACATTTTTGCATAGAAAAGTAAGTCATGACTTTCCCAACAACCTAATACTTTCTGTCTTGAGCATTTGACTATTCAAGAAAGTGGTGTCATACAGTATGTTTTTGTGACTGCCTTATTTCACTTAGTATAGCAGCTCTAAAATTCATCCATATTGTAGTATGTGTGATAATTTCCTTCCTTTGTAAATCTGAATAATATCCCATTGTATATAATGATATTCCATTGCATGTATATAGCATTAACTAAACTCAACCCTGGCTTCCCAGCAAAACCCTCTATTGTATATCACCAATCTCCTTCCATATACAGGCTTATCTGGAGGATCTGAGTCTATCTCCAAATAACAGCCAAGCTGGAACTGAGCCAGGAAACCCCAATGGCTGATATTTCCCACCAACCATGGCTGTACAGGAGCAAGCCTGCATGTCATCTCCACAGCCAGCAACAAGCGCCTCAGAGGAGAAGGGAACCCAGGAGTATGTGTATTTGCATGTCCTTTGGTGGGTTTTGCATGTTTCATTTTCTGTGTGTGTATGTGTGTGTGTGTGTGTGCGTGCGCACGCATTTATGTGTCTGTGCATTTCTATGTGTTTTAAAAGCTTGGAGCTTTGGGGCCTGCAAGTGGTATAGTAGGTAAGGCAGTGGACTCCCATGTGACCAACTGCAGTTTGAATCCCTGACCTGGTGGCTTGAAACTCATGCTGGGTATGTGTGCATGTGTGCCCAAAACCCCAAGAGGAGAATGGAGAAGGGACTGTGGTGTCTCTCGGAACGCACGTGCCCTATAGCAGAACAAAACAAACAAAAAACTCTCATATAAAAACAAACCAAAAAAGCTTGGAGCTTTTAGAATGCACTTGACAACTGGGGCTGTGCCCTCAGGATCATGATCTAGGATATCCTACAGTCCTTCAACAACTGCTTGCTGACCCTTGTCAGCATCTCTTCAAACCCTCACTCTCAACCATTTTACTATTTTTTACATTTTACTTATATTTTTCTGAGAGAGACCCCCAGCAGGGTCTCCATGCTGCTATTCACCCCCAGCCTTAAGCAGCCAGGATCATGGGCACAGGCTCACACACCCAGCATGTACAAGGAGGCCTCAGGATGCAAACCTGGGACCTTCCCAGTGGTCTCAGCATCAAGGGGTGCTACATTACTGCTATGCTACCATGGCTGGCCATTCATCATTTTATCATTGATTTGCCTCCCTGTTATCCAGTCTTTCTTTCTACATCAACCATTTGAGCAAAACTTAAAGTATCTCCAGGACCAGTGCTAAGGACTCAAAAGAGCAAAAGAGACTGCGTATAAAGCCATCAAGGTGCTCAAAGACCCATCAGAAAGACTGCCCCCCCCCCATGAATCTTACACTAATGTGAGGCAGCACACAGATTGTACAGAATTGTTTCTGTTGCAAAGTTTAGGGAATTGTTCCCCAGAAATGCCTATGCATTGGCCGAGTTACAAACTTGTTGTGAGGTAAACATCAGGCCAAATTTCTAGCCATACTGCTTCAGGATGAAGGTTTGGCTTCTAGTGATAAGGGGCTGATTAATACAATTGAATGAAAGAGAGATCAGGCCTCATGATCATGTTTTTCTTGGAATCTTGCTTATCTCTCTGCAATTTCCCATTCATTTTCTCGTTCTTAACTTCTTGCCCTGGGATCTTCATTACGGGATAAAAGAATTGCACTAGAAGTTCTCAGGGAGTCCTTCCAGACCAGATGGGTTACTTGTGATTCCTCCCAGGCACTACAGTAGAGTAAATTTACTTGGGGTTCTCTCTTAAAGGCACAGAACCCCAGGATCCATCCCAGATATACTTAATTTGAATTTCCAGAGTAAGAATCTGGGGTCTTCACTTGAAAAATATTTTGATCAGTTACAGGTAGAACAATGAATGTTCAGATATATGAACATATTCAATGCCTAGGAGAGTTGAAAATTGTACACATCTGGCCACAATATAGACAAGATTGGACATGGTGGGACCAGCAGACGGTGTAGTGATTAAGGCATTGGACTCCCTCATGACTGACTATGATTCAAGCCCTGGATCTGGCAGCTTGAAATCATGCAAGACACATGTGTGTGCTTGCCCAAAATCCCAGGAGGAGAATGGAGGAGAAGGGATTGTGGCATGGCCATTACCCCAGGGGTGATTTCTAATTTCCTTTCTCATTGTCTCTTTCTCTCCAGCAAGTGCATGTGCCCCATGAAAAAAAAAACTTTTTAAAAAAGTATGGATATGATGAAGAAAATGGAGTTGACCATTAACTGCTTTTCTGTAGGAGTTTTTTTCAGTTGTGTGGAGTAAAATATCCTACTCCTCAGTCTAGAAGCATCCTAAAATCAAGTAGTCTCTTTATTTCTCCAAGTTAAGTCCCAGCCCCACTGCACACAAAGTACCCAGAATGAGGGCTCTGTCCATGGCAAAGCGAGGAGGCGTCTGGCATATGTTACTTCTAGGGACCAGCAGTTAGCATAATGGCTATGTCGCTGGACTGTCATGTAATTGACTGCAGTTCGAGTCCCGGACCCAGTGGCTTAAACTCACTCTGGGCACGTGTGCGTGCATGCCCAAGATCCTGAGAGGAGAATGGAAGAGAAGGGATTGTGGCGTGGCCATGCTCCTGGGGGGTGATTTCTCGCTTTCTGTCTCTCTATCTTTCTCTGTCTTTCTGGCGAGCACACGCACCCTATAGCAAAAACTCTTTAAAAAAAAAAAAAAAAAAAAAAAGAGTTATTTCTATAGGGTGATGGGGACCTAGCTGTGGAATATTGGTCCTTTACCTAAGCATTCCCCAAATATTAAGAGGGAGAAACCCCAAATCCCATGGTTTGTCCTATAAATTAAAATAGCCTTGGATGTATAAGTAAACACAACTGTCGTGGATCAGAGAATAGCCCAGCAATTTATATGAGAATACAGAGGTAGTCAGAAGGCAGGCAGTGGGACCAGCAGTTAGCGTAATGGCTATGTCGCTGGACTCCCACGTAGTTGACTGCGGTTCGCATCCCGAACCCGGTGGCTTAAACTCACGCCGGGCGCATGTGCGTGCGTGCCCAAGATCCCGGGAGGAGAATGGAGGAGAAGGGATTGCGGCGTGGCCATCCCCCCTGGGGGGTGATTTCCTGCTTTCTGTCTCTCTGTCTCTCTCTGTCTGTCTGGCGAGCGCACACGCCCTATAGCAAAAAAACTCAAAAAAAAAAAAAAAAAAAAAAAAAAAAAAAAGAAGGCCGGCAGTGAACATGTAGATATTTCAATTTCATTAATATCTAGAAAAATAGCTAGGTGATGAACAAGACTTGTTCCCTGGCCACCACATACTCCTGAACTCTGGCACAATAGAACAGCCCACAGGACCCACATTCCTGTGCCTAAGACCAGTCAGGAAGAGACAGTGATCCTTACTGATCCATGTACTTCACATCGCCAGAGATCACCCACCTCTTCTTCCAAAAGAAGCTTCCTGATCTGGGAGGCTGAATTAGAAGTATCTAGAGTCCCAGGGATAACTCCAAGCTGTGTAAAATCTACCCATTATGTTCTTCACCACATTTTGTCATAGAAACCCTGAGCTAGACTAATGCCTTTCCTTTATTCTCTAGTGTTATATCCATCAGGGAAAAAACCACTTTACAATTTTCATCAATATATCCATTCACCCAACAAATACTATTGAGTATTATCTGTTGGAAACTGTGATTGATCCTGGAGCTACAAAAGTGAGCAAGTCACGCAGTTAATATGGTGAAAGCTTCGACGTGGAAGGCACGGGTACCATGGAAGCCCAATGGAGGGCAGTTTAGTGGGTCAAGTGCTTACAGAAAACAACAAATCAAAGCTACAAAAGATGAGTGGGAGCAGCTGATGAATTGGAGTTAGCCAATGAACAGCAGGCATACTTTCAGCATATCCCAGGGAAGGGGTAGTTACTCACTGGTTAAAAATTCTTTCTGGCCTTATTGGCTCACTGAGTAGCACCATGGCAGTTGGCAAGAATAGGCACCTTACAAAAGACAGCAAAAAGGGAGCCAAGAAGAAAGTGGTTGATCCATTTTCTAGTAAAAGATTGGTATGACATGAAAGCACCTGCTTTGTTCAACCTAAGAAATATTGGGAAAATGCTAATTACTGGGACTCAAGGAACCAAAATTGCATCTGATGGCCTTAAGGGCCATGTGTTTGAAGTGAGGCTTGCAAATCTGCAGAATGACGAAGTCGCATTTAGGAAATTCAAGTTAATTACTGAAGACATTCAGGGTAAAAACTATCTAACTTCCATGGCATGGATCTCACCTGTGACAAAATGTGTTCTGTGGTCAAAAAATGGTAGACCATGATTGAAGCCCATGTCAATGTCAAGACTACTGATGGTTATTTGCTTCATCTCTTCTGTGTTGGGTTTACTAAAAAAAAAAAAAAAAAAAAAAAAAAAAAAAAATCACAGTAATCAGATACAGAAGATCTCTTATGCCCAGCATCAGCAGGTTTGCCAAATCCAGAAGATGATGGAAATCATGACGGGAGGTGCAGACAAATGACTTGAAAGAAGTAGTCAATAAACTGATTCCAGACAGCATTGGAAAAGACATAGAAAAGTCTTGCCAATCTATCTCTCCTCTCCATGATGTCTTTGTCAGAAAAGTAAAAATGTTGAAGAACCCAAGTTTGAATTGGGAAAATTCATGGAGCTTCATGGTGAAGATAGTAGCTCTGGAAAAGTTACTGGGGATTAGACAGGTGGCAAAGTTGAACAAGCTGATGAATATGAACCACCAGTCCAAGAATCTGTTTAAAGTTCAGACTTTTAATAGTGACAAATAAAAAGTCCTACTTGTGACAAAACAAAAAAATGCTGTATGGAAGTTTTAACACTGTATGGAAGTTTTCTTCTGGTCTTAGAACTCCATTCTCAGCTCTGCTCTAATGAACTATTTATTTATTTATTTATTTATTTTGGGGGAGGGTTTTGCTATGGGGCACGTGCACTCACCAGAAAGACAGAGAGAGACAGAGAGACAGAAAGCGAGAAATCACCCCCCATGGGGATGGCCATGCCACAATCCCTTCTCCTCCATTCTCCTCTTGGGATCTTGGGCACACATGCACATATGTCTGGTGTGAGTTTAAGTCACTGGGTCTGGGACTCGAAACACAGTCAACTATATGGGAGTCAGCGACATAGCCATTATGCCAACTGCTGTTTCCCTCCAATGAACTTTTTATGAACACCTTGGAGAAAGACCTAAAAAGAAACTGACAAAAATTTCAGGTGACTTGAAGTTATGAGGGGGAAGTGAAGATTAAACTTCTGATTCAACATGGGTTAGAATGATAGAATTAATCTGATAAGATAAGGAGTAATTAGGTTAAATTTGAATTTCTGAATTTAAGTTAAAGATCAGCCGCCTTTGTAGAATATGAGTGACTGTATGTACAGCTGCATGCATGGGACCAGGTGTGTTTAGATTTGAAATTTTTTGGAGCTTGGAATGTTGCCTATACATAATGAGATGTCTTGGGGAATGAAACCAAGTCTAAACATGAATTTACTTATAGTTACATACACCTTAGACACATAGCCTGAGATAAATTTTATACACTATTTTAAACATTTTGTCTACAAAATCCTTGATGGGTGTGCTTACTTGGGGGAAACTGGATATGCACAGAAAAGATGTCTCACAGGTAAAAGCTACTTTTTGTCCTGAGGATGCAGAATAAACTGTGTATCATGCACCTTCATTTTGACTACGATCCACCACATCAAATGAGACATGGTATTTTCCATTCGTGGAATCATGTCAGTGCCTGAGTCAAAAATCTTTGGATCTTGGAGCATTTTGTATTTCTGACTTTTGGATTAGGGATGCTCAACATGTCTGGGCCAAGGATCAGATTGTGACAATGATGCTGAACTCTTATTCTTAAAAGCTATGCATGATAGTGCTATTGTACCTGGCCCTGATGGCACATGCCTGGGCATTGTGTCCAGCTCAGTGAAGCTGAGGTGGTGATCTTTACTGTATCTCAGTCACCACATTCTTCATACTCACTATAACTTAAAAGTACTAGTATTCACTCTGTTTTACAGATGTTAGGAACAAACACTAGGTTATCTGCTTTAGTCACACGTCTAGGACCTGACAGAGCTAGAATCCAAGCCTTAGGCTATCTTACTCTAAAACTTGATCTACCTCCCTGTGGAAGGAAGAATGACATCATTTGAAAGCAGTAGTAATTGCCATCTTCCATTAGTTGAAGGGCTTTCATTCAGAAAAAGAATCAGCCTACTTAATTAAAATCAAGGGCTTAAACCCAGTGACTGAAAATCACAAGGGGAAGATTCTGACTAGAAATCAAGAGCAAAAAAACAATAGAACTATTTGGAAATAGAATGCACTATGTATTCAAGAATTCAATAAATATTTATTCAAATATTCATTGAGTTTTTATTATGTGCCAGACACAATTCTGGATGTTTGAGGTAAGTCAATGAACAAAACAATCCTTGTTCTCAAGAAGTTTAAATTCTAACAGAGAAAAGGTGATAATAAGCAGTAGACTCTAAAAAGACTTATGTAATTGCCAGAGGGTATGTGTACTTGCCAGATAAAGACAGACATAAAAAGAAAAAAAGAGAGAGAGAGAGAAAGCAATCCCCATGAAGCATGATCATGCCACAATCCTTTCTCCACTTTTCCATTCTGTCAGGACCTTGTGCACACACCCGATGTATTCCTCAAGCCTTCAGGGCCAGGATTTGATCCAGTCAGTCCAGGGGGGATCCACTTCCCTTTATCACTAGGCTATAGGGCTGTCCCAATAGTAGACATATTTTTAAAAATTGTGTAATAGATTAAAATATACAAATTTATTTGGGAATATAAACAAGTATAGCAATGGAGATGATCTGAATGGGCAGTTCAGATAACATAGCAAGGGAGCAGGTCTGGGCTCTGTGTGGGGAAAAAGGAGGCCCTGAGGGGTACAGGTCTGTGAATCAGCAAGCTACAATGGAAAAAGCATGGGAGAGGCATCATGAGAGGAGAGTTTGAGCCCAGGTCTGTACTCACTAGCAAAAAGATCTTAGCTTAGGCAATTTCCCTGACTGTCAGTACCCCCACGTATAAAATATGGGTAAAAATTGTATACCTGTTTGGACCACATTGAGGATTAAATCACATAGATTATTTGAAAATACTTTGTATGTCATACAGCACTAATATATATATATATATATGTATATATATACACACATACATACAATGCACGTATTATATTAATATGATAATATATAATATAATATGTTCTTATATATTATAGACATATAAAATATGTGTGTATATAATATATTACATATACACTATATATATGTGTGTATATATATATATATATATAATTCAATGACTCAGGATTGGGTCCTTAGTCATTGAAAGGCACTCATCCTAGCTTGACCTGGCCTACATAAAAAGGCTCAGTTGAGCAATCTATTAATTAATCAGTCATTTCCACAGGCTCATCAGCATTCTTCAGAGGTTTGTTTTGCTCAGTCAGAAATCCCAGGGCTGCTTTCAATGAACACATTTTAATCCTCCTATAGCAAAGCAGATTTTCCTTAACCGCAGCACTACTGATATTTTTGGGCTGGATAATTTTATTATGGGAGGACTGTCTTGTACATTGGAGGGTGTTTAGCAGCATCTCTGACTTCTACCCACTAGATGCCAGTAGCTTTGGTGACCAAATATATCTATGGATTAAGTGCCTTTTGGGGAGGTGTGAGGGTAGAGGTTGGAGGATAAAAAGTCCATCTCCCCCTCCCCATTGACAGCCACTGAGTTAGAGGAAAGAAACTCAGGCTTTGCCCTCAGGGCCCTCTCAGTCCAACAGTCATATTTTCTCTTGTTTCCATCCCAATTAACTTCCATCCCACCCATTAAAAGTAAAAAAGGGCCCAGTCACTGTAGTGTGGTTCTATTCCTGACACAACCTGAACAGGCTGGGAAGGATGGTGTGCCTGTGATTCTAGCTAATTGGGAGACAGGAGCAGGAGGACTACAACTTGGTGAGACCCTGTCAAATCTCTCTGTCTCTCTCCCTTTCTCTCTCTCTTTCTCCTCTTCTCTGCCATGGCCTACTTCTCTCTCTCATTAAAAAAAAAAAAAGAAGAAGAAGAAGAAAAATAAATAAATAAATAAATAAATAAATAAATAAATAAATAAATAAAAAGACATATTCATCACCTTAAGCACTCAATATTAAATAAAGTTGGCCATTTTAATTGCCTGTTACACATTTTTTTTTCCACAATAAACAGAAAAACACAAATGAGAGAAAGATTAAAAGCTTCTATAATGTACAGCAGCAGTACATGTGAATACACACAAGAAATTATTGTCTTGGGAACCAGCAGTTAGCATAATGGCTATGTCGCTGGACTCCCATGTAGTCGACCGCAGTTCGCGTCCCGGACCCCGTGGCTTAAAACTCACCCTGGGCGCGCATGCATGCGTACCCAAGATCCCAAGAGGAGAATGGAGGAGAAGGGATTGCGGTGTGACCATCCCCCCTGGGGGGTGATTTCTCGCTTTCTGTCTCTATGTCTCTCTCTGTCTGTCTGGCGAGCACACGCGCCCTATAGCGAAAACCTCTCGAAAAAAAAAAAAAGAAATTATTGTCTTAAGGATCTGTAGGAAGTTCTTATTTTTTTTCCCAAGGGAGCTGCATTCTGATTATGAAAAGGTAGATTATCTTGGCAGTTATGGCTAATATGTGTAAATTGTGACTGCTATTATCATCATCATTCAACAAACTTGTCCCATGTCTCAGAACACTCACTTTCTAACTCTCTTGCTTGGTCTATTATAAAATGCCAGCAGAAGCCTGAAAATGTGATGAGCAGGAATTTCAGTTGTCTTGACAAATTATAACTATTATTAATTATTAACACCAACATAAGTGATTCGTATTGGTGACTGGTTGATAGGATGAATAGGTAAAAAGAGAAAGAGACAAAATGCATAAGAGAGCTGGGAGTGTTGGTGCAGGAATCAAGCCCCTATAGGGGGTATGACCTGTCTCTTGTGGAAGAAATAAAATAGAATAAACATTTAAAAAATGCATAAGAGCTCCAGGAGGGCCTTCCACAAACATGCCCATATTTCTCTCCTACTGGGCTCCCTACTAATATAATGAAATAACTAAAAATAAGTAAGAAAAACGTATTAGATGATGCATTATAAATGAAAACTGGTGGTGTGATTACGAGTTGGGAAAATATTGGGCTATCAGTTAAAATTGGAAGACTCTAAGATTTGTTCAAGACTGAGAATTTGGGCAGACATACTGCTACAATAAGACTCTACAGGCAAAGTAGTATTTATCTGGGATAAGTTGTCACTCTTGAAAAATGTTAAGATTGTTTTATGTTCTTCCAGTGAACTTAGTCTGACATCTTTGGCAACACTTTTGACTATCTGAATTTTTGTTTGTTTTTTTTTTAGAGGTTTTTGCTATAGGGCACGTGAACCCACCAGAAAGACAGAGAGAGACAGAGAGACAGAAAGCGAGAAATTACCCCCAGGGGAGATGGCCATGCCGCAATCCCTTCTCCTCCATTCTCCTCTCGGGATCTTGGGCACAGACACACACGCACCCGGCGTGAGTTTAGGTTACTGGGTTTGGGACTCAAACTGCAGTCGACTACATGGGAGTCCAGTGACATAACCATTATGCTAACTGCTGGTCCCCTGAATTTTTTTTTTAAAGGAGGGTAATATAGTGAATAGAATTTATGAGGAATACTACAAGTAAACTTCAGAACCGGCCATGTCCAATCACAACACCATGGAATCTGAACCAAGGATTTTACCACATCTTAGCCAATCTAGACCAAACCCCGTTGAGTATATGGCTTCAGGGATCCTGTCCCCACAAGGAAGGCATTCATATTTTTATGACAGAACATTTAAGAAATTTCAGTAAGGTGAAGTGAGCTGCTCACTGTCAGATCAGGCCAGTTTTTTTTGTTTTTTGTTTTTGAGAGGTTTTTGCTATAGGGGACGTGCACTCACCAGACAGTCAAAAAGACAGAGAGACAGAAAGTGAGAAATCACCTCCCAGAGGGGATGACCACACCGCAATCACTTCTCCTCCATTCTCCTCTCGGGATCCTGGGCACGCACGCACTCGCGCCCGGCGTGAGTTTTAAGCCACCGGGTCCGGGACATGAACCACAGTTGACTACATGGGAGTCCAGTGACATAGCCATTACACTAACTGCTGGTCCCAGGCCAGTTTTTTTTTTTTTGCCACAAAATGAGTATTGCCAACAATCAGACAGAAGCTCAACTTTTAGGCTTTTTTTCAGGGGGCCGTGGGGAGGATTTGGAAGTTGAGAATATGGTTGTGTGGATATGTAGTAACAATTGAGGGATTATTAGCATGGTATTTCCTCATTTCAGTTCCTACTGCTACTGCTCTCTCTCTCTCTCTCAGGTTGTTCCTCCAAGTCTTCTCCCATATTAAGATACTCTGATGTGATTATTTTCCCCTGCTAAAACAAAAAACATATAAAGAGCAATCATAAATTTTTTTTTTTTTTTTGGAGAGGTTTTTGCTATAGGGCGCGTGTGCTCGCCAGACAAACAGAGAGAGAGACAGAGAGACAGAAAGCGAGAAATCACCCCCCGGGGGGGATGGCCACGCTGCAATCCCTTCTTCTCCATTCTCCTCTCGGGATCTTGGGCACGCACGCACACGCGCCCGGCGTGAGTTTTAAGCCACCGGGTCCGGGACGCGAACCACGGTCGACTACGTGGGAGTCCAGCAACATAGCCATTAGGCTAACCCCTGGTCCAGCAATCATAAAATTAAACTACAATCTTCAAAGGATTCCTGATGAACATTCAATATGACCCAAGTGACTTGGCCTGTCAGTGGACTTCCCACCACTTGGATTCAGTCCCCTGTTCAGTCTATCTTGTGTTTCACTTTCTTCTTCTCTACTCCGTCACACTTGCTTTACAATCTGATGAGGCTGGACCACTCATGGCTCACCAATAAAAACACCTGTATCCCCTTGTCCTGTGCATGTTCTCACACTATTACTTCTCCATATAATTCCTGCTTCCCATACCCCACTATCTCTACAGATCTAACTTTTACCATGTCCCCTCCCCCCTTTTTTCAGAGAGAGAGTTTTGCTATAGGGCACATGCGCTTGCCAGAGAGACCAAGAGACAGAAAGCAAGAAATCACCTTCCAGGGGCATGGCTACGCTGCAATCTCTTCTCCTTCATTCTCCTCTTGGGATTTTGGACACACATACACATGTGCCTGGACCCCTCCTGGGTCCAGGACTTGAACCGCAGTCGACTATGTGAGAGTCCAGCTATATAACCATTATGCCATCTGCTGGCCCCTTACCATGTCTTTAAGCCTATATTCCACCAGATCTTCATAATACATCTTTCTTAGACATCCTTTCTCAGAAATCCTCTCTTTTATAAGACTCATTTGAATTGCTTTCTGGAGTCACGTAGTACTTATTAGTGTTCTTTTGTTTTGGGTGTTTTTAATTGTTTGTTTGTTTGTTTGTTTGTTTGTTTTTGCCAGAGAGAGCATGCACTTGTCAGAATAGAATGAGAAGCAGAAAGAGGGGGAGAGGAAGGAAGCACTTCCCAGTGAGAGTCATGCTATAATACCGTCTCCTTTTTGCCATTTCAATTGGGATTTGGGGCATGCATGTTCACCTGCCCTGTGAGTTTTTCAAGTCACCAAATCTGGACTCAAACTGTGTGGTCAGTCACGTGAGACTCAGTTACCTTAACCACCAGGCCATAGGCTGTTGCGTCACTCATTAGCTTTCTATGAATTAATCCTGCTTTGGACTTATTTATTTCTTGGTTCTATGGATTTATGGGTTTCTATCAATTTAGAAATTTTTGAAGACATTTATGTAATTATTTCATTAACTAAATAGACAGAGAGAGAGGAAGAGATAGAAAAAGAACCCCAGCAGGGTCTTAACACTGCAGTATGCCTCCAACTTCAGTCAGCCTCAGATCATGGACACGTGCATGCCCAGCACATTCAAGGTCTCCAGATGTGAACCTGAAATCTTTCCATGAGGGTCAGCTTCATGGAGCTTTTATTTTATTGCCATACCACTGTCTGTCCTCTGGAAATTTGTTGACGAGTATTTTAAAATATACTTCCTCCACTATTCTATTTTTTTCTTTCTTTCAGTGATACTGTTAGATACTATTCAATAGGTCACTGACCATCTCTTTATTTCTAAAAAATATTTCTCCTCTCTTTAATTTAGTTTGGATAGTTTCTTCAAGTTATCTAATCTGTTTTATAGTTTACAATCTACTAAAAAAAAATCCATGGAACCACCAGTTGGTGTAATGGCTATGTCGCTGGACTCCCATGTAGTCTATCATGATTCAAGTCCCAGATATGATGGCTTAAACTCATGCCAGGCATGTGTGTGTGCGTGCCCAAGATCCCAAGAGGAGAATGGGGGAGAAGGGATTGCGGCATGGCTATCCCCCCAGGAAGTGATTTCTCGCTTTCCGTATCTCTGTCTCTCTGTCTCTCTCTGTCTTTCTGGCAAGTGCACACACCCTATAGCAAAAAAAAAAAATCCAAGAATTTTTTAATACTTTATTTAATTTCAAATATATATATATGTATATATATATATTTGAATTTTATTTTAATTTATTTATTTCCTTCATAGGAGAGAGGTAAAAAGAGAGAGAGAGGCATCCGCATCCTTAACAGGGTTTCCAAGTGGCGATCCTCTCCCCAATTCTGTAGCCAACCAGGATCATGGGTGCATCTGTCAGCACATCCAGAACAGAACTTGAACCAGAGTCTTCCCATATGGTTTCCAGCATGGCACAGCAGTACCCTTACTGCCTGTGCCACTGTGGCTGGACCCATATATTATGTTTTTTTTTTTATTTTTAGACTTTTCATGTGGTTATTTTTAAATATGGGAAACTGGAAAATTAAACACAGGAAATTTATATTGCAACAGTGCAAACAATTTCAATATAATATTGAATGTCTTTTTTTGTGTATGCCAGATACCACTCCAAGTCACAGTTCAAAGCCACCTCATTGGCTGTTCTACTCTCTTCATCCTTCTCTTATTTATATTATCCCACCCTTCAGGAATGGCTTAGGAAACTGCAAATTCTTCTTATGCTATAATTTAAGACAATATGCCTCTCATTAGTCCTCTTTTTCTATATCCACTCTAGATCTCTCTTCACAAATCCAAACTCATTGAGGTATATAGGATGGGAAAAAAATGACATTTTGTTTTAACAAGATCCACCTTTTTTTTTTTTTTTTTTGCTATAGGGTGCATGCACTCACGTGAGAGACAGCTAGCAAGAAATCATCCCACCTCCCGGGTGGGGGGGGGGGGCGGCAATAACCACACCTCATTCCCTTCTCCTCCATTCTCCTCTCAAAGATCCACCTATTTTTTTTTTTTTTTTTTAGAGGTTTTTGCTATAGGGCACGTGCACTCGCCAGACAGACAGAGAGAGACAGAGAGATAGAAAGCGAGAAATCACCCCCCAGGGGGGATGGCCACGCTGCAATCCCGTCTCCTCCATTCTCCTCTCGGGATCTTGGGCACGCACACACACGTGCCTGGCGTGAGTTTTAAGCCACCGGGTCCGGGACTCGAACTGCGGTCGACTACGTGGGAGTCCAGCGACATAACCATTACGCTAGCTGCTGGTCCCAAAGATCCACCTATCTTAAAAGGCATCTATGGATTAAAAAATTCCCATTGAACACTCAGAACCCACACTAGTCTTTCTTTTTGTATCTATCTGTCCATTTTCCGAAATGCCACATACTATCTTGGCTCCTTCCGCACTGGCATCTTAATTAACTGCTGAATCTTGCAAAGAAGATATTTCTATTGTTATCTCCATTTCAAATATCAGAAACCCTAGGTTCAAAGAAGTGGAATATTTTGCTGAATCTCTAAGTCTCTTTTCCCAACCACTATGACGCACACAACCCCCACAACTCAGACATGTAGATTTCCACACCAATCTGTCCAGAGCTGAAAATCTATTGGAAAATTGATATCAAGGATGAAAAGAAAAGGACTTGTGTGATCCAGAGCTGCAAGCATGACTATCGGCTGTGAGAGAGACATCATCCATTGGAGATGAGGACTGTGAGAAGGGTGATGTCCACTTCCACCCATTTCAAACTGGTACTTCCCTATCTGGGAGCACCGCCTTGAGCTCCATGGAGGAGGCAGGTGAGTAGCTCCCAGTCATCACCTGTCACAGGACTCATGTGGGTGCAGGAGGTGGGTCCTCTCATGCTTGGGCCCTGTCTCACACACAGGGGCAGAGCCCTAGGCCAAGATAAAAGGACCTTGGCTCAGGGCACTTCCATCCACTCACCTTGTGAGGTGACAATAGATCCTGTGCTGCCTGTGACCCAGGTAAGTGTCCACTAAGAACAGGGACAGATGCTTCCACAGAGGGAGGCTCAGACCAGAAACTGGCAGAGCCTTGGGCCTGGAGTTGTGATGGACAAAGAAAAGAGGACAAGGGATTTGAACGAGGAGGGTTGCAGGGCAGATCAAGAACATTTGGGAAGATTTGTGGAGCTGTCGTCTGCTAGAGGTTTATAGAGTTCTTGTTTTGCTTTGTTTTGTTTTTAAGAGACTTTTTGTTATAGGGTGTTGTACACTCACCAGAGAGACAGAGAGAGAAATCATTCCCCATGGGGCATGACCATGCCTCAAATCTCTTCTCCACCATTCTCTTCTTGGGATTTTGGGCACCCATGCACACACACCCAGTGTGAGTTTTAAGCCACCAGGTCCAGGACTCAAACCAAGGTCACCTATGTGGGAGACCAGTGATGTAACCATTATGCCATCTGTGGTCCCACTAGAGGTTTATAGAAACCAAATTGTTTTCGGTCACTGAGTGTGTTTCACTAGTTTTAAATAATAAAAATGTCAGCTTCTAGATTATGCTGAAATGGGATGCTTAGTGGGAATATCATTTTGGAAATACAGTCATACCCATTTTTAGAAAAGTGCTGAGGTCATTTGATGCTTAGAGGAAGGGAAGGTCAGAGATATATGTGGATTTGGTTACACTTAACAAGATTTATAGCAGAAAACACACTGGAGTTGAAAAGCCCTGTGACAATTTCTGGGGAGCAAGTCTGGGATGGGAGGGGAGAGAACTCTGGAGAACAGAGTACTGGACTGGGTCAGGGAATCTGGGAACTGAGCTGTGATATGCTAGTGAATGCCACTGGCCAACTCAGTCCATTCTTTTTTTTTCATTTATAAATTGAGTTAAATGGGAGAAATTTACTCCAAGGCTTTCGTAGTTATATTTTCCATATTCCGGCAAAACCAAAACATCAGAAGATTTTTCTAGAGGGAATGCTTTTGCTTTTTACTAAAGAGGGTTTTGGGGCTGGCAGGTGGCATGGTGGCTAACGGCGCTGGATTCCCACATGGTCGACTGTGGTTCGAGTCCTGTATCTGGCGGCTTACTTTCTCACTTTCCCTTCCTCTCTCTCTCTCTCATTCTTTTTCTGGTCAAATTAAAAAAATAATAACAAATGTAATTAAATAAATAAATTATTATTTTTTTTTAAAAAAAGGTGAAGAGGCTTTAAGCTCTATACTACTTCCTACATGGACACTTCAGAATTTTGTTGGTGTAATGGAGTGGATGTTGGGTTGGAGACAATTTACTCCCTGATCTTTTATCCTACACTTAGGAGATTTTAAACAGCACCAACTTTCTTACACATTTGAAGATTACATTGCTTGGTAATATAATCAAATAAGGGCTTTTTAAAATTTTATTCATTTATTTTTATTTTATTTTATTTATTCATTCATTTCTTTTTAATTTGACCAGAGAGAGACATAGAGAGAGGGAGAGAAAGAGACGGAAAGTGAGAAAGCAAGCCACCAGGTCCAGGATTCAAACCATGGTCAGCCATGTGGGAGTGTCCAGCACCTTAACCACCATACCACCTGCTGGTCCCTCAAATAAGGTTTAAAAGAAGACTGAAAGAAAGCATTTAGTAAACTATTGAAAGTGATAAAAAAAATTATAGATGATTCTTCTCTGTTTGTAAGACTTTCAAAATGAAGAAACTAGAAATGTTGAAAGGACAAGAAGGGGCAGGGGTGGCCTCTGTCTGGCATCTGACTTGTTATTTGACCCTCTTTCAGCTCCTGAACACCTGCCTCCAAGATGTCCTGCCAGCAGAACCAGCAGCAGTGCCAGCCCCCTCCCAAGTGCACCCCCAAGTGCCCTCCCAAGTGCCCCACCCCCAAATGCCCCCCAAAGTGTCCCCCTAAGTGCCCTCCAGTCTCTTCCTGCTGCAGTGTCAGCTCCGGGGGCTGCTGTGGCTCCAGCTCTGGGGGCTGCTGTGGCTCCAGCTCTGGGGGCTGCTGTAGCTCTGGGGGCTGCTGCAGCTCTGGGGGTGGTGGCTGCTGCCTGAGCCACCACAGGCGCCACCGCAGGTCCCACTGCCACAAACCCCAGAGCTCTGGCTGCTGCAGCCAGCCCTCGGGGGGATCCAGCTGCTGCGGAGGGGGCAGTGGTCAGCACTCTGGAGGCTGCTGTTGAAGTGGACTCTGGCCAAGAAGAGCAGAACTAGAAGCATAAAATGGGCAATTCCTTCTTCCTCTGGCCTGGGTGTATTGCTGAGACAATTTAGTGAAGACTTCAAAATCTGTCCTAAAATAATCCTCTGACATACAACCCAGAAATCTGTGTCCTCTCCCAAAAACTTTTGACCTCAGAAACCATGTTTTTTGCCTTCCCTGGGAATCCCTGAATAATAGATTTTATGCCATTGCTGAGATTATTTTCTTGGCTGGTTCTACTTAAAGTAAAACAATAAAATGGATAATCTGCTCACCATTTTGTTCTAGACTGCTTTTGTTTTTCTTGAAAATGTGCGGAGAAAGATGAGTTTTTCTGTCATCAGCTCTGTTTTCTTGTCCCTGGGCCCTGAAGCAGCACTGTTTGGTTTCAGGACTTCCAGAGTCCTTGCAAACACACCCCATCAATTCCTGGTCCTCACTAGAGCTAAAAGCAACACCTCATTAT
The DNA here is from genome assembly GCA_026018925.1 of Tupaia tana. Lineage (NCBI taxonomy): Eukaryota > Metazoa > Chordata > Mammalia > Scandentia > Tupaiidae > Tupaia > Tupaia tana. The sequence goes on from JAKSZU010000004.1 coordinate 94,182,599, forward strand.
ACCAGCCAGGGTCAAGCCTGGAAATTGTGATGTTTACTATAATACACAAGCATTTATAGGAAGAACTACTCACCTGGCATTGGAGAACTAAAAAGGTCATTACGGGACAGAAAGTGCTCCTGAAGGTATAACTTCAACTACTGTCATAGAGATGGGAGGAAGAGGGGCATGCTGGTGTCATCATCAAGGTTTAGAGACACAGAGGAGGGTCCCATGGAGTTGAAACTTAGGCCCCTCAGGAGGGGTCTTTCTCGTGGTGCAGGCGTCCTTGATCTTGAAGAAGGGGTCCTGTGTGGCTGGGATTCAGTCTTCTGGCTGGGAGCTGCACAGTGCTGGTCCTAGGATCTCCAAGAGGCTGATTCTGCAAGTCAGAGCAACTGCACAGTGGAACCAGTTGCTACGGGAACACATTGCCCTACTGGGTGAGGGAGTAAGGCTGGGGTGACTTAGAGAAGTTTCAGGAAGCAGACAAGAAATAAATGGGAGGGAGAGTGGCCCTTGTCCCTCTGAGTCTTCAGTGTCTTTGTAGCTCCCTCTACTGGCAGAGACACACAGGAAGCCAGCTGGCCACGTGGGAATATGGTATGCAGCATTCCAGCCCTAGATCATCAGGCCAGACATCAGAGAGAGGGCTGAAAGGTGAATGACTGTAACCTAATAACCAGCACACTGCAGCAGGCAGGGGAGAAGACATTATCTTGTTCAGCCATAACCCTCCTTCTTCCTGGATACACATACTCTCTCTCTACTTTTTCTCCTGAGGAATTTTACTATGCTCTTCCTTCAGCAAAAATCACAAAATGAGGCCCATCCTGGTGGTGAAGTCAGTAACAAACTGAATTGCAGTGCTGGAAGACACATGGTTGACTGTGGATTTAGATCCTCCCTGTCAGCCTGAAAACACCCAAGGTGCATGACATGTGCCTCAGATCCTAACCAGCTGGGGGGGGGGGGGGGGGGGGAATGCAGAGTGAGGAGACCCTGTTGAGGGCGTTTCTCATTCTCTTTCTTGCTGTTGCTCTCTTGTTTGTGTGCTCATATTCTCTGTCATAAATAAAATAAACAAAACTTTTAAAGATTATAGAATGACTTCATGTAACTCATGCTTTAAAAATGTAGACTGCTAGGGGCTGGCAGGTGGTGTGCCTGTTAAGCCACTCACGTGGTCTCTCATGTGGTCAACCATGGTTCAAGTCCTGGACCTAGCGGTTTGCTTTCTCATTTCCCTCTGCCTCTCTCTGGTGCTCAAATGTGCCCTGTAGTAAATTTAAAATAATAATAATAATAATAATAATAATAATAAATAAAATAAAATAATTCTTTTAGAAAATGCAGACTGCTGTAGCATAAATAAATATTTAAGTTTATTTATGCAAATGGACTTCAAGGGTTTCTGTTGCCACCTTTGCCTATACACATAGAAAGAGAAATTATAGACACACATGTTAAACAATCTTCATTCAAGATATCAAGAACCTGGAAATAGTGTCCTTTTGTGGGAAAGAACACTGCCTTTGTGGGAAAGAACACTGCCTCTGTGCTTCTGGAAGTCTTTATTGTCCAATTGGTTTATATTCTGGATTGATGTCAACTGGCTTCTGAGATTCCAAAGAATTTCCCTAATTTTTCCTCTTTTTTTACATTGCTTGAACACTATATTCCTTCAGTAATGATAAACTGGGACCAGCAGTTAGCGTAATGGCTATGTCACTGAACTCCCATGTAGCCAACTGTGGTTCGAGTCTCTGACCTGGTGGCTTAAACTCACGCCGAGCGCGTGTGCGTGCGTGCCCCAGATCCCGAGAGGATAATGGAGGAGAAGAGATTGTGGCGTGGCCATCCCCACTGGGGGTGATTTCTCACTTTCTGTCTCTCTGTCTCTCTCTGTCTTTCTGGTGAGTGCACGCACCCTATAGCAAAACCTCTCCAAAAAAAAAAATAGTGATAAACTCAGGTTAACCTCTGTCCTTCTATCATGACTTCTTGTGTTTTTACTTCCTGGGACTTCCCAGATATGTTTTCTCTTTTCCCATCTGACATGGAGTCTATAAGTAAAAGGTACTCTGAATCTCCACATTGTGTAACCTCTATAATATCAGGCCTGTCAGGGACACTCAAAGTGCACAAGCAGGAATTTAGATCTCTGACAAACGATTCCCTAAGTTCAGAGAATATGGGTATCACACCATGGTGGGGGCATCCTGGAAACAAGGGCAGAGCCCTTTTCCCCATCCTATGGGCTCCGTAAGGCAGAGGAACCTATGCTTTAACTTAAGTGGGGCTCATCCAGAGAAGATAGGAAATCTCACAGCACACCCTCTGGAGGTGATGACATTAGCTCCTCCTCTTTCCTATTCTTTTCCATTTCCAAGTACCAGAGACATGCAAAAGGAGACTTCACAGCTACATGCTCCTTAATAGAAGGAGCAACTCTCTGTAGGGCTCGGTATATCTTCCCTTCTTTGGCATATTTGGCTCTCTGAAGAGTCCAGAAACCAGTGTCAAGCAGGAGGGACTGGACTTTATTTCTTCCCTACTTTTCTCATGTGAGGACCATTAAAAGGTAAACTAGGTACATGTGATTTTAAATATTCTATTTGAGCAAACAGTGATTTATGAATTGAACAGCTCCAAAGCAGAAGTGGTTTAGGGGCTTCTCAAAAGGAAAACAAGGGAAACACTTTTATAGGACAAATATAAAAGCAAAGCACAGCAAGTATTTGACTGGTTACAATTAAAACATTGCTTTAGTTGCTATGTAGTTCTGAAAGTCCCTAGTTAGATAAATATAACTAGTTGGCATCTTCTGATTAGTTGACTTAAGTTTCATTTTTTTAAATATAAGCATTCATAAGAAATAGTGCGGGTCAGCAGGTGATACGGAGGTTAAGATGGCTGGATTCTACATGGCCAATTGCACAGATGAAAAACATGCCAGGCACACATGCATGCTTGCCCAAAATCCCGAGGAGAATGGAGAAGGGATTGCAGCATGGTCATTTCCCTTCAGAGGTGATTTCTCCCTCTCACTTGCTCATTCCCTCTTTCTCTCTGTCTCCCTCTGGTGAGCACAGCACACATGCCCTATGGCGAACTAAAAAAGTAAATAAATAAATAAATAAATAATAGAATAGAATATACATTAGATATGCATGTTTACAAATTTTATGTAATAAGTTTTAAATAAACATTTTCAATTTAATTTTGAATTGAGTTATTTAAATATTTTAATTAAAATTAATATTTGTGATTTATAATGAGATACTGATATTTAAAAACTGTATTTGTTTACCAAATAACTTCCTGCCTGCCACCCAACTAAGAAGTATACAATTTATTACTTTTTAAAAAAAGTTTTCCAGAGGGTACATGCACTTGCCAGAGAAAGACAGAAAGAGAGAGGGAAGGTGTGAAAGCACCCTCCATGGGAAGTGATCACCCTCCAATCCCTTCTCCATTTCTCCCTCCTTTTGGGATTTTGGGCATGCATGCACATGCATACAATGTGTTTTTCAAGTCTCCAGGGCCATGCCTCGAATCGTGCAGCTGGCCATGCGAGATCCGGCCACCTTAGCCATCGCACTACTGGCTGGCCCAAGCTTTTACATTTTTTTTTTTTTTTACATTTACATGATATCTTTTTCTTATCTCCAGAGGAACATCTTGAGTTTGGAGTTAAGTATTCCTACTTCTTTATATTTCTATAACATCATAAGTTTTCTTAACATATGTAGTATAGCTTACATATTTTCAACTTAAATATTACATACATAATGCAGTCTTATACAAACTTGCTTTCCTCCCATAGAATCATTTGTGAGATGTGCATGTTAATCAGTATAACCTACTTCATTTGTTACTGCTGTATAGTAGTCTACCTTAAAATAACACTATTACGTATTTAAGCAGCTTCTTACTGATAAATATTTATATTCTTTCCAACCATCTTGCAATTCTAAACAATTTCATTATTAAAAATTCTCTACATATTGTTTATGTATAACACAGCTTCTGTAAAATATGCACAGAAAAATTGCATGGTTATATTGTGCATTTGCTCATCTTTAAATTCACAGTATATTGTTACATTGATCTCCAATTTATATTACCTTCACTAATGTAAAAGAGTTTCTATTGCTTCATATCCTAATAATATCTAGTGATATCAAATATATAGTTGTCCAATGATAAGTGTGAAATAGCAACTTATTGTGTGATTCATTTTCCTGATTATAAGAGGTTTACTAAAAAATATGCAACACGATATAACTCATGTATTTTGTTGTTATTTAAATAAAACAGCATCTTTAATTTTTTAATTTAATTGTTATTTTGGTGAGATATAAGAATATCGGTCTTATATTCTGAAAACTGTTAAACTCTCATTACATCTAGTTTGCTACTGTGGACATTCTTATGCTTATATTCTTTCCTTAACATTCCCTTATCTCCTTGGCTTAAAGTACTAGATGTTTAAACACTGTAAAAGAGTTTGCTTGTTTTATATTTTAATTCATTTACACACTCTCAAGTATGTGTTGAAGTAATTAATCAATCATCACATTGCCATGTGGAATAATTATGCCAATTTATCTTCACATCATTAAAGTATGCATGTCCAATTCCACACATTCTCGCCAACACTGAGTTTTTCTAAGGTGTTCAATCTTCACCAATCTGGTATGGATGAATAAATTGGATAGACATCTATTCCAGAAAAAGACAATGTATTTCCTTTTTTTCTATTCTTTGATTACGAGCAACATTGAATTATGTCTTAATTATTTTTTTGGCCATTTATATTTCTTTTCTGATATATATATATATATATATATATATATATATGCACACACATACATATATATATATATATGTATATATATATTCCGTTCACCACCTTTGATCATTCTTTTTATTTGTATATATGTATTTGCTTTGACATACTTGCATATTTCTTCTGATTTTTGTAAAGCTGTTTTTCTACATTTCAGTTTTTCCCACTTAATTGCTTTTCTGTCTTATTTATGGTGCTATTTTCTATATGAATTTTTATTTTAAAAGTATTTTTATGGGGCCAGCAGGGTGGCATGATGATTAAAGTTACCAGACTCCTACATGGATGACTGTGGTTCAAGTCCCAGACCTGGCAGCTTGCTTTCTCACTTTCTCTCTCTCTGTGTCTCTTTTTTATCTCTCTCTGGTGAGCTCATGTGCCCTAAAATAAATTTTAACACAATAAACTAAATAATTCTTTTTAAAAAGGTGTATTTATAAATTATTTTTATATTTTTCTTTGTGTGCACAAAATAATTCTCTTTTTAAATAAATCAGAGATCATTAACATTTCCTTCTAGATGTCCACTTAAAATAACTTAAAATACAAAATTATAGATTTGAGAAAGAGGTGACAATCTAACAGTCATTAATGTACAAGTTCTTGTCTCTGAAAAATGTTGGAAGATTGAGAAAATAGAGTGAAATTTATCCAATTTGAATTACTTCTCATGGATCTCAGTTGTGCTTCTTCCCATTTCCTGAGATTGTGAGAAGACATAAGAGACAGATGCCCTTAAGGAATAGTTAATTTGATAAAACCTATTCTTTGTCATTAAGCACTTTTTTCTATTGAAATGGTACTCAACCCATTTAAATATAATAATCAAGGTTTAGAAATGATCCTCATGGTATGACAACCATGTCACTGATTTATCACTTATACACAAATCAGACAGATGCTGTCCTCTCTGGAGGCCGATTCATGACCAGTGGCATCTCAGCCCCATCATCCTAGGAATCAGTGAGCTGAGCTTCTGAGTAGTACTAGCTGTGTGAGCCATAGAATCAATATCTTGACCTCTCCTTCTATAACTAAGCCCTATGGAACAACCAAGAACAAATATTATCCTTGAGTAATACAGAGACAGATCCCTGTACATATCTAGGACATGGCTAACACCTACTACTGTGCATGTCTTAGTGTCAGTCTCATATAAGATTGCCTTGAGTCACATGAGAAAACCATTTGCAAACTCTCAGGTGCTACAAAATGCTGGTAAAATGAATATAGGCATATCCCTGCTCTAAATGATGATGGGAGAATACAAACATTACATCTAGACTCCATTCTAAGAAACATTCACTCTTGGAGCCAGACAGTGGTGCAGTAGTAATTCAACGTTCTGTGGGGTTGGCCCACAAGAGGAGATTCCAGGTTCCTGTGCAGAGACTTCCCTGAATAGGATAGGACCATATGTGTCCACGATCTGAGACTGGCTGAAGCTAGGGATAGATCTAGGTAGGGGCGTGGTGGCGCCTGCCCTATGGGGTAGATCTAGGTGTGAGGTTCCTATTAGAGGTACTTCTCTTTCTCTCATGAAAGAAAGAAAAGAAAGAGAAAGGAGAAGAAAGAAAGAAACAAAAAACAAAAAGAAGAAATAAAACAAAAGAAAGAAAGAAAGAAAGAAAGAAAGAAAGAAAGAAAGAAAGAAAGAAAGAAAGAAAGGAAGAAAGAGTAAAGAAAGAAGAAGAGAAGGAAGAAAGAAAAAGGAAGAAACTAAAAACAATTATTAAATCTCATTTCAGAGATACCTCACATGAAGTGAACAGAAGTAGCCTGTTCAAAGTAGAGTTAACGGGCTAAGTCAGCTTAAGAGAAGAATTTCTTCTGCTAGAAAAGCAAAGAAAACTCTATAGAAACAGAATAGAGTTATACCGCACAGTTCCTTGAATACAAAGGCCAGGAGTTTAAGTTCAGTGAAGGCTCTTGAGAAGACTTCATTTAATGGTAGGATGACTGAATAAATTATCATCCAAATGAGGACTCATTTGTAAATTAGAAGAAGGTTTATCATAAAATATTTGGAGACAAAATGCATAATCTAAAACTGTCCTTGACAAACTGGGATGTATGATAACCTATTAAATGAACATAGGCAATTATTTGTAGAAGAGTTTCAATGAAGAAGAGCTAAAGGAAGAAACCAAGCCAAGCAACCAACAATGTTTATATGCGTGCACAAAATCACTATAAAATACATGTGTGAATGTGTTTATAAAATACATTTAGTCTTTTTCTGTTATTCTCACACCTCAATACATATGCACCAAGACATATTTATAGTTTACAACTACATGTGGATTGACTTCACTAGATCCCTTATTAATGCATTACATTTTTTCAGACTTGAAGGAATTTTGGATTCTCTCCCAGTATTCCTGCCACTGTCAAGGAGAAGGTTTGCCTTCACATGCTGCTTCTGGTGCTAATGTACCTTCTTCTAATTAGTAACTTAGTTTTCTTCTGGAAAATCTCACCAGCTTGAACCGATTGAACTCTAGCTCTTTCTGTTTATCTACTAAAAGTATAGAAGACAATAAAAACCTAGGGATAGGGAACTGGGTGTATTTCAAAACTCCTAGAGGTCCTCCCACCCCATCATTGCCAGACATTCCTGGATGAAGGCCTAGACTTCTTGCCTCATTCTCTTTCCCTTCCATCTCCCCACCTGTGTATTTTCCTCCTTCTATCGATGGGGTCCCATGGTAACGCAGAGATCTTTCACTGTAATTTTAAGGAACAATGCAGAATTCTATTCCTTCATGCAACTCCTTTCCTGACTGTGTTTCATAGTCAGATACGACAACATACTGAGCAAAACAAATGGGCCTTACATAGCCAGACTGTGGAAGAGAGACATTGCATGTCCCCACTTAATATATCCTGAATGTCTGCACTCTATGGCAGAAATTGAAAGAGCAGAAGATATAAAAGCAAGGAGAACAACCATGGATACTAGAGACAGTGTGGGAGAAGGGTGGAAAATGGAGGAGGGAATGTGAGGTAGGAAATCAAGGAAAAAAATATCATTTAATGGACTCAAAAATGGAAAATTATCTGTTGATGATAACGTGTATAGTAATATCTTTGAATGGACTAATGTACAGTGTGGTCAGGCTGGGAAAATTCATTTCATATGCTGTAAAGGTATACGAATTGAATGTAAAAAAAAAAAAAAGAAGGAAAGGGAAATAATGAAAAGAAGAAAATAATAATAATTTTTAAAAGTAAATAGTTGAAAAAATAAGCAACCCCCAAACCCAACATATCCTCTTTGGAAAGCATCTATATCTTAAAAATTTTATCTTTTTTTTTTTCATTGACAAATAGGAAGACATCTCATTTTTTAAAGGTCTACCATGTTATAGACCTACCAGATTTTTTTCTTACATTATTTTATTGACTGGCACAATATCTCTGTGAGATATTTTGATCATTATGTGTTTATTATTATTGAGAAAGCTAAAAATAAAATGTTTTCACTAAAAGTGAGTCAAGTTATGTAATTTTCACAAGTCTACACAGCTTATCTGAATCCAGGCTCTTAAAAGAAGTGGACTATACATGGGTTCAGACAAGTTTTCAATAAAGCTTTAGAGAGTAAATATTTTAGGCCTTGGGAACCATTCTGCCACTGTAGTGTGACAATTATCACAATCAATAAGGAAAGGAATGTAGATGGATTCTAAATAAATGAGATGTAATGGAAACCCAAATTTGAAATGCATATAATTTTTATCTGTGATTACATGTTTTTATTTTGATTTCTTTTCTCAATCATTTATACAGGTAAAAATCATTCTCAACTATCAGACACACAAATACAGGCACTAGGGCAGATCTGGGCTACAAATGGATGTCTGCTAAGCTTGGATGGCCTGGCAATGTGACTTAGACTAGGTGGAGAAATGCAAAAAAATCTCTAAAATTACAATCCAAGCCAGGAAGCCAAGAACCAATGAGTATATATCAGCAGTAAGAAGGAAACAAAGGCATCAGAAGCCAAAGACTTAAAAGTATTAAGGGAAACAAAAGAAACAAAACATTTAAGAAACATTAAAATGGAAAATTATCAATCGATAACAATGTGTATAGTAATATCTCTGGTCTAATATATCTTGTTTTCATGCTGGGAAAACTCACTTTGTATGCTGTAAAGATATACAGTGATTGAATGTAAATAAATAAATAAAATTATAATTTAAGCTAAGAGTTTTTCAAAGTCAGCATTTGCTAAGGAAAATGAATCGAAAGATCAAATATAAATTGATTCCCACTCTGTAACTCCTTGTTGTAGGTGGCCCTATTCCTAACTCAATGAAGCTACATTGAGCTCCATGGAAGGAGGCAGGTGAAGAATACCCAGTCATTGCCTGTCACAGGACCCGTGTGGGTGTAGGACGTGAGTCCTCTCATGCCTAGGCCTTGTCTCACACACAGTGGACAGAGTCCAAGTCCAGGATAAAAGGGCCTTGGGTCAGAGAACTCCATCCACTCACCTTCTGAGGTGCTGACAGTCCTGTGCTACTTGTGACTCTGGTAAGTGTCTACTTCCCAGTGGAAGCAGGGACTTCCACAGAGGGAGGAATAGACCAGAGCAGTGGGGACGCTGGGAAGTGCCTTGGGGGATAGGGGCCATGATGTCAGAGGAGATGAGTTTAAGGAATAGAAAGGAGAGTAGGCAAAGAAGAGCCTGACTCCAACTAGGAACAGGGAGAAAAACTGTGCCTTTGGGATCTCAATGGGAAGCCACTTAGGATAGGTAACAATGAAGCACAGAGACCTGCTCTCTCTGACTGGCTTCAGGAGGAGCCCACCTCTGAATAATGGAACCCTGTCCCTGCCTTCAAAAAACCTGGAAGTGGGGATGGGTAACCAGAGGCTCCATTGGGCTTATGAACTCTATGTATCTGTGGGACTGGAATTTATTCATAAACTTCCTAAACCGATGAGGACACAATGAACCTGGTACTTCTCATGCTCACTCATTAGCCTGAGAAGGGACGACCCGAGGAGGGTTGATCTCTGACCTGAGATCAGAGGATGGGATTGAAATTCCAGGTCCGTAGAAATTGCTGGATTTATCAGGCTGTTCTTTAATCAGATGAGATTACTGACCAGTTATCTCCAAGATTTTTTGCAATATTGACTCTACAGAGTAAAATCATCTTGCATATTGTGACAAGAGGAAATGATTGTTTTTTCCCTTTAATAAATAATTAATTTTTTCCATATATTAGATAATTTCTGATTTTAATACACATTTAACAAGTTTTTCTCCTACACTTACAACACTAAAGTCTTTTGTTAGTTTTGTTCTTGTTATAGGGTATGTGTGCTTACCTGAGAAAGAGAGAAAGTGAGAAATCACCCCCTGAGGCCACACCACAGCCCCTTCTCCTCCATTCTTCTCTTGGGATTTTGGGCATGCATGCACAAGTGCCTGGTGTGTGTGTGTTTTTTTTTTTTTCTTTTTCTGGAGAGGTTTTTGCTATAGGGTACGTGCGCTCGCCAGACAGGCAGAGAGACAGAGAGATAGAAAGTGAGAAATCACCCCCCAGGGGGGATGGCTACGCCGCAATCCCTTCTCCTCCATTCTCCTCTCGGGATCTTGGGCACGCACGCACACGCGCCCGGCGTGAGTTTAAGCCACCGGGTCCGGGACACGAACCGCGGTCGACTAAGTGGGAGTCCAGCAACATAGCCATTACGCTAACTGCTGGTTCCCCCTGGTGTGTTTTTTGAACTGCAGTTTGCCGTGTGGAATCCAGCCACTTTCTCTAGATTCTTTATGCATTTTGTAACACTGTTTGATCTCACTTTACTACTTTGTATAATAAATTAAAATTTTTTGTCTGGCGTACAAAAATGCCCAAGGCTTCCAAAGAAATAATGTGAAAATAGGGGGAAAGTATTAGAAGTAAAGGTACTGGAGATGATATATCTGTTATCAAAAGTGAAACTAAGAGGGTCAGAAGAAGACAGGGGTATCCTTTGTGGCCTAGCTCTGACTTACTGTTTGACTCTCCCTCAGCTCCTGAACACCTCCCTCCAAGATGTCCTGCCAGCAGAACCAGCAGCAGTGCCAGCCCCCTCCCAAGTGCACCCCCAAGTGTCCCACCCCTAAATGCCCCCCAAAGTGTCCGCCTAAGTGCCCTCCAGTCTCTTCCTGCTGCAGCGTCAGCTCTGGGGGCTGCTGTGGCTCCAGCTCTGGGGGCTGCTGTGGCTCCAGCTCTGGGGGCTGCTGTAGCTCTGGGGGCTGCTGCAGCTCTGGGGGTGGTGGCTGCTGCCTGAGCCACCACAGACGCCACCGCAGGTCCCACTGCCACAAACCCCAGAGCTCTGGCTGCTGCAGCCAGCCCTCGGGGGGCTCCAGCTGCTGCGGAGGGAGCAGTGGTCAGCACTCTGGAGGCTGCTGCTGAGATGGACCTTGCTTTCTCTTCCTTTGAATCCACCCTTATGACTGAGAAGTACCAGCAAACACAAGCCCTGGACTACAGGATTCCTTTGCCTTGGGGGTCCAGAAGTTCTAAATCCTTCATCCTAAAAGAACGTTTAGAGAACTGCCCCTATCCATGGTTGCCTGGAAACTCCAAAGCACAGACCTAGTCCCTGTGCAACTTCTGTTATTGTCTCTGCTGCCTAAACTGAAATAATAAAATTTAAAGTCTACTCCCCAACTTGCTATATACTGGTTTATTTTCCTGTTTGTGTCCTCACTCCTCATTGTTCTGTTCCACTCTCTTCTGCTGGTGTCTACTGAGGTCTCAGTGGGTAAAGGATGGGGTCAGGGGTCAGGAGGAAAAAAATTTTTTTTGTTATGTTTGCCTTTTTCCTAATTTTGTGTTTGCCTTTTAAACCAAGGTACTGCAGTAGGGCTAAAAAGTATTGTTCTGGAATAACTGGTGGCATGCTGGTTAAGGTAGCTGGATTCTGCATGGACAACTGTGTGGTTTGGGTCCTGGACTTAGTGTCTTGAAAAACACTCCAAGCACATATGCTATGTGCCAAAAATCTCAAAAAGAGGGAGAAATGTGGAAAGAATTGTGACGTCACCATTCCCCATGGTGGATGCTGTCTCTCTTTCTCTCTCCTCTCTCTCTTTTTCTGGTGAATGCACACAGCCTCTGGCAATTTCTTTTTTTAATTATAAATTATCAACTACTCTTTTAGAATGTCAACTACAGTCGTGGTTATACAACTATGTATATTTGGCAAAACTCACTGGGTTTAACATTTAAATTTAAAGTTTTCTTATTTAGATTTAATTTTTTAAAATAATTATTTTACTTAATTTTGATTATTTTATTTATTAGTTTATTAATTTATTTTTAATTTTACCAGAGAGTGACAGAGGGAGAGAGGGAGAGGGAAAGTGAGAAAGCAAGCTGCCAGGTTTGGGATATGAACTGTAGCCAGCCATGTGAGAGTCTAGCACCCTTAACCACCATGCCACGTGCCGACCCCCCTAAATTTAAATTTTTATAAAGCAAAAATTAGAGAACTTTTATGAAGCAGAGAGCTTTACATTCTTTTGTCTGTTAAATGTTTCTCCCCTTTCTTCCTCACATCCACTCCCTACTACCCACTCTCTACCACCCATTTCCCTCCCTTATAGTCTCTGGTATCTACACTTATTCTTACTACCATCATATCTTCAGAGCTTTAAATTTCTGCAGTAGAATTGAGACATTCAGTACAGATTGACTGGGGATGTACAGTGTGAACCTTTCAAGGTCTGGCTCACCTTACTTAACATTAATCCTCTGTCTTCATCCACTTTGAATCAAATGATACAGGATTTTATTGTGTGTAAGTTATACAGCAAAAGTGATTTAATTTTTTTAAAATAGGGATTTATTTCATGTGTGTGTGTGAACATACAAAGAGTCTTCAAAAAGTTCCTGGAAAATGTATGTTATGGAAAAACTATGCATTGCTTTTAAAAAATTTTTTTTTTTTTTTTTTTGTGGCACCAGCAGATGGCGTAATGGATACATAGCTAGACTCCCATGTAGTTGACTGCGATTCAAGTCCCGGACATGGTGGCTTAAACTCACGCCAGACACGTGTGCGTGTGTGTCCAAGATCCCAAGAGAAGAATGGAAGAGAAGGGATTGCACCCTGGGGGGTGATTTCTCGCTTTCTGTCTCTGTCTCTCTCTGTCTCTCTGGTGAGCACAAGCACCCTATAGCAAAAAAGTCTCAAAAAATTTTTTTGTACCAAATAAATTCATAATATAATTCCATTTTCTATAAACTTTTGAGTCCCTTCACATGTTTGTGTGCATGTATATAAGCTTAATGAAGAGTCAGGTAGACATTGATTACATGAAGGAGAATGGTGTGTGGACCACAGAGTGAGAACCTAATGGTTAGGAAAGAGGAAGAAAATGTCTGTCTCTTAGCTATACCTAAAGGACAGAGTTAGATATATTAAGGAAACTGAAAGTTGAAAGAACAACTTATTTCCTTTCTTTTTAAATTTACCAGATGGTGCATGCACTTGCCACAGAGAGAAAGAAAGAGAGACAGAGAGAAAGAAAGAGAGAAAGAAAAGAAAGCACCTGACCCACCATGGGAAATATTCATATCACAATCCCTTCTCTTCCATTTCTCCTTTCAGGATTTTAGGCTTGCACACACATGACCCAGCATGTTTTTCAATCCAGTGAGTCAGGTACTTGGACTGTGTAGTGGGCCATGTGGGATTCAGTCACCCTAACCACCATGCCACAGATTAGTTCTTTATTTTTTGAGAATTTTTTTTAAATGTCACAGGGCCCATATGCTTACCAGAGAGAGACAGAGAAACAGAGAGAGAGAAAGCACATCCCTCCCATGGTACGTGGTCACTCTGCAAACCCTTTTACTGTTTTGCTAACCCTCTGGGACTTTGAGCATGCATACATATGTGTGCCTGGCATGTTTCTCAAGCCTCTAGGATTAGGACTTGAATTGTGCTGTTAGCCACATGGGGCCCCGTTCTCATAACCCCTAGACCATGGGGTCAGCCCAAAAAGTTTTAAATAATAACATCAAACCTATAATACATACAAAGTATGGATACATTGAACTACACTAAAATTAAATTCTAAGTAGCAGAAAGCACCACTATAAAGATGGAAAGATTAAAAGTTAGCTTGGTAAAAGTATAATACATATGACATAAATAAGACTCATATTGCTAAATGGATTTATATGAATTAAGAGAAAACAAGCAAATATTCCTGTAAAGATTTGGTGAAAGTCTTGAATATTCTATTCTAAAATTGAAAAATGGAAGAAAAATCAATAGCCACCGAAATTAGGTGGTAAAAGATACCCAAATTCACTAATAAAAAAAGAATGATAAGTCATCTTTTTGGGAGAACTATTGGCTCAAAATAAAATGGCTGGCAAAAAGTAAAAGGCTCTCAGAGTGTTGTTGGTGAGGGGATGTGGGGATCATCACTTGTTCTTTATTACTGGAAATGCAAATTGGCATAATGATTCATGTAAAAAATGTGATGATACATTTATACATTCAACAAAAATGACTGGATTAGATTCTAGTTAAATTACAGTTTAAAATAAACTATCATTTTACATAAATGTATCCTAAGGTCAGACAAATGTGATAAACTATAATAATGGAACACTAGTTATATGAGTATTCACTGCAGCAGAGGTGACATTTACAAGATGGCAGACTAGAAAGAGACACACTGTAACTCCTATCCTAGACATACTGAATAAGAAACAAAATGTATGCCAAAATGGCTTTAGAAAACAATTAAAGACCTGAAGCATCCAAACAAACCTCTAAACAAGAAATGACATACTCAAGTGGTAAGAAATTTCATGGCACTTAAAAAAATTATTATTATTTACATTTAATCACTGTATATTATTACAACATACAAAATGAGTTTTTCCAACATGAATACACTGCATATTGATTCAGTCAAAGTTATTACTATACACATTATCATCAGCAGATAGTTTTCCATTTTTGTGTCATTTAAATGTTTCTGTTCTCTCTTTTCCCCCTCGATTCCTTCCCTCTTACCTTGCTTCACTTCCTACCCTCCTCCCACACTGCCTCTAATATCGACAGTTGCTCTCCATGTTTTTATATTTCCCAATCTTTCAGTTTCTGCCATAGAGTGCCGATATTCAGTCTATACCAAGTGGGGACATACAATGCCTCTCTTTCATAGTCTGACTTGCTTCATTTAGCATTAAATCTTGCATATTTGTCCACTTTCTCTCAAATGCCAGAATCTTATTCTTAATCGCTGAGTAGTATTCCATAGTGTATATGTGCCATGTTTTTTTTCAATCCATTCATCTGTTGATGGACATTTGGATTGATTCCATCTCCTAACAATTGTTAATAACACCACAATAAACACGGATATTCAAGTGTTTTTCTGAGTGGGTATATTACTATCTTTTGGGTAGATATCCAGGAGTAGAATTGCTGGATCATATTTTGCGTAGAAAAATATATCATGACTTTTCTGACAACCTAATGGTTATATTTGTAAGTCTTTGAGGAAACTCCATATTGTTCTCTACAGTGGCTATACTAATCTACGTTCCACCAGCAGTGTAGGAGAATTCCCTTTTTGCCATAACCTCACCAGCACTTACCATTCTTCATTTTTTTAATCTTAGCCATTCTGACTGTGACCAGATGATATCTCATTGTGGTTTTGATTTGCATCTCCCTTATGATAAGGGATCTTGAACATTTTTTCGTATGTTATTTGGCTACTTGTACATCTTCCTTAGAGAGTTGTCTGTTCTAGCTCATTGCCCATCTTCTAAGTGTACTGTTTATTTTTTTGCGAGTAAGCTGCTTGAGTTCCCTGTGTATTTTGGTTATTAGTACCTTATCCAACGGAGAGTTTTCAAATATATTCTCCCATTCCAGGGGGTGTCTCTTCACTCTAATTATTATTTCTTTTGCTGTGCAGAAACTTTTTAACCCAATGTAATCCCATTTGTCTATTTCTGGAATTATTGCCTGTGCTTTGGGAGTCTTATTTAAGAAGTTTTTTTTTGCCTACTATGATGTCTCCAAGAGTTTCTCCTGTGTTATCCACTAGTAGATTTGTAGTTTGATAAACTCACCATTAGCAAAAATCATGGTGCTCTTTTCATGACACTTTTGCTTGCCTATACCCCACTCCATCCCAGGCATTCTCCCTTGGGATGGTAGTAAAAGAATGGAACTTAGATCCAACATTTTGACTTGTTTGGGGACTACCTATGGGACTGATTTTTGCCTTGCTTGACATTGGCACACTGATGAGATAGTGACATAATTTAGATATTAAGTTGGAAGCAGATAAAAGCAGAAACTACACTGAGACATGAAAGAGCTGCAGGGAGATTGTAGAGTTGTGTCTATCTGAAGGCAAGAGATAAGATATTTAAAGGCAGACAAGTGATCTAGACACACATACCCAGGTAAGATGCATTCCCAGAAAAGGTTTGAGAAAACCTTGATCTTTCACATCATGCAAAATAGTGAAAGTCTTCCCCTGCACAGAGCCAGTCCCCAAAGACTAGGAGATACGGCTTTTTTTTTTTTCCTCCAAATGCCAAATTTTCAACAAAAGATCACAAAACACACAAAGACTCAGAGAAATTTGACCCATTCACAGGACTGATATAAATTTCTAGAAATTGACTTTAATAAAACATAACACAATACATTTCTTGAATACAACTTTAAAACAACTGTCTTAAATATGCTCAAAGAGCTAGTGAAGAGCATGAACAGAGAGCCAAAAGAAATTAGTAAGATGAGCTATAAATAAAATTAAATATCAATGAATAGGAATTATAAAAAAGAACCAAACAGAAATTCTGGAGCTAAAAAGTATAATGAATTAATTAAAGAATTTTCTAGAAGATTTCTTCAGTAGACTCAAAGAAGCAGAAGAAAGTATAGTAAGTTTGATGACACCTTATTTGAGTTTTTGAGTCTGAAGAGAAAAAAAGAAGTAAAAAAGAATAAAGAAAAGTAGACAGAACTTAAAAGACTTAAACAAAATATACTTCAAGTCAAAAACTGTTACAAGAGACAAATAATGAGATTATGTAATGATAAAAGGGAGAATTTATACGAAGAATAACAATTATAAACAGGTCTGAACCTGGCACCAACAGATAGTATAATGGTTAAATCACTGGACTCCTTCATAGTCGCAGCAGTTTGAGTTCCAGACCCAGGGGCTTAAAACTCCTGCTGGGCTCAAAATTCTGAGAAAAGAATAGAGGAGAAGGGATTTTGGCATGGCCATCCCCCCTGTCGGGGGGGGGGGGGGGGGCATAATTTCTCACTTTCCTTCTGCCTGTCTCTCGCTCTCTGTCTCTCTCTAGTGAGTACATGCACCCTGTGGCAAAATCCTAAGCAACAACAGCGAAGTTCAGAAAATAGCAAGTGTTGGTGAAGATGCAAAGGAATTAGAACCTTGGTGCACTGTTGGTGAAAATGTAGAATTTTATGACTACTATGAAAAATAGCATGGTGGGTCCTCAAAAAGTTAATAGAATTAACATATAGTTTAGCAGTTCCTCTTCTGGATAATCATCTGGATGTATTTATTCATATATAGATAATAGCCATGTTCATAGCAGAGTCATTTACAACAGTCAAAAAGTAGAAGCAACCCAAGTGTCTACAGAGGAATAAATGGTTAAGCAAAATGTGATATATGCTTACAGTGGAATATTATGTAGCCTTAAAAAGCAGGAATCTTACACATACCACAACATGGATCATTCTTAAAGGCATTATGCTAAGAAAAATAAGTCAGCCACAGAAAGACAAATACTGTATCAATCCAATTATATGAGGTATTGGGAGTAGTCAAATTCACAGACCAAAAATAGAATGGAGATTTATAGGACTGGAGAGAGAGAGAGTAATGGAAAACTGCTGTTTTCTAAGTATAAAACTTTAATTTGGGAACCAGCAGTTAGCGTAATGGCTATGTCAGTGGACTCCCACGTAGTCGACCGCGGTTCGCGTCCCAGATCCAGTGGCTTAGAACTCACGCCGGGCGCATGTGAGTGCATGCCCAAGATCCTGAGAGGAGAATGGAGGAGAAGGGATTGTGGCGTGACCATCCCCCCTGGGGGGTGATTTCTCGCTTTCTGTCTCTATGTCTCTCTCTGTCTGGCTGGCGAGCGCACACGCCCTATAGCGAAAACCCCTCTCGAAAACAAAACAAAACAAAACAAAACAAAAACAAAAGCAAAAGCAAAACTTTAGTTTTGCAAAATAATAAGTGTTCCAGAGATTGGTTACACAATAGTGTGATTCTGAACTGTACACTTAAGAATGATTAGAATGGTAAATTTTGTGTTGTGTATTTTACTCAAATTTAAAACAAGAATGTTCACTACAATGGTTTAGAAGTAATGATAGGGTTTATCACAACTATAGTATACAACAGTAATATATAAAAATTATAACACTATAAGTAATCAAAATACGATTTTAAAAGATGCTAGTAAATATACTAACTAAATTTTCTTCTGAATTTGAAGAGCATTGCTTCTTCCTTTATAATTATTTAAAGGGTTCATAGAATGAGAAAAACAAAACAAAGATTGCTAATTGATTTGTTGCCGGCTCTGCAGCACAGAGAAAAAATATTTAGTTTGAATTATTTCTGTTTCGATCTTAGGAGTATTTCTTTGCTTCTCATGAAATGCTGAAAAATTAACTATGTAAAAGATAGACATCTTTACAAATGGGAATTTTTGTACCATCAACACTATGTGAGTCAAGATGTTTATATTAACCCAGAATGCAGTAACTAAGGCAAGAGATCTCATAGCAAAGACTTCAGTTCCAGGATTCCCAATACAACCATGCTGCTGACTCATCACTTACATCACAGTCAGGTCAGCTGAGGGTTTGGGTGTTGTCTTGCATAGAGGCAGAAGTATGGACTAGATGACAATACAACCCTATCATCCTAGAAATCAGGAGCTAAGCTTCTGAAAAGAGCTGCCAGTGTGAGTACCAAGGAATCAGTATCTTCACCACTCCCCCATTACTAAGTCCTTTGGAATAACCTGAACCAGAGAATGAATGTCATATCTGGTGAGATATGGATTCGGATACCTCTCAGGATGATGTCGTCCATACAACTCACTGCACCTGTCTCAGTGCATAGTCACCTGTAAGGGTGACCTAAGTCATAAAGCATAGCTATTTTGAAACTGCAAAGTCCATGCTGGTGCTAATGAGAGCACTCAAAGTCATGAAATGATCCTCTCTGTGCATAGCTCTGTGTTGAATTAACAGAGGTGAAGAGATAAAAAATCCCAGTCAGAATCTTAAGAAATTTGTCATCATTTCATTTGAGTGGTATGTCATGTGAAGGTTAAAAAAGAATGGGGAGGGGCGTCAGATGGTGGGTTAGTGGTAAAGCATGACTTTATCCAAGACACTTTCCCATGAAAAAGTTCCCAATGAACTATGGAGACTCCCTCCCCACACCCGAGTATGCTGAGCACACACTTGCCCATGATCCAGGGCAGGCTTCAAGTTGGGGATGGATTAGAGTATAGATAACCTGTTGGGTAGTGCTGTCTCTCTCTCTCTCTCTCTGGCTCATGAAATTAATTAATTAAGCAAACAAACAAATAAAAAATAGTAGGAATGAGCTGCACTGTTCTATAAGAACAAAGGGCATAGCCAGCACTATAGGAAGAAGCACAAAGGATAGAGAAAACCTTCAGTTCAAAACGCCTCTGAGGGTGAGTCGCAAATGCTTAAACTGGAGATAGAGCTGGACGTTATATTTCACAGGAGGATTTTTGAACTTTTTTTCCCCTTAAACAGTGTATAACCCCAAACACAAGTTTTCTAATAATTTAGTATTAATTATTTACAGAGAGAGGAGAGTCTTTTCTTATATGTCATAGAAGAACAGAATCAAGGAAAGACCACAAGGGTTTGGAGGCAGTATTTTGATTGTCAGAGGAGTCCGAGCATTTGCAAATAGTTGAATCTCTGACAAAGACGGCAAATACATTTCATAAAAACATAGACACACACACACACACACACACACATTCTGTGTGTCTATAATATCAGCATAAACCATATAACTGTACCTAAGTATGTAATTCCTGTCGGTGTGTTGGTGTGTTTATAAATACACATGTATCTCTACTGCCTTTTGTTTGGGTTTGCCAGGCCCACTGTGACCTAGACTTAATTTGCAAATTCTGTGCAGTTCAAGAATCTGCAGGTTCTGGAGATAAAAAGCCTTGTACCTCACATGACTCCATCTGGCTTTGATTTGCCTTCGTCTGAAGAATTAGTCAGTTGTTTGGATAACCTCACAGATGGCTGTCTCTGACCAGCTTATCCTAGAATGAACCTCGGCTACTTCCATTAACATGATGAAAGCGCACAGATTCCAAACATTTATTTTATATAAAGCCTGTGGACACCTGGAAAAATTAATGAAAATCTAGGGAATGGAGAAAGGAGAGGGGTTTATAAAGTAGCAGCATAAACACATTCCTATGAAATATTAAGGATCCTTATTCTTAAAGGTCAGCTTTTTTATTTACCGTTGGGGATGTTTTTCCATTAACTAACCATTTTGCTCACATGGAAGAGAAGAGAAAATCTCATTACATTCTCTCTACCCTTTTCTCATCTGTGGCCATCTTCCTCACCTCTCAGTGTTAACACTCAAAAATTCAAATTCTCACACTAAATCAAAGAGCAAAGTTACTGCTTCTAGTTCCTTCAATGAACAACTTTCCTGGGCCACATCTTAGTACTGATACACCTAAGGCCTCACCAGGAGAAAAGGGATACATAAAAACACACAAATAGGTTAGTTGGTGGCACAGCAGGAATATGCCACTCAGTGATTCTGGATCCATGTGGAAGATGGTGTGTTCAGTTCCCAGCTGACCCATACACACTTCACAGGTGTGCTTGTGACTGAGGAGGAGATTGCAACATGCGGCTCTGTGGAGGGTGCCCTCTTTCCTTTTGTCTCTCTCTCACTCTCTCTGTCTCTTACTCTCATGAAGTAATTTTCTAAAATATAAAAATAAAATCAACTGAGCAAGTAGATCTGCTCTCTTCAGGAGGAAGCTATGCTTCATTTTTTCAGAAAAGGATAGTACGCTAACCCTGTATTCATAGGAAGATGTGTATTTTCATTGATCAATCTAACATGTCCCAGTCTATCAGGAACTTTTCTATTCTTTTTTTTATTTTTTGTGTTGCTTCATTGACTTTTATAACACTCTTATAGTAAATTCTCATTAATATTCTAATTGTATAGTAAAATAAATGAAAGAAAGATACAAGCTAAATAGTTTTCCAAAGCTCTGCCTCGGTGGGGCTCAGTCCTGAGCCAAGTCTCTCTCTAGGGTTTTATATGTTAGATGCCCACACAGTCACATAGTTTGCAGAGTATAGGGACAGAAGCAGATATGCATGGAACTTCAAGGTTTCCGTAGTTCAATCCAGATTACCTGCATAAGTCATTTTAGGAAGAGGCAGAGAATGAAATAAGTGTAACTCTCAAGACTAAGAACTGAGAAACTTTGAAGGTAGACATCCTTAAAGTAAGTGAGGTGGTGAATGATGGTAGGGCTGCATCTCTCTCCACCCCATTTCTAAGTCATATTCTAAGAGGGGAGTAGCTTCCCTGAACCCTGTGGAGGAGACAGGTGAGGAGCTCCCAGTCATCACCAATCACAGGACCTACATGAGTCGAGAAGGCAGGTCCTCTCATGCCCAGGCTCTGTCTCACACATAAGGGGCAGAGCCAAAGGCCAGAATAAAAAGGCCTCAGGTCAGGATACCTCCATCTGCTCACCTCCTGAGGTGCTGACGAACCCTGTGTGTGCTGTCTGAGATCCCGGTAAGTGTCCATTGGAAATGGGAGCAGAAGCTTCCACAGAGGAAGGCTCAGGATGAGCAGAACTTTGGAGGCTGGGGTTCCTATTATTAGCAAGAGGGACGGCCCAGGAGGATGGCGCAAGGAGCAAGCTAGTGGACTGCAGGGCGCGAGGAGTCTGTCATTGCTCCCTGTGCTCTGATGAAGTCAATAGATCTCTACTGTCTGGAACTCTGAGAATGAGGGAATGAAAATACTGGCTGTTCTGATAACCCAGAAGTTTCAGGGAGTTTATTTTTGAGATGCCTCTGTATCCTTATAAGGTACAATTTAGAGACAACGATTCTCAAAATAAGGAGAGGGTCAGAGGAATGTTTGGAGACTGATGCATGTGTGTGCATGGAGACTGAGAATTCATTTTAAAGCCCCAAAGTTGAAAATACAAGAAGTACACTAATCTACAGGTCAAAGTAAGAGATGGTGTTGCTGAGAACATCAGAACTGGGCTGTGAGTGAAGGGACCTTTGTATAAAACTCCCAAGTGTTCTCAAAGAGCTTGCCTATGATATCACTGCTATGCTGACCAGCGAGCCATGAGACCCTTTTTGAGACCTTTCTGCATTATTACATGTGTGCAACTTGAGTGATGTTATCAATGTTTTTGGAAGTATTTACTGTTTATTTTCTAATTAGCTTAATTTCCAATGATTTTGTACTTTAAAAAATGTTCTAAACATTGGGAAAAAAAAACTC
Organism: Tupaia tana; assembly: GCA_026018925.1. Classification (NCBI taxonomy): domain Eukaryota; kingdom Metazoa; phylum Chordata; class Mammalia; order Scandentia; family Tupaiidae; genus Tupaia; species Tupaia tana. Next base: position 94,205,077 of record JAKSZU010000004.1, read on the forward strand.
AAACAAACAAACAAAAAGAAAAAAACAACTCCATGAGCTCTCATATTCCTGAACCAGCCAGAAATGGTATGCTATCCTTTTCTGTTCTATCTCTACATATATAACTATTTAGGATGCTATTTTAAAAGCAAGCTGTTTTTTTCTGTGAAGAAAATGTTACCATCCTAAGACCAATTTAAGTGTTTGGTTGGAAAAAGCGTGTGTTTTATTTTTTTAAATATCATTTGGTCTCAATTTTCTTCTTAGTAAAAGAAATGATGATCTCTTCTTCAAAATGATAATATAACATTCAAAGGAGATCTTGTGAACGTAGTTGGTAATGTATTAGAAAGGATAACAGCATCAGAAATTTGTTTGCCACCGTTACTGATCCTAATCAATCCGGTCATTAAAATGTGCAGAGTAGACATGATGAAAGGACTGGAAGGGACAGGAGTGACCTCTGTGACCTGGCTCTGACTTGCTCTTTGACTCTCCCTCAGCTCCTGAACACCTGCCCGCCAAGATGTCCTGCCAGCAGAACCAGCAGCAGTGCCAGCCCCCTCCCAAGTGCACCCCCAAGTGCCCTCCCAAGTGCCCCACCCCCAAGTGCCCCCCAAAGTGTCCCCCTAAGTGCCCTCCAGTCTCTTCCTGCTGCAGCGTCAGCTCCGGGGGCTGCTATGGCTCCAGCTCTGGAGGCTGCTGTAGCTCTGGGGGCTGCTGTAGCTCTGGGGGTGGTGGCTGCTGCTTGAGCCACCACAGGCGCCACCGCAGGTCCCACTGTCACAAACCCCAGAGCTCTGGCTGCTGCAGTCAGCCCTCAGGAGGCTCCAGCTGCTGTGGAGGGGGCAGTGGTCAACATTCTGGAGGCTGCTGTTGAAGTGGATTCTGATCCTGGAAGACAGAATTTGGAACAGCAAACTGCAGAGGACATCATCTTCCTTCTCCTCTCTTCCTCTCCACCTTCCCGGGCCTGACTGAGAGATACCAGGGAAGACTCTTAAGTTGTAAAGAGCATATCTCCTCCCTGGGATTCAGAGATTTAGATCGTGTCCTGATCTCTATCTCTGGCATTGATCTTGTCTTGGTGATTGCACTCCCATCCCGTGTCAAAGTCCCTAACTTGCTCATGACTCATCTTCTTATGTGTGTTCCTGAGTGATTAAAATAAGGAATCAGTTCAGCATCTTGTAGAAGTTCTCATTCTTTTAAAGTGTATATTGTTATCCTCACTCTATCCTCTGCTAGAGGTGCCCCTGAAATCTTCAAGGCCAGAGGGCACTCTAGATTGAATTAAAGTTGATGAGGCAGGAGCGTGAAAAGGAATTGCTCTCAGCTCCTGGCTGAGATGTCATCTGGTCTATGCTTCTGCCTCTATGCAGGACAATACCCAAACCCTCAGCTGACCTGATTTTGATGAAGGTGATGAATCAACAGCATGACTGTGTTCAGGAAGGCTAGAATGTAAGTGTTAGCTGAGACCTCATGACCTAGCTAATTGATTAATACAAACACCTTAACTAGCAAGGCATTAACTTTCTGAGGGTCAAAGTATCTTTTATGTTGTCAACATTTTACTGTCTCATGGAATGGAAGGAAACATAACAGATCTAACTGGAAAAGAGTTTAAACTGAGTTGTCATTCATCTCTGTGCTTCACAGATAGCACTGGGTAAATTGGTGAGTTTTGTTTTGTCTACTCCATTTCAACAATCCCTTCACAATTATAAATGAAGGCACTCATAAAACGTCGCAATAAAACCTGAAATCCTAATTAAAAAATAGGAAAAGGACTTGAATAGACATTTATCTAAAGAAGACACGCCAACTGGTGACGTGATATTTAAAGCAACTGGATCCCACATGACCAACCACGTAGTTGGATTCCCAGACTTGACAGCTTGAAAATCACACCAGGAAACTCCCAGGTGTGTGTTGGGGTTTTGAGGCTTCCATTCTTCCGTGTACTGCATACCCTGGATTTCTCAGAGTTTTAGCTATAGTGGAGAGTCAGCCTCAGTGGAACAGATTGACAGAGCTGCTGGCAGAGTGTAGTTTACCTCCACTTACCCCCCCTTTAAATTCATGGGTGTGCATGTTTTCAGGGTCCCATTCTTCCCTGGGTCCTGCATCATTGGATTTCTCCAAGTTCCAGCTACAGTGGAGAGTTAGCCTCAGTGAGACACTAACATCAGACTTCTCAACAGAAACAGTGCAAGCAAGGAAAGAATGGGAAAAATATAATCACAGCATTAACAGAATAACAATTTCAACCAAGAATACTATGCCTGGAAAGATTATCCTTTATATGGAAAGAAAAGCTAAAAATATTTTCAGATTAAACAAACCATGAAAGAATTTACCAACACTAGACCAGCTCTTCAAGAAGTACAGAAGGGAGTGCTATACCAAGAAAACTGGAGACAGACAGAAATAAGAGAACAAAAAAAAAATTAATCAAGAGAATGGCTAGCAAGATGGCAGGGACAAGTCAGAAAAAATCATTAATAATCTTGAATGTTAATGAATTAAATTTTCCAGTCAAGAGACAGAGACTGGCTTAATGGATTAAACACAACAACAAAAAACCCAGAAAGTATCTATTTGCTGCCTAAAAGAAACCCACTTTATGGATAAAGACATACATAGACTAAAAGTGAAGGGTTAGAAAAAGGTCTTCCATGCAAATGGAAACCAAAAAATGGCTGGAGCTGCGATACTGACAAAATAGACTTTACAACAAAAACTAAGAAGAGAAAAAGAAGGAAGTTATATAGTAGTACTAAAAGGGCTAATTTACCAAGAAGATATAGTGCTTATAAATATCTATGCACCCAACTCAGGAGCACCCAAATACGTGAAGAAAAGACTGCTGGATCCAACAGAAGAGACAGACTGTCACACACTAATTGTTGGGGCTCTCAACACCCCACTGTCTCCTTTGGACAGATCAGATAGACAAAATATAATTGCAGATCTATGGAACCTAAGCAATAGCATAAATCAAATGCACTAGACAGACATCTATAGAACTTTCCATCCAAAAATCACAAAATACATTTTTCTCATCCCAGCATGAACCTTTTCAAAGACTGACCACATGACAGGGCATAAAAACAAGCCTTTATAGATTCAAAAGCATAGAAGCATCTTCTCCAACTATAATAGAATTAAACTTGATATTGATTTCAGAAAGAACCCTCAAAAATACAGAAATGTATGGCAACTAGACAATCTACTCCTGAATGACTTTACAACCACTGAAGAAATAAAGACTGAACTTGAAAGATTCCTTGAAACCAATGATAACAAGTACATGAATTTACATAACCTATGGGACACAGTAAAAGCAGTCCTAAGTGGTAAGTTCATTTCAATCAATATGCAAAGAAAGACAAATGGACAACCTAACCACACACTTTAGAAAACAGTAAAAACAAAACAAAAACAAAAACAAAAAATAAAAACAAAATAAAAAATGGGATAAAAGAAATAATAAAGATTTGAGCAGAAATAAATAAAATTGAGACTAAATGAGCTACACAGAATATAAATGAAACCAAAATCTGGTTCTTTGAGAAGATGAACAAAATTAACACACCATTAGGTATAACAATTACGAGGAAGAGAGAAATTAACCAGATAAATAAAATTCACAATGGAACAGGCAATATTACAACAGACATAACAGAAATACAAAACATTATTAGAGAATGCTATGAGTGAATATACGCCAACTAACAAGAAAATCTGGATAATATGGAAAATTCATGGATACATATAATCTATCAAGATTGAATCAGGAAGGGACCAGCAGTTAGCGTAATGGCTATGTCGCTGGACTCCCACGTAGTCGACCGCGGTTCGAGTCCCGGACCCGGCGGCTTAAACTCACGCCGGGCGCGTGTGCGTGCGTGCCCAAGATCCCACGAGGAGAATGGAGGAGAAGGGATTGCGGCGTGGCCATCCCCCCTGGGGGGTGATTTCCTGCTTTCTGTCTCTCTGTCTCTCTCTGTCTGTCTGGCGAGCGCACACGCCCTATAGCAAAAACCTCTCCAAAAAAAAAAAAAAAAAAAGGAAAAAAAAAAAAAAAAAAAAGAAAAAGAAAAAAAAAAAGATTGAATCAGGAAGATATAGAAAACTTGAATAGACCCATAACAAGCAATGAGATTGAACTGGTAATAAATAATCTCCCAACAAACAAAAGACCAGATCTATACCTTATCTTCACTTCTGAATTCTATAAAACCCTTTAAAGAAGAGCTAATTCCCATTCTTCTCAAACTATTTCTAAATATCCAAAATGAAAGAACCCTTCCAAATTCATTTTATGATGTCTCCATCACCCTCATCCCCAAAACAGACAAGGACATAACAAAAAAGGAAAACTGCAGAACAATATATCTGATAACTATAAATGCCAAAATTCTCAACAAGGTAATAGCAAATCATATTCAATGACACATCAAAAAAGATGATACATCATGACCAGGCAGGCTTTATCTAGGGATACAAGTATGGTTCAACATACACAAAACCATAAGTGCAATACACCATATTAATGGGAAGAAAGATAAAATTCATGGTCATATTGGGACCAGCAGTTGGTGTAATGCCTATGTCACTGGACTTCCATGTAGTTGACCGCGGTTCGAGTTCTGGACCAGGAGGCTTAAGACTCATGCCGGGCGCGTATGTGTGTGTGCACAAGATCCTGAGAGGAGAATGGAGAAGAAGGTATTGTGGCATGGCCATCCCCCCTGGGGGGTAATTTCTCACTTTTTATTTCTCTGTCTCTCTCTGTCTTTCTGGTGAGCGCATGTGCCCTATCTCAAAAACCCCTCCAAAAACAAACAAATGAAAAAACCATGACCATATCAATTGTTGCAAAAAAATTTTTTTTACAAAATACAACATTTCTTCATTATTAAGACCTTCAGCAAAATTACCATAGAAGGGACATTTATCAACACAATAAAAGCCATATATGAAAAATCCATAGCTAACATACTGAATGGGGAAAAGCTGAAAGCTTTCCCACTAAGACTGGCACAAGACAAAGCTGTCCACTTTCTCTACTCTTTTTCAATATAGTACTGGAAGTCTTAGCCAACGCAATCAGAATAGAGAATAAAATAAAAGACATTCAAATAGGAAAGGTGAAGTGAAGTTATCCCTATTTGCAGATGACATGATTTTATACATAGAAAATGAAAAGAATACACACACACACCAAAAAATAAATAAATAAATAAATAAAATAGAGAGAGAGATAAGCAGTCAACTGATTTTTTTACAGTCAATCCAGTGAGAAAAAAGAAAATCTCTTAAGCAATTGGTGCTGGAAAAAATGGATATCCACCTGCAGAAACATGAAACTGGCCCCCTATCTCTTATTGTTAACAAAAATCAGCTCACAATGGATATTAAGGCACTAAACCAAAGACTTCAAACTGTAAAACTGCTGGTGGAAAACATAGGGGAAACTCTTGGAGACGTTGGAGTAGAAAAAAGACTTCTTAAATAAGATGCCTAAAGCACAGGCTATAATCCCAAAAATAAACAAGTAGGACTTCATTAGATTAAAAAGTTTATGAACATCAAAAAAAATAATTAGAATAAAGAGGAACCTTTGGATCCAAGAATATATTTGCAAAGTATGCCTCAGATAAGGACCTGATAGCCGGAATGTACGGGGAATTCAGCTTACCCACCAAAAATAATAACAACAACAATAATAATAAAAAGCCCAATGAAAAGATAGGCAAATGAGCTGAACAGACAAGTCTCAAAGGAAGACATATGAATGGCCAAAAAGCATATGAAAAAAATGCTAAATGTCACTTCTCATAAGGGAGATGCAAATTAAAACTACAATGAGGAACCATCTAAACTCAGTCAGAATGGCTAAGATTTAAAAAAGAAAGAATGAAAAGGGCTGGCCAGGCCATGGTGAAAAGGGAACTCTCCTATGCTATTGGTGAGAATGTAAATCAGTCCAGTCACTGTGGAGAACAATATGGAGATTCCTTAAAGACCCACAAATGGAACCACAGATCGAGCAATTCCACTCCTAGGTATCAACCCTAAGGACAGGAATATACTCAGTTGAAAAAGCACTTACACATCCATATTTATTGTGGCATTATTAACAATTGCTAAGACACGGAACTATCCTAAATGTCCAAGAACAGATGAACAGATTGAAAAAGTATAGCGCATATACACTACGGAATATAACTCAGTTATAAAAAAAAATGAGGCCCTGGCATTTGATAGAAAGTGAACAAATATGGAAGATCTACTAAGTGAAGCAAGGTAGATTATGAAAGAGAGGCACTGTATGTGCCCACTTAATATATACTTAATGTTGGCATTCTATGGCAGAAACTGAGAGACTGGAAGGTATGAAAGCATGGAGAGCAATAGTGATACTAAAGACAGTTCATGAGGGTGGAAAATGAGGGGGGATGGTGGGAGGAAGGGAGTCAAGGAAAAAAGAAAGAAGCAAAACACTTTAGGGACACAAAAATGAAAACTTAGCTGTTGATGATAACCTATACAGTAATATCTTTGACTGAACCAATATACAGAAAACCTATTTGGTATATTGTAATGATACACAGTGATGGAAGGTTAAAAAAAAAAAAAAAAGATGAAGGGAAGAAAGACCTTAAAAGAAAGAAGAAAGAAAGAGAAAATAAAATCACAAAATCATACTAGGCGTGTGTGTGTGTGTGTGTGTGTGTGTGTGTGTGTGTCTGCGTTCCAAATCCTGGCAATCCCTAGGGGACAGAGTTGGACATAGGAAGAGAAACAGAACTTGAAGGAATGATGTTCACTAGTGCTGCTTCAAGACCTTAGGGGGAAAACACAGAATTAAAGGGGGGAAAATCAAATATACAAAAATAATTTTTCTCCTGTCCCCTATCCCCATCCTTTGTTGACTGAGACCTCAGTGGCCACAAGCAAAGATGAGAGAGTCAACAGAACAATTATGACACAGCAAAAAAAATAAACCAGCCTATGGTAAGTTAGAGAGCAAATTCTGGATTTTTTATTTCAGTTCAGGCAGCAGATACAATAACATAAGATGTAGACAGACTAGGTCTGTACTTGGGAGTTTCCAGGATGACCATAGATATGGGGAAAGAGGTCTCTAAATATTTTTAGAAGAAATCTTTGGGGGCTCCTGGATTTCAAGACAAAAGAATCCTCTTGGTCAGAACCCAGATTTCTCACCAAGTCCTCTCAGCAACACCAGCAGGTCCAAAAGGAGGAGCAACGAAAAGAGGGAATATTGCTCATCTGCTTCACTCGGGTCTCTTTTTCTCAGGCTCAGGGTCCACTTCAGCAGCAGCCTCCAGAGTGCTGACCACTGCCCCCTCCGCAGCAGCTGGAGCCTCCTGAAGGCTGGCTGCAGCAGCCAGAGCTCTGGGGTTTGTGGCAATGGGACCTGCGGTGGCGTCTGTGGTGGCTCAGGCAGCAGCCACCACCCCCAGAGCTGCAGCAGCCCCCAGAGCTACAGCAGCCCCCAGAGCTGGAGCCACAGCAGCCCCCAGAGCTGGAGCCACAGCAGCCCCCGGAGCTGACGCTGCAGCAGGAAGAGACTGGAGGGCACTTAGGGGGACACTTTGGAGGGCATTTAGGAGTGGGGCACTTGGGAGGGCACTTGGGGGTGCACTTGGGAGGGGGCTGGCACTGCTGCTGGTTCTGCTGGCAGGACATCTTGGCGGGCAGGTGTTCAGAAGCTGAGGGAGAGTCAAACAGTCTAGTCAGAGCAAGTCACAGAGGCCACCCCTGCTTATTCTTGTTCTTTCAGCATCATTTCTCCTCTGCACATTTTAATGATATGATTAGGATCGATTACAGAACACAAAACATTATATACCTATCCTTTCTAATATTTTACCAGCTGCTCTCAGGGACTTCCCTTTGAACTTCAGCTTACTAGAGATCATCATCTAACTTACCAAGTAAAACACTGAGATTAAATGATACATGAAAAATGTTAAGAACAATTTTTTATGTCATCCAAATATTGAAACTGTTCTATACAGTCTAATTTAGGATAGAAATATTTCGTTCATAAAATAAACTACAGTTAAAATAACATCCTAAATAGTTATGTATGTAGAGACCTACAAGATTGGAACAGAAAGGGATAATGACCGTTCCTGGCTAGCTCCGTTATTAAAGAGGAAGCTGAGAGAACATCGAGTTTTACGCAGTGGTCCCCTGACTCACAGCCCAGTGTTCTGATGTTCGCAGAAGCATCACAGCGGACTCAAGAGCTCCACTGGTTCTTGCACTTGTAGTTGACCAGCCCGCTCCTAGTTCCATTCTACTGGATTTTCCTTCTCTAATAATCGAAATTCCAACCCCCAAGGTCCTGGCCATCCTACCACCTGCTCTGATCTGAGCCTCCCTCTATAGAAGCCCCTGATCTTATTTCCAGTGGATACTTACCACGGTCACAGGCAGCAAAGAGTCTGTTAACACGTTAGGAGCTGAGTGGATGGAATTCTCTGATCCAAGGCCCTTTTATCCTGGCTTGGGTCTGCCCCACACAGTGTGAGACAAGGCTTGAGCATGAGAGGACCAACCTCCTACACCCACACAGGTCCTGTGACAGGTTATGACTGGATGCTCATCACCTGCCTGTTTCCATGGAGCACATAGGAAGTCCCACCTCATTTTCCTTAGAGCCCCACCTTTAGATCTTGCTCTTAGAGCTGAGAGTCCCAAGCCTTTCTTTTGTATTTTCCTAATGGTCTGCTTTATAGCAAAATTCACAGAAGTCTCTAAATGTCCATGATATGTCCCAGCCAGCCATCCTTGCAGATCGTGTGTGTGTGTGTGTGTGTGTGTGTGTATGTGTGTGCATGTGTGTCTATACCATCACACGTAAGTGCCTAGATTAGGAGTCTGACACATCTGGGACAGAATCCCAGTTCTACCACTTAATAGCTATGTGACTTTGTGAAAATCATCTTTTTTTTCTCATTCTTGGTTCCTGAATTTTAAAAGAAATGGTAGAAATTACTCTTCAGGGTGCTATGAGGTTCAAAAGAATCATGGAAAGGAAGTACCTGGTAATGGCATCGTAAACCTGAAAGTTTATAGAAGTCTTTTCCTGTTACTGCTTTGTTTCTGCACATGTACAAGGGTTGTTTGAAGGGTTTGTTTGTTTGTTAGCTTTGGATATTTAAAGTTTTAGGATATTAAGAAAAAGAGAAAGGCCAACGTGGCATGTAACACGTCCTTCCATGTCTGCAGGGCAATTTTAAAAATTATAATTAACAAGATGAAAGTAAATCATATGCAGGAGTAGTAAGTGAATGAAGCTCTGCCTCCAGGGGGAGGTAGAGATTGACACAGTAAGCCCAATATCCAGGTCATAATTGTCACAGAGAACCAGTATCTGATAAAATATGTGTTCTTGGACTTACAGATATTTTAGAGTTTACTATTTAACTGACCATATATTTGTGTATGGGAAGATAAATAGATATAGACATGGATGTTAATTAGATATAGATCTAGATATATAACCTACCTTCTCCTTTTATCATAGTATCAGATGTCTCAAGGTGTGTGGCCTTCCCAAAAGTCACACTTCACTTTACTTACTATCTTTAGAGTTTCTTCTTGATATTAAACTGCACTAAATCCAAAAATCGTTTCTCTACACCTTTTCCCACTCCAAGAAAAATTATCCCTGATCTTTAAAGATTCCGTGTTCAGGGTTTCATACTGTATTCTACATCACAGCTGGCATCCATTCCATTAACTGATCTGCAAGGTTCTACACATAAAACTTTACAATTTCCCCAGTTTCTGCTTTGCTCCCAAATAGAGCTGCCAAGATATACTGCGAATATTCTCTTCCTTCCTCCAACGTCATTTATGCTATGATATTTTTCTTTCTGAGACAGTTCGGTTCAAATCCCATTTGCTCCTTTATCTTTTATATGACATATCTCAGAAAATTTAATAAACCCTTCAACAGCTCATTTGTACGATGTATTTCCTATTCCTCTGCAGCCAACTCAGACAAGATTACAGCATATGGGTGGCTAATAGATTTTACAAAGTCTTGAGACTAGTATTAGTAAGACTATAGCTTGTGAATAGCTTATTCCACATGGCTTAAGTCATCCTCACAGGAGACCACACTCTGAGACAGGCACAGTGAGGTGTATAAGCCACATCACCTTGAGAGATCCAATGTGTCTCATCTGGGTGTAACATTTCTCAGATTGTTCCAATGGACTTAGTTATGGGGAAGTGGCCAGGACATCCATGCCTTGGTTCTCACAGGAGCCAGCTCCTAATTCCTAGAATGATGGGGTAAAGAGGTCAACTGGTCCATGCCTCTGCCTTGGGAAAGAGTAACACCCAAGCCGCCAATCGGCTTGGACTTTGGTGATGAGTCAGCAGTGTGGTGATAGCATCCCTAAGAATGAGCCTTTGGCCTGCGTATTAGTTATCGGTGGCTTTGGGACATTCGATAAGCATTTTTGTGTAACAAAGGCTTTCTGAGGTCACCTACTCATTCAAGGAGTCTGTTTCTTAAGTGATCATTCTCTCATCTTCTCAGGTAACTGAAGGGAACAGTGCTGAGATCTTATGGGAGAAAATTCACAGAGAATTAATTTTCCTCTGTGCCCTCCCACGGCCCTCCTTTCTGAGTTATGAGCTAGGACATTTATGAATTTAGGGATTTTTTTTTTTTTGGAAAGGTTTTTGCTATAGGGCGTGTGCGCTCGCCAAAAAGACAGAGAGAGCCAGAGAGATAGAAAGCGAGAAATCACCCCCCGGGGGCATGGCCATGCCGCAATCCCTTCTCCTCCATTCTCCTCTCGGGATCTTGGTCATGCACACACACGCGCCCGGCATGAGTTTTAAGCCATCAGGTCCAGGACGCGAACCATGGTCGACTATGTGGGAGTCCAGCAACATAGCCATTATGCTAACTGCTGGTCCCAATGAATTTAGATTTTTTTAAAGTTTATTTATCCATGTCTTCCATGAGTATGAGAGAGAGAGAGAGAGAGAGAGAGAGAGAGAAAGAAAGAAAGAAAGAAAGAAAGAGAGAAAGAAAGAAAGAAAGAAAGAAAAACAGAGAGACCACAGAAGGTTCTCAAAGCCATGATCCACCCCCAGCCTCATCCAGCTTCAGATCATGGGTACACACATGCTGGCGTATTTAGAAAGATCTCCAGACATGAACCCAAGACATTCCCATATAAATTAACCTTGCAGAGTATTGCATTTTACCACTGCGCCACCATATGTACCCCATGAATTTAGATCTTTTTACATTCATGCAGCTCTTTCTTTCAAATTATGAATGATGAAATAACATTATAAAAGTAAAAGAAAACATAAGTAATTATTTATTATTAAGTCAGAAAAATATGACATTAATAATATATGACGTTTTTAAGAATGTCGTGAACCTCATAATATATAAAAAAATTGAAAAATTAAATTATCTGTCATAAAATGTTGTATGACAAACACTGCTACATTTAGGATAAAAAGACAAATAGAGAAAAATAAAATGTATGCCCTAGGTAAGGGATTAATATCCCTAACAGGGATAAATCTTACAAATTTAAAAATTAGTAGCAAAAATCTCAAGGGACAAATATTACAGTTGATCTGTTCTCTCTTTCATACACATTCGTAAACACATACATGCAAATAAAATTTGGAGAGATGTTCAACTGTAATAGTGTTTGAACAAATGCAAAAAACAGTGAAAGAATATCTTGTGTTTGGACAACAGGCCATCAGATTATGTATTTCAAAATAACAATGGTTATAATACTAACAAGGCTTAGTACATGTGACAGTGTGTGGCAATGGACATTCATCTTTTAGTGTGGCAATATAAATTAGCACATATTTTATTGTGGCAATATAAATTAAATTATTCAGGATGGCAATGTGTACTTATTGATAAGGAATTTAAACTTACTATGAATATATACTTTCACATAATAATCATTCTTCTAGGTAATTAGCCTAGTAAAGTTAGGATGGAGAAGAGACAAATGCATAAGAATATCCTTTGTAGCAAATTAGATATAAGAGTTCAGCTGGCCAGTTGTAGCAGCGCAGTTGTAATGCAACATTTCTTAATGCTAAAGTCACATGGGAAGGTTCTGGGTTCACATTCCCAGGCCCTTCTATACTGGTTGGGCAGGGGCAGGTGCCCAGGATCCTCTCAGGCTAAGGCGCTAAGGTTGGAGTGTGCCATGAAATCCTTCCTGGGGTACTTGTTTCTCTATCCCTTGCTTGCTGTCTCTGTTTCTGCCTCTCATTGAAGAAATTAATAAATAAACATTTTTTTTTTTTCTTTCTTTCTTTTTGCTATAGGGCGCGTGCGCTCGCCAGACAGACAGAGAGAGACATAGAGACAGAAAGCGAGAAATCACCCCCCAGGGGGGATGGTCACGCCGCAATCCCTTCTCCTCCATTCTCCTCTCGGGATCTTGGGCACGCACGCACATGCTCCCGGCGTGAGTTTTAAGCCACCGGGTCCAGGACGTGAACCGCGGTTGACTACGTGGGAGTCCAGCGACATAGCCATTACACTAACTGCTGGTTCCCAATAAATAAACCTTTTCTGGGGAGAGATTTTTTTTTTTTTTTTTTTTGCTATAGGTTATGTGTGCTTGCCAGAAAGACAGAGAGAGACAGAGAGACAGAAAGTGAGAAATCACCCCCCAGGGGGATGGCCACGCTGTAATCCCTTCTCCTCCATTCTCCTCTCGGGATCTTGGGCACATACGCACTTGTGCCTGGCGTAAGCCACCAGGTCCAGGACTCGAACTGCGGTCGACTACGTGGGAGATCAGCAATATAGCCATTATACTAACTGCTGATCTCAATAAATAAACATTTTTAAAAAGAGTTCAGCAAGGTAGCAGGATATAAAATCCATATATAAAACAAAAATTATACTTTATAGCATCAGCAACACCACAGTGACAACTGTTTTATAAGAGAATCATCAATCATCAATGGGTGCCAAAACTGTTCTGCGTAATTTTTTGGTAAGATGTCAGTATTTAAGTAGCCTCAGAGTATTTCATTGTAAGTTAGTAATTCAGAGGAAAAAATAATAACTATGCAAAGAAGAAACAGCAAACATCAACTAAACCAGTGATCTAAGTTTTATAAACCAGGAAGGGGTATTATGTGAGGCTTGATAACGTAGTTTAAAACAGGCCTAGTGTAACTTTTCTCAGGTCCCTGAAAACATGTATAATCTGAATCTAATTAAGAAGAAACATTTCACAAACCCAGACAGAGAGAGATTCTGCAGGACTCGTGAATAGAGATCACTGTTATGAGAGGTAAGGACTGAGGAGCCTCACAGACTGGAGAAGACTGCTGTGGCGATAAAAGCCATGAGGGCTTCTGGGTTGGGTTCTGACTCAATGACATTTTGTTTGCTATAACATGTATTGTTGGAAAAAGAATCAGAATTTGAAGGTCTGTAGATATTACAGCTAGGAGAACCTGGAGTAGAGAACAAAGTAGGAGAATACAAACGACAGAAGTAGAAATAACAGTCAGTCAAAACGAGAGACAATGCAGATTTCTGGTTTTATTGTTTCACATCAGACTGGGATACACAAAAAGATAAGCTTGCAGAGGGACATGGGATCTGTCTTGGGCTTCCCAGGACAGCCACCATAAGAGAAATGGTCAGTAAATGTGGTTGAGGGATATTTAAGGCTTCTGGACTGTGAGACAGAAGGATCCTCTAGACCAGAGCTCGAAGTCCTCACCAAGTCCTCTTAACAACATGGGCAAGCCCAGCAGAAGGAGCAACAATAGGAGGAAATATTTGATCATTTGCTTCGTCCAAGATCCAGGTCCATTTCAGCAGCAGCCTCCAGAGTGCTGACCACTGCCCCCTCCGCAGCAACTGGAGCCCCCCGAGGGCTGGCTGCAGCAGCCAGAGCTCTGGGGTTTGTGGCAATGGGACCTGCGGTGGCGTCTGTGGTGGCTCAGGCAGCAGCCACCACCCCCAGAGCTGCAGCAGCCCCCAGAGCTACAGCAGCCCCCAGAGCTGGAGCTACAGCAGCCCCCAGAGCTGGAGCCACAGCAGCCCCAGAGCTGGAGCCACAGCAGCCCCTGGAGCTGACGCTGCAGCAGGAAGAGACTGGAGGGCACTTAGGGGGACACTTTGGAGGGCATTTAGAAGTGGGGCACTTGGGAAGGCACTTAGGGGTACACTTGGGAGGGGGCTGGCACTGCTGCTGGTTCTGCTGGCAGGACATTTGGAAGCAGGTGTTCAGGAGCTGCGGGAGAGACAAAAAGCAGGTCAGAGCCAGGTCGCAGAAGCTACCCCTGCGCCTTCCCATCCTTTCAGCATCTTTTCTAGCTCTTTTAACTTGATGAACTGTTTTAGCAAAGTTATGTATAATTAATTACTAAATTTATTTCTGTTTAGGAAATGCTCTTGAATTATTTCCTTTGATCTACATAATTTATTTTTAAGATAGTCAGGGATATCTTACTGTTTACAAAGGCATCTGATGCAATAAACTGTATTTTAAAAAACTGACAAAATTTAACATTTAGTAAGTGAATTAACATCTAGTAATTTTTTACGTTGTGCTTAACCAAAATCCTGAAACTGCATTTTAGAAAACTGGCGATATAAAATTTTTGTAACAAATAATAGCAAACAGATTCTAAAGAGTCTTAGAGTAACATCCTCAGTGGTGTTGTCCTTTCAAAACTTGAGCATGGGGGTCAGTAGGTGGCTTAGTGATTAAGGTGCTGGATCCTACACAGCAAACTCCGCAGTTCAAGTCCCAGACCCAGCAGCTTGAAAATTACATTGGGTGTATATGCATGCATGCTCAAAAATCCCAAGAAGAGGATGGGAGAAAAGGGGTTGTGGCATGGCCATCCCCCTTAGGAGATGATTTCTCATCATGCCCGGCCTCCTTCTCCAGCAAGCACACATGCACTGTGGCAAAAATCTAAAAACAAAACAAAACAAACAAACAAAAACCAAACTTTAGCATGAAGAACCATAAATGATCCTGGAGCCCAGTCTCATTGGCTCCCTTTGTTAATGAAGAAGCCAAAAAATGATATTTCTCATTCATACAGAGAATTTAAACTAGGCCTACAGGCTCTAGTCAGGGGCCCTGCCATTTTCAGTACACCAGGGCCTGAACACTAGTTCTTGATACAGTGATTCTCTTTTTTGTGTCCAAACTCTTAAAGAGATTCTCAATTCCAGTTTAGATGCATAGTTAGGTAGGTTTCAAAAAGCACTGAGTGGGTCCTCTGATGATCTCTTTCTCTGCTGCTTGATAACTACTATCCAGTTAATCTTTGCAAAGTGAGTCATGGTTTACTCTGCACAGCAGTTTGGTGCAGCACAAAGGCACAACCATCATGTTCTTGCTTGTGTTCCCAACTGGCCCACTCCCCTGCTCCCAAGCATATCCTTCCTCAGTCTTCCTGAGGCCTCTCTCCCTCTGTTCACATGAACCCAGACCCCAAGTCCCTGCTCAGTCTCTTTTCTACTCTGGTCTGAGCTTCCCTCTGTGGAAGACCTTGCCCCTATCCCCAGAGGCCACTTACCAGGGTCACAGAAAACAGATCTGTCAGCACCTCAGGAGGTGAGTGGATGGAGGTGCCCTGACCCAAGGCCCTTTTATCCTGGCCTTGGGTTCTGCCCCTGTGTGTGAGACAAGGCCTTAGAATGAGAGAACCTGCCTCCTACACCCACATGGTCCAGCTGCAGGTGATGACTGAGAGCTACTCACCTGCTTTCCTCCACAGGGCTCAGGGCAGGGAGCTAGAAATAGGACCGCTTAGAAATGGGGTGGGTGGAAAAACCTTTACCCTCATTTTTTGCCTTGCTCTCCCAGAGAATACTCCAAAATGTTAACTCAATGGCTCTAGGCAACTTGGTTTTAACCAAATTTTATGGAATCCTCCAACCCTTAACTGTCTCATAATTGAGTGTGTGTGTGTGTGTGTGTGTGTTTTGTGTGTTTGTGTGTGTGTGAATGTGTGTATGAACCCACATGTGTATACATTACAACTAAGAAACTAGTTAAAGTCAAACAGTTCTAGAGAGAATCCTGGTTCTGACACTTACTATCTACAAGACTATAAAAATCACCTCATCTTTCTTGTTCTTAGTTTGTCAACTCTACAATAGAGATAATTAAAATCTCTTCAGGGGATGTCTGAGTCAATGAGCTAATGCAAAAAAAAAAAAAAAAAAAAATGGCCTCTGGATGTAGTCGACCGTGGTTCAAGTCCCAGACCCGGCGGCTTAAACTCACGCCGGGCACATGTGCATGCATGCCCAAGATCCTGAGAGGAGATGGAGGAGAAGGGATTGCGACGTGGCCATCCCCCCCTGGGGGGTGATTTCTCGCTTTCTGTCTCTCTCTTACCAGGGCGAGCACACGCGCCCTATAGCAAAAACCTCTCAAAAAAAAAAAAAAATGGTCTCTGGTAGATAGTTTATAAAATGTTATAGTCTCTAAACAAATGCCAATATATTCATTTTTAAAAATTATAGCGGCTTGCTTTCTCACTTTCTCCTCTCTCTCTCTGTTCTTCTCTGGTCAAATTAAAATAAATAAATGAATGAATAAAGTAAGAAAAAATAATTCTTAAGAAAATGTTAAAAAATTATAGCTTCTTTTGAAGGGTAGTGAATCTGGTTAAAAGATACCAGGTCCTGCAGACCAACAGGAGACATGGCGGTTAAGGTGCTGGACTCCCACATGGCCAACGACGGTTCAAGTCCTGGACCTGGCAGCTTGCTTTCTCACTTTCTCTCTCTCTCTCTTTGGTGAGCACATGTGCCCTATAGCAAATTGACAAATAATAATAAATAAACTTAAAAAAGATAAGACACTTTTATTTCACTGAGGTTTTAATGAGAACATATAAAGGAATAAAGGGATGAAAGAGGGAAGTTTTATAAAGAGGGAGAGAGAGATGTCTTGACCGCTAATTAGAGTTAGAACTTAGATTTTCAGATTTTCCAGGCTATATGGGTGAGCTGAGGTGAAGTCCATAGACAAGGAAAAGAAAAATAGAAATTACAATGAGATTGTATGAGACAAGGGCATAGTCTGGTGTAATGAGCCAAGGAGAAGACCGCCTTAGTAGAGTGGAGGTGGAGGATGTTTAAGAATAGAAGTATCTAATATTTCATATGGTTTTTAATTTTTTGTTTTATAAGCCTGTATCAATTGCAATTGAGATGCTAGTGCCTAGGGTCCCAATTCAGTTATCCATATGAACATAATTTCTTCTTGAAAGAATATTGGGATTTTTCACACTTTCAGGAGATTAAGGAAGAGGATAAGAGTTTACATCTGGGATAAAATATCAAGTCAGAGAGGCCAGATGGTGGTGCAGTGGTAAAACATGACAATCAGGGCCGGCCCCATAGTGCAGTAATTAAGCACTGTGCAAAGAAAGCGAGATTCCACATTGTCTACCGAGGTTGAAGTCCCAGAAGAAGCAGCTTGAAAAATTTGTTTTACATGCACGTGCCCAAGATCCCAACAGAATGGAACACTGGAAAAATAAAGGTTGTGGCATGACCAGGCTCCTTTGGGGAATGTTTTTTCTCTCTCTGTATCTCTGTCTCTCTCACACACACATACTCTAACAATTTTTACAAAGGAAAACAAAAACAAAAACAAAAACGCCATGCTCTGTGAAGCTTATCCATATGGGAGGTTTCTGGGTTTGTGTCAGAGACCTCTCTGAGTAAGACAGGCTCACATCTGCCATGATCCGGAACTGACTAAAGCTGGGGGTGGGTTGTGGCATCAGGACCCTGTTGGGAGAGACTCCACCTCTTCTCTCTCTCTGCTTCTCTCACTTATAGAAGCAATAAATAACGACAAAAAAAAAAAAAAAAAAAAAAAAAAAAAAAAAAAAAAAAACAGGTAGTAAGTCAGATAACAAGACCCACATCTACAGTATTGCAAGAGTATTGAACAACTGAACTAATTTATCAGATGAAGGAGAACTAGAGCTGTAGATGATCATGTGAAGAAAGTTCATCTCCCTCCAGGCTTGATGAAGAACTCTGGAAGCCCTAGACCTTGAATGGATATGAATTTGGTCACGTCTAGGTGACTTTGTGCAGTATGAATTCCACTAACATGTGGTTGAGATATGTGTATGTGTCTGTATTTGTGTGTATTCCTGTATTTGTGTGTATTCCTACTTAGAAATATTACACAGACTATGAGAGAAACTAAATAGGTAAATATGTGTGTATATGTTTCACACACACACACACACACACACACTTCACCATATATTGTGTCTATTATAGAATTCACATATCTGTCAATATCTAGAATTGCCTTTTGTTTGATATCCTTTAAATTGCTCTGCCTCTCATCTGCTTTGTTCTTCCTTCACTCTTTTCCTTATTGGGCTCCAAAAATATGTCTCTGTCTCTTACTCCCAGCAAAAATTGCCCCAGACCATTAAAGGAATTTTACCCAGGAGTCTTGGATGAGTTCCAATCTCCATTGACTGGATTTGGAGGCCTGTGCCATGTCCAGCTGCATGGATCCAGTGCCTTGAGAAACAAAGCCCAAAATCTAAAATAAAAAAAAGTGGGGGTGATGGAAGAGCAGGGATTGAGGCATAACCATTCCCTATAAAGGATGCTTTCTTACTCCTCCCTCACATCTGCCTTTTTCTGGCTAGCACACTTGACCTCTGGCAAAATTTTAAAAATAAATAAATAAGAAAAGGAAAGAAAAAAACCACCCTCATCTTAAGCTAAAATAGCCCATTTTCTCTCTTTTTACTTTTTTTAAAATTATTTGTTTATTATCATTATTTTTCAGTTTTGGCCAGAGAGGTAGCAAGCTGCCAGGTCTGGGATTCAAACCATGGTTGGCCATGTGGGAGTACAGTGCCTTTTTTTTTTTTTTTTTGAGAGGTTTTTGCTATAGGGCGCGTGCGCTCGCCAGACAGACAGAGAGACAGAGAGACAGAAAGCAGGAAATCACCCCCCGGGGGGATGGCCACGCCGCAATCCCTTCTCCTCCATTCTCCTCTCGGGATCCTGGGCACGCACGCACACGCGCCCAGCGTGAGTTTAAGCCACCGGGTCCGGGACGCGAACCGCGGTCGACTACGTGGGAGTCCAGTGACATAGCCATGACGCTAACTGCTGGTCCCAGTGCCTTTAACTACCATGCCACTTGCCAGCCTCGTAAATAGCCTGTTTTCTTAACTTTTAATTTGTATCTCCCTCTTTAAAATGTAATGCTTCATTCAATTATCTATATGTTTCTAAAACAGTGCTGCTCAACTATAACTTGCTTTAGACATCTTATCTTTCAAATATAATTATGCTCGTCTTGATTCTTTAACTTGTGTATTTTATTTCTGTATCCCTTATCAGCTCCTAAAATAGGCCATCAATGAGTAATTAATTTAAAAACCAATCTATTAATGTTAGACTAACTGCACTTCGCATCTGACTTAAACCTTCATCATTAAAATTCTTACTCTGCGGCATCTGCGTTATACTGTACTAACCCTATCACCCTGCAGAAATCTGCCACTGAACTTCCTGGGTATGGCTCATGTTGTTGCAAAGAGTATATGTAATGAGAGAGTAGTAAAGATATTGATTACTCAGCTTACATTGGCAGTTCGATCAAGAAGCCCAGCCCATTCATTCCAAAGATGACAAAGATTAGAAGTTATTTTTTCCATGCTGTTGCCACCACAAAGGCAGCACCTAAACCATCAATTAATCTGACACGGGGTTAGGTAATAAGGGAGCAATGTGATGAAGCATCACAAAGACTGTTTCTTCACACTGGGTGTCAGATCTCAATGGCCTGAGTGCAAAGAAATGATTTTCTGAGAGAGGGTGTTTCTTATGTGGTCAAGCTCTTATAATCGCAGGGCATAGGAAGAAAGAATGCTGATAGCTGGGGAGAATTAATTCAGACTTAGTGAATTATATACTCTACATCCCAGAGCCAGTGCTATACATGGTGATTTTTAATTTGTTTCTTTCCACTGTAAACCCCTGTTTATAATAGCAACAACAAATCAATGCATCAAAATTACTAGAAGAATATATACTGAGTTTTTTTAAAAATAAATATTGGGTTGTCAGGAAAGTCATGATACATTTTTGCATAGAAAAGTATG
Organism: Tupaia tana; assembly: GCA_026018925.1. Taxonomy (NCBI): domain Eukaryota; kingdom Metazoa; phylum Chordata; class Mammalia; order Scandentia; family Tupaiidae; genus Tupaia; species Tupaia tana. Next base: position 94,225,279 of record JAKSZU010000004.1, read on the forward strand.
TCATCACTTTTCTGACAACCTAATAGATAATAAAATATTTCAAGCATTACAAAAACTATTAATACATATCATCATATAGTAAAGAAAAATACTATGTGACAGCATAATTTAAAAAAAGATTAAAAAACAACTGGATGAGGAAAACTAAAATACACAAGTAGGAATAGTATTAAAAGCTATAATAAACTGTAAACCTTAAAATTTTTATAGAAAACAGGGACCAGTAGTTGACATAATGGCTATGTTGATGGATTCTCATGTAGTCAATCATGTTCAAGTCCTGGACCTGGTGGCTTAAACTCACACTGGGCGCATGCGCAGGCATGCCAAAGATCCCGAGAAGAGAATGGAGGAGAAAGGATTGCTACATGGCCATCCTCCCTGGGGTGGGGAGTGATTTCTCGCATTCCATCTCTTTGTCTCTCTCTATCTTTCTGACAGGTGCACTCACCCTATAGGAAAAAAAGTAAAAATAATATAAATAAATCTATTTACAAATAAGTGAGCAAAGGGCATGAACAAACAGCCTAGGAAGAATTCCAAATGACCAAAGCATCTTGAAATATATTGTCTCATGTTTATGCCTATAAATAACCAAAGAATTACATATAAAACAAGGACCAGTTTTCAGGTATGGGATCTATCAGGTTTATTCCTTTACTTTGGACTGGGAAAAAAAAACCCTAAAATTAATAACAAAACTCAGTATTGCTGCAGATGACAAGAAATGGGTTTTATGCTTGTTGGAAACATACTTTGGCATAACTATTCTAAAAGGATATATAGTAGTTCATTATCCAATAAATAACTATTATTTTGAATACAATTTAAAAATATAAAATGAGCATAGTTGTTTGTAATAAAAGATGTATTCACAAGAATTATTACTCCAGGAAATTAAAATAACAGTAAGAGTGAGAAAAGTTGCAAGATATAAGATCAGAAAACAGAATAAATTAAATTTATATTAACCAGCCTGAAATAATGCAAAATATAATTTTAGAAATTGTTATTTGAAAGAGCAAAAATAAATAATGTCTGTAAAATGTACATAAAATATATATTTTACACTAAACTTGTAGTTTAGTGTACTACTTAGAGCATAGTAGTGTACCACTTACAACATAGTGTAGTGTACATTACACTATAAGTTTAGTGTAAAATATAATTGATAAAATGATAGTTTATTAAAAGACATTACAAAATACCAAAATTAATAGAGAGATATACAATATTCATGGATGAAAAATAAATTATTATAAAAGATGACAGTCCATACTTTCAACTAATCCTTCAACTAATACGTGTACACAATAAAATTTCCATCAAAATTCTAATTATTTTTGTTTTATTTTTATTTATTTTCAACTTGATAGACATGAAAACTAATACTAAAGATAAATGAAAGAATAAAAGTCTAGTAATCACCAAAACAATCTTAACGAATGATAAAACTTACATTATTAAATATCACAATTGATTATATACCTATGATAATTAAGGCACTAGGATCACTCTTATCTAGACATTGCCAAAAAAATGAATTATCAGTCCAGTTATAAATTGACATATATGTAGAAAATTGTTTATGACAGAGGAGGTATTTCAGATTAGTGGGAAAGTGAGGTCTTTAATATGATACTGAGATAACTGCATATTCATTTGGAAAAATATTTAAATAAATATAAAATGTATAGAAATGTATTTCTGAATTGAATAAGAGCCTTAATTTAGAAAACAAATTACAACTTTTAAAAGATAATAGAAAAGAACATATTTCTGGTCCATGAACAGTTGAGATTTCTTAAAATCATGAAAAGTGCAAACAATACAGTTATTATTGCAAAAATTAACTTACATTAAAAATAAAGCACCTGGTCATTAAATGCCACCATTAAAACACAAACAAAAAAATAACTTATTGGGAAAAATAACCACCACATATTTAATAGAAGAACATTAATAACTAGGATATGTAAAGATCCTATTAGAAAGAGATAAACAAATAGAAAAACAGTTTTTATTAAGGAACAGACAAGTACATAAGAGGACTTTTAAATAACAAATAAACATAAGTAGAAGTTCATGGGGCCAGATTTTGGCTCAGTGGTAAAACATAACGCTCTATGAGGCGATACCACATGAGAAGGTTCCTGGTTCCAGTCTACAGACCTCCCTGAATTCATGTGGCACCTACTTTCCCATGGCCCAAGGCTGGCTGAAAGCAGGGGGTGGATTACATCAGGACCCTGTTGGAGGGTGCTGATTCCCTCTCTCTTTCACCATGGAATGAATAAATAAATACGTAAGTAAATAAACTTGGGGGTGGGAAGATGCTCATGATTATTACAAAGTAGGATGCATACATTAAAACTAGCAAAATACCCATTCTCATCCATCAGATGGCGATTATTTCAGTTTAGCAACAATGTATGGCAAGAGTGATTTTTATATACCATAGGTGGAAATAGAATTCAATAAAGCAATTTGGAGAGATGGGCAAGATGTAAAATTTAACAATTTTACTTATAGATAGTTAGCTTAGAGAGACTATCCCACATAAATACAAACAGACATTCTATAGCTGTAATAATTATACAGTGAGTAGGGGAAACATCCTAACTGTTCATCCAAAAGAGACAAGGTTAAAAAAAAATGCTGCACTCATAAAATAGAAGCTATATAATTGTAACAATTAATAAACTATAACTGTACAGATTAACTTGAATAACTTACAAAAAGAATGTTTAAAGACAAGAACATGTCAAGAATGAGTGCCTCAAGTTTGTGGCCACTTCTATAAAGCTGAAACCATGCAAACTATAATATATATTGTATCAGGGTTACCCATGTGAATAGAATTTGAAGAAATATATAACAACTTGGTTAAACCAGGTTTTATGGGGTCACTAAGCAAGAAAGAAAGTGGTGGGAGCCCACACTCCAAGCATAAGACATGAGAACCCTCAGGGCAGATACCCTCCAGGGAGAACTAAGTGAAAAATAATGGAAGGGATTTCCCACTCCACTCCCATTTCTAAGCCACTCTATTCCTAGCTGGGAGCCCCTGCCCTGATTCCCTTGAGGAGGCAGGAAAGAGCACATAGTCATCATCTGTCACAGGACCCATGTGGGTGTAGGAGGTGGATCCTTTCATGCCCAAGCCTTGTCTCACACACAGGGGCAGAGTCTAAGGCCAGGATAAAAAGGCCTTGGGTCAAGAGAACTCCATCCACTCACCTCCTGAGGTGCTGATAGATTCTGTGTTGCCTGTGACCCTGGTAAGTGTCCATTGGGAACAGGAGCAGAGGCTTCTGTAGAGGGAGACTCAGACCAGAGCAGGGGTTGGGGAGGCTGGGCAGGGCCTTGAGGGCTGGGGTGGTGTCAGCATTCATTTTAGCAAAGGAACAAGTCGAAGGATGACTGAGGGGAAGGTCAATGAAGACAGACTGGGGACATGAGGAAGAGTTGTGAGACTATAACTTAGTGCTCTAGAGGGATAAAATTGATCCCTAGTGTTGGACCTCTCTACCGAAGGCATTGAACATTGACCAGACTAACCTCTGTTTTCCAAAAGGGAAGTTAACTTTGAAACAATTGTCCTTTCCTGGAAAATTGAGATGAGAATGGTGGTTCCTAGCCAGTAGAGAGAAAATCACAGCTAACTGACTTGCTTAAGCAGTCAGATTAATGGATACGTAGAGTAGACACAACCAAAATTTCCAGATGAGAGGTTCTTTGAGGTGGTTTGAGAACATCAGAGCACTGGACCACAATAGGAACATGGTACAAGTCCCAGTATAAATATACGACATGTTTACTCAGTTCTCTCAGGCAATCTCCAATATACTTTGCAATTGTGAACTCCATATTCTTACAAGATAAAATGCTCTAGGAAATTTTTCCGAGAGGAAATGACTGTTTCCCCTAGTGAAATGATTTCATTTCTAAACTACTTCCTCTACTATTTTCATAAATCATGTGCATAATTTCAGTAGTGTGTCTCTTTTACATATGATATATTTGATTTTAAGAATGTTTTCCTAACATCTTTTGCCCTTACTTTTCTAATTATAAAAAACTGGAAATGCCTTATGACTGGATAAGTAAGAAAATAAGGTTTGGGGACCAGCAGTTAGCATAATGGCTATGTTGCTGGACTCCCATGTAGTCGACCACGGTTCGAGTCCTGGACCCGGTGGCTTAAACTCACACTGGGCGAGTGTGCGTGCGTGCCCAAGATCCCAAGAGGAGAATGGAGGAGAAGGGATTGTGGTGTGGCCATCCCCCCTGAGGGGGGTGATTTCTCGCTTTCTGTCTCCCTGTCTCTCTCTGTCTCTCTGGCGAGCGCACGTGCCCTATAGCAAAAACCTCTCTAAAAAAAAAAAAATTAAAAATAAGGTTTGAAGGAGAGCATGTACGAGCAGTTGGAAAACGATTATGGATAAAGAAACTTTCAGTGATTAGTTATCTGCAGCAAAATCAAAATGAAGGAAATAATACTGATACTGAAAGGACAAGAATAAGAAGAGGTGACCTCATTGGCTTGGCTCTGACTTCCTGTTTGTCTCTCCCTCAGCTCCTGAACACCTGCCCACCAAGATGTCCTGCCAGCAGAACCAGCAGCAGTGCCAGCCCCCTCCCAAGTGTACCCCCAAGTGCCCTCCCAAGTGCCCCACCCCCAAATGCCCCCCAAAGTGCCCCCCTAAGTGCCCTCCAGTCTCTTCTTGCTGCAGCGTCAGCTCCGGGGGCTGCTGTGGCTCCAGCTCTGGGGGCTGTTGTGGCTCCAGCTCTGGGGGCTGCTGTAGCTCTGGGGGCTGCTGCAGCTCTGGGGGTGGTGGCTGCTGCCTGAGCCACCACAGACGCCACCGCAGGTCCCACTGCCACAAACCCCAGAGCTCTGGCTGCTGCAGCCAGCCCTCGGGAGGATCCAGTTGCTGCGGAGGGGGCAGTGGTCAGCACTCTGGAGGCTGCTGCTGAAGTGGACTCTGGCCAAGAAGAACAGACTTGAGTGAAGCAAAAAGCCAATATTCTCTTTTCTTGCATATCTTGCTGGGCCTGCCCTTGTTACTGAGAGGACTTGGTGAACACTCTGATCTTTGGTCCAGAGGATCGTTCTGTCTCGGAGACCAGGAGCCCAAAACTTCTCTCCCATACACAGTTACTGACCTCATTCCTTCTCTATATGACTGTCCTGAGAACCTCAAAGTCCAGACACTATGTCCCTCTGCAAATCACTTTTTTGCCTATCCCAGCCTGATGTGAAACAATAAAACCAGAAATCTGCATTGTCTCCTGCCTTGACTGTCATTCCTATTATGTCACTGTATTCTTCTACTCTGGTCCTAACTACTGATTCCTCTGATGTTTCAGTATCTATAGACCTTCAAAATTTGCCACTCATACCACTGACACTCTTTGTATAAAAGCCAAATTTTGTTGATTCAAAATTCAGTTCAGGATCCTTCACAGCATTTAGCTGCCATAATTGTTTGGTGTTCTCCAATAGGTGAGAGCTCCTCAGTCTTTCTTCATTTTTCATGGCACTGATCTTTTCTAAGAACCATTTTACAATTGTAGAATGTCCCTGAATTTGTGTTTATCGTATGTTTCTTTTCAACTAAAAACAGATTATACATTTTTGCTGGAACCCTACAAAATGATTCTATGTCTGTCTTAGAGCATGAAATCTAGTCCCACATGATGTCAAATTGGCCAGTCCTGGTGACGTCATGTTGGCCACTTGGTCTGTCAGCTTTCTTGATTGCAAATTTACTATTTATTCCTTTGAATTACCAACTTATGCAAAAATATTTTAGGCCCATTTAAACACTTAGTTATCAGACTTACACTCAAAACTTTTTGTCATCCATCGAAGGTTCTTTTATGAAACAGTGATTGCTATGATGTCACTATTGTCATTGAGTATAGTTTTTTTTTTTTTTTTTGAGAGTTTTTTGCTATAGGGTGCATGCACTTGCCAGAAAGACAGAGAGACAGAGAGACAGAAAGCAAGAAATCACCCCCGGGGGCAGGGGAGAGAGGCGACAACACCACAATCCCTTCTCCTCCATTCTCCTCTCAGGAGAATGTGGCACGCACGCACACACACCCACGTGAGTTTAAGTCGCTGGGTCTGGGACTCAAACCATGGTCAACTACATGGGAGTTCAGCGACACAGCCATTACGCCAACTGCTGGTCCCAAGTATAGTTATTGTTTTATATATTGACCTCATAGCCTTAGTCTAGATACATTTCTAAAACAAGAGGGGAAGTAGGGATGGATCATGAGAAGAACTGGCATTGTCCTGTAAGCACTTTAAGAAATACTATTTTAGCTTTTTAATTTTGAATTCTTATTTCTAATTTGCTGTAGTTAGCAATATTATTCATTTATCTCACCTACATTATAACTTTATTTTCTTAACCTGTAATAACTTCTTAGAATATTTTTGTGCTAAAATACACTTATAATAAATTTAAATGTATTGCACATAAGTCAATACCAAATTACCAGCATAATGGTTATGACAACTTAAACTGCCACTTCAAATATAAATGTGTATTAACACAGACTTGGTATGTTTGTCACACAAAAAAATTACATTAGTCATTAAAATTATTGTTATTTTAAAATTAATAAATGAATCTGTTAGATTCCTTCCCAATATTCAAGATATTTTCTTTTTATTTTGCTTTTATTTGTTCAAGTATTAATAAAGTTAAACATATTTGTTTAATGTTATTTACCATTTGCATTTGCATCTGTGTGTGTGTGAATGTGACAGTCAACTTCTCTAGACCATGGAATCCAGTCCAGTTTTTGGTCAAATAGTAGTCTAGATGTTGTTGTGAAGTTATTTTTTTAAAGATATGACTAACCTTTAAGTCAGTAAAGCAGACTACCCTCCATAATGTGAGTGGGCCTTGTCCAATAAGTCAAAAGAAGAAAAACTGAAGTTCAGTGAAGGAAAAAGTAATTCTGCCTTCATAAGGATCTCCTTTTTGCTTCTGGACTCAAGTCTCAGGTGGGCCCTAAAATTTTAGTAGAATGTGTAAACCCATGAGGGTATTCACCACATTCCAAAAGAACATAGTTTTTATAATTTATACAGACAGAAATTTAGGAAATATGTGTGGAAATAGATAGTAAGGGTATGGGGTGATTATAAAAGAAACAGAAGTTTGGAACGTAGGCTGAATTTATCACAGGGATTCTAGACTTAATATTGCAACTCAGAGAGTTGGAAAAAACTCCAACAGTTTGTCTGGTTATCTTGCTGAAATATGGACCAAAAGTTGACCCAACAAAAATGATGTAGGGATGCCAGGCCTGCTTTGGTTTACTGCAGAGGAAGTGATTCAAAGACCTAGAGAGAGTGAATGTTAGAGTGGATTTGACATTTAAGATTTGCTCACCTCATTGGAAGGGAGCAGAGGATTCACCTTTTTCTACAACTAAGAAAAACGAATTAACAAATTTGTGATGGAAGCCCCAGCATCCTTGAAGAACTCAGTAATTGCTCCTCTTTGTAGCTCAGAAATTACAGTGGAATTTGATGTCACTGGAATGGGAAACCTGAATAGAGTGGGGATAATTGGATCCATGGGTAGCAGGAGCCAAGGAACTTCACTTAATTACCAAACACGAAGTGGACTTTAGTTACCACAATGAATAGCAGAGTCAAAGCAGTAATCAGAATATTCTGACTCAGATACTGATAGCATTAGTTTGTTGATCTTGGTATCTTTAGAAGTGAAAAAATTAGAAACCTACTAAATTCTTACTTGATCAGTATAAGAGTTCTAGGTCAAGTGAACAAAAGTCTAACTTGAGTCATAAAGACAGAGTCACATGGAGTAGAACAGTGGCACAGCAATAAAACACAGCGCTCTGTAAGGCAGATACACATGGAACTTTCACTAGTTCAGTTACAGAGACTTCCATGAGTAGAGAAGGCATGCACATGCCCATGATCTGGACTGGCTAAAAGTGGGAGTGGATCATGGCATCAGGACTCTGTTGGGGATGCTGTATCTCTCTCTTTCTCTGTATCCCTCTATCTCTATATCTCTCTCACTCATGGGAGAACAACAACATCAAAACAGAGTTGCAATCCATCAACCAAGAGCCAGACGTGAGGTATTTACAGGCCCAGAACCCTTTGAATGAAGGGGCCAGATTCCCTTGAAGAAGGATTCCAGTACATTGTTAAAAGTTTGTTCTGTTTCTTTCACCCAGACACTCCAAAAAGATCTATTGTCTTTTTTCAGGGTAATTATGCATTTAGGAAAATGAAATAATCAGACTTTTAAAACTATTGATAGATACTGGCTCTGAATTGACACTAATTCTTAAAGACCTAAAATGCTGCTTCAGTCCACCAATCAGAGTAGGGGCTTAGGTAAGTCAAATGATAAAGCTTTAGCTGAAGTCTTTCTCACAGTGTATCTCTGATCCCACTCTGTGGTTATTTCCCCAGTTTTTTTTAATTTATAATTGTAATAAACATAGTCAGCAACTGCCAGAGTCCCCATATTTGTTTACTGACCTGTGGAGTCAGGGCTATTATGTTGGAAAAGACCAAATGAAAGCAACTAGAACTGCTGTTACCTAATAAAATATTTAGTCAAAAGCAATGCCACATTCCTGGGGTGGGGGGACTACAGGGATTAGTGCAACCATACCATAAAGCACTTGACGCCTGTAGGGCTAAAGATTCCTATCATAAACCTTTTCAACCCATCTATTTGACTTGTCCAGAAAATCAATGACTCCCAGAGAATAAAAGTGGGTATTATAAACTAATTTGTTTTCTCCCAAAATTCATATGTTGAAGTACTAACCCTTTGTAGGATTGTATTTGGAGTTAAGGGCAATAAGGTGATAGAGGTTAGATGAAGTCATGAGGGTAAGACCCTAATCTAATATGGCTGGTGTGCTGATACGGATGCTGTTTGGAGACTCTGAAAGACTACTGTATGTGAATCACGGCATAGACCCTTTAGAATTTTGGAGCAAAACCCTGTAGTCCTCTATGAAGAACTATATTCATTTTTATTTTATATCTCCTTTTAAAATTATCTTTAATTTTGCTATAGGGTATATGTACTTGCCCGAAAGTGAGAGAAAGTGAAAAAGCGACAAAATGCTCTCCGTGGTGACCACACCACAATCCCTTCTCTTCCATTCTTCACTTGGGATTTTGAGCACTCACACACATGTACCTGGCGTGTCTTTAAAGTCACCAGGTCCAGGAAAAACAGCCATGTGGGATCTAGCCACCTCAACCAGCATGCCACCAGCTGGCCCTACTGTTGTCTTTTAAGAAACAGCTTTTGGCTTGCTACTGTTCTTTAGTTGAGTCTTAATATTCAGCCAGGAGTCATCATGTTCCTAGACAGCCTGAGCTGCCCATCATGCACTGGGCATTGTCTGACTCACCATGCTATGAAATTGATCATGCATGACAGCATTCTATCATCAAATGGAAGTGGTGTATGTGAGATCTGGTTCAGGTAGGCCGATCATAAGTAAGACATAAGTAAGTAATATAAAGAAATGATTCAATGCCCATGGTCCTCACTCCTGATTATCTTCTTTCTCCCAGCCTGCACCTCATATACTCATGGAAATTCCTTACTATTAGTTAACAGTGAAAGAGAAATTTCAGGCTCTGTTTACAGCTGGTTCCGCATGATATTCAGTCACCACCTGAAAGCAATAACTACAGCATAATAACTACAGAGCTTTGGCATAATAGCTACAGCACTACAGCCCCTGTCTGAGCCATCCCTGAAGGACACTGGTGAGAGGAAATCTTACTAGCAGGAAGAACTTTGAGCAGTGAGTCTGATCGTTTATTTTGCTTGAAGGAAGAAATAACTAGATGTGCTATTTTGTGCTGATTTATGGTCTATGGCCAACGATCACCAAATGGCAAAGACTCGAATGGAACAAGATTAGAAAATTGGTAACAAAGAGGTCTGGGAAAGAGAGATGGGGGTATATTTCTCTGAATGAGAAAAGAAATGTGAAGATATTTGTGTTCCATGTGAATGGTAACTAAACCATGACCTCAGCAGAGACTCTAATAATCAAATGAATAGGATGGCCCATTCTGTGGCTAGCAGTCAGCCTCTTTTACCTGCCATTCCTGACATTGCTCAGTGGGTTCACAACCAGGTGGCAGCGGTGGAGTTATATGTAGGCCTAGCAGCATGGACTTCCATCCTCTAGAACTGATCTGTCTACATCAATCATTACATACCCAATCTTCCAGCTGTAAAAACCCACAATGAGTTACCCAGTATGACACCACTCTCTGGAGTAATCAACCAATTTTCTGCCAGCAGTTCAATTACATTGAAACACTTCCATCATAGAGGAGGCAGTGTTTTTTCTTTGTGGATTAGAGATTTACCCTGAATGCAGGTTTCCTTTCTCTGTGTGCACTGTTTCTTCTAAAGCTATTAGCCATGGTCTTGCAGAATGTTTTATTCACCATCAGGGTTAGCCGTACAGCTTTGCTTCTGGACAAGAAATTTACTTCACAGAAAATAAAGTGTGGCAATAGGTCTACACTCATGGAATTCACTCATCTTACCATGCTCACCACTGTCCTGATGTAGCTGGCTTGATAGAATGGTGGAATGATATTTTGAAGACTAAGTTACACTGCCAGGTAGGCAGATGCTGGCAGGGCTGGAGCATGGTTCTCAAGAGGTTCTATATACGCTCAATCACTATGTAATATATGGTGCTATTTCTCCAATAGCCAGGATGAACAAGTTTAGGAATAAATGAGTGGTTATAAGAGCGATATGACTCACTATTACCCCTAATTATCTACTAGAAAAATGTTCACTCCTGTCTGTGAGACTTTATACCCTACATGCTTAGTAGTCTTAGTTCCAAGTGAGGAAATTCTTCTGCCAGAAGAGACAACAGTAATTCCATTTAACTGGGAGTGAAGACAGCCACCCAAGCACTTTGAGCTCCTAATTCTTCTAAACCAATGGGCAAAGAAGGTATGGAGTGATTGATCCTGATTATGAAGTAGAAACTGGACTATTTACTACTCAAACATGAAGATTAGGAGGAGCATGTCTGGAATACAGAATTTCTCTTAGGGCATCTCTTAGCACTACCATGACCTGTGATTAAAGTCAATGGAAAACTAAAACCCAATTCAGGTAGGACTACAAATGGCCTTCAAGAATGAAGGTTTGAACAAGATTATGATAATAATAAATAAAATAAAATAAAAGAATGAAGGTTTGAAGGTAAAGTACCATAACCAAGACTTTTTTTTTTTTTTGAGAGAGGTTTTATATTTTTGCTATAGGGCGCGTGCGCTCGCCAGACAGATGGAGAGAGACAGAAAGCGAGAAATCACCCCCCAGGGGGGATGGCCACACCGCAATCCCTTCTCCTCCATTCTCCTCTCGGGATCTTGGGCACGCACACACATGTGCCCGGCATGAGTTTAAGCCACCAGGTGCGGGACTCGAACCGTGGTCGACCACGTGGGAGTCCAGCGACATAGCCATTACACTAATTGCTGGTCCTCATAACCAAGACTTTAATAATTATTAATATTTCCTTATTTTGTTGTAAATATGTTTTTGTTTGTTCAGATGTTTCATTTCCTCTCTTCTTTCCTTAACATATAATATAAAATATATTAACTTTAAACCATAGTATTTAAGTAGTATTAACTTTGTATCATGATTAATATTTAAATCAAGAGACTCTAAGATTATCTTTCATAATGTGGGTGGACCTCATCCAATTCATTGAAGACTTTAAAGAAAAGACTGAAGTCCTAAGGATGTCTGCATTGGGGCCAGCTGGTGCCACAATGGTTAAAGAGGCTGAATACTACATGACTGACTTTGAGGTTTGAATACCAAGCCTGGCAGCTTGAAAAGATGCTGGGTGTATGTGAGTGTAGTGCACCCAAAATCCAAAGAGCAGAAGAGAAGAGATTGTGGAGTGACAAATCACCTGCTGTGGGGTGTACTCTCTTTCTCTGTCTTTCTCCAGTGAGCACACACACCCTATATCAAATATTTTTTAATCAAATTTTAGCAACTGGAAAGAAATGGATTTCTACCTTCAGAGTTGAGACTAAAGAAGAATTCTCCCTTGTGTCTTCCACTCTAAAAACTGTGGACTTGCCAAACTCTACAACTACGTAAACCAATTTCTGTAACTGAATCTCTCTTGGTATATACATATGCAAATCCAATTGGTTAATTTTCTGTGAAGAAGCCTAACTAATACAATATGTGTGCACATACGCATGAGAAAAATGGAAAGAGAGGGAGAGAGAATGAGCACTCTGTGTCCTTTGTCCATTATATATTTTGTGTGTTTATTTATTTGTTTGAAGCTATATTTATACATTATGAAAATTATTTCCTTACTGCACATATGTTTTCTATTTTTTCTAGCTGATAATTTGTCTTTTTACCTTGTATGTAGTACTTCTTTATATTAATTTAATTTTGATATAATTGTTTCGATCTTTCCCTTAATAATATGGATTTTGTGCATTCTGAAAATACCTCAAGGTAAAAATGTTAAAGTAATTATCTATTATTTAAAAAATATTATTTCACCATTTCTAATTTAAAGGAAAAGTTCCCAGAAAAAGAAAAATTCTAAATTCATGAATGTCCTAGCTCATAACTCAGAAAGGAGGGCCGTGGGAGGGCACAGAGGAAAATTAATTCCCTGTGAATTTTCTCCCATAAGATCTCAGCACTGTTCCCTTCAGTTACCTGAGAAGATGAGAGAATGACCACTTAAGAAACAGACTCCTTGAATGAGCAGGTGACCTCAGAAAGTCTTTGTTACACAAAAATGCTTATTGAATGTCCCAAAGCCACCGATAACTAATACGCAGGCCAAAGGCTCATTCTTAGGGATGCAATTACCACACTGCTGACTCATCACCAAAGTCCAAGCCGATTGGCGGCTTGGGTGTTACTCTTTGCCAAGGCAGAGGCATGGACCAGTTGACCTCTTTACCCCATCATTCTAGGAATTAGGAGCTGGCTCCTGTGAGAACCAAGGCATGGATGTCCTGGCCACTTCCCCATAACTAAGACCATTGCAACAATCTGAGAAATGTCACACCCAGTGAGACACATTGGATCTCTCAAGGTGATGTGGCTTATACACCTCACTGTGCCTGTCTCAGAGTGTGGTCTCCTGTGAGGATGACTTAAGCCATGTAGAATAAACTATTCACAATCTATAAAGTCTTTCTAGTGCTAATCGCAGGGCCTTGTAAAATCTATTAGCCACCCATATGTTCCTAATCTTGTCTATGTTGCCGATGGGAAATGAGAAATATTATTTTCTGTAACTGCAGTGTTACAGGAAGTTTAATGGGCACTTACTTTCCTCAATTTTGCTAATTCACAACACCCTAGGCGCAAGTTGTACTGTCAAAAGATTTTTTTAAAATATTATTTTAAGATATGCCACATGAGGGTAACAGAGCAGTTAAGATTTGAATGTCTCTGAAAGAAAAATGACAAAGAATAAAGCATAGTGGTAGAGAGTAGAGCAGAGTATGCTCCGTATTCAGCTAATAGGCAGTTATCATTGGGACGCAAAACAGAAATTGGACAAACTGTACAGGATCTTATGGCACAGAACTTCAAATGCTAATCAGTGGATATTGATATTGGCCTTGATCCTGAACACAGACTGGAGCCTTACAGAAGGCTTCCTTAAAGGTCAGTGGTAAATGCCACCAGCAGATGGTATAATGGTTCCACTGTTGGACTCCTACACAGCCAATCGGGGTCCAGGACCCAACAGCTTGAAACTCACACCAAGTGGGTGTACGTGCATACATAATATCCCTAGAGGAGATTGGAGGAGAAGGGATTTCAGCATGGCCATTTCCCCTGGGGGTGATTTTTCACTTTCTGTCTATATCTTTCTGTCTCTCAGTGAGTGCACGCTCCCTATAGTAAAAATTTCTCTCAAAAAAGAAAAAAAAAGTCAGTGGTAATAATGCCTGGAGTGGGGGATGGTGAAGACAAGAGGAAACTCTACAGAAAGGAGGCAGTGCCTAACTTCAGGGAAGGCTACATGCCTCGAAATATGTAGAATATGGATTATATATCTATAGCTATAGCTATATATGGTATGCCTTTGTCTGTCTGTCTCTCTTTCTAGCTAACTATACACACACACACACACACACACACACAATCAGTAATGGAATATAATGGTTCAAATACTCAAAAACATGTAAACACACACATACCTCCACCTGATCGCTATGCCCATTATGACTTGGATATAAGCACTATGGAGTAAATCGCTACCATATCCCACACTGTGGAGAATTACGTCAGACACTTACAGAAGGGAGCACTTTCTCCACATATTTACTCTGAAGTCTAATTTGCCTTCATCTAGTTAATTTCTCATATTTTTTTAAAATTATTTTTATTTAACTTTATTTATTACTATTATTACTATTTTTCAGTTTGATCAGTCAGAGAGAGAGAGAAAGAGAGAGCAAGCTGCCAGGTCCAGGAATTGAACTGCGGTCAGCCATGTGGGAATCCAGTGTCCTCAGTCACCACGCCACCTGCTGGTCCCGATTTCTCATATATTTTTAATATTGCCCTCCAGACACAGGAGGAGCAACAGTTGTATGCCAACTTGACATTGGTCTTTACTTTAGTCTCTTAAAACTATTGGGGAAACTTGTGTTCATAGGGAAACAAAGCAGTAACACCAAAGCACCTAACCTATGTTTAGGTCTTCCAGCTCCTCAACATTGAGACTCTTTTCCATAGGGCTGTTCACCCTTCATAGCATCTCAGACTTAAACCATCATTTCATTCTCTTCTCTTTGGTGTCTTCTCATCTATGAACTTCACTCTCTTCCCGTGTTTAAGATCCTAGGAAAACAAATTCTCATTCAAGTATGGAGAGCAAGGTAGGTTTTCTCTCTAATTCCTCTACAGGGTTATTTTTATATGAAATGGAAAAAAAAAGAGAAAACCTTAGCTAAAAAAAAAATAACTATTTTGAAATCAAATGGCTCCTTCCTTAAAAACTGCCATGATCTAAAAAAGATATTCATTCCCTTTTCATTATTGATAGAGTATTTCATAGGAGAAACTACTGTGTGGCAGGATATTTAATGGGTATTTGTCTCCCTTGATTCTGTTCATCCTCACAACACTCTGGAGAGTAATCTTTATTACTATTATTATTATTATTATTATTATTATTACTATTTTTGCCTTAAGGAGTGTGCACTGGCCAGAGAGAGACAGAGAGGGAAATTGAGAAATCGCACCCTGGGAGGGTGGCCACACCTCAATCCCTTCTCTTCCATTCTTCTCTTGGGATTTTGGGCATGCTCTCACATGTACCCAGCATGATTTTTGAGTTGCTACTTCTGCAGCTTGAACCACAACTGGCCATATGGACGTCCAGTGCCTTTACCACCACACCACCTACTGGCTCCCATTTTATTATCTCTATTTTAAAATCCAGAAAACTGAAAATGAGAAAAACGATTTTTCATAAGGTTATGGAAGTGATAGGTGGCGTCTGTCCCAGCCGTGTCTGATTCCTAGTCTGGCTCTTACCTGTGATCAAACACACACACACACACACACACACACACACACACACATACACACACACATGCACACACACACTCAGGATCTCCCAGGGTGGCTCAGACACATAAGGGACATTCAGAGGCTTCTGTGAATCTTTCTTTGAAGCAGACTCTCAGGAAAAATGGGAAAGGTGAGCTGAGAAGGCCAACCTTCAAGAACAAGTTCTGAGTCAGGCAGCTCTAAGAATGAGGTGACGCTAAAGGTGAGAATTGCCCTGAGCTCTGTGGAGGAGGCAGGTGAGGAGCTCCTATCATCACCTGTCACGTGACCACATGGGTGTAGGAGGTGGGTCCTCTCATGCTCAGACCCTATCTCATGCACAAGGGGCAGAGCCCAAGGCCAAGATAAAAGGGCCTCAAGTCAGAGAACTCCATCCACTCATCTCCTGAGGTGGCAATAGATACTGTGCTGACTGTGACCCAGGTGAGTGTCCACTGAGAACTAAACCAGGAATTTTCACAGAAGGAGGCTCAGGCCAGGGTTGTGGGGAGGCCAGGCAGGTTTAGGGGCTGGTCTTTCCATTACTAGAGAAATAGGAGGTCCAGGAGGATGGGGCAAGGTGCAGACTGGTGTGTTGAAGGGCACTTGGAGCCTGCCATTGCTCCCTGTGCTCTGAGGAGGTCAACACATCTCAGCTGTTTGGGATGAAAACACAGACACGCTGATATCCTGAAAGTGTTTCCAAAAAGTGAGTTTACTTTTGAGATATCACTGTACCCTTCTCTGCCAGGTGTGATCTGGAGACAGTGAATCTTAAAACGAGGAGAGAATCAGAAGCATCTTTGTAGCTTGGTGCACATGTGGGTATAGGATGGGATCTGAGAATGCATTTTAAAGCTTCAGAGTTAGAAAATATAATTGTAAGTTTAATCAGGTCAGGTTGCTAGTGTAAGAGGTGGTGCTTGGAGACAGCAGGTGACGTGGTTAAGGCAATGAATTCGCACATGGCTGGCCACCGCTCGAGTCCTGGACCTGGCAGCTTGCTTTCTCATGTTCTCTCTCTCTCTCTTCTGGTGAGCGCACAGGCCCTATAGCAAATTAAAATAATAAGAAGTAAAGTCAAATAAATAATTCTTTTAAAAAATAAAAACAGAGGTGGTACTACTGAGAACATCAGAGCTCGAGGCTGTGAGCCAATGACCTGTGTAAAACTTGGCCTGCTCTCAGCTTCCTCACTAATATAGCAAACGAACCAGGAGTGGTCATTCTCTCTTTCTGTTCTGATCTCTCCTCTACCTACCCATAAGACTATAGGTTGTTAATAGGACAGAATTTTTCATAAAGGAATTATTATACTAGTTAAAAATTTGTCTTTATAGAATAATTTCAATACTTTTGTAATGTATTCTTTAAAGTATGTTTTTTACTTCCTTACATTATTGGGTCTCGTTTTTCCAGTTGGTAAAATAGATGATGATGCTTTCCTACTTTAAAATGATTAGCTAGGGTTCAGATAAGACCCTGTGAGAGTGCGTAGTAAGATATTAGAAAGGATAACAGTGCCAGGGATTTGTTTGCGACCTTTACTGATCCTAGTTCATAAGGTTATTAAAATGTGCAGAGTAGAAGTGATGCTGAAAGGGCAAGAGGGGACAGGGGTGTCCTCCCTGGCTTGGCTCTGACCTGCTCTTTGACTCTCCTTCAGCTCCTGAACACCTGCCTCCAAGATGTCCTGCCAGCAGAACCAGCAGCAGTGCCAGCCCCCTCCCAAGTGCACCCCCAAGTGTCCCACCCCTAAATGCCCCCCAAAATGTCCCCCTAAGTGCCCTCCAGTCTCTTCCTGCTGCAGTGTCAGCTCCGGGGGCTGCTGTGGCTCCAGTTCTGGGGGCTGCTGTGGCTCCAGCTCTGGAGGCTGCTGTGGCTCCAGCTCTGGGGGCTGCTGTAGCTCTGGAGGCTGCTGCAGCTCTGGAGGTGGTGGCTGCTGCCTGAGCCACCACAGGCGCCACCGCAGGTCCCACTGCCACAAACCCCAGAGCTCTGGCTGCTGCAGCCAGCCCTCGGGGGGATCCAGCTGCTGTGGAGGGGGCAGTGGTCAGCACCCTGGAGGCTGCTGCTGAAGTGGACCCTGAGCCTGAAAGACAGAATTTGAAACAGCAAACTGCAGAGGACATCTTCTTTATCCTGGACCTGCCAGAGAGGCTGAGAGATAGCAGAGAAGACTCTGAATTTGTGAAGATCCTATCTCCTCCATCGGGTCCTGAAGTGTTAATTCTCTCCTAATCCTCATCCATTTTCCTTGGGTCACTTTCTGGTTTCCCTCCCCTTCCCCATGTCAAAGACCCTGACCCACTTCAATTGTTATCCTCCTACAGTGTGAGTCTCACTGATTAAAACAGTAAAACAACAAATCTGCTGAGCGTCTGGTTCTAGTAGGGCCTCTTCTTCTTGGGTTGCCATCATTTTCACCCTGTCCTCTGCTAGTGGTAGCCCTGGACACTCGGGGGCTTGAATCAGGGTGAATAGGGCAGGAGTGGGAGGGAGAAATGCTCCCAACTCTGTTTATGTCAACCAACCCTGAAGAAGCATTGCTTTTGACCAAGTCTGAACACCCCTCGTCCCCTTCAGAGTCTAGCCGGTCTCTCCATGCAGCTCTCCCTCTGCAGACTCTTCCTAGCCCTACCAAGACACCCTTCTTCTTTGCACACACATATACGTGTACAAACATGCACACAAATGCACACATGTATACATGGAAGAATGAAATATTAAACATGATGAATAAGTAAATAAATAATCCCATAAACATATTAGAAAACCAGATTTTCTGACTTTCATTGCCCTGATATAATTATCACTCATGTGTCTTCTTGCCTTTTTTTTCTGTAAAGCAGTAAATTGTATTTGCATTTGCCCTCCATAGCTCAGTATCTGGAATAATGTTAAGTCTTCAGTAGAAGGTAGCATCTCTTAATATCTTATTAGTGCTGTCACTATTACTACTATTACTTGTGTTACTGTTGCTATGAAATGTTATTACTATGACTTACTACTATCATTAGCAGCATCACCTGTTATTTTCTCTATATGAAGTTTCCTTTAAAAGCTTCACGAAACAAAGAAGAGTAGCTGAGCGAACACACACACATACATCTATATATACATATATATATTCTTCATTCTAATTAAAAATTAAAATATCATAAATATAATTGAAATAATCATCCTCATATATCTCTTATATCCAGAAATATTACTCTGTATTTTCCATTTTTTATTCCTGTGTAATTTATATACTTGACTATATTTTTTATCCTAAATTACAAGTAAGGTAAAACATATAACATCACTTGTACTTAAGAATAAATTACTTGTACTTAATTATATTTATTTATAATGTATGTAGATATTAGTTATAACTTGTATTTTTAACTTTCCAAAAGCAGTATCGTACTCCCATGTCTTTGTGACATGTATTTATGTTGATAAATGTCACTCAATTTAATTTCATTTATTGTTACTATTGTATAGTATTCCAGTGTAAGATTATTCATATTTTACTTATGTATTCACCCCGCAGTTAGGTATTTATGTTGTTTTCAGTTTGGGCTTTATAAATAGTGCTTTTAAAATATTTACCTCATTTCTAGTTTATGCTTTATAAATAGTACTTTTTCTTGAAGTTTGTTTATTTCTTTCTTCCAGGAGACACAGAGAGAAAGAGATTCCCAACAGAGTTTTCATACTGTGATCCTCCCTCAGCCTCAGCTAGCCCAGAGCACAGGCATGCTCTGCACTCCCAACATGCCAGTGAGACTCCATGACTCTCCCCTGTGGGTCCAGTTGCATTACTGCTGACCACTGTCTGGCCCAAATAAGACTATTTTTGAACATTCATAACATGTCCTCGTTTGCATCCAGGGCACAGACTTAGAAGAGAATTTAGAGGGTCCTTGAGTATACATATGTCTTTATCCTGACTACATATTGCCAGATTGCTCTTCAAAGTAGTTGTGCAAATTTATACTTTCTTCAGGGTGCACAAGAATTCCTGTCATTCAGCCCCAATTAAACAATAAATAATATCAAGATTTTTAATTCTCATTAAGATGATATAGATTTGAGAATATATACCATAATGCTTTTTTTTTTCCTTGCTTAACTCTGATTCTTAGCAAGTTTCAAAAGCTTCTTTCTAACCTTATTGATTACTCAGGTTTTCAATTTTTTATGTCATTTGTTCATGTTTCCCTTTGGGCCATCGCTGTCTTCTCATCAATTTGCAAGATTCTTTATTTTAGATATGAATTTGGCATCAGTTGTGTATATATTGTAAATATCATCTCTTTTTTTTTTTGAGAGGTTTTTGCTATAGGGCGCATGCGCTCGCCAGACAGAGAGAGGCAGAGAGACAGAAAGCGAGAAATCACCCCCCAGGGTGGATGGCCACGCCACAATCCCTTCTCCTCTGTTCTCCTCTCGGGATCCTGGGCACGCACGCACACGCACCCGGCATGAGTTTAAGTCATCGGGTCCGGGACGCGAACCGCGGTCGGCTACGTGGGAGTCCAGCGACATAGCCATTACGCTAACTGCTGGTCCCTGTAAATACCATCTCATAATCTATATTTCAGCTTTTCCTCAAAAATTTAAAAATAGAGCCATTGTATGACCCCACAAATCCCACTCTTAGGTATTTACTCAAAGGACAGGAAATTACTCTATTGAGAGACGTTTGCACATCCACGTTTATTGCAGCCTTATTCACAATAGCTAAGAAGTGGAATCAGCTGATGACTAGATTAAGAAAATGTGACACTTACATACAATGGAATGCCACTCAGCCATAAAGACCAGCAAAGTTCTGTCATTTGACACAAAGTGGATGAACATAGAAGATATAGTGCTAAATGAAATAAGCCAGGCTATGACAGAAAAATCCTATACTTCCCACATAACATATACCACATCTGTATTCTACAGCAGAAACCAAGGACTCAATGGCATAGGAGTTGAGAGAGTAATGGTAGATACTAGAAGCTACATGTCAGTGGGAGTAGAATAGTTTCAGGAGAAAATGATAAACAGACACAAAAATGCATATAAAAAAGTGGAATAGTGTATCCAATGGTGTACTGCAGCTGAGTAAAAATGTCATTGACAACTCAGTGTATATTTACAAAAACAAAAACCAAAAACTAGTAGAACTAGTTGTGCACAGCTTAATGTAATGTATGTCAAATTCTAGCTGTAACCATACTCTATCCCACAAAGATGTGCAATAGTCATATGTAAACCAGAATTCACAGTTAAACAAAAAAGAAAGATCTTTCATGCCTATGTATAGAACCACAAAATAGTTTTAATTATTCTCACATATTTCTTTATATGCATGTATCACAATTTATTGTAAATGTTAAGGTGTTTCCAATTTATCTAATTATTTACATTATGGTTAATATCCTTGAGTACTCAGATTTTCACATTTTTGTAATAATGTCCACAAAACAAAATTCATAAATTTGGAATTGCTTGGTCAAAATGTATGTACTTTTTACATTTTAATTATTTTACTCACCATAAATATTATCTGATTAAATGAACCACCAATTTGCCTTTCAGAAAGATATTTCATCTACAATGCCTTTTTCCTCCAACATCCCTACTCAGTTTCCAAATGTTTCAATTTTTCTCTACTTTATGTTAATACATGTATTTGATAGAAAAAAAAAGTTCTTGTTCTAGCTTTTCAGGCATTTATTGGTCAAATATAAATCTAACATTTTATATTGTTTACCTCCTTTTCCATTATTTTTATGGAATATTTTTTCTTATAATTTTATAAAATTTTTTGAAATATTGATTTTTATTATCTTATTCATGAAATATATGATGTGTTTTTATTTTTGTCCCAATCAGTCATTTATTTTTCAAGTTTGTTTATATATTGCTCTTTTCCACTTGATAGCTTTTATTTGGAAGTGAATAAATGTATTACATTTTCCTTTATCATGGTTGAAGAGCCACCAGGCATAGAAATTTATCTACTATGCTTTCTTTACCACTTTACATGTATTATTAATAATGTATGTTTCAAAAAAGATTTGATGGGTGAGCAAAATAATCCATGAATGTACTCAGTGCTGATTCTAGATCATAAAGTAAAATATCACTGATTGCTAAATTCAGGATGATTCTAAAAATATTAATCATTTCCCCCAATTTTTTAATCTATGACTAGGTTAGAAATGGCATAGTCAAAACCAGCTAGAAAAGAAACGTTACAGTTTTTTCTGTATTGTAACATTATGATGTAGGACATAATGCCTTACTTTTGAATTGACTCATAGTCCCATTCTAGATTTCAACCATATCCACATCCAATTTTTGCTAAGAGAAGACTTAGAAGGCCAGTCATTTCCTTAATAAAATGTTCTGGCCCTGCTTGGTGGGGCAGTGTAGCAAACTGAGCTGCAGTACTGGAAACCTCATGGCCAACTTCTGCTTAGGATCCCCTGGTTGATTTGAAAGCAGGCTGAGCACGTGTACGTGTGCCCAAGATCCTGATGACCTGGAGAGGAAAAGAACTGGAGATTGTGGGAAGGAGGAAAGAGACTTGTTGCACAATAGGGCCCTCTTAAGGATGTTTCTCTCACCTCTCTCTCTATTATGAATAAAATAAACTTAAATTTTCTTTTTTGTATTGAATTGAGATCCTACTATCAAGGCAAGTAGACTGATTTTTATGAGGTTCACACATAGTGCCAGCTTATCACCCAGCTCTAAATCCAATTGATTGATGTATTGGGTACCACATCACTAGAGGTATAGGTCAGGTGATCACTCAGGTCAAGTATCTTAAGAATCTGTGATCTCTGCTCCGAGTAAGATTTACATACGTGAGCCAAGGAATTAATATCCTGACCACTCCCTTGTATGAAAGCCTTTGGTAACAACCGAGCAGGAAAAGAAGAATCATACTTAGGGGGCAGGGCCAGATCTTTAGGATTAAGTGTTCTCACCATACATGCTTATATGCTCCAGGTCTTTTGCCAATGGCCTAAGTCATATAGAAAAACTATACATTCTAAACTACAATGCAAATGCTAGTTTCATACTTGAAAAAGATATCCATTGGCTACCACAGTGAGTTTATAGATGATTCAAGGAAATGATGATGAGATAGCTTAGTGTGCATAAAATGTGCAAGAAACAGTTTTTTGGATTTTCTCATTTAATACTTCTAACAAACTCATGAAGTGGGAGTTATAAAAATCCTCATTTTACTGTTGAAAAACCTGAGCTAGAGAGATTAAATAGTTTGTCACAATTTATATAAGCCGTATCAGGACTAAAATTCATGCTCAGGATATCTGGCTCCAAAGCCACAAGTCACACTTCCAAGTCATTTTCCCAAGCTCAAGCTGATCTGAAGAGGCAGATCTACTTTGGAACGTGTGCTCCATAGAACACGTACCTAATATGGACATCACACTTAGAAACAAACACAGACATGGACACACCTATGCATATGTAGATAAGCTAACTCTCAATGGCAAAATGGTAATTTCACATACTAAAAAGCATGGCAGTATCTATGTGTCCTTTTTTAAGCTTGAAGGCCTGGGGCTAATGAGTTAACACTGCAGAAGGAAGAAAAGGAAAGTTTAGAGAACCAGGTTCTGAGGAAAATGGACAAACACGCACTCCTAAGAATAAGGTAGAAGAATTATTTTTAGTTAAGAATGGAAAGAAATGTCCATTCTTTGGAATTCTTGGAAATTGGAATATTGAAATATTAATTTTTAATATCTTATTCCTGAAATATGTGATATATTTTTATTTTTCTCCTAATTAGTCATTTATTTTTCATGTTTGTTTATATATTGCTCTTTCCACAGGATAGTTTTTATTTGAAAGTTGGTAGAAAATTCACATCTCAGCTCATTTCTTTTTCTTTTTTTTAACTACTGCTTATACATTCAATCATTATACGTCATTTAGTCTGTAAGAAGATTCTACCCAACTTGATATATGCCCCACAGCAGACGAGTTGAGAATACTATACACGACATCACCAACAGGCAACAAACCATATCTGTGTCCCACAAATATCTTACTTCCTCATTTTTCCCCAAATTTCCCTTTCTTCTCTCTTCTCCTCTCCCACTCTCCTTCCACTTTGTCCCCAGTGTCCATAACAATTTTCAATGGTTTTATGTCCTCCAATCTTTCAGTCTCTACCATAGAGTGTAGACAGTTAGTATATATTAAGTGGAGACATGTTTCTGTTCCATAGCCTGACTTGCTTCACTCAGCAATAAATCTTCCATGTTCGTCCACTTTCTATCAAATACCAGAATCTTGCTTTTTATGGCTGGATAGTATTCTATGGGGTATATGTGCCACACTTTTTTAACCCACTCATCTGTTTGTGGACATTTGGGTTGGTTTCATGTCTTACCAATCGTGAATAATGCTGCAATAAATGTAGTTGAACAAGCGCTGTGCTTTTCCAACTGACCATTCTCCTGTTCTTTGGATACATACCCAGGAGTGAAATTTCTGGATCATGTAGTAGTTCTATTTGAATGCCTTTGAGGAACCTTCATGTTGTTTTCCACAGTGGCTGGACCAATTTACATTTCCGCCAGCAATGTAGGTGAGTTCTTCTTTCACCACATCCCCGCCAACACTTATCATTTTCTGTTTGTTTGTTTGTTTGTTTGTTTTTTAATCTTCACCATTCTGACAGGGGTTAGGTGGTGTCTCATTGTGATTTTGATCTGCATCTTCCTTACGATGAGTGATGTTGAGCATTTTTTCATATGATTTTGACTATTTGTATGTCTCTTCTCTAAGAGTTATTTATTCAGCTGAATAAACCCCATTTCTAAGTTATATTCCAAGCAAGGAGCAGCTACCCTAAGCTCTGTGGAGGGAGGCAGGTGAGGAGCTCCCAGTCATTTCTGTCACAGGACCCATGTGGATATAGGAGGTGGGTCCTCTTATGCCCAGGCCTGTCTCACACGCAGGGGGCAAAGCCCGAGGCTGACATAAAAGGACCTAGGGTCAGAGCACCTTCATTCACTCACCTCCTGAGGTGCCGACAGACCCTCTGCTGTCTGTGACCCTGATAAGTTCCACTGGGAACAGAAATAGGGGCTTTAATAGAGGGAGGGCCAGACCAGAACAAGGAGTGGCTAAATGGAGGCTTGAGGGTGTGGAGAGGGTGTGCCTCCAGGCAGCAAGAAAATGGACTTCGTTGTAAAGAATATTAGAGACACAGCAGGCAAGGACCATTCTAGACCAACATGGCAAGGAGACAGCCTGCTTTATTGTTTCACTGGAGGATGCGGACTTGAGGAAATAAGCTGAGGACTGAAAGCATGTGGTTTGAGGATCCCAGAGTAGACAACATACTTGGTCAGAGGTTAGCACACAGAATTTAGAGAGGATTCAGTCTTCTGGATCCCAAGGCAGAGAGATCCTCTAGGACAGAGCTCAGAACCACTGTGCAGATAGATCAGTCATGTATGCAGGCACAGGAAGAGAAGGATGAGGAGGGAGTATTTGGCCATTTGCTTCATCCAAGACTGCTTTCCTAGGCTCAGGGAGTAGCCTTGGGAGTGCTGATGGCTGCTCCCTCTACAGCAGCTGGATCTCCCCAAGGGCTGGCTGCAGTAGCCAGAGCTCTGTGGTTTGTGGTAGTGGGACTTACAGTGGTGCCTGAGCCACCACAGGCAGCAGCCACCACCCCCAGAACTGCAGCAGCCCACCAGAGCTGGAGCCACAACAGCCCCAGAGCTGACGCTGCAGTAGGATGAGACTGGAGGGCACTTAGAGGGACATTGAGGAGTGGGGCACTTGGGAGTGTACTTGGGAGGGGGCTGGCACTGCTGCTGGTTCTGCTGGCAGGACGTCATGGAGGCAGGTGTTCAGGAGCTGAGGGAGAGTCAAACAGCAAGCCAGAGCCAAGCCACAGAAGTCCCAGAACAGGTGACTTGAAACTCACGCTGGGTGCATGTGCATGTGTGCCCAAGGTCCCAAGAGGAGAAAGGAGGAGAAAGGATTGTAGGATGGCCAATCCCCCTGGGGAATGATTTCTCACTTTCTTTCTCACTGTTTCTTTCTGTCTCTCTCAGTAGTGAGTGCACATGCCCTAAGGTAAAAAAAAACTCTACCAAAAAAAGTTTTTTTTAATTGGTCAATTTCTTCTTTTTTCTCTCCATGTCTCTGCTTCAATTTTTTTAGATCGAATATTTCATCTATTTCACAAAAAAAAAGACTTTTGTCATGATTTTCAATGACCAATTTAATATAAAATGTAAATATTATTAATTTTATTTTGTGTTTGTTTATTTTTAGAGAGATTTTTGCTGTAGGGCATATGTGCCTACCAGAGAGGCAGAGAGACAAAAACCAAGAAGTCACCCCCTCCCAGGAGAAATGGCCACACTGCAATCCCTTCTCCTCTATTCTCTTCTCTTGGGCCTGGCTGCACAAGCACGAGGTTTAAGCCACCAGGCCTGGGACTCAAACTGCAGTCAACTACGTGGAATTCCAGAAATGTAACCATTACACCACATGCTGGTCCCTATTTTGTGTTTATTTTACCTTGATAACCTTAGTATAAGGTAGATAAGTGGCCAATACCTTGTATTTATTTTTTGTTCCATGAATAAACACAGGTGTTCAGCAGATCGGACAGAAGGAAAGCATCACAGGACTGGTGTGGCATACACCTCATAGGTGCTGTAATTAACATGACCTCTAGATGTCTCCGTGTCTTTGGTCAGTCACTCGAGATTCACATTCTCATGAAGTAATATCCAATAAACTGATCCTCAGTCAGGTATCTGCTCCTTGACTATTCAAGGGAGCTAAAACCAGAGTATTGTCTCTTTGGTTTTGGTAACAACAGGGAGATTAAGCACTACACATATAGGGTGATTCCTTCCAAAGAATTCAACTCACACATTAACAATTATGGAATTGATCACTGATCAGTGACGGATGACCAATATGTTATCTAAACAGGAGTCTTCAAACAAAAGAATCATTTTGTTTCTAGAAGTGATGTAATGTTCTAATTGGAATGAAACATTAAGGTTTAAGGTTACCTCTCCTCCCTTTTGACCTAGTGCTCCCTGAGAACAGGTGCTATATATCCATCTCAGACCAGAGCTTCATGAAAGCTGACACTGTGTTTCCACAAGGTCATGAAGATTGTCTTGTATATTTTCTTCTAAGAATTTTATTATTTTAGGCCTTCATTTAACATCTTGATCCATTTTGAATTCATTTTTTTTAAACATTGTGAAATAGTGCTTTATTTCATTCTTTTGTTTATGGATTCCCAGTTACCCTAGCATTGTTTATTGAAAGACTATTGTTTCTTAAAAAAAATCCTCAAAAATTTTGGCACCCTTATCAAAATTAATTGACAATAAAGCTATGGTTTTATATCTGGATTCTCAATTCTCTTCCTAAATAACCATCAATACCTTTTCTCTTATAGTCAAAATTTGTGTGTACCCTTGGTTGGTATTTTTGTTTTGTTATTGTTGCTATTTTTCATTTTTGGCATTTTGAAAATATCATTCCAATGCCTCTGGTTTCCACTGTGTTTGATGAAAATCAGTTATGAATATTGTTGTAGTATTCTTGTAAGTGATAAATCATTTTTCTATTGCTATATTTCAGAGAGTTTCTCTTTTATTTATTTTAATACTTTTATTATAATGTGTCTTGGATGTGGATCTCTTTGTGTTTATCCTACTTTGAGTTTAAATTAATGATTTTCATGAATTGTGAGGAATTTTCTGTTATTATTCTTGAATTTTTTTCTGCCCTATTCTGTCCTGCTAGTACTCATATTATACATAAGTATGCTTAATAGCGTTCCAAATTCTTCTGAGAGTCCTCTTACTTTTTAAAATTCTTTTTTCTCTGCCTTTAGACTGCATATCACTTTTTACTGGCAAAAGATGTGTGCACTTCCCAGAGAGAGGGAGACAGAGAGAGCAAGAGCGATAACCCCACCACCAACGGGAATGGTCACACTGCAATCCTTTTTCCACCATTTTTCAACCCCGTCAGGATTTTGGGCAAGCACATGTACATGCAGAACCTGTTTTTAAAGCCACCAGACCCAGGATTCCCAAAATAGTCAGCCATGTAGGATCTGGCTCCCATGCATAGGACTTCACTTGTTGTATTACAGAGCTGACCCTAGATTGAATTATGTCTTTTGATCTATCTCACTGACTGATTCTCTCTTCTGCCAGTTCAAATACACTGTTGAACCCCTATCGTGAATATTTTATTTCAATTATAGTTTTCTATATTCTTTATTTGATAAGACTTTATCATAACTTCCTTTAGTTTTGTTTGTTTTCATCATTTATTTAATTTTTACATTTTTCCACAAACATTTACTTCACATCACAAAACATTTTTGTTCATATGCCATAGTTTTTGAGAGTTAACAACTTTCAAAATTAAAAAAAAATAAAATTTAAAAATAATGTTCAAAATATTTGTTATAATTTTGTTTGTGACACTAAAACAACAGAAACAATATGGTTTTAAATAATTTTTTAGAAAATATTTACATGTCAACTACTCAAACTGCTGAAAAGTAAACACGCAGCACACAATTCACATATAAACCTCCTCAATTCAGCCCTGCCTACCAATTATTCTGTGCTATACTATCTGCTAGCAAAAATCAGTCTCTTTTCTTCCTTCAAAATCTTCCTCAAGATAATTCTCTGGTTGTGGCTGCCCTTTTAAAATCTTTACTAATTACAATGCTAGACTGGAAAAGTCCTCAGAAATCATTCTCTCCTTAAACTAAACTTTTGGCATCATCTAAGTAAAAATATGTTATTCAGGAGAAAGAGTGGAGATGTCCATAGTGTGATGTGAATGATCCCAATCTCGCTGTAAGTGTCTGGTTTTGTCACGTCCTGAATTTGTATTTCATCCAAATTAATCAACTCAGAACATAATATTTGGAACTCATTCTGTAAAATAATTATTTTTACAAGTGTTAGTGAAAGGGATTTTTAAAAATAACTAGTATGTGCAATGAACAATTGTATACCCTGAAAGGACATAGGATGTGTGATTGTAGTCCCAAATTCAAAGTGTTTACAATCTCATATAAGAAAACAACTATTCATAATAATAAATGACATGAATAACAGGCAATAAATGTTCTGGAAGACTTTCTTGGCCAGGCCTTGTCAAGGAACCCATTACAGAGGATTTGAGATTTAAATTGGCTCAAGGAAAATGGATTATGAGAAGTCAAAGTAAAAAGGAGGAGAGTATTCTCAGAAGAGGAACCAGCATGAAAAGAAAAGGATAAAGGAAGGGAGGAAGAAATGAAAGAGGGAAGGAGGAGAAAGAGAAGAAGAAAAAGAGAGATAAAGGATAAAGAGACATGGAAACACACAGACAGACAGATGTCAGAAAAGATAAAACCCAGTTTGCATTACAATGAATTTACCTGCTCAGCGGAGGAAGAAACACCAGGAAAGAAAAAAACAAGAGCTAAGCCCGGAAGTGATAGGATGGGGACAACGGCCTGGAATGCTGACCAAAGGGTTTAGACCTATCCTGAAGACTTTGAAGAGTTCTAGGAGAATGTGTAACTGTCAGGGCAATTAGTCATGGAAAAATAAAACAAAATAAAAGAGATTTTGAAAATATGCGGGGAGTTACTTTAGGAATATTCAAATGATTTAGGGTACCAGAGAGAAATGAACCAAAGAGAGGTTCAGGCAGGTAGGAGCAGAGCAATTGGATTTGAGGCTGTGGACTTGTTCTCAGAGGAATAGCGCCACAAGTAGAGCCTAGGACTGAGAAGGGATTATTCTCAGGGATGAGATCCTGTTTCTAGATAGAAAGGGGATTCAAATTACAGGAGGAGTCATATCACTGAAGACACTGTCATTCTAATTTGGTACATTTAAGCTGACAAGTCCCATTTTCAACCTACCACCAGAATTTTCTGTTTCTGTTTACCCACCTTTCACTGACTACCCTCTGTTATCTATTAATATGCGTGCATTCTCTCTAGAGTGAAGGATTGCAAGTATGAAATGGGACTTTTATTTCTTCTTGTATCCAATGCATAACAGATGCTTAAGAAATAGCAAATCAGACCAGCAGTTAGCGTAATGGCTATGTCGCTGGACTCCAATGTAGTCGACCGTGGTTCGCGAACCGGACCCGGTGGCTTAAACTCACGCCAGGCATGTGTGCGTGCATGCCCAAGATCCCGAGAGGAGAGTGGAGGAGAAGGGATTGCGGGGTGGCCATCCCCCCTGGGGGGTGATTTCTCACTTTCTGTCTCTCTGTCTCTCTCTGTTTGTCTGGCAAGAACACGCACCCTATAGCAAAAACCTCTTAAAAAAAAAAAAAAAGAAAGAAAGAAAGAAAGAAAGAAAGAAAGAGCAAATCATGCAATTGAATCTGAAGTAGGAATGGAGGTGGAATGGACGAGAAGGAGACTAATAAATGTCTGGGTTCCTATTTAGAACCAACTGGACTTCTAAGTCTATTTAGAAGACAATAGCGTTCAGGGGACTCAGAAAGCCTCACTTAATAAGTTAGGCAAATCTAGATGCTGAATATGTTGATCCCCAACCCCATCCTATATGTGATGAAATTTATCTGGGAACAACCAGTCTTAGAGATTTATGCGACCGATTTATTGTGAGGAGTAGTCTAGGAGGGATGTAGAGGAGGCAGGAAAGTTTACTTTATCCAGAGCAGAGCCTCAAAAAGAACCTTGCACCTTTAGGCAGGGACAGTAAGGGATGGGTGAGTGTTGAGT
The DNA here is from genome assembly GCA_026018925.1 of Tupaia tana. Classification (NCBI taxonomy): domain Eukaryota; kingdom Metazoa; phylum Chordata; class Mammalia; order Scandentia; family Tupaiidae; genus Tupaia; species Tupaia tana. The sequence goes on from JAKSZU010000004.1 coordinate 94,255,744, forward strand.
CAACCTCAAGGAAATGCATTTGTGATGCATGAGATCTCTGTAACATGGGTTTATGTAGTGCAGGTCCTAGATGGCGAAAAGGAGCAACTGGTTCACTGAAATCAGAATATATTGTTATATTGTCTTCCCACTAAGTCTTAGAGCTTGAGAAGCACTTTTTTTTCTTTTTTAATTAAGGATTTTGGCATAAGGCACTTGTGCTGGCCAGAGAGAGACAGATACAATAAGAGGGAAAGTGAGAAATCACCCTCCATGAGGAATAGCCACACTGTAAGCCTTTCTCCATTCTCTTCCTGGGATTTTGGGCACACACATACACAACTGGTGTGATTTTCAAGCAGCCAGGTCTGGGGCACAAACTACAGGTGGGAGTTCAGTGCCATGACCACTATGCCACCTGCTGGTCCCTGTGAAGCACTTCTAGGAGCAACCAGAGTTATTTCTGCTGCTCAAGGAGGGAAAGAAGAGGAAGAGAAGAAGGAGAATAACAGGAGGAAGACAGAAATGAAGGAAGATGGGGTGAAATTCCTGAGGCCCCATAGATAAGGTGTTCTCGTCCCAGGGTCCTGTTCTAACAGGGTGAGACAGGCTTTGTACCATTTTTCCACCTTCTGTTTCCTTCTCAAAGACTTTGCTCTCTTGATCCCTCTCAGGAGGGCTCATTTTGAGGCCCTCACAGATGAAGCAGGTAAGTTCTAATAATCCTGTCCTGCTGAATTTGGGGTTCCAGTCACTGCTCCACTTCTGGTCTTGTCCAGGTTTCCACTCTGATTAGATCCTTAGCTTCTATCCTACAACCTAACCCTGCTGACTCCTACATTACTGCTCCTACATTCGGATGTCTCTGTAATTGTAATTACTCATCTTTTTTCATTTACTTAGCTGTTTCCTGAACACCTACTGTGTGTCAGGCATTAGGAATACACAGTCCTCACCAGCAGGGAGTATCATCATTGCCTTTGTACTTAACTATGAAAATCAGCAATGACTCAGAGATGAAAATATCCAGAGATAAGGGACTGTATGTGAGATGTGGGTGTTCTCACCATTTTGTTTCGTTTTAAATGATGGCATATGTAGGGAGAGAAAGAAATAGAGAAAAGCACCCTCAATAGGTCCTCATTACACCATGATTTCCCTTCCCCAGCCCTCCAGTTCTCCAAGATCCTGTATGTGCCCCAAATTCATGGTCTCTCCATGGCCTTCAGCCTTGCAGGGCACTTGTGTTACCTCCGTGCCCCAGAGACTGGGCTAAGAGAGTATTCCCACTTCAAGCTCTGCTGAATGTGATGGGATTAATTTTCATAAAGTGGAACTTTTCACTCTGTGGCTTTTCCAGAGTTCCTGAGAATTACAGAAACAACTTCTCCCTGTTGGAGCTCCACATTGTGGAAGGTTTCTCCACAGAGTCCCTTTATAATTATACACATAGTTCACCTTTTGTGTTTGAAATAGAAGGGTTTTACAAATGTTTGTTCTCCACCCTATTCTCAGTCTGTTGTACAAGGTGAGAGCCACACAGAGATTTCTCTGTATTATGGATGCAAGGATATTCACAGATGCTTTAAATGAGAAAGGTGAAAACAAGAAGTCAAAAATGTGCTGGCCATGTCCGTGGAGAGAGGCTGAGGTGTGGGAGCTCCGGCCCGAGGATCTAGGACACCAGGACTGTGAAGATGTCGGCCTCATTAGTCCAGACCACTGTCCAGGCTGTGAGCAAGAGGAAGCTGCAGCCCACCCGGGGCCGCCCTCACGCTGACACCTTCAGCAGTAAACAAGATAAAACAACTTAAAGATAAACCTGAGCATGTAGGTGTGAAAGTTGGTGTCCAGACCAGAGGTTGTAATGGCCTTTCTTATACTTTAGAATATACGAAGACAAAGGGAGATTCTGATGAAGAAGTTGTTCAAGATGGAGTCAGAGTGTTCATCAAAAAGACAGCACAGCTAACACTTTTAGGAACAGAAATGGACAAATTATCCAGTGACTTTGTGTTCAATAACCCGACAGCAAAGAAACTTGTGGCTGTGGAGAAAACTTTAATATTTGAAACCTCAGGTCTCCTTTAGCTGGAAGCTCCAGGAAAGCTTGGTGAAGCCTTGGGACTTACTAAAGAAATCATGTGACTGTCTCATGCTTAAGGTTTATAATGTGTGTCTGCCTCGTGAGGAAAGTAAAGTGATACATTTTGAAAATGAAGGCAGGATATTAGGTTCCAGAAGAAGTGATATTTATTTTCTCTGAAGGACATTAAAAAAAAAAAAAAAGAAAAGAAAATGCTCCCTTTGTATCATTTTCCGTTCTGTAAAGAAAAAAAATAATGTAACCCTGCATTTAGCTCTCTTGCACCCCTTTTGTTAGAACCTACTTACTGTTCATTAAAGTTGCATTCCTGAAATGAGTTCAGAAAATGGTAAACAAAGAAACAAAAAACAAAAAGAAGTCAAGATCTGACCCACAAAACAAAAACAAATTGGGTTTAGTTTTCCTTCAATATTTTTGTTCTTCTGAAATATAATCTGTTCTAATCGCATGTGGATTGTTTCATTTGACAAACATATGTGAGGTTTTTTTATGTCACAGGTTTCAGGTTCTAGGAATGCAAGTGATGAGGACAACAAAGTCTCAGTCATCAAAGAGTAGTTTAATAGAGGAGATAGGACATGCATCAGGTCACCAGGACCCAGGGAAACCACAAAGCCTATGAGAGATACCTATAAAGTTCAGAGGAAGGAGCACTTACATGTGACTGGAGAACTAAGCAAGCCATCATGAAAGCAATGTCCCTGAGCTGCAGGTTGAAAGTCATGGATGAAGAAGAGTCTCCCTTAGGCTCTGGATGGGTACTGAACTTGATCTTCTCCCTCTAAACCTAAACAAAATTCAACAACTGTACCCTTATACAACTCTCCTATTCCACTTGGAGTTGTCTGGTCCTGGCCAGTATACTCACCTCCATCCAGGTCCTAGACTTTTGTTCACTCATGCAAATGGAAATCCCTTTGAACCACATCCCAGATGTGTGCAGCTGAGGAATCCAGTCCTGGGTATTGTGAAACATCCGTATAAATCATCTGCTCCATGGCTGCCCTCCCATAACATGTAGCCTGGAGGCTTCTACTGAGAGATTATAAAAAAGCTTCTTCCTTCTGGCACCATAAGGTCTCCAGATTCCTCCTGGGATGTCTTGTTCCCACATCTTCTTCTAGGGTAAGGCTATGTCTGGATGGAGAGACACTTGGATGCCCCTCATTCAGGTGCTACTAAGGAAGCCCTGACCTCTCCTCTTATCTTTTCCCAGGGAGTTGATAAACTAGGTAGGAAAGGTTTGGGGAAGGGCAAAGGGAAGGGAAGTGGGTCCCAAAAAAGGACCCCAAATAATCTAACATGGGAGAAAGCCATAGAAAGTAGAGGGTCAGGGAAGTAGAGAAGAGACATCCAGATTAAGAGTCTCAGGGCAAAGTAAGACTGAGTAAAGAAAGAACAGAGACTGGTTCTCCTTTACAGCTGACTATGATGGGCATCAGCCTGAGAAAATGAAATGTCAGCTTCATTAGATTGCAGTTTGATTTTTTTTTTTTTTTTTTTAAGAAACAGTATATTATTATGGGCTGTTGTTACGTGAGTCTCCTGGGAGTTTCTGCCAGGGTTCACTTTCCTAAAGTTTAGCCCTTTCAAATCCATTATTTCTCTTCTTGGGATGAATTTCAGCAGGTTTTAAAGACTAGGTTCCATTGTTGTCGCTCCAGCTTGTAGAGAAGAGAATTGGACACCCAGGTCACCTGGTTCCCTAATGTGCTGTATGTTCTTTTTCTTCTAGATTGGATCTGTTAGGCGAGCAATGTCTCAGCAGAAACATCAATCTTGGGAGCCTTCAAATGCTCCAAAATGCTTCCCTGCTCAGGGCTCAAACCCCTGTGTGGCTCCCTGCTCTGCTCCCTGTGTGGCTGCCTGCTCTGCTCCGTGTGATAGTCCTTGTGCAGGATGTTGTCATTTGAGCGCTCAAAAGCCGGGGACTCAGAGCCCAGCTCGCCGTAAAAGGACTCGCCGAAAGTGCCGCTGCCTCAGGGGTGGCACCACCTATCCCTGCAAAGAAGAGGAGTGTTAAGGCCAGGCCCTGTGGAGGAGGGGAATAGGTACTATAACTCTCTCCCCATCTTAACCCCGAATACTAATTTTACTTGGAAGCCCAGGCCTCCTACCCCTCATCTGAGCTGAGAAACATGTCCTTGCCCCAGCACTTGAGAGACCATTCTGCCTCTCTTCCACCCTCCCTTTCAACTCTCAACAATAAAGCTGTTTTGCTTGGAGTTGTGACTTCTATGATCCTTGAGGCCCCTGCTCAGATGTACTGAGACCCTCTCAGATGGATGCTGTTCTTCCTCTCTTCCTCCTAAAATAGCTGGTGGTATCTTAAGGATGTTTTGGGATTTGTGTCCTACATTCTCTACATTCTCGCATTCATCAACCTATACAATGACATAATTCTAACCCTAAAGGCAGCAGAGCAATAAACATGTTAAGAACATACTGTGTACTAGCCTGTGTTTACAGACACAAATAAGAGATTGGACCCTGTTCTAAAACAGCTTATAATTCAGTGGGAGAAGCAAAGTATAGTCCAGAATTAAACATGTGAATTAAAACATAAAACTTTGAGCTGATTGATTTACTTATATTTATTTCTCAATTTGTGTTAAAAAAAAAAAAAGCTGGAAGCAGAGAGAAGAAAAGCACAAAGGGCAAGGACAACAATGAGAGTCTCATTCTGATGATGTAGATCAAAGGTGGTTTTCTGGGCTCTGGAGGAAGAGACTAGAAATGGGGAGAGTGTCCACTGGGGGTGAGGAGAGCAGGTGTGCTGGGATAGGACGCATTTAAACAAGGCTTTAGAGATAGGTAGGCTTTGCTGCTGGGAGAGGAGGCAGATGAAGGGAGGAGGAAGGATCTTCCAGGTGGGAGATGCAGGAGAAATAAATGCACAGCAACTGTCGTCTTTGCCAGTGGTGGTGCATTTCATTTTGGCTGGAGTGCCATTTGTGAGATGACAGATGTGGGACAGTTCACAATCCTAATTTCTTAGGATAATTCAAAGAGCTGAGTTTGCTACAATCATGGTAGAAAATCCTTGCTGCCAAAGGATGCTTTCCCTATGGGGAAAGCGTGGACCCACGCCCAGGTCCTAGTGGCCTAGGATGAGAATTAACTATGTGGTATACCACTGTAAATTCCAGTAAATATTTTTGACCAATATTCATTTTCTGGGGGGTACTGTATGTCTGTGTGGGGGGGGAAGCTGGGGTGTGTGTTTTAATCAAGTACCCAACCCAATCTCAACCCGATAGATTTTACTGACAAGGCTCAGAATTTTTTTTTTTTTTTTTTTTTTTGAGAGGTTTTTGCTATAAGGGTGAGTGTGCTTGACAGAGAGACAGAAAGAAAGAAATCACTCCCCAGGGGGGATGGCCACACCACAATCCCTTCTCCTCGATTTTCCTCTTGGGATCTTGGGCATGCACGCACATGCGCCCAGCGGGAGTTTAAGCCATTGGGTCTGGGACTCGAACTGCGGTAGGCTACGTGGGAGTTCAGCGACATAGCCATTATGCTAACTGCTGATCCCAAGGCTCAGAATTTCAGCCTATCATTTTCAATACATAGAGCGTCCATTTCCAGAGTATGGCATTCCACCTGATGCTGGCACCTAACTTTACCTCTGTTATGACATACATATCTCTCTACATATATGCACCATAATTACAAAACCATAAAGTTTTTTTATGAGTAATTTTTCTAATTAAGTAAGTGATGCATTCTTATATAAAGATTTATTAATGTAGATAACATAAATGATTAAGGCTGATCTAAAATCTTACCACCTAAAAATAGCCATAGCTAGTAAGTCTATAGATAAATCTTATAACCTAAAAAAAATAGCAAGTAAGTCTTACAAACTTAAGAAAAATCACAAAATGAAATCATTTCAGGATATTTTATAACCTACTTTGTCCTACTGTTACATAAAACAGTAAAATTTAACAGTAAAAGGGTAGTTGTCAATACTTTTCCATGCTAATAAATATTGACAACACTATTATACCTGGTATTGACACATCATGATTATGTGACCAGTAACTTAATATTGGGCATTTTTATTGTTTCCACTCTTTTGCAACAATAAAATAAACATTCTCATTGACGATTTTTCTTATTTTTTTAGAAGAAATTTTCAGAATTGGAATTCTAGAACTGTAAAAATCCATAGGTTTTTTTTGTTTGTTTGTTTGTTTTTGTTTTGTTTTGTTTTGTTTTGTTTTTCAGATGCTCTAGGAAAATTGTATTTTGGGAGTAATTTAATTAGGTGATTCCACTTAAGAAAATCATTCTCGGGACCAGCAGTTGATGTGATGGCTATGTCGCTGGACTCCCTTGTAGTCAACCACAGTTTGAGTACCGGACCAGTGGCTTAAACTCATGCCGGGCACGTGTGCGTGCGTGCCCAAGATCCCAAGAGGAGAATGGAGGAGAAGGGACTGCAGTGTGCCCGTCCCCTCTGGGGGGATGATTTCTCGCTTTCTGTCTTTCTGTCTCTCTCTGTCTTTCTGGCAAGCACACGTGCCCTATAGCAAACACCTCTCCAAAAAAAAAAAAAAAAAAAAAATTATTCTCAAGCAGGAGATTACTTTAGTTAGAGAGAAAGAGTGAATATTGTGTTAAATGATTACCCCTGTTTACAATGAGTAAGAAAGGGAGGGCCTAGTTTTTTTTCTTCTTATTTTTTTCACATTTGATCACTGTACATCTTTACAACATATAAAATGAATTTTCTTTCCATGTAGATACCAAATATTAGTCCAGTCAAAGATATTTCCAAACAAATTATCATCAACAGAAAAAGTTCCACTTTGAGTGATGAAACTCTTCCTGAGAACCTTGGCAAGCACCTACTTATTTTACCAACATAAAAATCCATAGTTTTACAAAAAGATTAGATGCATTCTCCTTTTGAGAGGAAAAGGATCCTTTATGTTGTATAAAGCAATGAATTATAAATATTTATATGCTATTGTTTAAACTTCTATATTTAGCTGATGGGCTTTTAACTATAATTTTTAATGTTCAACCTCTTTATGTAAGAGATTTCTGGAAAGGACTCCAATTTCTTGAAGAAAAATACAAAATATAAATATTTAGTTGATTGTGTAAAACTCAACTCACAAGGAGATCTTTTTTTTCTACACTTTATTTCTGCTACTTATGAAAGATAGACATCCCTCAAGCAACATTAAAAACTTTTTGATAGAAATCATTTTCTTATATTTTAAAAGCCAGATATATATTTTTTTTTCTTTTTTTTTTTTGGAGAGGTTTTTGCTATAGGGTGCGTGCGCTCGCCAGACAGACAGAGAGAGACAGAGAGATAGAAAGCAGGAAATCACCCCCCAGGGGGGATGGCCACGCCGCAATCCCTTCTCCTCCATTCTCCTCTCGGGATCCTGGGCACGCACGCACACGCGCCCGGCGTGAGTTTAAGCCGCCGGGTCTGGGACTCAAACCGCGGTCGACTACGTGGGAGTCCAGCGACATAGCCATTACGCTAACTGCTGGTCCCAAAGCCAGATATATTTTTAAGGAACATATTTATAATAAGTAAATTACATAATAGACTGTAATAGTTTTTCTTTGACAAGAACACTACTTATTATTTTGGCCTGCTTGGATTTCTGAAGTCAGTACCTAGATTCCCTGTACTATTCAACCTTTATATTATACATTTATACATACATATACACATACATGTTATTTAGTCTATATGAAATCAAATTCAAAATTACATCAATGAATATAAGTTAGCAAGGTAATGATTATTTTTCTTATAAAGGTCTGTGTTTGGTGTCTTTATATTTTTAAAAATATGTCTGTACATCAGAAATGCTAATAAATGTCTTCTGTAGTGTGGCTTTAGTATGGCTTCATTTTAATATTACATGTACATTACATGTTTGTTTTATAGTAACAAGTAATATAAGTATAGACCTTATGTTTTGTACAAAATGTCCTATATACATGGGCTAGCCCTATAGCACTGTGGTTAAGTGCTGCACAGAGGAATCTGGATCCCACATGACTAACCTAGGTTCAAATCCCAACCCCAACAGTTTGAAACCATGTTTGTTGTTTTGATCTGCATTTCTCTTACGATGAGGGATGTTGAGCATTTTTTCATATGCCTTTTGGCTATTCGTATGTCATCTTTAGAGAGTGTTTTTTTTTCAACTCCTTCTCCCATCTTTTAATAGGGTTGATCATCTTTTTTCCAAACAGCTGCTTGAGTTCCTTGTCTATTCTGGTTATCAGACCCTTATCTGATGCATAATTTACAAAAATATTTTCCCATTCTGAGGGCTGTAGATTCACACAAATTACTGTGTCTTTTGCCACGCAGAAACTTCTTAGTCTGATGTAATCCCACTTGTCTATTTTGGGGATTATCGATTGTGCTTTTGGAGATTCCTCAAAAATCTACAAATAGAACTACCATATGATCCAGCAATTCCACTCCTCAGTGTCTACCCAAAGGACAGAAGAATTCTTCACTGGAAAAGTGCTTGCACATCGATGTTTATTGCGGCACTTTTTACAATTGCTAAGACATGGAACCAATCCAAATGCCCCTGTACGGATGAATGGATTGAAAAACTGTGGCACATGTACTCTATGGAATACTATTCAGCCATAAAAACCAACAAAACCCTGACTTTTGACAGAAAGTAGAAGAATATGGAAGATTTACTCTTCTATAAATAACTAAATAACTAAAATCATTTTCTATTTTCATATGCATCTGTAAGGGCCCTAGGCCAAACCTTCCATAACAGAGTGAGTTTAAGTTCAGATCCCTATCAGTTAAAACACATTTCAAATCTTTGATAAGTCTGTGGTCTTTCAGAAATTTTTTGAACTCTGGACACTTCGACATCCCTATCTAAAAATCAAATAAAATAACAGCATCTGCCTTGCAAGACTGTGGAGGGGATTATATATGACATCACAGGTAATATTTCTAGCACTCACTTAATGAATCTTAGTTATAACTTACATCTTAGGTGTACTCCATTTTTTTAAACAGGTTTTTATTTTAGAACAGTTTTAGGTGTACAGAAAAGTTGCAAATGCAGTAGAGAATTTCTGTAGACCTGTACCCAGCTTCCCCGGTTACGATCTTAACTTTGGTTAAGATTAATTTTTTTTTTTTTTGAGAGATTTTCGCTATAGGGCGCGTGCGCTCGCCAGACAGACAGAGAGAGACATAGAGACAGAAAGCGAGAAATCACCCCCCAGGGGGTATGGTCACGCCGCAATCCCTTCTCCTCCATTCTCCTCTCGGGATCTTGGGCACGTACACACACGCGCCCGGCGTGAGTTTTAAGCCACCGGGTCCGGGACGCGAACCGCGGTCGACTACGTGGGAGTCCAGCGACATAGCCATTACGCTAACTGCTGGTTCCTGGTTAAGATTAATTTTTAGCATGTATTATTACATGCAATTATATCTCCTTAGGCTCCTCTTGACTGTGACATTTTCTGACTTTCCTTATTTCAGCTGACCCTGACAAGGATAAGATTGTTGGCCTTTGGGAAGAAAATGGCAGAAGTAAAGTGACATTTTCATCACATCATATTAAAGTTGTATGCTAACAACATAATATTGACCTTGATCACCTGGGTGAGATACTGTTTGTCAGTATTCCCTCTGCAAAGTTACTTCTTTTCATTCATTTTCCACACTCCTCTCTTTGGAAGGAAGTCACTATATGTAACCCATTCAAAAGGTAAGGAAATATGCTCCATCTCCGGGCCGGGGGTGGTTAGCATCTATATAAATTATTTGAATTCTTCTCTATGGAAGATTTATCTGTCCTCTCTCCCTTTTTTTAGCCTATTTATTTATTTATTTATTTATATTAATATGAGTTCATGGATATTGGACATACTTTGGGTTATAATCCAACACTATGTTTTCTATTATTTATTATTTGTTCATATTGTTCTACCTTTGGGAGTTTTTTCAGCTGGTTCCCATGTTCCCTTGGCACAACACCATCAGTTCCTTTTTTGAATGCTTCCTGGATTTTCCTAACACTACAAGATGCTTCAGGTTCATCTTGTATATTATATGCCTCAGATCTAGATTCAGCAATTTCTCTAACAATCCCTGGTTTCTTTTTATTCTGTTATTGTTATTATTATTATTATTATTATTACCTTCATTACTGTGTATAATTACAGCATATCAAATAAATTTTCCCATCATGAATGTACTCTATATTGGTTCAGTCAAAGACATTACCATACACATTATCATCAACAGATAATTTTTCATTTTTGTGCCCCTAAATGTTTTGCTTCTTTCTTTTTCCCCTTTTTATTTCATTGAAAAAATGTATAAGCTAAGATCTCTGTGTTGGTTGTGTTCATTGCTACCAGAATGTCATTGCTGCTAAGTTTTCTCAGTGGACAGAGTTTGGAAATATGTCCATATGTGTATACTAACCATTATATACAAACATAGCTATAATTATTTCAATACTTATCCACTTGTTTTTTTATTAAGCTAAACATAAATTCATATGGATGTCTTTAACTTTAATTTAGTATCGGGTTGTATATTTACTACTTCAGGGTAAGAAATCAGGCTCCCACCATCTACCTATGGGATTATTTCTCCCATCCCAGCTTGCGTGTATGGTCAACTCTGTTTTGAAAACAATATTATGAAATGTCCAGGGATCAGTGTATGTCATGTAAATCATTTTTTCTTGCTTCTGGAATCTATGCAGTGCTGTTAGTTGAAGAAAAAAGATGAGTGAGCCAGGGTACTTGAAGCTGGATAAAGATGAAGTGATAGTAAAGATAACCATTCTGGAGATTGGAGGGATGAACAGAAATGGACTGTGACTCCAGGGACCTTCTTGCACCAGATATCAACTCAACTTCCTTTTTCCATCATCCTATCTAAACAGACCCATATCCATGAATAGGATTCAAACACCTGACTGGACACAAAGAAAAGAGTAAGGTCACAGGCAATTTGTAGAGAATTACATGCATAGGAAAACCACACCCCATATCAAGGGACATGTTAGAACCAGTTTAGATTTTCCCTAAGAACCAAGGCAGCAGAAAGCATTGGATTTCTGTTTCAAAAGTGAGTAGAAAAACAGAAAACAGTAAGGGGCAACCCATGGCTAGTTAAAATAGTACAAATATTCAATTTGTAACTTACATATTGGCTATACCTTAGCCTAGTGATTAGTTCAGAACTTCTCAGCAGACAGAATGTATGGGTGTACATGCCCAAAATCCCAAAAGAAAGGAGAAGTGGGGGAGAAGTTATTGTGGTATGCTCATTCCCCACTAGAGCTCCTTTCTCCCTCTCCCTCTCTTTTTCTCTGTCTCTTGTGTAGTGCAATACACTCTGACAATTTTTTTTTAATTCTTGGCATTCTGGGCTATGGAGTCCCCTTTCTTGGAAGATTTAGAAATAGTTTCTTGGGATATTGACTTGGAAGAAAAAGAAAAGATGATCTCTTATCTTTCTACCTTAAAATTAACAGGCATCATTTGATGGTTAAATGTAAACGCAGGCTCCTAATAGGATGTTTTAGCTATGGTCCCACTCACTATGGTCAACTAAGGGTCAAGGTGCATATCAGGATCCAAAGAGACAATCATTACATGTGCTATGTAAGAGAAGGATCAACACAGTTATTGAAGGTGATAAATCAGGTTTGAATATGATATAGGCAGCTCCCAGCATAGGGATCCTCAGAAATCTGATTAAAAACAGCAATTTGCATTGAACAAGTGAAGAAACTGAGGCCCAGAAGAGGCAAATAACCCATAGCTGGTCAGTTCAAGACTAGACCTGTGCTTCAAGGATGACTTGCTATTTCTTTCCAAGGGAGTTTTCTATAGTTAGAGATGTTAGGAGAAAGGAAGGCCATAATGCTGGTACCAAATGATATTGAGGTATACCCACGAATTCTATAGGATTACCTGGAGAATGCCAAAGGCCATAATAAATAATAATGCTTATCATTGTAACTATAGCTACAGAACACTACTGAATGTTGGGCACTGTGTGGCTTTCTTTGTTCACAAAGAAACATCTTTTAACCATCATATTATACATGAAGAAACTATGGCTCTAGCCCATTCTGCACGGACAGGGCGGAGTGACTGGCCTTTGAGGTTGTCTTAATGAAGTAATGAGAAAATATATACTGAAGAGGTCTTGTCCCTTTCTTCTACCTACTCATTGAGATGGGTACAGACTAATGGAGTCAGGTAATTGAACATGGGTTGTGATTATTCCTGTGCCCCAAGAAAAGCACAAGCCTTCATTCCCCCAGTGAGCTAGTATGAATCCCATAGTCCTTGGAAGGACCCTGAATCTTACCACTGTGCTATTTGCTAGAGTCAGGCCCACATATTCTTCCTGGTCACTGAGATTCTTACCTATAGGAGGACTGTTCAAAGGCTGCTCAAGCAGAAGGCTAGTGCTTGTTTTCCTTGCTTTCATCACTTAGGAATTAGCTTGATAAGAATCTCATGCATTCCCATGCTGGCCTAGCTGGAACTTCACCCTTCTATTAAGGGGCACACCCATGCCAGATAGGAATCCATTACATTCTTGAATCCTCAATCAGATAGAATGATGAGGAAGTGCAGGGGCAGATGAGAACAGAGTCCAGGAATGTGCCAGCTGTGCCCAAACAGGCCCCAGTCAAGCAAACTCTCCAATCACCTTTTAACCAGTTCTATTCTGCACACTCATTAATAAAGAACTCCCTGGGGCTGGCAGGTGGCTTGGTGGTTGAGAGAACCAGACTCCCACATGACCAACTGCGGTTCGAGTCCTGGACCTGGAGGACCTGCTTTCTCACTCCCCCCTCCCTCCATCTCTCCCTGGTCAAATTAAAATAAGTAAGTAAGTAAATAAATAAATAAATAAATAAGGTTAAATAAAATAATTCTAAAAAAACTAAAAAATTTTTAAAAATTAAAAAATAAAAATAAAGAACTACTGCAAGTCCAACTCTGATCCTCATACCATATCTGTAGGCATGCATTCACCACAAGCCTGAACTCCTTAACAAAATCAAGGTATAAAAGGTAACCTGACCCTAGTAAGCATTCTAAAATGAAAATCTAATTACACCTCTCCCTTGCTTGAATGTTCAGGGATGCCCAATTTTCTCTTATCAAATTTTGTGAAACAATATAATTCTGTTTTCAAATTAAATCAATTTATAAAGCAGGCAAGGGTGTAACTACTCCAATTGCAGCAGGGGGTAAGTGCAAGACCCAGATTGATATTGATATCTGCTTGGGTTCTTCGTCTCAGTATAGTCAGGATGATTAAGGACTAAAGATATTTTAAAATGGAACTCAGGGCCTTTTGGTAGACTAGCAGTAATGCAAGGCTTTGTGATTCTGGGTCCACTTGGAAAGGTACTGAATTTGCATCCTAAAGTCTCTCTGTACATGCCAGGTGCATGCAAACATATCTCTGATCTGGACTTGCTGAGGCTTGGGGTGGATCGTGGTGCAAGGAACCTGTCGAAGATTTCTCTCTGTCTCTCTCTCTCTCTCTCTCTCTCTCTCTCTCTCTCTCTCTGTGGAGAGGTTTTTGCTATAGGGCGCATGCGCTCGCCAGAAAGACAGAGAAACAGAAAGCAAGAAATCACCTCCCCACAGGGGGGATGACCACGCCACAATACTTTCTCCATTCTCCTCCCAGGATCTTGGGCATGCATGCACACGCACCTGGTGAGAGTTTAAGCCACCGGTCCGGGACTTCAACTGCGGTTGACTACAGGGGGTTCCAGCGACATAGCCATTATGCCAAATGCTTGTCCCGAAGAGTCCTATCTCTCTATCTCTGTCTTATTTTTTTCTTTTTCATGAAACAACTAAATAAATGTTTTTAGATAATGGAACTCCAATTTCTAGACTCCTCATATAAGCGGGATGATATAGGGGAAAGGAAGGACCTTAAGCTTTATTTTTAACCTACTATTTGTTGGATGTTATTTGCATTATCACAGCTCAGTATTATATGAGTTTCGTATTGTTAATCCCTTTTTATGGGTTTTACAAACATGAAGCTCATTAAAAAAAAAAACATTAAATAACATACCCACAGTTCAAATACCAATCCCTGCTCTGAGGTCCATATTTTATCAGATTCTATGACACGAACTTATACAACAGGCAATGGTGGAGGCATGCAGGAAGGGCTGGGGAGTGCCAAATGCAGAGCAACTCACACTGTGCAGCTCTCAAAATAGGTGATGGTTGAACAGTGCTGACAACAGCATTTTAAGGAATATAATTTGAAAGTTATCGATCTATATGCTAAAATTACCCAACCTAGAAGTAAAGTTTTTAATGTTTTGGGTCTCTCCTTTCTGCCTGGACAGTGACCCTATTTTTGTGTGTATATTTCTAACATTGTGGCTGCTCTGTTTCCAGAACAGACCAAGCTCATTAACATCTCTGTGCCTATGTTTGTGTTCTCCTTCCCTCTACCTAGAATGCCATTGTCCTCTCACACCCCTGACTGACTTCAACTCGTTTTATGAAGATCTGCTTTTCTGAAAACCACACCTCCAGACAGTATAAATGGCTCTCTCTAGGGCTCCCAAAGCATTGGGCAGCCCATACTCTTTGGCTTTTCTGGGTCCAGCCCACACAACAGCTCTAACAGAATAGAGTCTTCTGCCTTCACCAGACTAGATTTTCACAGTGATATTTCTATAGTTCTGGGGTCTTGGGAGCTTCCCCACTCCCATGGCTCTCTATACATTGTCCTAGTGAGAAGTCTCTGCAGCGACCTCAATTCTATAGTTCTGGGCATTGCATTAGTGGAGATTCTCTACCTGGCATGTAGCCTAGTAGTTCCAACTTTGTGACAAGTTTCTGCCTAGTCTCATAGGCAGAGATGTCCTTGGAAATCTAGGCAGAGGCCACCATGGCCCCACAGACTGCAAACTCTGTGTATTTGAAGAGTCAACACCTTATGGATGCCACCAAGGCTTACTGCTTGAACTCTCTTGGAGCTGCAGCATGAGCTGCATTTAGACTCACTTGAGCCACAGCTGAGTCATTGAATTCAGGTAGCAGAGTCCCAAGGCATACCTGCAGAGAACACTGAGGTCCCTTGGGTGCCTCTCTGGATACCTTGCCCTCAAGTTTCTAGCTTTTCTTGAAGATCTCCAAAATGATTTTAGTGTCATTCCCCCATTGTCATTTTTATTTTATTTTTTTAAAGTAGACTTTATCTTTATTTATTTATTTATTTATTTTTAAAGAATTATTTATTCAATTTGATTTATTCACTTATTTTAATTTGACCAGAGAGAGAGAGACACTCACAGAGAGAGAGGGAGAGAGAGTGACAGTAAGAAGCCACCAGGTCCAGGACTTGAACCATGGTCAGCCATGTGGAAGTGTCCAGCACCTTAGCCATCACGCCATCTGCTGGTCCCTGTCATTTTTATTTATTTTTTAAGTTTCTTGAGAGAGAGCACTCTCAACAAGGTCTCACATCATAATTAACCCCCAAGCCTCCCTCAGCCAGGACCACATACACCTACATGCAAGCCCAGCATGGCTAAGCCAACTTGGAACTGAACACCAATCTCCCATATGGCTGTCAGAGTTGTTCAGCATTGCACTGTCACTGCGTCACCAGTCGGACTTCTTGATGAACAGAACTGATTCCTAATCTCTTTAGCAAATTATCCCTTAGCCACACATTTGTTTTGCTCTCCTAAACACGTCATTCACTCTTTATATGGTCAGGCTGCAAATATTCTAAATATTTTTTGTTATGCTTCTCTTTCATTTTAAGTTTCACCTTTAAATAATTCATGTCCACCTTCATCTTACATACAATTCAAAGTAGCTTGACAACTCCTTCAATACTTGGTCTAGAATTTTTTCTTTCTGTCAGATATCTTAGTTCATTACTTTTACATGCTAACTTCCACAAAACCTTATGTGTGCATATAATTCAGTCAAGTTCTTTGCCACTTTACAACAATGCTAATCTTTACTCCAGCTTTCTATTTTTTTATTTTATTTTACTTTTTATTTTTACTTTTTATTATTTTTTCGGTTTCTGTTTTATTTATTTATTTATTTATTTATTGCTATAAGGCATGTGTGCTAACCAAAGAATGAGAGAAACGGAGAGAAAGTAAGGAATCGCTCCCCAAGGTAGGGCCATGCTGTGACCCCCTCTCCTCCATTCTTTCTTGGGATTTTGGACACACATGCACACGTGCCCCGTGTGATTTTTTAAGTCACCAGATTAGGAACTTGAACTGTAAAGTTCTGATTATGACCATTTAAGTAACCTATAGGAGTTTCATACTTTTCCTATAGTTCTTGTCATCTTCTAAGCCCTCATCAAAATTGTCCTTAATACTCCACTAATGGAAACCTAAAGTGTTTCTGGTCTGCTTCTCCAAATTCTTTCAACCTTTACCCATTATCCAGTCCCAAAGCTGCTTCTGCATTTCTCAGCATTAGTTTTGTCTCTTAGTTTGTTCCGTCTTGCTATAATAGAATACCACAGACTGGATAATGCATAATGAAAACAAGTTTATTTTCCTCAGTTTTGGAGATGGGAAGTCCAAGGTCAAAGCATCAGTATCTGACAAGGGCCCTCGTGCTGCATCACCTTATAGTGGGAAGCAGAAGGGCAAGAGAGCATGAGATAGTGAGAAAACCAAACTCACTTTCACAGCAAACTTACTCTAGTTATACTGAATTCATTTCTGTGATAACCTATTCCCACAATGGCATTAATTCCTTCATAAAGAAAGAACCCTAATGACCTAACCACCTTTTTTTTTTTAAGTTCCCACCTCTAAACACTGTTACATTTGAGATTAAGTTTCCAATGCATGAACTTTAGAGGACACATTCAAATCATAGCAGCATATAATGTGTTTGATGATAAAAGAGTGAGTGTAAATTTTAATTTCCTTCCTTTCTCTCATATCATCCCACTGGTATCATTTCCTGTGCACAAGGATATATCTTAATCTTTTTTGAATTCACAAAACCGTGCACACAACAGGCCCTCAGAAAACAAATTTATATCTTTAAATTGATATTTACAAAGTTACTATAAAAAAGAAGTTTCAGGGGCCAGCAGGTGGCATGGCAGTTGAGTCTCTGGCGTCCCACATGGCTGACGATGGTTTGAGTCCCACACCTGGCAGCTTGCTTTCTCACTTCTCTTTCTTTTTCTCTCTCTTACTCTTCCTCTGTCAAGTGTACATGCCCTATAGCAAATGAAAAAAATAATAATAATTAATAAAATTAAATAAATAATTTTTAAAAAGTATTTTTTGGGATTTTAAAAAATTATTTCACCAGAATTCACTCATTGATGGTATTAGATCAACACAATATAACAATGTTTTACAATCTTTTTTTTTAATTTTTATTTTAGAAAGATTTTTTGCTATAGGGTACATGCACTCACCAGAGAGACAGAGAGATAGAAAGCTAAAAATCACCCCCCAGGGAGGATGGCCATGTCACAATCCCTTCTCCATTCTCCTCTCAGGATTTTGGGCAAGCATGTGCATGCACCTACCTGGTATGAGTTTTAAGCTGCTGGGCCTAGGACTTGAACCACAGTCAACTATGTGGGAGTCCAATGACATAACCATTAAGCCATATGTTGGTCTCATGTTTTGTAATCTTTTTAAAAATTTTTTAGAAATATATTTAATTACCAGAGGGTGTATGTGCTCATCAGAGGGAGAAAGACAGAGAGGCAGAGAGACAGAGAGAGAAAGGAAGAGAGGGAGGAGGAGAAAGCACCGCCCCAATGGCCAATGGTCATCCAGTAATCCCTTCTCCATTTCTCCATCCTGGTAGAATTTGGGATATGCATGGCATATTTTTCAAGCCACTGGGGCTGGAAATCAAGCTCAGGTCAGCCACATGGAATCTCACTCTTTTAACCATTTGGCAATATTACAATTTTTTGTAATATTTTTAGTGGGATTCATTGCAGAGAAGTGAAATAATTTTTCCCATCTTTGTAGATCTGGGATTCAATAGTTCATGCTTTCTTTCTGCCAGGAAAGGCACAATCAGGCAAGAATCACATATACACATAATACTCTGCTTTGGCACAAGACAAGATAGTAAGTAATTTCCTGCAATAAGTAGAATGACCTGGAAAGATCACATGGAGTTCTTCTCTCATGGTCTCATTTATCTTCAAACATTTTGCACCCTCCCATGCTCACGAACCAGCCATCATCTCTCTCCCCTTTATTAAATTCACTGCAACTCTCGCTCCAATAAAATATGTTTAGGAAAAATACCAAACCAAGAAAAGCAATATGTGGCCTGTATTAACTTCTTGAAGGTATAATGTTTATAAATGAAAATACAGACTTGAACACATACTTGAGATCATCTGGTCCAGCCTCCTCCAAAATCCAGAGGGAGGAACAGAGCCAGGACCAGTGCCCTGACTCCCATTTCCAAAGCTTTTGCTACTGACAAGTATGGATGACTCCAATCCTGGGAATAGCCTTTCGTATTTGCCTCACATATGCCTGATGCAACCTGGCCTCCCAAGGTACTCTCTCTCAAGGAGTACAAGCAGGGAAGACCTTCACCTCAACCAAAAATTACTCATAAATTTATTGAACAACTATTTTTTTAAGCACTTTTAACATGTCAGGCACTGTTTAGCTGCTGGAGATAAAGAGTGAATTGACAAATATCGAGATTCCATTCTAATCAGGATGACAGATATTAAAAACTTAATACAATTATGGTGTTACAGGGAATATAGGATATATGAGAGCATTTCATAGGAGAGACTAATATAATTGAGGTTGAAGTTAGAAGCTTCTAAAACAAAGGGGTAGACTTAGGTATTGGAAAATGCAAAGGGCCGCTCCTCCTGTGTGACAGGAAATCAAAAGATGGTTGCAGGTATCAGTCTCGAAGACTTGGGAACAGAAAGCTGAAGGACTTTACATTTGAAAGAGATTGCTTGCTCCATGTAGCAGAGATAGTATCATCTACCTAGAGGCAGAGGTGAAGGGTTGCAAGAGTCAGTAAAGAAGAAAAGCCATAAGGTGTGTGCATGGGGAATATAGGGAAGTATATGGAGACTGCTAAACAGCATATTGGGCCCAGTTAAAGTAAATTATCAGACTTTTATGTCAAATGTTTGGTTTCTTGTTTTTACTTTATGGCAACTAGGCATAGCAGGAAAGATCAAACTAAGGTTCAGATTCTGTCCGTCAAGTGCATTTATAAACCAAAGGGCAAGGAAGCTTATCATATTGGTAGAAGAGAGGTTGAAACAATGGACTAAGGAAAGTAAACTAGGCATGAAGAAAGAAGGGAGCTGGTGGGCAGGAAGAAATTAGATTCCAGTGACTGTAACCAAGCAAATAGTAAACAGTGAGCTGAGAACAGAAAAAGGAGTGCCTGGATCTCAAAGAGTTTCAAAGAATTAGGAAATATGGCTTCCAGTTCAGACTCTGCACAGCCCTGAGCATGTCTTTTGTCATCTCTGTATTGTTTTACTGGCCTATGTGTGCAGTGTAAACAGTAGCCTAAAACCCATTCCAGTGGAGCCTTCTAGAATGCCAACTGCGGGTCAACATTTTAGGTACTTTGGTAACTAAATCAAATACACTGAGCCTTCAGAACTGTCTCATAAGAACTTATTTGTTCCAAACTTATTGGTAAAACCCCTAGCTATGCTCTAGGTTGATCTAACACTAGACTAAGTTTTCTGCCTGGTCATGCTTTGTATTAGTCAGAAACCCTAGTTTTAATTCCCAAGCTATGCCATTAAAAATGTCCTAATAAACCATGATTTTATCTTTATAGAAAAATTGCTAGGGTTTATGGAGGGGAGTGATGTTCCGGGAAGATATTTATGAGGATCCGATAGTGACCAAGAGTGGCAAGTGACAGAATGACGGTGATGAAGTGACTGGAATGTGGGAAGTTGTCATCACAACCACCTAATTGGCAAAGAGCTTTCACATCATCTGTGGCTCATTCCCTCAAGTTAGTGGCAGTAGATGTATAAAAGGCTCCAGCACATAGTGTCTTCTCAGTTCCATCGCTTGTTCAAAGTGAGGACTGGGTGAGTGTTCTTACTGACCTGATGGGAGTTTCGGGGTGGCTGGGGCTGGCACAACTCAGCTGAAGGGAGAGTCCCACCAGGCTAAAGAAAATAGGAACTAACTGGCAATTCCAGGAAGACCAGGTTCATGGAAATCATGAAGGTGCTTCAGAAGCAGTGATCCCAAAAGGAATGAATGTTAACCAGAGCCTGGGACAGTGGGGGGTCGGAAGGCAGAGGGGAGAAGCTGTTGTAGTTTGTAAGACAAGAGACAGCCTTCAGGGTTGAAGAACAGGACTAAAGGAAGCACCCATGGCACAAAAAGAAAGAAAAAAGAGAGGGACTGAAGGATGAAGACAGGTGGTATAACCATGGACATCGGCTAAAAATGTGTTCTCTAAAATGTATACATCAGAGGATATAAGAAAAAACTATTTAATATTTCAGGAACTACCTAGTGCACAAAGCTGCTGCCTTTGGAGCCAAGAGTCTAGGAAGAACTAGGCCAGGTAGGAGAAGGTGTTCCCAAATTCTAACTTAACCACTGCTGGTCTTCCCTTATGCCAGGAAGAAGGGCTGCTATAATAATACGGCCCCTGGAGACATAGCTTCAACTGTAGAATTTCAGGTTCTGTAGGAAAACACTGATACAGATAAGGTTTATTATATTCATTGGATTTTCAAAATATTTGCATTTTTCTTTTAGGATAACTCATCTTCCTCCAAGATGTCCTACCAGCAAAAACAGCAGAAATTTCAGGTCTCTGCCAAGTCCCTTCTCAAATATCCACCCAAGCGCCCCCTGCAGGCCCCTCAGGCCCTCCAGGCCCCTCAGGCTCCTCAGGCTTCAGCTCCACGCCCGGCTTCTTGCCCACCGCCAGCCTCCTCCAGTAGCAGCCCCGGTTTCTGTGTTTCTGGCTTTGGAGGTAGTTGCTCTCTAGTGTCTTACGGTTTTCCACGAGTCTACCTTCGCCAGCCCCATACTTCCGACTGCTGGGAGAACGAGTCCTCTGGATGTTCCAGCTGTTGCCATGGCTCTGGGTGGCGTAACTGACCTGACATCTTAAGGAACCAAAGAACCACAGCCAAAGACCAGCCTTGAAATGATGCCTTTTCTAGGTCTTAACCTTCCTTCACCCTTCCCATCTGAATGAAGCTGCCTGACTATCGGTGATGGGCTTCTCATTTTGCTGAGAAACTTGGGTCTCCTGGCCTTGACTCTTTCCCTAGATCAAGCAGATCTGAATGCAAAGGAAAATCCCACTTTCCAAAGGCTTATCATTGTGCAAAAATAAAGCTTATTATTCCTGCTACCTTGTGTTTCTTTTTTTTTTTTAATTCTCCTAGCCTCAGCTCTGAGCTTCATTATCCTGATTCATAAGTAGACCCCCCCCCCCACAATGAGCTAATCTGATGAGAAATTTCAACTGAAACAGATCCAGGATCTGAGCTGTTCGGGCTATGAAAAAGGTGTAGAAGGGAATTGTAAGAAAATGTTTCCAAAATTATGTGACCTTGGTCCACTGCCACTGTGCTTGCCCTCACCACCAAGATTCTTCCTACTCATCAGGACTTTCTACTTTCCAGATCCTTCTATTTGGAAGAATCTCATGCTCAAAAAAGAAAGGTATTTGTTCTCAGATGTTTTTGAAAGCTATGAAAAGTACTCTCCTTGAGCATATCCACATGTCTGAGTCCCTCACTCCATCTCTTCACATAGGAGCCAGAAATAGGTGGGAAGCCACACTGGTCCCCGTTAGCACAACGGCCTTGGTACTGCTATCCACCTTTGTGACTTCTTGTTTTCTTCTAGCCAATAGAACAAATGGCATGGATTTAGAGCCATGTCTGAAAGTACTGCCCTCTCCAAACCAACAGAAGCCCATAGGCCATAGAAATGCTTCTGGCCACCACTGATACTATGGTTCTTAACCAGAGAGCAATGTTATGGGCACAGTATTGGGACACAGGTCAGGTGGAGAAAAAGAGATAGAATTGTACTCAGTACCTTCAAAATTACACATAACCCACAGTTTAGGTTAGCCAAACCATAGCCGATGAAACATCTACATATGCAGTGGCTCTCACACAAAAATTCCAACCATTAGGTATATTTATCCTCTTTAGCCCAAAGTAAATCACTAAAGGTCATGGCTATTCAGGGGTACCCAGGACACTATAAGCTGAGAACTTCAGGTTTAGAATGAAGGCATACCTGGCAAGCTTCCCTGACATCAATACTCAGTTCAAGGAAGAGGACTTATAGATTAGTGGTTTTCATCCTACACCAGAAGGAACAGTAAGATTCCAGAAAGGGTGCCAGTAAGTGACATGGTGGTTAAGACACTGGACTCCCACATGGCTGACCATGGTTCAAGTCCTGAACCTGGCAGCTTTTTTTCTCTCTCTCTCTTTCTCACTGTCTGTCTCTGGTGAGCACACATGACCTATAGAAAATTTAAACATAATTAATTAATTCATTAAAATAAATAATTTTAAAAGAAAATATTTCAGAAAGGTTTTTTTCAGGGGTTCTTGATTTTTTTTGTGTGTGTGTGTATGTATGTTTAAACAGTATAATATTCAGCACATTTACTCAAAAAATGTTAAGTAATAAGTAATAAATGATAATACCCTGGAGATCACCCAGCTCTCTAGGATAATCTGGGCTAGTCCAACTAGAAAATCCAAAGGTGAAAATCTTGTGACATCTCAGCTTGTCTTTTTAGCTTCATACTTTTGTTTATGGATTTAAGGTAAAACATTCTTTTTTCACCACATTCTAGAGAAATAAGTTTTAAAAATATCTTTAAAATAAAATTTTCCATTTCAAGTTCACTTCTTGTCAATGGAGAAAGAATGTGTCACTGAGAGATAGAATGATGAGAGTTTGCCATCCTGGTCTCTGTCAGTGCTTTTTCACTGCACTCACTCTTGGGTAGCTGGCAGGGGAGTCTCTCTATGGACCAAGTTTTGTCCTAATGTAAGTCCCAAGATTTAGAATCTGGAATAAACATTGTAAAGTTCATTTTAGGGATGATACAAGTTATATTCTCTAAAGATTTGCTTTGTAAACCCTCTGTCTTAAACCAATCTCAACTAGTTAAGAATGTGGAGAGGAAATACAATTAATTAACTCTCTCAAAAGTTCAAATACTAAAAAGAATGTGGATGTGCTCTGGATTCACCTCACCCTTTAAATATTATATGTAGTTACGAGAAATTTCATTCATACAAGATTTCACTGCAGTTCATTGTATTAAATGTGCTGCTTGGGATCAGCAGTTGGCGTAATGGCTATGTCGCTGGACTCCCATGTAGTTGACCGCAGTTCAAGTCCTGGACCCAATGGCTTAAACTCGCCCTGGGTGTGTGTGCATGCGCGCCCAAGATCCTGAGAGGAGAATGGAGGAGAAGGGATGGCGGTGTGACCATCCCCCCGGGGAGTGATTTCTCGCTTTCTGTCTCTTTCTGTCTTTCTGTGTGCACACGCCCTATAGTAAAAAAAACTCTAAAAAAAATTAAAAAAAAAGATTAACTGTGCTGCCTCAGGACTCTACAGGGAGCCCCCACCAGCAAAATGGCTCTCACCAATTGTTCCTTAATCTTGGACATCCAAAACATGAGATAAATAATAAAGCTTTTCCTTTAAATAATAAATCAACCAGGTATTTCTGCA
Source organism: Tupaia tana (assembly GCA_026018925.1). NCBI lineage: Eukaryota > Metazoa > Chordata > Mammalia > Scandentia > Tupaiidae > Tupaia > Tupaia tana. The sequence continues at coordinate 94,279,624 of JAKSZU010000004.1, forward strand.
TTTCACAATAGAATGGACTAAAATGAGTGATGTGAACCAGGGTATCTGTGGTGGAAGTGATAAGTTTTCAACTTCTAGATATCTTTTGAAGACTGAACCAAAAGGGTTCCATAGTAAATCAATATGAGTACATAAGAAAAAGAGGAGAGGAAGAAATGAACGCAATCTGGAAAGAATTAGAGGAAATTTTTTGCAAAGTCCTCATATGAGAGCAAGAAAACTTTCTTTAGGACTTTATTTATTTATTTATTTATTTATTTATTTGGTCATTATAGAAAATAAGTCTCTTTTTTCCCATAACAAAACAATCATAAGGGCTTTTTAACCAATAGAGCAGAATGGGAGTCAAGATGACCCAACAGTGATAACCAAGGCTCTCAACTCCTCCACAAAGAAGGTCCAAAGTAGCAAACAAAGAGCAGTGCTTTGAGTGGGAGCCTCTTGGAGGACACTGGAATTCAGCAAGGAAAGGGCTACAAAGCTCAGAGAATAGGATGGACCACAGAGCAGAAAGCAAAGCAGCCAGCTGGGATCCGCCTGGAACCAAGAGGAATTCCTCACTGAGGGGGAACAGGTAAGTGGGAAATAGCCAGTCGTCTCTACCACCACTGCAGACACCTGTAGTTCTAGCTACTAGAGAGTTCCATAACCCTTTCCAACTTGGAGTTCAGTATAAGGAGTTTCAGGGAGTCTACACAGGCGCCTTGCTCCAGGGAAGAAACCCATGCTGACTCTCTCTCATTCACACTCTCTGGTTCCCAAGCTCCATTAGTATGATACAAATTTTAGGAACAGAGCTAAAACTACTGATCAAACATGTGCATCCTGCCCATGGCCAATAACCCATGCATTTCCACATCCCTGAAGCTCTGCCATCACATCACTATACCAATGCAAAAGGCCCTACCACCAGGGGAGGCTGAATCCAGTGCTACAAACATGATCTTGACACCCAAACCTGCAATGTCCTGCACCCTAAAATACAGGTAGTCCAGCATAGTAGAGCAGCCACTCCCCAAACCAAAGGAACAAATATGTAAGTTGCCCAGGGACTGAGGATACCGGGCCCTCCCTCCCACCTATTGCTGCCTACAAACCTATCCAGGTGCCATGCACACTCCACCCAGGACCTGAGGACACTGTCCTAAGCACCACCACTACTGCCATGAAGACCTTGCCCCTTTGGCAGGTAAGGCCTCTTCATGCCTAAAGTGGGGCTGAGGGCACTGCCCAGGGCACTGCCACTTCCTTCACTGGAAACCTTGCTTTCTTGACCGATGGGACCTTTGTGCCTTGTGTCTGCTTCACTCAGGGACTGAAGACACTGCCCTCACTCATGCTTACAGCTGTCACTGCCACCAGTGCTCCATCACATCTCAAGGCCCCTGTGTATCATACATATTCCCCCCTGAGCCTAAGGTTAGTAGGCACAGCCAATGATCCTATGTCTCTCTCATTCTCTCTCTCTCACTCTCTCTTTCACTGCCTCTCTCTGGTGAGCACACGTGCCCTATAGCAAATTTTTAAATAATAATACTAATAAATTAAATTAAATTAAATAATTCTTAAAAACTCAAATGATCATCTCAGAGGGTGCACAAAAGGCATTTGATAAAATGCAATATCCCACTGAGGTAAATCGGTAAATTAGACATGGACGGCACATACCACAGCACAATGACGGCGATGTATGACAAACTCACAGCTAACATTATACGAAATGAGAAAAGTTAAAACAACTTTCTCTAAAAACTGGAAAAAGACAAAGATGTCTACTTCTACCGCTCTTATAAATACTGAAAGTTCTAGCCAGAGAAAAAAATAAAAGGCATCCAAACTAGAAAGGAGGAAGCTGATTTTTTCTTATTTGCAGATGACATGACTTTGTAAATGGAAAAGCCTGGACTCCACCAGAAAAACTCTTAGAACTGATAAATAGATTCCGTAAAGTTGCAGGATAAAAATCAACATACATGGGACTAGCAAGTGTCATGGTCGTTAAGGTGCTGGACTCCCACATATCCAACTGCAGTTTGAGTCCCAGACCCAGCAATTTCTTTCTCACTTTCTCTCTCTCTCTGTCTCTCTCTGGCGAGCACACATGCTCTACAGCAAATTAAAATGCAATAATGATAATAATTAATAAAAATTAAATAAATCATTTTTTAAAATAAATACAAAAATCAAAGTTTTTTGCTTTTGTTTTTGTTTTAGTTTTGTTTTAATTTGCAGAGGATATGTGTGCTCATCAGAGACAGAGGGAAGGAGAGAGGGAAAAGGCATACCCCAATAGGGCAAGATCACACCCAAATCCTGTTTTTTTCCATCTCTCCAACCTTTCAGGATTTAAGGCACACACACATATGTGCATGTGATGTTTTTCAAGCTGCCAAGGCTGGGATTTGAACCTTGGTCGACTACGTGGTATCCAGCTCCCTTAATCACTAAGGCATGGAAATGGTCTTAATAGTGTTTTTGTAAGTCAATAACAATAAGAAACCTGCTTAAAGTAATCAAAAATAAATTCCATTGTCAATAGAAGAAAGAAAAAGAAAGAGAGAGAAAGAAGAAAGCAAGAAAGCAAACAAGAAAGGAAGGAAGGAAGGAAAGAAAGGGAGAAAATGAAGAAATTTAGTTTACCTTCTTGTTAATAAATTCAAACAAGGAGGTGAAAGATCTGTACAACAAAAGCTAAAAATCACTGATGAAAGAAATAGAAAATAGAAATTAAAAAAGAAATAGAAAAAGACACACACAAAGGAAAAAAATGAAACTAGAAAGATTTCTTCTGTTCATAGTTTGGAAAAACTAATATTGCTAAAATGTTCATACCACAAAAAGCAATCTATATCTATGGCATTATTCACAGAAATGAAAAATCAATGGGACCAGCAGTTAGTGTAATGGCTATGTTGCTGGACTCCCATGTAGTCAACAGCGGTTGGAGTCCTGGACCCGGTGGCTTAAAATTCACACCGGGCACATGTGCGTGCGTGTCCAAGACCCTGAGAGGAGACAAGGAGAAAGGATTGAGGCGTGACCATCCCCCCTCAGGGGGGGTGATTTCTCGCTTTTGGTCTCTCTGTCTCTCTCTGTCTTTCTGGTGAGCACACGCACCCTATAACAAAACCCTCTCCAAAAAAAAAAAAAAAAAATCAATTACAAAATTAAGATGGAACCACAGATGACCTTGAATAGCTAAAGTAACCCGAAGCATAAAAAAAAAAAAAAAAAAAAAAAAAAAAACTAGAGAGACCAGCAGTTGGTGCAATGGCTATGTTGCTGGATTCCTATGTAGTAGACAGCGGTTTGAGTGTCAGACCCGATGGCTTAAACTCACATCAGGCACATGTGTGTGTGCATGTCCAAGATCCTGAGAGGAGAATGGAGGAGAAGGGATTGTGGCATGGCCATCCCTCCCTCCCCCAGGGGGTGATTTCTCACTTTCTGTCTCTCTGTCTTTCTCTGTCTTTCTCGTGAGCACATGCACCCTATAGCAAAAACCTAAAAAAAAGAAAAGAAAAAAAAAAAGAAAAGAAAAGAAAAAAAACCTAGAGGGCAACACTACCTGACTTCAAGATATACTAGAACTCTAGAAACCTACATAGTGGCCTAAAAAGACACACAGATCAATACAACAGAATGTGGAACCCAGAAATAAACTCCTGTATAGACAGTCAATCAATTTTCAATAAATGTGCTAAGAACATAAATTCATGTATATACAGTCAATCAATTTTCAATAAATGTGCCAAGGATAAAGGACAGTCTTTCTCATATGTGATGCTGGGAAAGTTGCTTATCCACACACCAAAGAATGAAACTAGACCACTGTCTCTCACCACATGAAAAAAAAGTGAAATAAAAATGGAAGAAAGACTTTATGACAGTGTGGAATTCTTTTGGTTTTAAGTTTGGCTTTGGTTTCAACGAGGAGGAGATAGTTTTGTTTTAAATTTATGATAACTATTAACTATCCAAGCAGGAATATTAAGAGGCAAACTTGAATATATATGTCTGGAAAGAGAAGTTTAAGAATGCCCAGGTTATAGATGAGACAAGAATATAGAAGAAAAAAGGAGCAACACAAAAACTGATCTTTGAGACAATCCAATATTTAGAAATCAGGGATATGAAAAGTAACCATCAAGGAAAATGCTCAGTGTGTTTATGTTCACATTTCTCTCTGCCCTTAGTTAACAATGGTATTTTTCTGGCTTACTATTTTACTTTTTTTTTTTTTTTTTTGAGAGGTTTTTGCTATAGGGCACGTGCGCTCGCCAGACAGAGAGAGACAGACAGACAGAGAGAGATAGAGAGACAGAAAGAGAAAAATCACCCCCCTCAGAGGGGATAGCCACACCACAATCCCTTCTCCTCCATTCTCCTCTCGGGATCGTGGGTACGCATGCACATGCACCTGGCGTGAGTTTAAGCCACCGGGTCCGGGACTCCAACCGCGGTCGACTACATGGGAGTCCAGCGACATAGCCATTACGCTAACTGCTGGTCCCATCTAGCTTACTATTTTTTCCTGCCCCTTTTTCTTTTTCTTTCTTTCTCTTTCTGTCTATTTAATTGTGTACATATAGTTGTTTTCTCCTGTGTCAGCATTATTCCAGGAGCTTAATATACTCTTTGTTTTTTCATTTTTCATTATTTATCATTATTTTTTAATTTTTAAAATTTTTTTAGTTAAATTTATTTATTTACATTCATTCACTGTACATCATTACAGCATACAAAATGAGATTTTCCATCCAGAGTACACTGTATATTGGCTCATTCAAGCACATCAACATACATGTTATCGTTAACAAATAATATTCCATTTCTTGTTTCCTATATTTTTTTTCCCAACTTTGATTCCCTATCTCTTACCCTCTGCCATCTCCCACTCTCCTCCCACACTGTCTCTGGTATCTATGTTTGCTTTCTATACTATTTTTCCCCCACATTTTATTGAGTCATTAAAGATTTTAATTAATCTAAATATTTTCATAGCAAGCAGAGCTTAATATATTCTATCTCATTTAATCTTCACAATGACTGTATACAAGAATACTGTTTCTATCCTCAAGTTATAGACCAGGAATCTGAAGTTAAATAATTTGTTCAAGGTCACGGTTTGAGTCTAAGCTATCTGACTAGCAGTGGGTCCCTTCAGGAGATAGAAACTGCAGACTAAGTTAGACAATGGGAATTTAATATAAGAATTAGTGACAATAATAAAAGAAAGAGTGGGACCAGCAGTTAGCATAATGGCTATGTCGCTGGACTCCCATGTAGTCGACTGCGGTTTGAGTCCCAGAACCAATGGCTTAAAACTCACGGCAGGCGCGTGTGTGTGCGTGCTCAAGATCCCAAGAGGAGAATGGAAGAGATGGGATTGTGGCATGGCCAACCCCCGGGGGGTGATTTCTCACTTTCTGTCTCTCTGTCTCTCTCTGTCTGTCTGGCGAGCGCACACGCCCTGTAGTAAGGACCTCTACAAAAAAAATAATAAATAATAAATAAATAAAAGATGGAGTAACTATAAGATACAAGGAAAAGGCTAAGGTAGAATACCCCCTGAAAAAAGAACAAATTGGGAAAGAGTTCATATCTCTTTGGGAAAGGTGTGGTTTAGCCAGTAAGCAGAGTTCTGGTCTAGTGAGACCAGAGCAGGTCTGGATTCGCCATGCAAATAGTAGGCAACAGGCAGGAAAAGGAGCCAACCCTAGGAACTCACGGTCACTCAGGCATGAAGGGGGAATCCAGGCAACAGTGGGGATAGAGACCTTCAGAGTACATGGGTGGCAAGAAACTTGCATAGGGAATCGCTGTTCTATGTGAGCAGCCCTCCACTCCTGCCCTTCACACAGGTGGTAATGTGCACCTCAAGCCACGTAGGGAGTTTGGTTTCAGGGTTGAGAGAGTTGTGACAAAGTCGTCCTCACGGGCAAGCTGCAAATAGGCAGAAACTGGAAAAGGCATCATCAGAAAGCCATAAAGTCTTTCTTTACCTGTTCCCTTCCTGCCTCTTCCTCTTGCAAAGTCCCTCTAGCACCCTCTATTGAGAAAGTTTAACATTGTCCTCACTTTAAAGCAGAAACATTTAAAGGAATTTGAATGGCTGTATCTTCCACCAGGAGGCAGTAAATCTAAGGCTTTAACAACTTCACAGCATCAATGTGCAGTCAGGATTAACTTGAAAACTCTTATACTACATTATTACCCCAAGGACCTCCTGCACTTGGGCTTCTGGAGAAGCTACTCTGGCCTACGGAGTAAAGGGACAGTGTCGGTGACCTTCAGAAATGTTCTGGGGTTGGAACCCAACAGGTCACGCTGGATTTGGAAAAGGCTGTGGTACTTCCACAGACTCCCAACAGAGAGGAAATATCCCCAAATCTCTAACAAAGGACAGATAAGGGTTTGAGTTAAAACCTGCAGCCTGAAGTTTGACTTCAGTTCGCCTAGTGGGACACCAAAGAGATCTCTGACCACCTAACTACTCCATTCTAGGCCTTTACAGACCACAACAATCTGATGCAAATTCAGAAAGTGTTCAGAGACTTCAGGATATTAGGAACTAGAGGTGAACCTACACTTGCTTTGATCCTAATAGCAACTGACCAAGAGGTTAAGAATTTACTCAGTGCGAGAGAAAGGAGTAATAGGAAGACCATGAAATTCCAGAGATAGAAGGTAGGAGCTGCTACCCAACGTGTGCTAATGCCATTCTGTCCCTCATCCATTCAGGACCAACAAGCAGGCCCAAGCCAACCCGCTTGGCTTGAGTTCAGCTGCAGGGACCACCCCTGCCATGGGGAAGGAGGAGCTTTCTAGCCCATGCAGTGCACAAGTACACTGTGAGAAGAAGTCTACCACCTTACATTCTTTTTCATTTATTTTTAATTTGTTATAGCAAAGCAGAGAGTTAATTGAAGGAGAGGGAAGGAAAAATAGAGCTCTCAAGAAGAAGAGGGGGGTCTCAGAAAATGGGGTGCCCCCACCTGACATTCTATCTGTCAGCACAACTCCATCCACATTGGGAGCTGTTAGAGTTTGGGTATACGAGAACCCAGCACCTGAAAATAGGAGGCGCTGGAGGAATTCTTTCTCCATAATTCCCTTGGCAGAAGGAGCAGCCAGTCTAAAGAGCAGTCTAAAAAGACTTGCCTACGAACTTATTTGTATAGCAAGCGTGTTTGTTATTGCTTGAATTGTTAAGTGATGGCTCTAAAAAGTAGCAAAGTTTGCTAGTGAATTCAGTATTTGCACAATACAGGAAATGTGGTAATTGCCCATAGTGAACACAAAGATGCCTGGACAGAGACAAACTTCGATTCTGAACGCATACGTGAAATGTCTACTTCCCGGGAAAACAAAAAGTCCCCAAATCTAAGGCCTGTGGGAAGGGACTGTGACAGGCATGAGCCTTGCAGAACTTCTGGAGGTATCCTAGATGGGTAATATTAAGCTGAGAGAGCAAAGAAAGAACAAATGCAGGGACGAATGGACCATAAATGGAAGAAGCCTCTAGGTCTGACCAAGAGACGATATGTTCCCCTTTGTGGACGTTCACAAACACCTGACTGAGAGCAGCTCAGCCTCAGAGCCTTTCCACTCCCGCCTGCAGAGGTGGCTGTACCTTTGCCAGCACTACCCTTGCATGTTCTGTTCCGAGAACTCTGTGATGCAGAAATCGTGCACAAGGCTGATGTTCTATTTCCTGACTCGTGTGGTGGTTATACAGATGTGTCTATTTTGTTTAAATTCATTGTGCTGTACTCTCAATGTATGTATGCTACAGTTCAGCAAAATAAAACACACAAATGCATACTAGATGTAAAAATGCCCAGACAATTTTTTTTTTTTGGAGAGTTTTTTGCTACAGGGCACGTGCCCTCGCCAGAAAGACAGAGAGTGGCAGAGAGACAGAAAGTGAGAAATCACCCCCCAGGGAGGATGGCCACGCCGCAATCCCTTCTCCTCTATTCTTTTCTTGAGATCTTGGGCATGCATGCACATGCGCCTGGTGTGAGTTTAAGCCACCAGGTCTGGGACTTGAACTACAGTCAACTACATAGGAGTCCAGCGATGTAGCCATTACACCATCTGCTGGTCCCTCCCAGACAATTCTTAAAAATAGAGTCAAGGGTAGGAACTAGTTGAACCAAATATTATAATATATTAAAAGCTATTATAGTTTGATCATATGGACTGGATCGTGAATATATAAATTAATTGATTAAAAACCATAGGAACTTCAGAGCTAGGACCAAATATATAGAAGTTAGTATATGTTAAGCATACTCTCAGATCTAGAAAAGAAAAATCAATGATTAATAAGTGGTGTTGCCCCAACAGGGTAGCCATTAAAAGAAAAAAAATTCCTTTTATACTAAAATGAGTTCATAAAGGAGGAGGAGAAGAGAGTGCAGTGTGGCAATCTCTCTGGGAGGTGATTTCTCACTTTCCCTCTCACTGTCTCTGTCTCTGTCTTGGTCTCTCTCTCTACTTGCAAAATGAGGATTGGCTTTATACTTATGATACAACAACAAAATAAAATATTTTAAAATTTTTTTACATAAAAAAATCGACACATTCTATTTGGCTGAAAACTAACAAAGTCAAAAGTCGAAAAGTGCACTGGAAGAAATTTTTCATCTCAGAATAAAAATGGACTAATTTTTCTAATGTATTATAAGCACCACGAATCAATGGAAAACAATCAACATCAAACTAAATATCAGGCAAATTACTACATATGACCAGATAGTTCCCGGAAAGTGAAATTTTGTGGCTCTCTAAACATACTAAAATATAATTGAGCTTATTTTCTAAGAGAAACTCTTGAAACTTAACTTATCAGATTGCTAGAGGAAAAATGAACTTAAAAACATACCATGTTGATAAGTTTGTGGGGAAACACTCAACCTTACACATCGTAGGGAATGTGTGAGACGTCAACGTCCATGTTGTCCCATTTCTGAGTCTGACAGTGTCCTTTTATATACATCCCTGTGTCTTACTTCCTATCTCCAATTGTCAAGTGTTGGCTTGGCCCTTTCCAGGAAGCATTGCAGGTCCCTGAACCTGATCCCTTGTGTTATGGCACCATGTGCTCAGCCTACTGTCATTCCGATCACACAGTATTGAAATTGCCTATTGACTTGCCTCTCCATTTTGAATTAGATCTTTGAGACTATGAGCTATATCCTATTGAGAGTGTATGCCTCACCTTTTAGGCCAAAGTCTATTAAATGGTAGACACTCAATACGAGTTTGGGCTTTAAGCTTGTGCTATTAGATGTTCATATATTTATGGGTTAGTTCAGAGGGCTTTTCCTTTGTCTTTTAAGAAAGAAGAAACCAAGAGGAGCCAGATGCTCTTGCCAGGAGGGGGCGCTGGTGAGTCAGTCAGCGAGTTAGTCACAATGTCTTGGAGAATTATGATGTCATAGAGACTGAGATTCAGAATCTTGGTGACAGGAGGGAAGGAAACCATCTGTGGCTGCTGATAGTCATGGACTCATTAGGCTGCTGAGGAGGATCGATCACATCTGCTGGAAGGACTCACTCAAGGGAAGATCATCTCCCTGGGAAGCCAGGCATGGAAACTGTGAATTGAGAAGAGACTAAAGAGACGTGTGTGGTAACACAGAGTACGTTTGCTTTTGGGTTCTCTCTCCATGGCTTGCTCGCTCATTCTCTCATTTCTTACTTGCTTAAGGATGCCTAAAATAATGTCATGCAGTGTGTTCAGGGTGAGAACAGGGGCATGTAAGATAGTGAGGATGTCTGTGCTCATGAAACTAATCAACTAGAGAACTCAGACAACTGGAGAACTGGAGGCTATTATATTAAATGAATTTGTAATGAGAAGTACAGGCTACTCCAAGAAAGCGTATCAACAGGATAAGCTGAAGAGTTCAGGAAGTTTTTCTCATGGGAGTTATATGCAAGCAGAGACTTTAGCCTTGAGTAATATTGAGTGAAGGTGTGGGGATAGAGATCAGGTAGTAATTTAGATCTGAGAAAAATACATTTAAACATCCAGAAAGAGTTGATGGGAATTCAACAGGGCTCTACCCTGAGCTAGGGGATGAGTATAATGGCGTAGTTACTGGAAGTGAGGGCTGGTGGCAGAGGTCAAAGAGACAGCAGCCTTCCAAGGGCTTTAATGAACTTGGATTCAACTCTTTATTGGTCCCTGCTGACACAGAGCAGTAAGGGGAGCTGATGTGAGCCTGGCTGTGACACAGACATTACAGCATGACCTGGTCAGACTGTGTGGAGTCAGGTCAGTAAGGACAGGTCAGAGTTTGGAGAGAATCTTGTTCTAAGGAGCAGGTCCAAGGAGGCAGGTCCATTGGACAAAAGCTAAGGCTCTGAAGGTGGAAGGATTCAAGGAGGGTTAACTATTCCTGGAATAAATGGGGAAAGCATCTGTCAGGAGGTCAGTGAGTAGGGATGCCTCCAAAGAAGGCACAGACTGTTTATCAGGAAGACAGTGGAGACGGTGCTGGCTCAGAGGGGAGGGGCCTACGTCATGGGTGATGAGGCTGCTGAAGCCCGCCACTGCCTGTCCCATCCACTGATTCCTCACCTACTTTCCATCCAGGACACAGTTCCACCTACACGTTGGGGCCTATTCCTAGGATCTTACCACAAGGGCATTATTAGTGGCATATGAACAGAGGCTTGGGAGTGTGAAGGGTTAGACCCAGTCACAGGGACTTTGCAAGGTGACTCTTCCTTTCTAAATTTCTTTCATCCCCTGTACCCTAGTTTAGGAGATTCCAAGCAGAGTGGGGCCTAATTAACTTACCACCGGCATTCCCCTCAGACAGTATCAAAGAGCATCACACAACCTCCTCAAACACGTGCTGGAAGTTCCTTCCCACAGTGGAACCCTGAGATGAGGCTTTGACAGTTCAGGAAATTGAAAGTTGAAGTGGAGAGAAGCTAGGCTGGACTGGGGTGGGCCACAACTGGCCAATATGAAAGTTACTATTTTCAGGGCTTAGCAGACGGCATAACGGTTACATTGGTGGACTCCCACGTAGTGGACCGTGGTTCAAGTCCTGGACCTGGTGGCTTAAACTCCCACCAGTGACGTGTGCATGCATGCTCAAGATCCTGAGAGAATGGAGGAGAAGGGATTGTGGCATGGTCATCCACCCTGGGGTGGGGGAGTGATTTCTCATTCTGTCTGTCTGTCTCTCTCCGTCTTTCCGGTGAATGTACACGCCTTACAGAAAAAAATCTTTTAAAAATTAAAAAAAATAAAAAGAAAGTGACTGTTTCCAGTGGGTGGAGACATCAACCACACCTGGCTCAATGGGACTGAGGTTATACAACATGAACTGGATTTAGATGAATCCCCAGATGAAAAAGAATTGAGCCTAAGAGCCTGACACTCATCATCCAAGACAGCCAAAGCTCTGGGTCTCCCATAAAGACACAGGATGATTCAGATAACAAAGTAGGTCATCTGACATGTTCTCTACTAACCACACATTTGAAAACCCTGCACTCTTTCAGGGGAGGATGATACAGCCTTCTGTCCTGCTGGAGATCCCCTAAGGAAGCTGTCAGCGCATGGAGGAATTTTTAGCTCCCGCCTTCAGTAGTCTTTTGGATGGCAGGCACAGGGAAAATGGGATAAGAAAATAAGGGCTAGGGCTTCTCTAGCACCGAGTATTTGGAGTTTGGAAGGCAAGCAGCGGCATGATGGCAGGGAGAGACAGTACGGAGGCCACGTAAGGATCCACTAGCAGGAGAAATAAGGTCAGAACAGAAACAAGCAGCTCTCTGAGTTGTTCCGACAGGCTCTAACTTCAAACCCTAATGAGCAAGTATAAATATTCTCAGTTTGATCCAGCTACACCTCCCCTGTCACAAACCTCAAGTTTTTCTTTTCTTGTACTTATGTATATACATGGATATGTGCACACATGTGCACACACACATACGCACACATGCACACACAGATCTACATGCATGCCTGTGTCTAGTGGAAAGCCCACAACAGTAACTTATTCAAAAACCTAGTTTGAAGGGTTGGCTAGCAGCACAGCAGTAATACAACTGTCTGCAATGCTGAGTCCACATGGGAAGGTCCTAGGATCATATTCAAAGGCCTCCTTATACACTCCATGAGTACACATGTGCCCCTGATCCAGTCTGACTGAGGCTGGGGTGTGGACTGCAATGTAAAGAGTCTTCCAAGGTGCCCTCGCTCTCCTCACTCTCTTTCTCACTCTCTCCCCCTCTCCAATATACACTGAAAAATAAATAAATAAATAAATATTACAAAAAACTAGTTTGGGCCAAAGGCTTTTGTCAAAAATCCTGTGGTGCCAGAGGCTGGAGGGTGGCTGCAACTTCAACTCAGCAGCTGTCACTCCAACCCCCACACCCGTCTTCCTCCACCCAGATGACAGGGCTCAATAGGCCAGGCACTTCTCCCACATGGGAGGATGGCCTTCTGGGTTGAACCCCCTGCAGGAGGTACATGCTCACAATTGGGTTTTAATGGATATGCAGGAGTTTACCAGCTAAAGGAGAAGTGACTGAGGCTGTGAGAGGTCTCGTTGTACCCATGGTGCTAGCAGCTCCCAGTGTCTGGAGGACAGGCACTCCTTCCACATCTCCTGGCCACTTCTAGACCCTCTATCTCACTCTGGAAAACTCTAGTCCTTTCATCCATGTGCCATGGAAGGGACAGGGCAGAAATCGTATAGGACTATCTCAGGTATCCTATATAGGGCTGAGGCCTAGAGACCTTCCCCTGAGAACTTGGATTTTCTAGGCAGGAAGAAGGTGAGTGGATAGAAGCAAAACATTGTTTTGATTTTTCCTACTCCAGAAGAATCAGGAAATTATGAAAGTGCTAAATTGAGGACATCAACAAGGGCCAGCTCCCCCTTCTTAACCCACCACTACTCCTTTATAGAGGAATAAATGAAAGCCCAGAGAGGTGGAGAGAGTTGCCTGAGCCCTCTGGCTTGAGAACTGTAGAGCTAGGCCTGGAATGAGTCTTACAATAAGAACAATGTCCTTTCCATTTCATTTTGCTATAACCACCCCAGCAACAGCTGACCTCCCGAGTGTGAAGCACGGAGTGAGATAGTGCTTTCAGGAAGGGTGTGAATGTTGGTCACCCTACACACAGTATCCCACTGCACCTGGGTTCCTGGGTGCCATATTTTTTTTTTCTTATTTTGGAGAGGTTTTTGCTGTAGGGCGCATGCACTCACCAGAAAGACAGAGAAGACAGAGAGACAGAAAGCTAGAGATCACCCCCCAGGGGGGATGGCCACACCACAATCCCTTCTCCTCCATTCTCCTCTCGGGATCTTAGGCATGCACGCACATGCGCCCGGCGTGAGTTTAAGCCGCTGGGTCCAGGACTTGAACCGCAGTTGACTACGTGGGAGTTCAGTGACACAGCCATTACACTAACTGCTGGTCCCCCTGGGTGCCATATTTGAGACCAGAACAAGCAGATGCTTTGAGTTAGGATGAAACCTGACTTGAATCCACATACAATCAACAAAGATAGATCTCTGAACTTCAGTTGTCATATGCAAGTGGAGTGAAAATGTGTATATCCTAAGTTGGTAGTGATCATTACATGAGATAGTGCTTGTGAAGTTCCTGACACATGACTCAGAATCAGACTACTGAACATCACACTGTTCCTCATTAACTAAGAGACCTTGGGTAAATTTGTTATATATTCTGGTCTTTCAAGATCTTATCTGAAAAATGGCTACCTAATAAGGAATGAACATGCTGACAAGTGTGAAGGGAGAGTTATGGAGCTGCCTGTCATGCAAGTGACCTCCACACTGCCACAAAAGCCTTCCCTCCATGAATCTCCTTTACCCAACAGGCAAGGCTGGACTGAATTCAGCCTTTTTCTCCAGCCTCACTTCTGTCCTCCAGACACTGGGTACCTCCAGCACCATGGGTATAACAAGCTTTTTACAATCTCAATCAACTCTTCTTTACCTGGAAAACTCCTACTCATCCACCAGAACATAAATGTGATGTTTTTCTCATTAATTTATTCATTTATTCAGTAAACTGCTGTGCCTAGCTATTGGAGATCCAGCAGTGAAGAATAACTGGGCCCAGGCCTAGCTTCAGTGTCTGGTGGGGAGGGGAACAGAGAGAAAAGAGAGAGAGGGACACTTGTATTGTTAAGTAATCAAAGGTGTTTCAGTTGATTTACATGGGAGATGAGGCTGGCTCTCTGGGGGATACAGCTCTTCCTTCTAAGTCCTGGTCTGAGTCATCACTCTGATGGTGGATGTATTTGGGGATCAAGGGAGGAGGAAATGAAAGTAGGCACCCCCAGCTATCCTTCTGATGTGTGTATTCTTTTCTTCTCTCTAGGACCTTCAAAACTCTAGAAGATGAGTGATCAACCAAAAGACAACTCATGCTGCCCACCAAAACCTCCATGCTGCCCACCAAAACCTCCATGCTGCCCACCAAAACCTCCATGCTGCCCTTCCAAACCTCCATGCTGCCCTTCCAAACCTCCATGCTGCCCACGAAATCCCCCATGTTGCATCCAGGCAAAGTGCTGCTGTTTGGAGGCCAAACCTGAGAACACCTGTCTCAATAAAGACTGTGAGCCCACGTCACCCCAAACTCAGGAAAAGGGCTCTCAAACCCAACAGCAGCCCCGAAGTCCACAAAATGAGCCCAAGCCAGGGATAGGGGGGCAAAAGAAGCCAAGCAAATAGACTGTTCCTGGGGCCATTTCCATCATTTTGTAGAATGGAAAATTATTGCAGGCCAATCCAGACCTCTGGTTACAAAAATTGTTTTCTCATAGCCCATCATTTCCACCCAAACAGAGGCTCCCGATTCCCTTCATAAGCCCTAACCCTACAGAGGCCCCCAACTGGAAATGGAAGGTTGAAGAGGTTAGAACCATCTTACCTAGTGATCCTGACACTTAGCACAGAAATAAAAGAGCAATAAAAAGAACATTGCCTGCTTTGTTCCTTTACACTCACCAGTCTGGCTTAAAGTTCAAGAAAATATATTGGGCATCATCTGAAGGACCAAGCAACCAGAAAATGAGCCCTAGAACACAGGGACTCTGCTGAGCCATACTAGGGCACCAGACTCTTGATTTTAAAATGAAAATCCTGCATTCCAGGAATCCCTTCAGCCACTGGCAAATAGGGATAGTGGATCACCCCCAAAAAACAAGAATCCCAAAGCCCCTGGGTCCCTGAATACTAAATTTGACTCCAGATCAAGCAAGAAGAACAAGTCCCTAGGGGCTATCCCACACCCCCATCTCTGAGACTATGGAGAGGTTTAGTTCCCAGGAACATCAAAGCAGACTGCTGGTGGTCAGCACAGTCTCCTGGCTTCTGCACTAGCTCTTGAATCAGAGAGAGGTGATCCTAGAAGTTACTCAATCTCTCTAAGGCTCAATTTTCTCATGGAAACTGAGGACAGTGGTGCTTACCTTAAAAGGTCTTTGAGAAGAGGCAATTCATCTAAAGTTCTTAACATAAGTTCTGATACATAACAGGCATTTAATATATGGTTCTTCTTCTCTTTGTCAGTAGATGGCTGTTTTCTCCAAAGAAATCACTATGCTCCGATAATCTGTCTTAAACACACTCTCTTTAGTCTAGGTGGGCAGGTAGATATAGATAATCTTTCATCATACTTCCAATTTTGCTGCTTTTGTGGTGTTTATATATCAGGTTGTCTTGAAAGTCATGGCATATTTTTCTATTTTTTTACTGCAAAATGCATTATGACTTTCCAAACAACTCAATAATCAACATTTCTTCTTTATATTCCCTCTTTCATACCTCTCCCTGTCCATCAATCCCCCAGAAAATAACTGAGCTACCTTCTATCTCTATAAATTTGTTTGCATTTTCAAGAATTTTATGTATGTAGAATCACACAGTATGTGTTCTCTCTCTCTCTCTCTCTCTCTCTCTTTGTCTGTTGAGAATTTATTCTTTAAAACAGGTCTTCCAACCCACCAAATACTATGAAGTAGCTCAAAACTGCATTCTCTATTTTAGTACCATCTAAGATCTACATAAGTGATTTTTAAATAACTTCGAATTTTAAAGAGACATTTCTTAGCAAATGCACCAGTAGCACACAAAATACTCCCTCATTTAGTTTGTGAAGGAAAATTGTTTATTGGAATGATTTTGTAGTCTTACAAAGGTCACCTTGGAATTCACTGTTTCTTTTTTTGAGTTTTGTTTTGTTTTGGTTTGCTTTGTTTTCCCTCAAGGAAGGGAGCCATTCCTCAAAAGTTTTGGTACAAGTTGAAACTCAGTTTTCGAATTGTAAGCAGATGTTTGTGGAGCATCCAAGACAGGCCACACTCCATTTCTATTCCTGGATTGTGGTGACTGAATTATTTTATGTTCTTATCTTGCAAAGGGTAAAACCACCTCTCTTAAACTTTCAAAATAAGTAGGACAGGGACCAGCAGTTAAGGTAATGGCTATGTCGCTGGACTCCCATGTAGTCGACTGCGGCTAGTATCCCAGACCTGGTGGCTTAAAACTCACGCCAGGCGTGTGTGCGTGTGTGCCCAAGATCCCGAGAGGAGAATGGAGGAGAAGGGATTGCGATGTGGCTGCAATCATCCCTGGCGGGTGATTTCTGGCTTTCCGTCTCTCTCTGTCTGGTGAGCGCACGCGCCCTCTAGCAAAAACTTCTCCAAAAAAAAAAAAAAAAAAAAATGTAAGTAGGACAACACACTTTAGGAGTTTCCCAAAGTGGCTGGCCAGGTGTGATATCAAGTCACACAATCAGGCCAAAAGGAAGAAATCTTCTTGTCTCCCAGCACTGGGCTCTGAAGGGCTCCATGTGCCTCCACATAGTGAGTCCAGGGCATCTGTGGTTGCTACAGTAGTTAGAGGGCTGTCAGCTCCTCCACAGGATGTCTTTGGTCCATGGGGAGACTCCTGACTCTCAGCTCTCAGAACCTCCAGCTGACTGCCATAACTGAGGGGCATGCTGTTACCCCTACTCTCCCTGCAGGGCCATCTCCAACCTGGAGTCACCCCACTTCACTTGTAGCATTGGGTGGGGGTCCTGCCATGATGGACTTGCTGTCTTACACAAGGTCAAAAGGATCTGGGGTGAGACTTGGTGGGCCTCAGCCAATGGAAGGAGAGCAGAGGAAAACTGTATCACCTGCCTCCCCTCTGCTGCATTCTTCGGAAATATGTAGTAATCACCCCCACAACCCCAGTCTCCATGGAATGGGAGGCTGTGGGATTATTGGAGGACCCCATCTGACCAGGAGACTCCAGCCTTCACCCCCTGGTATCTGGGTCGCACTCCCAGTCCCTTGGCAGCAGAGCCTTCTTGGCCAGGCTCTTCCCATGCCAGAACCACTCCTGATGGTGTTGATTTCATTGTGTTCAGAATCCCAGCTCTGCTTCCTCCCAGGCCAAACCTAGACTATATTTTTTCATGCCCAGTTTCTTTTACTCAGCAAGATTATTTTGAGATTCAAGCATGTTGTTCAGTGTATCAACTGTTCATTCTTTTTGAGAGCTGAGTAGTAAATACCCTCATTGTGTGGGTACTACATGTTGTCTGTTCATTAATCTGTTGCCCATTAATGTGATCCACACTAATCCATCAATAATCATTTGGGCTGTTTCCAACTTCTGCTATTACAAATAAAGCTGAGTATTCAAGGACATATCTTTAAATGGACATGAGCTTTTATTTCTCCTGAGTAACATGACTGTGTTATATACGAGGTGTATGTTTTACTTTTTAAGAAACTGCCCAACTGTTTTCCAAAACGATCCTCACCCTTATTTTGTATGCTCAGTTTTTCTAGTTGTAGACCTAACAGGTAAGTAATGCCATTTTACTGTGGTTTTAATTTGCATTTCTTTAATGGCTAATGATATGAACATGTTTCAATCATTCATCTCTCTTTATCTTTGGTAAATTATCTGTTCACCTATTTCATTTTTTTACTGAGCTACTTAGTTTCGTATTTCTGAATTTTGAGATGTATTCTTGGTATAAGCCCTTTATCAGATAAGTGATTTATATGTATTTTTCCCAGGTTGTGGTTTACCTTTTCATTTTTTTTTTTTCCAAATAGCAGTAATTCTTACCTGGATCTTGCTTTTGGGTCACTTCTAAGAAATCTTTATCTTTATTTTTAGGATACAAAAGTTATCTCCTATGTTTTCTTTTAGAAGTTAACTTGGTAGGATTTTTTTTTTTGGGGGGGGGGTGTTACTTTCAGATAGATGTGATCAGGCAGTCCTAAGATAGTAGCAGAAGGACATGTGTCACATCAATCATGGTCTGCCAGGACTTAGCACCAGACCCTCCAAGAAGACTTCCTCTCATCAGGCTCCTGGTGCCAAGAAGGTTATCTTCCCTCCTGCATCCCAATACACACACAGAAATTCACCACCAGGATGGAATGCTAGGTCAGCATTCTGATTCCCACTGGAGCAATACACTAGTAAGGCAGTTCCTCCAAATATGGATGCTTATACCTTTAAAGTCTACACTGAGCTTGTGTGATTAGGGAATTAAATCTATCACCTGAGAGAGAAATGCATAAATGTAGGAAAAAGCCCACAAAATCGAACGGACCTTTCCCTGCTAAACATTTATTACCAACTCTCATAACAGTAATGCCTAATTCCATGCCCAGTGCAGTTGTTCTTACCTGCAGCTGCTCATCCGCATACCTTTCTATTATGGAGGGTGTATTTTTTTTTCTATTAAAAATACTTCCCTATTAAAATTTCTCTTTTTTACTTTGCAACTGTTTGTGAGGGTTTTTGTTTGTTTTTAGAAAGATATTTTTTGCTATAGGACACATGCACTCTCCAGAGAGACATACAGAGACAGAGAGACAGTAAGAAATCATCTCCCAGTGGGAATAGCCATGCCTCAATCCCTTCTCCTTCATTCTCCTCTAGATATCTTGGGCGTTCACACACATCTGCCTGGCATGACTTTTACCTCCAGGTCCAAGACTTGAACAACGATCAGCCGTGTGGGAGTCCAGCAACGTAACCGTTACACCATCTGCTGGTCCCATGTTTGCGGTTTTTCATTCTGTGTCACAGTGCAGGTCTCTAATCTGAGAGATTTAGATCTAAAGAACTGAGGATTTTTATACAATGCAGCTCAACTCCCCCGTTCTATAACAGGAGCATATGAATGTGCAACTGTTCCTGCACTGTTTTTGAAGATTATCCCTTCTCTGTTAAGTCCAATTGATTTATGGTATCATTTAGATCCTTGATCTCTCTACCTATTTTTTGCCTAGATGATCTGTCCAGAGGGGATAATGCAGTGTTGAGATCTCCAACAATTAGTGTGTTGCAGTCTATCTCCCCTTTCAGATCTATAGAACTTTCCACCCAAAAACCACAAGATATAGTTTTTTCTCACCCCGACATGGAACTTTCTCGAAGATTGACCACATCATAGGACACAAAGCAAGCCTCTGCAGATTCAGAGGCATAGAAACTATTTCCAGCATCTTCTCTGACCATGATGGAATTAAACTCAAGTTTAATTTCAAGAGAAATCCTCAAAAATACCTAAAAACATGGAAACTAAATAACCTACTCCTGAATGACTCCACTATTACCGAAGAAATAAAGTCTGAAATCAAAAGATTCTTGGAAGCCAATGACAATGAAGATACAAGTTTCCATAATCTTTGGGACACTGCCAAAGCAGTCATAAGAGGGAAGTTCATAGCAATTAGTGCACATAAGAGGAAGACAGAGAGAAGGCTAATGGATCACCTAACATCAAGCCTTAGAGAATTGGAAAAGCAACAGCAAAAAAATCCAAAAAATTACAGGAGAAAGGAAATAATAAAGATCCGAGCAGAAATAAATGAAATAGAAAATAAACGTACTATACAGAAAGTAAGTGAAAGCAAAAGCTGGTTCTTTGAAAGGATAAACAAAATTGATACCCCACTAGCGAGACTTATTAAGAAGAAGAGAGAAAGGAACCAGGTGAATCAAATCTGCAATGAGGCTGGTAACATAACAACAGACATAGTAGAAATTCAAAACATCATTAGAGGATACTTTGAACATCTATACGCTAAGAAACAAGATAATCTGGATGAGATGGACAAATTCCTGGACAAATATAATCTACCAAGAATGAGCCAGGAAGAAATAGAAAGTCTGAATAGGCCCATAACAAGCCAGGAGATTGAATCAGTAATAAGTAACCTCCCAACAAAGAAAAGCCCTGGCCCTGATGGATTCACCTCTGAATTCTACAAAACTTTCAAAGAAGAGTTAACTCCCATTCTGCTCAAATTATTTCTAAAGATCCAAAAGGGTGAATCTCTCCCTAATTCATTCTATGAAGCCTCTGTCACCCTCATCCTCAAAACAGATAAGGACAGGACAAGGAAGGAAAACTATAGACCAATATCTCTGATGAACATAGGCTCAAAGATTCTCAACAAGATACTAGCAAATCATATTCAACAACTTATACAGAAGATCATACACCATGATCAGGTAGGCTTTATTCCAGGAATGCAAGGTTGGTTCAACATACGCAAAACCATAAATGTAATACACCATATTAATAGGAAGAAAGACAAAAACCATATGGTCATATTGATTGACGCAGAAAAAGCATTTGATAAGATACAACATCCCTTCATGATCAAGACTCTTAGCAAAATCGGCATAGAAGGGCCATTTCTCAATACAATAAAAGCCATCTATGAAAAACCCATAGTGAACATCATCCTGAATGGAGAAAAGCTGAAAGCTTTCCCACTAAACACAGGAACAAGACAAGGATGCCCACTTTCTCCTCTCCTTTTCAATATAGTACTGGAAGTCCTCGCCAACGCAATCAGAAAAGAGGAAAAAATAAAGGGCATTCAAATAGGAAAAGAGGTGAAACTCTCTCTATTTGCAGATGACATGACTGTATACATAGAAGACCCAATGGTCTCCATGGAAAACATTACTGGAAGTAATACATGAATTCAGTAAAGTTGCAGGATATAAAATCAATATACAGAAATCGATAGCATTTCTATATACGAATAACAGGCAGACTGAGATAGAACTGAAAAAACTTATTCCGTTTACCATAGCCACTAAAAGTATAAGATATTTAGGAATAAATCTAACCAAAGAAGTTAAAGACCTCCACAAGGAAAACTATGAGAAGGTAAAAAAAGAAATTGAAAATGACACAAAAAAATGGAAGGACATCCCATGTTCATGGATTGGAAGAGTTAATATAATCAAAATGGCAATTCTACCCAAATTAATCTACCTATTTAATGCAATGCCAATCAAAGTACCAGACACATTCTTCACAGATCTAGAAAAGACAATCTTAAAATTTGTCTGGAATCACAAAAGACCCCGTATTGCCAAAGCAATTCTACACAAGAAGAATGGAGTGGGTGGCATCTCAATCCCCGATCCAAAAATATATTACAAAGCTGTGGTAATAACGACAGCATGGTATTGGCACAGAAACAGACATGTGGACCAATGGAACAGAATAGAGTCCCCAGAAATAAGTGCCCAAACATACAGTCAACTGATCTTTGACAAGGGGTACCAGTCAATCCAGTGGGAAAATGAAAGCCTCTTCAGCAAGTGGTGCTGGAGAAACTGGACTTCCACTTGCAGAAAGATGAATCTGAACCCCTACCTCTCTCCTTTGACAAAAATCAAGTCAAGGTGGATCAAGGATCTAAATCTAAGACCTCAAACTATAAAGCTGCTCCTGGAGAATGCTGGGGAAACTCTGGGAGACATTGGTGTAGGGAAAGACTTCCTAAAGAAGACCCTCAAAGCAGAGTCCATCGTCCACAAAATAGACAAGTGGGATTACATCAGACTAAGAAGTTTCTGCATGGCCAAAGACACAGTAGTTAGTGTGAATCGACAGCCCTCAGAATGGGAAAATATTTTTGTAAATGTTGCATCAGATAAGGGACTGATAACCAGAATACACAAGGAACTAAAAAAGGTGTTTGGAAAAAAGATGATCAACCCTATTAAAAGATGGGAGAAGGAGATGAAGAAAACACTCTCTAAAGATGACATACGAATGGCCAAAAGGCATATGAAAAAATGTTCAACCTCCCTCATCATAAGGGAAATGCAGATAAAAACAACAATGAGGTACCACCTAACCCCAGTCAGATTGTCTAATATTAAAAAAACAAAAAGTGATAAGTGTTGGCGGGGGTGGGGTGAAAGGGAAACTCTTTTACACTGCTGGTGGGAATGTAGATTGGTCCAACCACTGTGGAGAATAATTTGGAGATTCCTCAAAAATCTACAGATAGATCTGCCATATGATCCAGAGATCCCACTCCTTGGTATCTACCCAAAGGACAGAAGAATTCTTCATTGGAAAAGTGCTTGCTCATCGATGTTTATTGCGGCACTATTCACAATTGCTAAGTCATGGAACCAACCCAGATGCCCCCGTATGGAGGAATGGATTGAAAAACTGTGGCACATATACTCTATGGAATACTACTCAGCCATAAAAACCAACAGAGCCCTGACTTTTGACAGAAAGTGGAAGAATATGGAAGATGTACTGCTGAGTGAGGCAAGCCAGGCTATGAAGGAGAGACATTGTATGTCCCCACTTAACATATACCGTTTGTCTGCATTCTATGTCTGAAACTGATTGACTAACAGTTGAACAAACACAAGAGATGGGTGTGAATGTCAGATGAGGTGTATGTGGAGGAGTGGGGCCCAACAAAAGACATTTGGAGAAGGGATACAGAGGTAGAGCATTGACGGGATGGGGAGGTGTGGTGTTATCTGTTGAAGATATTTCGATCAACGGGTCTGGGGAGAAATGTTCACATATCGAAATGGTCTCATTGTAAGCCAAACAATATGATTGAAAGTATATACAAAAATAAATAAATTAATTAATTAATTAAAAAAAAAAAAAGATTATCCCTTCTCTGTTGAATTGCCTTCACATCTTTGCCAAAAATCAATAGGTCATTTGTTTAGCTTCAACTCTGTAACATTAATCTATTTCTTTATCCTAATACTATGCCTTATTTACCTGTAATTTATAGTAAGTCTTGAAGGAAGGTAATGCAAGTCTTCTAAGTTTGTTCTTTTTCAAAGCTGCTTTAGCCGTTCTAGGTTCTTTGTACTTCTGTATTAATTTTAGAAAAAAACTTTCAATTTTTATGAAAAAGTAACTGGAATTTTGACTGAGACTGACTTAAATCTATAGATTAAGTTTTGGGAAAAAGAAATGGACATCTTAACAATATTGACTTTTTGATTCATGAATATAGAGTATCTCTGCATTTATTTAGGTCTTCTCTAGTTTTTTTGTAAGTCTTACGATTTTTTTGCAAACATATTTTGCACACAATTTGTCATATTCCCCCTAAGCATGTCATATGTTTTTATCATATTGTAAATGGTATTTTTTGTTTTGGTTTCTGATTATTTGGTTAGTATATAGAAAAAAATTTGTGTGCATTTATCTTGTATACTGTTTGTTTTTATAGCTTTCCTGTAAATTCTATAGAGTTTTCTACAAGATGTTCATACCCTCTAAGTAAAGAATTTTGCTTCTTTCTCCTGGATGTATTTTATGAATTTTATTTCTGCCATTTCTGGTTGTCCTTTCTTCTCCTAATAATTTGCTGAGAGTTTTTAACAGAAATGAATGTTAGATTTGAAAAATGCTTTTTCTGTTTCTGTTTTTTTTTTTTTTGTCTGTTAATACAGTGAATTACATTGATTGATTTTTGAATGTTAACACATGCTTGTATTCCTGAGATAAACTTATGATTAGGTTGCATTATTCTTTTGTATATTTTTGGATTTAATATGCTAGTACTTTGCTAAGAAGTTTTGCCCCTATAATTATTTAGGATATTGGTCTTCTTGGCAGTTTTATTTTCTTGTAATACTTTTACCTGGTTTGGTAACAAAGTAATGCCATCATTATAAAATGAGAAGTATCCCGTTACCTTCAATTTTCTGGAGCAGTTTGAGAATTGGTGTAATATCTTACTTAGCTGTTTGGTGGAATTTGCCTGTTCACTCATCGGTGCCTTGAGTTTTCATTGTGGAGGATTTTTAATTGAAAAAATTATTTCTTTAATTGATTTAGAGTTTTTCAGATTATTTCCTTTTTCTAGTTTTTTTTTTTTTTTCTTGAAGATTTTATCCATTTCACTGAGGTTTTAAAATGTATTGGAATAAAGTTGCTCATAATATGCCCTTATTGTTTTGTAATACCTATTGTATCAATAATAAGGACACCTTTTTATGATACTAGTAATTTGTATTTTCTCTCTGGTTTTCCTACAAAGTATGGTTGAGTATTTTTACTAATTTTGTTGATCTTCTCAGTGCATCAGCTTTTTGTTTCAATAGTTTTCATTGATTTATTGATTTTGTCTAATCTTTATTTTATCTTTTTTTTCTTATTTTGTGTTTAATATGTTATTCTTTTGTGTGGCTTCCTAAGGTGGAAGTGAAGGTCATTACTTTGGAATTTGTCCTTTCATAATACAGAATTAAATGCTCTAAATTTTCCTCTATGTACCATTTTAGCTACATTAAAAAAAATTAAATTTCCAGAGGGCATGTGTGCTTGCAAGATAGAAAAGAGATGAAGAAAGCATCCCCCAATGATGAATGGTCATGCTGAAATTCCTCCTTCTCCATTTTTCACCCAGCCAAACTTAGGGCATGCATACACATATACTTGGCATATTTTTCAAGTTGCCATGGTCAGTCATATGGATTTGGTTCCTTTAACCATTAGATTAGGGGTAGGCACTCCAAAATTTTTTTTTGATATGTTGTGTTTACATTTTCTAGTTGAAAAGACTGCCTAATGTCTCATTTGATTGCTTCTTTGATCCTTGGGCTACTAAGTGTTTCATTTATTTTCCAAATGTTGGGAGAATTTTAAGAGATCTTTCTGTTACTGCCTTACAGTTTTCTTCTGCTGTGGTTAAATAACATCCTTTTTATGATTTTAATCCTTTTAAATTTATGGAGACTTATTTTATGACTCATAATATACTCTATCTTAATAAATGCTTCACATGTTCTTGAAAAGAAAATGTATTCTACTGTTAGTGTTTGTGGTGTTCCATACACGTTAATTAGGTCAATTTGACAACGTGATTCAAAGCTTCTATATCTCTACCTACTTTGGGTCATCTGTATTATCAGAGTAGCTTTGAGATCTCCATGTATAATTGTGAATTATTCTATTGTTACTTGCAATTCTAACAGCTTTTGCTTCATTTATTTGGAAGCTCTTGTATTAGAAGTATAAATACTTCTTTTAACTAGTCTTACCAAGATATTTATTTATCTATCATTTTACTTTTAACCTATTTGCACCTTTATACTTGAAATGAGTTTCTTCTAGGCACTATGTGACTGGATATTTTCTTTTTCAATCAGATAATTTCTGCCTGCTTTTAAAAAGTTTATTGATTTATTGAGAAAGAGAAAGACAGTGTTCCCTGCCGAGGTCTTGCCATGCCACACTGCTTCTTCAAGTCTTCCAGTCATCCAGGATCATGGCACCTACAGGTGCATCCAGCATGTTTGGGTTGACCCTTCCCATATGGCTTCCCACATGGCTCCAGTACCAGCAGTGCCCTCCTGCTTGCATGACCACAGCTAGATCCAATTCTGGATTAGAATATTACTAATGATAGGTTGGGTGTAAATTTACTATCTTTCTATTTATTTTTCTTTGTCTCACCTACTTTGTTTTCTTTAGTCTTTTTCACTCTTTTAGATTGAGTCTTTTATTATTATTATTATTATTTCTACTTTGTCAGAGGCCATATGTGCTGAAAAGAAGGGGGAGAAGAAAGGCAAGGGCATGGTGGTGGGAATGAGAAAGTATCCCCCTCTCATGGGGCATAGTCACACCACAATCCTTTCTCCTTAATTTCTCCCTTTCAGAATTTTGGGCACACATGGACATGTGCTTGGTATGTTTCTCAAACCACCAGCTCCCAGATTTGAACTGCACTGTCAGCTATGTGGGGTCCAGCCATCCCAATCACCATACCACTGGCTAACTCTGTATTAAGTCTTTTCTAGAATCCCATCTACTCCCCCTTGTTGACTAATACTCTATTACTCTTTGTGGTGTTATTTTTTGATTACATTAGGATTTATTGTATAGATCTTTAGCTTGGTTCAATTGACCTTCATCTTGTAACAGTTCACTTATAAGAATTTACAGGGTATATCCTTGATTTTATTATTGTTTTTGTGGTCATTGTTACTGTTGCCAGGGGGCATGTGTGCTCCCTGAAGAAAGACACAGAGAGAAAGGGAAAGAGAAAGCATCCCTCCATGGGGAATGGTCACACTATAATCCCTTCTCCTCCATCTCTCTCCCCTTTTAAGATTTTGGGCATATACATTCATGCACCCAGCATGTTTTTCCAACTGTCAAGTCCAAAACTCTAACTGTATGGCTGGTCATGTGGGATCCAGGCATCATAACCACCAGGCCAAGGGTTGTCCCAATTTTTTTTTTTTTTTTTTTTGGAGAGGTTTTTGCTACAGGGCACATGCACTCGCCAGACAGAGACAGAGAGACAGAAAGCGAGAAATCACCCCCCAGGGGAGATGGCCATGCCGCAATCCCTTCTCCTCCATTCTCCTCTTGGGATCTTGGGCACGCACACCCACACGCCTGGCGTGAGTTTTAAGCCACCGGGTCCGGGACACAAACCACAGTCAACTACATGGGAGTCCAGCGACATAGCCATTACGCTAACTGCTGGTCCCAGAGTTGTCCCAATTTGATTATTTATTTTCAGAAAGAAATTTTTGCTATAGGGTCCAAGTACCCTCTGGAGAGACAGAGAGAGACAGAGAATCGGAAATCGAGAAATCACCCCCAAGAGGATGACCATGCCACAATCCCTTCTCCTCCATTATCCTCCTCTCTGGATCTTGACACATGCACCCATATACACCTGGCATGAGTTTTAAGTCACCAGGTCTGGGACTCAAACTGCAGTTGACTACGTGAGAGTCCAATGATATAACCATGACACCATCTGCTGATCCCCCAATTTGATTATTGTACACTGTATACATGCCTTAAAATAAGTTCTGCAGCCCACAAAGATATACATTGATTATATGTATATGAGAATTCATAACTAAGATTTCTTTAAAAAAAAAACTTAAAAAGAGTGCATTTTTCATTTTTCTCCTTCTGACCTTGTGCTATTGTTAGAATACATTCTTAACCTACATATGTTGGAATCTTTATAATATATTATTCAATTTTCAATAAAATATACAGTTTTACTTTACATAACCATTTATTCCTCAAGTGGTTTAAATAGTAAGAAAAAAATCTCATCTTTATTTAGATAGTTACTATGTATAGTGTTCTTCTTTTGTGTGAGTCCTTAATTCCATTTGATATCATTTTCCTTCATTCTGAAAAACTTAATTTAACATTTCTTTCGTTTGTTTGTTTTTCTAATGTTTTTGCTATAGGTGCATGCACTCACCAGAGAGACAGAAAGAAAGAATTAGTGAAAGGAAAAGTGAGTAATCATCCCCTGAGGGGGATGGCCATGCCACAAGTCAAATTGGCTTCTCTGCCATTTTCCTTCAGGGATTTTGGGAACCCATGAACACATAGCTGCGTGATTTTCAAGCGACCAGATTCAGGACTGGAACCATAGTTGGCTATGTGGGAATCCAGTTCCTTAACCACCACACCACCTGCTGGCCCCTCTTTAACATTTTTATATTCAAAGTCTACTGGTGCTAAATTATCTCAGCTCTTAAATGTCTGGAGAAATCTTTATTTGATCTCTATTTTTTTTTTTTTTTTGGAGAGGTTTTTGCTATAAGACAGAAAGCGAGAAATCACCCCCCAGAGGGGATGGTCACGCCGCAATCCCTTCTCCTCCATTCTCCTCTCGGGATCCTGGGCACGCACGCACACGAGCCCGGCGTGAGTCTTAAGCCACCGGGTCCGGGACGTGAACCGCGGTCGACTACGTGGGAGTCCAGCAACATAGCCATTACGCTAACTGCTGGTTCCCTGATCTCTATTTTTAATAAAAATAAAGATATTCTGTTTGGAGAACCAGCAGTTAGCGTAATGGCTATGTCGCTGGACTCCCACGTAGTCAACCGTGGTTCGCGTCCCGGACCCGGTGGCTTAAAACTCACGCCGGGCGCGTGTGCGTGCGTGCCCAGGATCCCGAGAGGAGAATGGAGGAGAAGGGATTGCGGAGTGACCATCCCCTCTGGGGGGTGATTTCTCGCTTTCTGTCTCTCTGTCTGTCTCTGTCTGTCTGGCAAGCGCACACGCCCTATAGTGAAAACCTCTCCAAAAAAAAAAAAAAAAATTCTGTTTGGATATAGAATTCTAGGTCTATAGTTCTTTTAGTTTGTTCATTTTTTCCTCAGTACATTAAAAATGTTGCTTCAATGTTTCCTGGCTTGCATTATTTCTAGTGAGAAATCGATTGTTTGTTTCTTTTTCTCTCCATAATAATAAGACTTTCCTTGTGTGCTGTGTCTATTTGTTGTTGGCTATGTTTATGATTATCACTTGTTTAGAGCAATTTCATTATGTGCTTTGGCATGATTTTCTTCATGTTTCTTGTACTTAATACTGATATAACTGAAATTTCACTCATATTATTAAATTTATAAATTTAGAGCACCTCCTCCTCCATTTTTAAAAATTTCAGTGATTCCTCATCTATCCCTTTTTTCAAGAATTTCTCTTCTTATATTAAGCTACTTCAAATTTTCCCACACCTCATTGATGTTTTATTCCTCTTTGGGTTTCTGTTCATTATGTCTGTCTTCCCCTTCTGTGTTTGATTGGACCATCAGAAAAGTCATGATGCATTTTTTCATAGAAAAACACAGGAAAATACATCATGACTTTTCTGATGACCCAATATTTTATGTTATTTCTATTGCTGTTTTTAAGTTCACTAATATTTTCTTTCATATTGTCTACTGTACAATTACTCCTATCCAATGTGTTTTTATTTCAAATGTGTTGGTTTTCATCTCCATAAATTCCATCTTTCTTTTTTTTCATGTATCTCATATCTCTACTGGACATTTTCAATATTTCAACATTCTTATCTACTAATTCTATGTCTTTTCTGAGTTGTTCAGATTTTTCTTTTATTGTTGGTGATATTTTACTACTTCTTTGCATGCCTAGATTTTTTTTTTTTTTTTTTTTTTTTTTTTTTTTTTTTTTTTGGTCATAGGGCATGTGTGCTCAACAGAGAGAGAAGAGGGATAGAGAAAGTGAGAAATTACCTCTCACCCCAGGGAGGATGGCCATGCCAGAATCATTTTTCCTCCATTCTCCTCTCAGGATTTTGGTCATTCATGCATACATACCTGGCATGATTTTCAAACTGTCAGGTTTAGAACTCAAACTGTAGTCAGCAAAGTGAGAGTCCAGCACATTAACAACCATACCATCTGCTGGCCCCATGCCTAGAAAAGTTTAATTGGAAGTTAAACATTCTGAATCCTTTCTTGGTGCTGAATATTTTTTAATTCTATAAATATACCTACCTTAGCTCTATAGTAAGATGAAGTGAAGTTACTTGGCAATAACTTGATTCCTTCAGGTTTTCCTTAAGCAAGACCAAGAAAATAAAGCCAATTTTAAGCTAATTTTCCCACTACTGAGCATAATCCTTTTGAGTATTCACCTGATAATGTGTGAATTTCCACTCTGGCTGGTGGGAACAGGAAGTATTCCTGGTTTTTTCCTCCTAGATATTTCAGGTGGTTCCTTCTTCTATCTTGGGTATTTCCTCACATGAATGTGCCTAGCAGTACTTGGTTGAAGACACCAGGGCACGTCATGGCAGATTTACAGAGTTCTTTCTGTGTAGGTTTTTCCTCTCTAGAATTCTGTAAAGTCAAGTTGCTTTGACCTCCAGCTGCCCAATTCTATCTCAACTCAAGAGTACAGTCAACTCTATCTGGATTCTACTTCCTGTGTGCCAGCCTGCAAACTTTCTCTGAACAGTAAAGTCCAGGGAACTTATTGCCAAGGTAACTTAACTGCAGCACTAGGTCAGGCATATCAATGGGACTAATCATAAGGTCTGCCTCACTAGTTTTCTTCCCTCTCATGGATCAATATTTTTCCATGCCTCATCTGTCTAGTAGCCTCACAATGATCATCTCATATAGTTCTTTTATTTATTTATTTGTTTGTTTGTTTGTTTATTTTGGAGAATAAATCTGGTCTTTGTTTCTTTATATCTACTAGAAGTGGTGATTCACTTTATTTCAACAATCATTTGTTTGAGCATCAGATAACTGCCACATTTCATGCGCTACCCTTCAGACATTAAAATAAATATATCAAGTCTATTCTGTGATATTTACGTATAGAAAGCAATAAATAGATACAATAAGTGCTATGATAATAAGAAACATAGTCATAGTTAGAAAAAAATATTTTATTTGCCTCCTATAGGTGGACATAGCACAGAAGGTTGGCCTAGCCATGGTTTGTTAGTCACCCAGAACCAGCAAAGTTGCCAGTTCTGCCTTTCCTTGCCTCATGCCTACACACGTATTTCACATTTCTGTTTTTCCTCATATCCAGTTAGATTAGTTTATTGCTTGAAGTTGCTTGGAGACAGGGGTAGGAGATGGTTGTAATTCCTGGTGTTGCCAAGTCTAGAGGAAGGGAGTGAAGAAATAAAACTCCAAGCACAGAAAAACCACCAACCAAGTGCTACAACAGATACAGAAAGAAAAATGGAGTCCCATCTTTGTTCTTGGAAGTTTGAGGCTATTAATGGAGAGAAAGAGATGTTTACAAAGTCCTATGCAAAGAGATGTTTACAAAGTCCTATGCTCACCACTGCCAAGAAATGGAGGGACTGTGTGTGTGTATGTGTGTGTGTGTGTGTGCTTGTGTGTGTGGCGGGGGCTGAAAAGGGGGGGAATTTTGGAATACTTCAATCTTTTCCTGTCTTGCACACAGAGCTTCCTCAAAGTCCATCCTCTGTCTAGTTATCATCACATACTTCTCAGGAGAAGTTCTACAGATGAATTCTCAGAACAAAAAAATCTTAAATTTTGAAGTTTGCTTTAGAAATTCATTGCAGAGATCTCAAAGCTTACAATTGAGGTTAGACATTGGCACAGAAGTGAAACACAAGTCTCTGTGAGACTGACCCACATAGAAGAGTTCCCAGTTCGAGTCTGGAGACCTTATATGTGCAGGGTACATGCTTGTCCATGATCCGGGCCTGGCTGAAGACCGGGGATTGATCATGGCATCAGGGCCTCATCAAAGTCTAGTTCTTTCTCTCACCCTCTTCTATCCTGTTCATGGAAGAAATAAATAAACTTATTTAAAAAGTTAATTACTTAATTAATTAAAACCTTTGCTTTCCACACAGCAGTTTTAAATAAATCTCAGGGGTCTGGAGAGGAAGAGTGGGAAAAGAGATTCTATACTGCCTGAGTCTATACTGACTGAGGTTAAGCCAGAGGTGACTGAATTTATTAGGATTGAATGTATGCTTTTCTGTCATTAAGAATGGTGACTAAAAAATACATTTATATCTTTTTAATGTAAGTAGACTAATTTCTTCAATAAGTATGTGGAGCGATTACATGTCAGGTGCAGTTTTAGGCATTAGAAAAGTTGGAGAGATTAAAACAGCCAAGCGTCCCACTCTCATGAACTGACATTGCAGTGAAGCAAGTATACAGTGAATACCATATGCTCAAAATAGCAATGAATGATAACATGAGGTAAAGAGGACTATGGGGTAGGACATCTAGACAAAGTGGTTAGAGGAGCCATCTCACAGAGGTGACATTTTGGGTAGAGTATGATGTAAATGACGTGAAGAATTATGTCATGGAGATATTTAGGAGCTCTCTAAGAACAAAAAACAAGTAAAAATTTGCAAGACTGGATGCAAACTCTCCACAAGTAGGAGTGAGGAGTGGGGAGATGAGACAAAAACGGGCAGGGGCAGTAAGTAGGCCTTCATCAGTCAGTAACAGCCTCCTAGTGAAAGAAGTGCTGAGAAATGAACAGGGTTTACAAGACGCTGGAAGAAGTCAGCACTAACTATTATCCCACTTATCTGCTCTTAATAATAAAATTTCCAAAAATGCTTCTATCCTCACTGTTCTCAAGCCCTCTCTTTTATTCACTCTTCAATCCACTCCACTCTGGCTGTCATCCTCACCACTGCCTTTGTTAAGTTCACCAGTGACCTCCCTGTTGCCCAGTCCAATGGGCATTCTTAGTTCTCACTTATTTTTCTTTACTATTGTCAAATATTGTTATAGTCAAAGTATAAAAGGTGATGATGATTGGGTATACGTACATATTGTGTAATAATCACCACAATCACATTAATTACTACATCTGTCACCACCCGTACTGTGTCTTAAATCCCTAGAAGGTATTGGTCTTATAATTGTAAATTTGTACCTTTGGACCAACATCTCTCGCTCCCCAGCCCCTGGTGACCACTGCTGCACTCTCTGCTTCTGTACGTTCCCATGTTTCAGAGTCACATATTCTTCCAGCATTTGACCCCATTGTTCATTCCCCTCCTCAGCAATGTCGCCACTCGTCTTCTAGGATCCCCCTTCTCCTGCTGTGTTTCTTACTGCCTGCTCTTTCTCAGGTTTTCTCAGTTTTCCTGACTTGCTCCTCCACATTCCCTTAGTCACTTCACATGGACAGGGTGATTCAGAGGATAGCCCTTGAGTCTCTTTCTTTATGTCTATCCATATTCATTCCTCGATGATTTCATGGTCGTTCATGACTTGACATGCTCGTTATACGCTGATGATTTTCAAATGTATATCTTCAGCATAAAACTCCTTCTAAATTCAGGACTACTGTCTCTAATTGCCTACTTGACAAATCTAGTTGGATATC
This sequence comes from Tupaia tana, assembly GCA_026018925.1. Lineage (NCBI taxonomy): Eukaryota > Metazoa > Chordata > Mammalia > Scandentia > Tupaiidae > Tupaia > Tupaia tana. Next base: position 94,312,636 of record JAKSZU010000004.1, read on the forward strand.
TAATGGGCATCTCAAATTCAGCATATCCTAGAGTTCGCTGCTGGTCTTCGCCACAAAACCAACCCCTGCCAGGGTCTTCCCCATCTCCATGAATGGCAGCTGTATCCTTATGATCATTCAGGTCAAGAACTTTTGAGTTAATATTTGCTTGCCAGTTGTACCTTATATTTGTGGTCCATGCTTCCCCATCACAGCAAAGAGTTAAAATACAAGGAAACCAGCTAAGCACTGGTTTATTGAGGGAAAAAAGACAAAAGTACATCCCATAGACAGAATGGGCTATGCCATGGGAAGCCAACAGGTCCAGTTGAGGCAGAGAGAGATACAAGGTGTGCCCCATAGACAGAACAAGCCAGTGCCAAGGCAGGCAAATTGGTACTGTCTCCTTCCTGGGGTCTCTTCCTATCCTGTTGCTTTGTTTGTTTTTGGTTTTGTTCAACCTTTCTTTAGTCAAATTATGTGTTTCACAGTCTCCTCCAGCTTGCTACTTTTTATTTTTGTTTTTCTCATTTTGTTTTGAGTCAGGTGAATGCTACAAAGGAAGTGGTTCTATGGGCCCTCCTTAACCCTTTGTTCTCTGGTACCCTAACCAAGGCCTAACACATCTCTCTGTTCATAAACCTTATTATTTCTATCATGAAAATATCTATACTCTGATCACTTCTCCCTGCCTATACTGCTACCTCCCTATCTCCATGCCTCTCATAAATTCCTATGGTTGCCTCCTACGGTTGTATGTGTCAGAGATCCTTTCAAAACTGAGCAGATGATGTCATCATTCTGCGGTTTCTCATCTCATTCACTGTAAAAGCTAAAGCTGCTACGTGATTTCTCCTCTCAGCTCACGTCCATCCACTCCTCCAACTCATCTCTTACAGCTCTTTTCCTCTTTCACAGATACTCAGCCCGCTTGTTGGTAACAGAACATGCTCGCCTCAGGGATGCTGCCCCTGCTGTCCCCTCTTCCCCCACTTGTCTTCGTGCCATCTCCTCATTTTCTTCAGGTTCTTGTTTGAGAAATAAAAACCTTCTCTAACTACCTCACTTAAAATGAATGACATCTGAACTCCTTAACCTCCTTCTTGTCATATTTTTTTTATATAGGGTTCGTTGATATTCATTGTAGCATGTTTTATTTTTCAGGTGTGTGTTCATTTTACTTACTATCTATTTCCTACACTGCAATGAAAGCTTGAACAGGGCAAGGATTTTTGCCTACCTTGTTCCATGCTGTACCTCTAGGGCCTAGGACACAGGCACATGGGAAATTCTCAATAAATAGCAGTTGAACAAAAACCCAATCAATAAAGCAGGAGGCAGGAAGGGAATTTCCAGAAGAGCGAATGGAATGCACATGGGCACAGAGGTAAGTAACGGTGAAGGCAGGAGACCTGGGGCTCATCCTGCCTCCCTGTATTTCCCTAGTGGGACTCTGTCCTTGTTTTCAAAGCAATGGTAAAAGTCAGTGATCTAACATCTGGCATAAGGCTTTGCAGACTTGCACCCTAAGCTAGGTAGGAGCTAGTTTAGGGTCACTAGGGCCTGAGGTTCCAAGCAGAATTGCTGTAAGGAAGAGTAAGGGGAAAGGCAAGGGTGAGGCTGGAGCTGAGCAAGCAAGAACTTGTCTGTGAGAGGAAGCTTGGATTTGCTCTTCTCCCCATCACACTTTGACCTACCTCTCACCTTCCTGCCTTTTCTAGTAAAACCTGAGTGGCAGGAAAGTAACTTTTCAGCTGCTGCAGCAGTTTCTAGCTTACCTATCTCCTGGTTTGCAACTCCCCAGTCTTCTTTATTTTTAATTTGCCAGAGAGTGTCTTCACTCACAGAAGAGAGACACAGGGGACCAGCAGTTAGCGTAATGGCTATGTCGCTGGACTCCCACGTAGTCGACCGCGGTTTGAGTCCCAGACCCGGTGGCTTAAACTCACGCCGGGTGCATGTGCATGCGTGCCCAAGATCCCGAGAGGAGAATGGAGGAGAAGGGATTGCGGCGTGGCCATCCCCCCTGGGGGGTGATTTCTCGCTTTCTGTCTCTCTGTCTCTCTCTGTCTGTCTGGCGAGCGCACGCGCCCTATAGCAAAAACCTCTCCAAAAAAAAAAAAAGAGAGAGACACAGAGAGAGAGTACAAGTGAGAAAGCTTCCATCATGAGGGATAGTCACACCGCAGTACATTCTCCTCCATTTCTTTTTCCTGCAGAGATTTTTAGGTACACACACACACACACACACACACACACACACGCTCCCAGTGTGTTTTTCAAGGCACTGGGTCTGAACTTGAACTGCATAGTAGGCCGTGTGGGACCTAGCTGCCTCAACTATCAGGCCATGAGCTGACCCACCACCTTCCCAGTCTTCTCTAACAGTCTTGAGCTCTTCGTGGAAAACACCCGGACTCTGATACCTATCACTCTCTGGAGCTTTCTGACTTCAGTGTTGAATAGGGTGACCTGGCTGCAGAGAGACCCAAGCTAGAGCCCCTTGCTAGCAAGGAACAATTGGCCAATGACTGTTCTACTCTGAGCCTCAGCTCCCCATCTGTAAGAGGTAAAGAACTAAAGAGATCATAAGTGAGGAGTTAACAACACAGTGCCTGGTACACAGCAGGCTTAGGATATTTATTTCCTTTTCGTTTTCCCAGTTCTGGTTCTGTTCATCCTCTACCCTTTCAGGGTCCAGTTGGTAGCATGCTTAGCTGGTATAGTTCTAAACTGCATTCATCTCTCAGGTTCTGTGACTATCTCTTTACCGGACCAGGCATCTCTGAGAGTAGAAGCAGGCACTTCCCCTAAATCTACGGCTTTCTGATGTCAGGGGTTGGGAGGATAGGCCAAGGACCTTGCCAGCACTTTGATCCAACAGAGGTCTCAGAGCCTGCACTTGCCCTGACTCAACCTTGTGACTGGCGTGATGGGGTTGTGAGTCGTGTGGGGTGGGGGCAGGGAGGGGTGTTGGGGAGAAGGGTTAGGCACTACTCTTTACCCTGGACTAGATTAAGTCATCTGGAGGCTTGGGACAGTCAGACAGCTTCATGATGAGTCACCCACAAATACAAAAGAAGAGATGAGGTTAGGAAGGAGCTGTTCTGGGGCTCGTTCACAGGGCTCACCAGGACTCAGGAGAGGCAGGAGAACAAAGCAATGGACCTCTGCGGGGGAAAACAGCTCTTCCAGGAACAGATGTATTTTGCTCAGATTCCCCCACCACACGTGAGTGTATATACACTCCAAAGACGTTACCATACAGGTTAACATCAGCAAATAACTTTTAATGAATCTGAATGGATTCTGCAACCACTTTTAGGAGCAATTACACATTTCAGGAGGCGGCTGAGGCAGGATCAGGTGCCCCCCCCCCCCACTGCTCCCTAATTAGCAGAGAAGGAAGGGGGCAGGGAGATACAAACCAGAAGCCCAGGACAATGACTTGTTTGACCATTGAAAACACTTCTGGAAGAAACTGCATGGTTGGTCGTGGTCTCTCAGCTCCTTTTTTGTGCTGTGTCTGTCTGTTCTGTCTCTAAAATGTTCCTCCCCGATTCCCTATACCCAAGGGCCTCGCAACTCTTTCTGTTTGCCCTCTACCAAACCGGGGCCTTCCCAGTGCTCCCTTCCTCGCCTTACAAACATCCCAGTGAAGCCTCATCCCACATGGTTCTTCCTCAGTCTTCCCATAGCCCCTGCGACTGCCAGAGCCTTTACCATCTATCTCTGACTCAGTGCAAGTGGCTGTGTGTGCTGGCCACTCTACTGTCCGTGCTTCTTTATCCACCTTACATTTTGTCCCAAACCACTGTCTCTCTTCTTCCCACACAGTCCTCTAGGCCCTTCCATGCATCATGATGCTCTAGGAATGCAAACTTATTTCAGTTCCTCCATGAGCCCACCATGAGAGAACGCAGTCCACATGGGGCCTCCTGGAGCATGAGAGCTGACTCAACACAGAGTCTCATGTGATCAGCTGAATCATCACCTGGGGCCAAACAGCAAGCAGACTGAAGGAGCAGCACTCAGAAGACAAGGGACCCGACCTCTACCTGCACTCTCTACTGTATGACTTTGGGGCTTCATGTTTTTCATTGGCAAGTGAGGAAGCTAAAGTTAACTTTCTTGGAAGACACTGTAGCTTTAATATTCTGCCTTTAAGGAAGTAACACATGGCATCCTATTAGAAAATATTTGGCATGATTCCCAACATAAAACAGCTAGCTGAGTATACACGAGAGGTCTTCCAAAAGTTCATGGAAAATGCGTATTATGAAAAATTTATGTATGGATTTCAAACTTTCAAACAAAACAAACTTGTACTTTAATTCTATTTTTTTCATGAACTTTTTGAAGTCCCTTTATAATATTGCCTCATCAAATCCTCACAGAAATCTAAGGAAATATCTGCATCCCCATTTTACAGAGGAACTGAAAATCACTGGTGTAAAAACTGTCTCATCCAGATAGTAAGACAAGCTGGCAAAATTTATACCCAATCCCACCTGTCTCCAAAGCCAATGTCCATTCTTGAAGGGTAACACTTCTCCAGCTTGGATTATGCTAAAATAAACTTAAGAACCAGACAGAGAGTAGAGATCTTTTATTCTTAAAACCAATAAGGGTCCTCTCAAGGGTAGTTTTGCTGAATAAGAATCAGAAAAACCTATGCTTCTTTCTGTAAACACGGAACTGACCATGTCAGAGTAAGTGACCGACTCAGTATGCTGTGACTACATGTAACTACTCACTCTATTACCTGGATTCCTTTAAGATGTTCTGGAAATCATCTAGTACAATCTGTCACAGCCATCAGATGGTCAAGCGCCCATGAGGGCAGCCTGGTAGAGAAGCCCCCTAGACTGGAGGTCAGTACACCCACATACCAGTCCAGCTCTATTACAGATTCACTAAAGGTCCTTGGGCACGTCCTGCCTTCTCTCTAGACTTCAACCCTTGTCTTTCCAAAGAGGGGGGTGAGGGAACCAGCTGGTGGTGCAGTGGTAAAAAGTAACACCTATGAGGCTAACCCACATGGGAAGGTTACCAGTTAGCATCCAGAGACCTCCCTGAATATGCCAGGCACTATGATATGGACTGGGTGAAGCGGCAGGTGGATTTTGGTATCAAGACCCTGTCAGGGTGCTGACTCTCGTCTTTCTCTCTCTCTCTTTGTCTCACTCATGGAAGTAACAAACTTTAAAAAAGAAGATGAACACCAGTGCAGGAGACTAGGCTGTATTATGAAGCACCTATATGTTAAAAACACCCTGCATTCTTTTAATTTTTATATTATTATTTACATTTAATCACTATTCATCTTTACAGAGCACAGCATAGTTTTCCCAGCATGAATGCAGTGCATATCAGTACCATATACTTTAACATCAGCAAGTAATTTTTAATTTTTTAAAAGCACCCTGCATTCTAAGCTACTTGAAGGCAGAGACTGTACCCGTTCTTTCATTCATCACTTATCTCCCGTATCCTGCACACAGTAGAGTCTCTCAGTAAACACTGCTCAAATGGTTGCATCTCCCATGTTAATAATCTCACCTTGTGACCTGCCACTAGACAGAGACGTTATGTCTCTCTTTTTAAATTAAGGCGAGATTCACACAACATAAAATGAATCATTTTTAAATGAACAATTTGGTGATATTTAGTACTTTCACATATTGTACAACCACCAACCCTATCTAATTCCATAACATTTTTACCACCTCAAAAGGAAATGTCATGCTTGTTAAACATTCTTCACTTCCCCTAGTTCCTGGCAACCACCAATCTTTTTTCTGTGTTTATTAATTTACATATCCTGAATTAAAATTACTATTAGTAATAATTATATGGAGACATAGAAAGAAGTTCTTACATACCAGGCACAGTGAGGCATTTCCCATGCATTCTCTAAAGGCCCCCTCCCCCATCTTAGACACTCTGTCATAGAGAATCAACTACAAAGAATGTGATTTCCCCAACAATGCACCAAAGCAATGCTAGAAGACATTCCTTTCAGATGGTGAAGGGGGTCTTGAGCACCTCCTTTACTCCTTTAGTGTCAGCCTTTCACAGCTTTGCTCCTTTTATTGTCACCAGAACAGCACTGGGACTGTCCTTTCATCACTATCAGATCCAGGAGCATGGGCCTGCACTGGAAACTGGAAACGAGAGCCAGCAATCCATCAAGCCAAGAAGCAGCAGCCAGAAAAAGATATGAGAGGCAAACAGGTCAGATCAGAAAGACACCCACAGAGGCCCAGGGGAGAAAAATCAGCCCTTTTGGCCCTTTCTTGGTCTCATCTCCCTTCCTTGCCTTATTCTCCCCCAGAACAGCAGACGGGGCACAGAAGGTAGGTGGAGAGCCAAGGCCAGGTTCAGGAGGCCGTAGAGGAAGACAAGAGGACCCCAGGTGTGTGGGAGGCAACCAGAGCGGGATGCAGATTGGGGATGATACAGGCGATGGTGTGTGTCCCTGGGGACAGGAGGAGGCCTGTGGGAAAGGAGAGGAAGTTAGCAGCTGCAGAATGTGAGGACATTGCCACACCAGGAAGCAAACCAGACAGAGCTACATAAATAATATGGGAGATCTCCCGGCCCAAGTCACTTTCCCTCTTCAAGATCCCTCTCTTCAGGCCAGTGAATTGCCATGATCAACCTGTTTGCCCCCCATGGCTAAGCAACAGTTCAAATAGGTTGTCTCACTTGAGGGGAAGAGCAACCAGCCAGTTTCCGCCTCTGGAATAGAAACAGTCAGGGCCTCCATGAGTTAGAGCAAAGCTGGGGTCGAGGCCTCTCCATGTATCATGGGATATGAGCTCATCCTCATTACTCTGGGCGGGGCCTTGTCAGTTACCCAGGACTCATCATATGGAACTTGGGGCCTATGAAGTCATTCACACAGGCGTGGAGAAAATCTGTCCCATATAGGTGCATATCTGTCCCTAGAATGGAGTTGCCCAAGAACAGGGTATGGGGCCTCTAAGTCCTAGAACTATGGGGATTGCCAGCTCCTCCCTTACACACACACACACACTCCCTCAGCTCTATCCCATGTCTCCTTCCCACACCCTAGCTTTGCCCAGTGGTCAAAGGCTCATGCACAACGTGTTCTCAAAGTTCTCATTATGTTGTGAATCAGAGGGAGGGAGGCAGATCTGGCAGATACTGGGCCTCTGGAAACCCATAAGACCGGTGTGACTTCCTCCAACTGGGTCTGCTGTCCTGGGACTGACAGTTACCAGCCAGGGAGAGGCAGAGTCCCTCATGCGAGGTCAGCTGCAAAGCACAAGGGCCTGGTGCTAATTTTCCTGTTGTCAGGGGAGGAGGGGAGCAGCACTTTCTCTGCCCCAGAAAAAGGCACAGTCCCTGCTCTATGGGGATGGCAGTGAGAGGTCGCTGGATGTGAGGACAGAGAAACAGCAGCCCAGAGGCCAGAGGCCCCTAGTGAGTACCCCCAGCTGGTTTTCCACACTCAGCCCCAAGAACATGGCAAACTTCCACTGTGAATCACTGTAAATAGAAAGAGCTCCTTGGAGCTAAGTAAGTGCCTGTCAGGAAATCTATGGGGAATCTGGATATTTCTCAAAATTAGTCCCAGAAATGAGTATTATCTTCCTATTATTTTAATATTTTCTTCCTTGTAGGAAGAAAGTTTAAATATTAACAAAAAAGATACTAACCAACTGTATAATGTATTAAAATATTATACTGTAACCCATAAATATGTCCAATTATGTCAATTAAAAATAAAAAAAGATAGACAAGCCATAATACAGTTGTTTTTATACACACATAAACATGTACACACACACTAAACATGCATTTAAAACTAGAACGTTTGATAGTAGTTATTTCCAGGTGGTTCTCTTATTATTTTATTATACATGGTGGTTTTGATAGGTTCTAGGGACATAGCAGAAAATACAACAGGTATACCCCTGTCTTTGGAGAGCTTATTTCCCAGGGGGAGAAATAGACAATTAATGAGTGAACAAATGCAAATAAAAAAACTCTAGGTTGCTAGTAGTGAAATGAAGTGAACAAGAGGATAATCCTGTCCACAGGGTAATCAAAGAAGGCTCTAGGCAGACCCCAAAATTTATGCTAAAGCTGAAAGGCACAAAAATGCCAGGCTCCTGGGGAGGCACCTGTTGGCAGAGAGAGAGCAGATGCCAAGCCCCAAGATGGGAAGCTTAGGACGTGAGGGATTTCAGTGAGGTAGGAGTACACCTGGCAGGGAGAGACAAGCATGAATAGAGACCTCAGAGAAGCAGAAATAACAACTATTAAATATTTTGTCCAGAGAAAGGCAGAGAAAAGCAGGAGTATACCTATTATGTTTTCTGTTATGTCCCTAGAATCTATCGAAACCACCACATATAGTAAAGACTAGTTGAAATGATTAGTGAACAGTCAATCTCACCACCTAGAAATAACAACAATCAAACGTTTTAGCTTTTAAAACCACGGGGCCTTTTAAACCATGGCACTGAATGTGGATGTTGCTCCAAGCGCACTGGGTGACCATCAGCACCGGGAAGAAACGCCACAAACCCTCACTCTGAAAGATTTCTTTAAGCTGGTTTTAGAGACTGGTTTAGACAAGGCATGGATGTTTTTGTTCTGACCTTTGTACCTTCATACATTTCGAAAACATTATAGAAAAGTCCTTGTTGGGGCTGCCAGGTGGTATGACAGATAAGGTTCTGAATTTCCACATAGCCAATCACAGTTCGAGTCCTATACCTGATAGCTTGCTTTCTCGTGTTTCCTTTCTCTCTCTCTCTCTCTCTCTCTCTCTCTCTCTCTCCAAATTATAAAAATAATAACAGCAAATGGAATTAAATAAATAATTCTTTAAAAAAAAAAGGAAAGTGCTTGTTTTATCATCATAAAAAGCAATTGTTCTTTTATGTATGGTGTATATCCATCCTGTCTCCACACCTAGACTGGACCCTGCATAGAAGTCTCTATGTGTGTGACATTCTTGGGACATTTTGTGACCACAGTCTGGCCATGAGGCCCATCTTCTTGACTCTACTTGAACTGAAGTCTGACTCCCCTCGACAGAGTTTATTTTCACATGGAAAGGGGTTACAGATATATTCTGAAAGTGGATTGGCCGAAGCCTCAGAGAATTCCCCGCCAACTCCATCCTCATGAGAAGTGACTCTTCCCACTTTCGTACCACATTCCCTGGCCTGTACATCACAGAAAGAGACATAATTTCCCAGTCTATGCTCTTGGAAATGTATCTCTCAGCCCAATCATGACGATAAACCTATTTCACAGTTGGAGAATGGGATTTAGAGAAGTCTGACTGAGGTCACAAGAGTAGGATGCCACCCTCCTTTCACTCTCCTTGTTCCCAGGTCAGACAAGCATCACAGGAGTAGCTGAGGCTCAGAACCGTCTGGCTTAGCAGGAGCTGTGTCCCTGGGAAAGGGGGGCCCTGAGGGCTTTTCTGCTGAAGATATCCATGGTGAGTCAAAAAGGGGCTGAAGGAAGTTGACCAACTCAAGTGGTGAAACCAGTCCATCACCTTCAGCTGTGAAGGAGGCGAGGCTGGGGACCGGTATAAAGGGTGTGTTGGCCCTGCTTGGTTCAGCACTCTACTAGAAGCTCCTGCCTTGGTCCCAACTGTGTATCTGGTAAGTGTCAGCTGGTGGAACCAGGGCTAGGACTCGGGTGTGGGGAGGGGGTTCCAAAGAGCCTGGATGTGCCTGAGAGTTGGTGTCACTGGGTGTGAGTGGGTGTGGACTTTGCTCTAGGGCTAGACACCTCTGGCCCTTCAGATAGGCTCACATCACTGTGTTGAAGGAAATGTGCCATGGCATAGAAACTCAGAAATGCCATATTTATGTGTGTGCGTGTGTGTGTGTGTGTGTGTGTGTGAGAAAGAGAGAGAGAGAGCGAAGTAAGGCAGGGAGGCAGGGGAGTTACAGCCAATTTTTTTTCTTTAAGCTCTTAGATTTGGGCTGACCGTGATTTTGCTTGCTTTATGGGGACAGGGAATTTGGGAAAATGCTTGTAACTTTCAGCTGTACTGCGTGAAGAGGGGCTGCAGAATGGGGAAAGCTTTGCGTTTAGAGAAATCCAGACAACAGAGGAGCAGGAAAACCCACCTTGAAGTAGAAGACTTAAGAACAGGCTTAAAAAATCGCTCTTGGCGATTTTTAGCTGCCCTCCACCCCAGGTCCTGGAACTACACCTAAAGCTCAGAAAGTCAGGAGAGAAAGGAGATCAGGGGTTGAATAGACCAGCCTGCTAATTTTACAGAGGAGAAATTTGAGACCCGGAATGGCTAAGTGCCTTGCACAGAAACACACAGCATTTTAGTGGAAGATTTAGGCCCAGAATATGTCATGTGACTTTGGTCTGAGTCATGTGACATGACCTCCCTGATCCTCATTAGCACAGGCTGTTGGTTTTGCTTTGCTTTGATTGTCTCTGCTTTGTTTTGCTTTGCTTTCTTTTTAGGATTTTGCTATAAGGGCATGTGCACTCCCTGAAGATGAGACAGAGAGGGGGAAAGTGAGAATCATCCCCGAGGGAGGATGGTCACACTGCAATCCCTTTTCCTTCATTCTCCTCTCAGGATGTTGGGCATGCACACACATATGTCAAATGATTTTCAAGCCATTGGGTCTGGGACTCAAACCACAGAGTCAGTCATTTGGGAATCCAGCCATCTTAGCCACCATGCCACCTTTTGGCCCCAAGGCTGTTGGGTTTTCAAAACTCATTGATCCTCCAGGAGCCCTTTCTCTTTTTAGTGCCTCGCCTCTTGCTGTGACATAACCCCAGAACCCAGCTCTCCTCCTTGGTCAGTGGAGGTCAGTGGAGGTCAGTGAAAAGGGCAGAGACAAGGATGAGACAAGAACAGAAGGTTAAATAGCACCCAACCCACTCTGCAGAACAGCTGTGGAGACAGATTTCTGTTGGCTCTTACCTGAGAAAAAGGAGGCTCCCAAGAGGGCCTTTCACTGCCCCTCCCCATTCTCACCTGTCAAAATTTCTGGAGAGGAAGTGAAAGAGCTCCCACCCAAGAGAAGAAAGAGAATGAGAACCACGTATTGCCGCAGATTTCCAAAGGTTCACCTACTTCCCTTGCCTTTAGCATACCTCTCTGACCCCTCCTATTTTTCAGGTTGACCTACAGCATCTGCCGAAATGTCCCAGCAACACACACTGCCAGTGACCCTCCCCGCTGCCCTCAGTCAGGAGCCTCTCAAGACTATTTCTCCTCCACCCAATACCCAGCAGGAGCACACAAAGCAACCAACTCCACTGCCTGCCCCATGCCAGGAGGTGCCCTCTGAGCTCCCAGCGGAGGACCCCTCAAAGCACAAGGAGAAACACACAACTCCTGTGAAGGGTGTACCTGAGCAAGAGCATGAGCTACAGCAGCAGCAGGACTCTCAGGAGCAGGAACTACACCTGGGACAGCAGCAGCAGCAGCAAGAGTCTCAGAAGCAGGAGCTGCACCTGGAACAGCAGCACCAGGAGTCTCAGGAGCAGGAGCTGCACCTGGAGCAACACCAGCAAGGCTCTCAGGGGCTAGAGCTGCACCTGGGACAGCAGCAGCAGCAAGAATCTCAGGAGCAGGAACTGCACCTGGGACAGCACCAGCAGCAGGAATCTCAGGAGCAGGAGTTGCACCTGGAACAGCAGCAGCAACACCAAGAGTCTCAGGAACAGAAGCTGCACCTGGTACAGCAGCAGCAAGAGTCTCAGGAGCAGGAACTGCTCCTGGGACAGCAGCAGCAACAGCACGAGACTCAGGAGCAGGAGCTGCATCTGGAACAGCACCAGCAGCAAGAGTCTCAGGAGCAGGAGCTACACCTGGACACAGCAGCAGCAGCAGCAGCAGCAGCAGCAGCAGCAACAAGAATCCCAAAAGCAGGAGCTGCACCTGGAACAGCAGCAGCAACACCAAGAGTCTCAGGAGCAGAAGTTGCACCTGGAACAGCAGCAGCAAGAGCTTCAGAAGCAGGAGCTGCACCTGGGACAGCAGGAGGCACAGGAGGAGGAACTGCATCTGAAACAGCAGCAGCAGGAGTGTCAGAAGGAAGAGGTGCACCTAGAACAGCAGCAGCAGGAGTGTCAGAAGGAAGAGGTGCACCTAGAACAGCAGCAGCAGGAGTGTCAGAAGGAAGAGGAGCACCTAGAACAGCAGCAGCAGGAGACACAGGAACTGCAGCAGCATCAAGGAGCAGGAATCCTGGAGCAGAAGCTTCATCAGGAGAAAGCACAAAGTGAGCAGCTGCTGAAAGGGCAGCTGGACTGGAAGGAGAAGCTCCTGGACCAGCAACTAGAGCAAGAGCTGGCCAAAAGAGATGAGCAACTAGGAAAGAAAGAACAGCTGTTGGAGCCATCAGAGCAGCAAGAGGGACTGCTGGAGCAGCCTACACTTGTCCTAGCTCCTGGCCAGGTCCAAGAGAACCAGGCAGCCCAGCTGCCAAAGGGAGAAGTTTTGCTCCCTATAGAGCAGCAGCGGCAGCAGGAGGAGCAGTGGCCAGTCAAACATAAGTAACCACAACCAAGTGTTCTAGAGCCCCTCAGACCACCCACACAAGGGAAGAGACAGCTGCTGGCCCCACAGATCTCGGGTCCCTGGGTGTCCTGCCTCCTCTGTGGACCTGCCTGACCCTATCCCTCTGCATGTCTCTTGGACAGGGCTGAGGAGGAAGAGGAAGTTACTGCATGACACCCACCCACCCACAGGGAACCCAATCCCAACCTCAGGTAGTCAGAGCCTCTGTCTAAGGCACTCTTGCTACCATGCTACTCTCAGTACACCCCAGTGTGATGCCTAAATCTGTGAGCATGTATAATAACACATAATAAATCCTGGAAGTCCTGAGAGTCTGAAGTCTTTTGGCTTTTTCTCCTGTTACCACATAAAATCCTGTGTATGGGTCAATAGTTAAACTGATCTTCTTGTCCTCAAAGAGGACAGACATCTTGATTGTCTTTAACTCCACTTCCAAAACCATTCAATATAATCAATGGCTTCAGATAAAAAGAAACAAAACTCAAACCAAACCAAAAACAGCTTTACTTATGTACCCCAAAACAACACCTCATTAAGAAGGGTGTTCACTTATTTTGGTTGGGGAAGGAGATTTGGTTTGGTTCCCTCAGGCCGATGCTGCATTATGCCACACATACATATCCCAGTCCTAGCTCAAGGCTAGCTAAGCCCTACACTTCTGATCTGACCAGGTTCTCACGTCAGAAGGGAGACTGGGAAGACATCATGGAAGTTTAGGAGCTCCACCTGAGTTCTGACCCTTTCCTAAAATCATCCCCAGGCAGGGCCAGCAGATGGTATAGTGGTTTCATCACTGGACTTCCACATGGCCAACCACAGATCAAGCTGCAGTCCCGGTGGCTTGAAAATCATACCAGACGCATGTGTGTACATGCTCAACATCCCAGGGGGAGAATTGAGAAGAGATTGAAGCACGGCCATTCCCTGCTGGGGAGTGATTTCTCACTTTCTCGCTCTCAGTCTCTGTCTCTCTCTCTCAGTGAGCACAAGCACCCTAAGGCAAAAACCTCTTAAAAAAAAGAAAAAAGATTCCCAGGCTTTCCTTCCTTGTTTTCTCTGTATAGAATGTCTTCATGATTTCCAAGAGTCTCGTGATTGAGGAAAACAGAAAAGTGACAGAAGCAGAATTGGGCAAGGTGAGGAGAAGGGGTCTCTGATTAGAAAATGACAGCTTCATTACAGGAAGTAAGGATCAGTCCAAAAGAACCATGGAAGCCAAAAATGGTGAATAGGCTAAAGAAATGCATACGCATCACCACTGCAACTCACCCTCCTCCTGCACCCTGGCTCCTTGACATGTCCACAGACTTTACTGCCACTGATCACATAAGGACTTGGAGCTCTCTCTTTCTGGGACAAGTCTTTCCTTTAACTCTTCAAATCGCTTACCTTTGACTATTTCACTACATCATCTTAGGCAGCTATTCTCAAGCTATTGAAAGTGGTTCTTGCCATAGGCATGAGGTTATACCAGGAACATCCCATTGAGGCATCCATAGGCACTTAAATTTAATAGATCTGAAGAGCACTTAGCATTCCTTCCTCCCCTCCCAGCCCCCAGCAGCACTCACAGTGTTTCCACCTTAGCTATTCCTTCTTCTGTGTAGTGACATCACCCCCTGTGCATTCACAACCGTCATTCCTCATTCTTCCTCCTCTTCCCTCCCTGCACCAATGACCAAGTTTTTGCTATCCCCCCCAACCACTTCTCAAGATTAGACAGATTCTCACCTGAACTGTTGCAATAGTATTCAGCCTGGTCTCTCTTGCTGCCTATCTCCCCACAATCCACCCTCACAATCCACTTATCACACAGAGGACAGAGTGTTCTAATCTAACCACATCACTCCTTGGGTTAGCACTTGTCAGTGGTTTTCACTACTTAGGTCATGAGAAACCAGGGTCAAGTCTCTCTAACTGTAAGCTCAGGTATAATCAGGCAGGAAGATGGGGAGCAAAGGGAGAAATAACCAGAAACACCCAGAGTGTGTACCAATTTTCTTTGCAGTATTGGGTTTTTTGTTTTGTTTTTCATTTTTGTTGTTAATAGACCTTATATTTTAGATTTACAAAAAAATTGAGACGATAATATGGAGAGTTCCCATATACATCCAGTTTCCCCTTTTATTAAGACCTTACATTAGCATGACATATTTGTTACAATTAATAACACAATATTGATATATTATTATATTAACTGAAGTTTTATTCAGATTTTTTTAGTTTTTACCCAATGTCCTTTTATTATTGTAATATATCATCCAGGTTATCAAATTACATTTAGTTGTCTTGTCTCCTTAGACTTTCCTTGTTTTTTGATAGTTGTGAGGAGTACTGGTCATGTATGTTATAGGATATCCCTCAATTTAGGTTTGTGTGATGTTTATCTCGTGATTAGGTTGCAGTGTTTAGGAGGATTTAAGGAGAAAGACCAGAGTAGTGAAGAACCATTTTCATCACATTATATTAAGTGCACATACTGTTACCAAACTCAAACCAGGTCCACTCACCCAAGCGCTATAAAATCAAGCCATAGGCACATGGTGTGATGGAGGAAAGTACAGCTTTATTGCAAAGTGCAAAGCAAGAAAAGCTCATGCTGAAATGACCTGGTCTCCTCGAGATGTTCGCCATGTGCCTTTTTAAGGACAAAAATTAGGGGCAGAGATCCTAGGCGCATGATCAGTTCAGTGATTGGTTCAAGAGGGCGTGATCATCTCGTGGGCATTCTTGATTGGTGAGGCCTTAGAAAATCAAATTCCTCTTCAGGTGTCTGGAACCATTCAGCCTGGAGCCTTTGAGCTCACAACCAGCAGTTTCTAGCCTACAAAACATCTTACATATTGAAATGAAAACCTTCTTTCCTTTAAGTGAGAGTTTTAGAGGTCAAATGGCCCTCACTCATGGTCCATGTTGGTCATTATCATAACCAGAAGTCTAAAGACTTACTCCTTACTCTGGGCCATTACAATGTAAATGGACTTTATATTTCAGGAACCCTAGAAAATACATTATGGGGTTCTTGCTCGGTTTCGGTACCATAAACATGACTTATCACAGTGGATATTAACTTTGATCACTGGGCTGAGATAGTGTGTGTCGGGTTACCGTACTCTGAAGTTATTCTCCTCATTCTTTTCTCCTTTACATTAATATATGGTACTCTGGTTAAAAAAAAAAAAAAAAAAAAAAAGTCACTGGACAAAGCTCACCATTTAAAAAAGGGGGAGTAAAACTCCTCATCATTGAGGGTAGGGTATTTACAAAAATTATTTAGAGTTTTCTGTACAAATTTCCCTCCCCTCTCCCATTTATTTATTTATCATTTATTTAAATAGACTCAGATTTTATATTTCAAGCTACAATCCAAGGTACTTTATTTTGTTCAAATTGTTCCAGTTTTGACCATTGGACGCTCTTTCAGTTGGCCCCTGGGTCATTTGATATATTCCCATCAATGTGGGTATTTTTAAATTTTAGTGTTTTCTTTGGCCCAGCCACTGTGGTGCAGTAGTAACAGAAGTGCCCTGCAAGGCTGGAAGCCATATAGCCAGCTGCTGATTCAGGTCCCTGGGTCAGCCTGGAAACCTACTGGGTGCACATGCAGGCACCCAGGATCCTGAGGAGCTGGAGGGCTGGGAAAAGGGGATTGATAAGACTGTCAAGATGGAGGGAATAAAGAGGAAAAGAAAGAAGCAAAATATTTAAGAGACACTAAAATGGAAAATTATCTGTTGATAATAGTAAGTATGGTGATATTTCTGACTGAACCAATGTACAGTGTATTCAGAATGGGAAAATTCATTTGGTATATTGTAATGATACACAGTGATTGAATGTAAAAATAAATAGGAAAAAACAGACTTTTCTCTTTTTTTTATTTTCTCTCTCTTGCGTATATGCTCATGTGCTCTCTATCATTAAAAAATATTTTTTTGTTTGTTCATTTGTTTTGTTTTTGGAGCACTTTTTTGTTTTCTTGTTTTCTGACACTACAAAGTACTCCAGGCTCAGAACCAGTGGTTAGCATAATGTCTATGTCGCTGGACTCCCATGTAGTCAACCGCGGTTTGAGTCCCGGACCCGGTGGCTTAAAATTCACACTGGGTGCATGTGCGTGCACGCCCAAGATCCCCAAGATCCTGAGAGGAGAATGGAGGAGAAGGGATTGTAGTGTGGCCATCCCCCCTGGGGGGTGATTTCTCGTTTTCTGTCTCTCTGTCTCTCTCTGTCTGTCTGGCGAGCACACGTGCCCTATAGCAAAAACCTCTTCAAAAAAAAAAAAAAAAGTCCTCCAGTCTCACCTTGTACATTTCTCATCCCAGTCCCGGAATCACTAATCTCTTCAAGGAGCCCTGGTGTTAGAAACTAAAACTTGGGTATTAGGTGTGATCATTACTATGGAAGTATTATTTCTTTCACCTCCTCTTAGTTGGCAAAGGAAATTGTCAGTCTGTCTATCTATCTATCCAATCTATCTATCTATATTAACTGGTATGTGTGTGTGTGTGTGTGTGTCTGTGTGTGTGTGTCCTTCAATATGTAACCGCTTTTAACATGAGTTCATACCAACATCTCCAACTAATAGTTACCACATGGATTATTCTAGGCGCCTTCTCTTTCATCAAAGAAATAGAAACCTGCCTTCTATTTTAAACTCATTTTTTTAATTATTCATTTTCAGTACACACATATAGCATAATCAGAATTGTTAACATAAAACCCCATACTCCCAGGGGAAATAATCTTTATCAAGTAGAGTTCAATGCTTACAAGAAGCTCCTTTGCCTTTACTGTTGCAGATTCCATTTATCTTTTTTTCAATTTTTACAACCCCTTTTACTTACATAAAAGTAAAAATTAATCCTTTTAACCATGATATGAAGCAGATGAGATTTTAGCTCCATTTTACAGGCATGAGTGGAAGCTCTGTTAGCACATTTAATACAGGACAGATCTGGGAGGCAAGCCCCTTGCTTCCATTTCCAGAGCTGCTTTTCTTTTTTTAGTTTTATTTATTTATTTAAATTTAATCACATGTCTTTACAGTGTACAATGTTGGCCGCCGCCGTTGGCCGCCAAGCCAAGATGGCGCTGCTGGCTGCATAGGAAGGCGTGTACAAACAACTCCTTCCACAGCCAATCAGGACTTGCCTCGCACAGGTGAAGGAACTTGCGGGTGGAGCCGCAGGGAGGACCCTATATATACGGGGAGAAAGAAGAAGTAGGAAAGAAGCTAGCTGAGGAGGAAGCTGAAGCTGGCTGAGGAAGAAGCTAGCAAGCTGAGCAGAAGCTAGCTGGTACCGGGCGGGTCCCGGAAGGAAGACCTCGGTAAAGAGGCGGAAACCTGCAGATAAAGACTGCGTGAGGAAGGACCGGAGAAGGTTCAGAACCTCCAAGTCTGCAGGACAGCTAGCTGGTACCGGGCAGGTCCCGGAAAGAAGACCTCGGCAAAGAGGTGGAAACCTGCGGATAAAGACAGCGTGAGGAAGAACCGGGTGTCGTGCCGTCTCTTCTCTGCAGAAGGGGCGCCGACAGTACAACATTACTTTTTCCAGTGCAAATACCATGCATGTCAGTCAAGACAAAGAATTACTCTGTACCTTATCATCAACAAAATAGCTTCTCAGTTTTTTGTCAGTTAAGCATACTTTTACTTGTTTTTTCCTTTCTCCCTCTCTCCCTTCCATATTAAACTTTTTTTTCACATTTTATTAACTCACAAAATATCTTAAACTAAAAATATGCACAAAGCTAGAATCTAGTAGCAAGTGTACTGTAATAGTCTTCTGAAACATCTTTTTCTTTCTCCATTCCTCTTTTTATAAAGAGAGGTATAAACTAACTTATCTGAAAAAAAAAAAAGGTTAATCTCAATTGGGTCTGTTATTTGTACAAAGCTTCATAAGAACATAAGAATTAAATTTCTGATGCAAGGCAACAGATACTATTGTATTATTGAATTTATGCAAATAACCATTTTATCACAAAATAAGGATGTGCATAAATATTTTCCAATTGCCTAGGGGTCAGGAAGGGAGAAAAGTTTCTGTTTCAATTTAAAAAATTAGCAAATTGACAAACCTATCAGCAACTCACAAGAGAACCAAAATCCTTAAATCTGGAAGACAAAGCATAGAAGAAAATCAGTAATGTTTTAGACAAAACACGTAGAATTCTATTTCACCAGTTCAGTCTTATGTAACCTCTTTTTTGTTCAATTTGCAGTGTTACTGTGGTATGATCTTTCTGTTTAAATCATGGAAGTTAACATTCAACATTATTAGTGTTATTTTCAGACTTGTCCCTACTATTAAGTTGGCCTGGTTTTTTTTTTTTTGGTCATTTTTGTTCTCATATTTCAGTCTGTCTTTAGTTTTCCTGGTATAGTACTCCCTTCAGAACTTCTCGAAGAGCTGGTCTGGTGTTGGTAAATTCTTGCAGGTTTGTTTATCTAAGAATGTTTCAGGCTTTTCTTCCCATATGAAGGATAATCTTGCCAGATATAGTATTCTTGGCTGAAATTGTTTTTCACTTAACACTTTGAATATATTTTCCCGTTCTTTCCTTGCTTGGATTGTTTCCAAAGAGGGGTCCAATGTTGGCCTGATGAGATATCCTTTTAAAGTAACTTGATGTTTCTCTCTTGCCAATTTTAGTACCTTATCTCTGTCTGTGGTTTTGGTCAATCTGACTATGATGTGCTTTGGAGATCTTCTTGGGTTGATTCTATGTGAGGTCCTTTGTATTTCTTGGGTCTAGATATTTGAATGCTTCTTGGAAAGTTTTTTTCATGGAATAGATTATCAATGCCCTTATTAGGTTCTTCACCTTCTGGGATACTTATTATACAGATGTTTGGGCATTTAGTGGTATCTAATATTACTAGTACATTATCCTCATTTTTTTTGTTATTTTCTCAGTATTTTTGGTGAATATTTTTAGATCAGAGGTTCTGTCTTCTACATCTGACATTCAATCTTCTGCATGATCTAATCTGCTTTTAATACTTTCTAGGGAGGTTTTGATTTCTTGTATTATAGCCTTCATCTCTAACAGTTCCATTTGATTCTTTTTTATGGTGTGTATTTCCTCCTGGAACTCATTGTCTCTTTTCTCCTGCATCTTCTGGAGTTCATTGTCTCTCTGCTCTTGCATCACTGTTAGCTTTGTCACTATGAATATTCTAAATTCTTTACCTGACATTTTCACGAGTTCCATTGTACTGTCTATGGAAGATGAAGTGCTGTTCTTTCCCCTTGGGGGAGAGATATTTTCTTGTTTTCCCATATTGAGAGATGCCTATGTAGAGATCTCTGGTCATCTGATGTATTATACATTACTCTCTACTTTCTTGGAGTTAGTTCTGAGTGTTAAAGGCATGCAGGAGGAGATGAACTGCAATATTTCTGCAGTTCTGTTTCCCTGATCCTCATCAAGCAATCTGCACTTTTGTCGATGGAACTGGATATTACAAAGGCCTCACAGTTTCTGGGGAATAGGTGCACCAGAGCTGAGCTGTGGGATTTCAACCAAGAATTCAGAGACATGTGGAGTAGATGAGCCGCACTCTCTGCAGTTCTGTTTCTCCCTGCTGTTCATTTTGCAGTCTCTCTTCTCTGACTTTTTAGTCATTTGGTGGTATATTCACATTTGGCTAATTTGTTGGAGATTTCTGCTACTGTAAGCTCATATGCTTCACTTAACTGTGAAGTACTTCTATGCCTATTTTGCCTCTACTATTGTGTTTTGCAACATGGTTTCCACAGAAAAGATTTAAATTCAGATTTATGAAGATGAGTTTCTCCCTTTCTGTAGCAGTTCAGTGGGAGTTGAGGTTTTCTATGACCCTAAGAGTATTCAGATTTTTTCGCTACTGTGCACCTATACTTGTCTAGACACTCAAAGTGTGGGAGCTGAGAAGCAAAGTGAGAAAGTCAAGTAAAAGAAAAGAAAAGGGAAAAAGACCAAAAACAAAGACAAAAGAAACACACACACACACACAAACAATTAAAAGGGAAAAAAATTTTTTCTGAAAAAAAAGGGGGAAAATGAAAACTGAGCAGCACAAAGTGCCAGTGAAAGAGACAGAGCTGGCTCCACCTCAGATGCACATGGATTCTGAAATTAGCAAGATAAAGGAAAAGTCAGAGACAAGAGACAGTCATTACAGATTTTCCCAAAACACACCTATATAAAAAATTCTGAGAGAGGGGGAGGGAGAGATAAACAGAGACAGAGAGAAGACAGAGACCAGCCTACCTCACTTCATTAGGAGTTGGGCTGGAAGGAGAGCTTAGGGGCAGAGGCTTAGGCTTTCCAGTTAAAGGGCAGAGCTGAGCCCCCCTCAGATGCCCATGGATTCTCATTTCACTAGGAGTTGGGCTGGAAGCCATACCCATAATTGTTCTTCCATGACTGATACATCATTTTCAAGCTTATTTAAATCTACATCTTTTCCCCCAGTTCCCTAAAGACATAAGCCCAAATATTGAAATACTGAATGAGCAAAACTCTCAAAGGCCAAAATCCTGAAAATCATAATCCGAAATGATTAAAATCCTAAAAGCTGGAAATCCTGAAAGCTCCCATGTTCACTGAGGAAAGGGAGAAGGAGAAGAGAGAAGCTATGTAAAAGGGGTAGAAAGCAAAATTCTGCACTTTTTAAAATTTCCCGTCTCTGCTAAGTTTCTATTGATATATCTTCATGATCACTGATTCTCTCTTCAACCATGTCCAGACTATTGAATCTCCATTTCTTTTGAAGTGTTTCTTTCTTTCTTTCTTTCTTTTTTTTTTTTTTTTTTGGGGGGGGGGGGAGGTTTTTGCTATAGGGCACATGCACTCACCAGAAAGACAGAGAGGCAGAGAGACAGAAAGCGAGAAATCGCCCCCCAGGAGGGATGGTCATGCCACAATCCCTTCTCCTCCATTCTCCTCTTGGGATCTTAGGCATGCATGCACACACGCCCCAGCATGAGTTTAAGCCATCAAGTCCAGGACTCAAACTGTGGTCAACTATATGGGAATCCAGGGACATAGCCATTACACCAACTGTTGGTCCCTTGAAGTGTTTATTTCTAATATTTCCTTTTGATTCCATCTTAGAGTTTCCTTTTCTCTACTTACATTACCCAGCTGTTCTTGCATGTAGTCCGTCTTTTGCATTAGAGCCCTTAAAATATTAATAATAGTTATTTTAAATTCCTAGTCTGAAAATTTAAAAATCTATGCTATATCCGAGTCTGGTCTTGAAGCTTGCTTCATTCCTTCAACCTGTGGTTTTTACTTGCTTATTGCTTTGTCATTGCTTTTTGTTTTTGTTTTCTGCCATTTAAAATGTCTTACAATTTATTAAAAGCTAAAAGTGATTTATGAGGTAATATAGATTTAGAAAAATAAGCTTTTAATGTGATATTTTTCTGTTAATTTGGCTAGAAACTGGGCTGTGTTCAATATTTGCTAGGTATGTGCCAGAGGTTTCAAATTACTGTGGTGCTCTAGTTTTGTCTCCCCTGTTACCTTTGAATGTTCCTAA
Organism: Tupaia tana; assembly: GCA_026018925.1. Lineage (NCBI taxonomy): Eukaryota > Metazoa > Chordata > Mammalia > Scandentia > Tupaiidae > Tupaia > Tupaia tana. The sequence goes on from JAKSZU010000004.1 coordinate 94,334,718, forward strand.
GGACTCCTTAAATATAATTCACGCCAAGGTAGTTGAAAGCCTCTAGCTAGAATAATCAAGGAAAAATAAGAGAGAGAGAAAGACAGATAGCAAGAACACATAAATTAGCAATATTGTGAATGAAAGAGGTAATATTACTATAGATTGCTCAGATATTAAAATGCTAATAGGGCTGGCCTGGTGAAGGGAGCTGGCTCCCATACAGCTGACCCAGCACTAGCATCTAGAAAAACATGTCAGATACATATACATGCATGCCCAAAATTCCAACAGAGCGAGAAATGAGAAAGGGATTGCAGAAAGACCACATCCCATCAGGGGGAAGGAGAGGGAGGTGCTTTCTTTCTCCCCCTCTCTCTCAGTCTCTCTCTCTCTCTGAAAAAAAAATTAATTATAATAAGGCTATATTTCAACTGGCAGAGCACAAGTTTCTTACCAGGACACCCTGATTATTTGCCAGTTTCTACACATAACATTCTAATACACGACATCATTAATATAGTAGATTGCATGATGCTTTCTGGAACGTTTAGATGATTAAAATCCTTCTAAATGTATTGTGAGAGGCCAAGAGTGTTACTATAGTTCTAAGCCAAGATCATGAATTGCTTCTCAGTCTAGATAAGTGCCCTGATTCTTATTCTCCTGCCTGGTCGGTATTTAAAAGAATATATTCAAGACCTATAGCTGCATACTATATTCTAGAGGCTATATTAATCTGCTATATTAAGAATTTTATATATTATATAGAAGCCATATTTGGGTCTTAATTGGTATTAATCATGATTTTCCAGATTAAAAGACCATTATATATTATATAATATGTATATATTATAAAATTATATATTTTATATATATGTGTGTGTATAATATAGAGAGATCTATTGGGTCATCTGAAAAGTCATGATGCAGTTTTGCATATAAAAGCAGAAAAATGTGTCATGACTTTTCTGACAACCCAATAGATATACAAGATGTAGATTTATTATCAAAGAATGTCTCACACTCATGCAATTATGCAGGCTGTCAAGTCCAAATCTGCAATGTAGGCTAGCAGACTCGAGAACCAAGGTGCAGTTACAGCCTGAAAGCCAGCAGGTGGAGGCCCAGGAGAGCCGATGATGCAGGTGCAATCAGAGACAGTTTGCTGGAGAACTTCCTGTTGTTCAAGAAGGCAGTCTTTCTGTTCTGCATAGGCCTTCACCTGGCTGCATGAAGCCCATGTACATTATGGAGGCTAATCTGCTTACCAGAGTTCACCGATTTAAATGTTGATCACATCCTAAAACACGATCCAGGTTGACACACAGAATTAACTGTCACAGTCGTTCATCATGACCTCTTTGGTAATTTTCAGGAGCTACTAGTGAATTAAACAGAAATATATAAGGGGCAGTTACTATGGGAGTAGAACTAATCTCTGCCATTCTGCCCAGGATACATTGTTTTTTATTCACTGTCTTGGCTAGTTGTAGAGGAGTATTGTGAAATTTTACAGGCTTCAAATTGACCTTTCTATTATGATACTCCTACTTCATGGATCAAGGAATAAATGTAAAAAAACTGCCAGGTACTAAGCACGTCCATTCTGTAAGTATATAACCAGGAGCTGAAAAAAATAGACAGTTGGTATGTCTATAGATTAGGCCCACTGAGAAAAGAACCTGGACCAGAAGACTATTTGGCACCTACCCTCATATACCCTTAGTCTAACAGGGAAGCCAGGACAATTCCTGGGGTCCCCTGATATCAGTGCCTGTTCAGATTATCTATCTAACAACCCTCAAAGGACCTGAGTACTTTTTTCAAGTACTGTTACTTGGGAAATAAGCAGGTAAATCACTATATCCATCTGATAGTTGGTCCTTTCTCAAAAGGTCTTGCATCAATCAGTGAGTTCTAGACCTGAGAACTGGTTCAGGACTGGATATTGAGTAAGGAATTGAGGCACCTGACATCATCCAGGTATATATGATATTACTGCCCATCGATCTTGTCCATTAGAATGTCACCTTTTACTATTCATTTTTCTTAGTCTGTTTTTGTATTGCTAACAAAAATACCTGAGACTGGGTGCTTTATAAAGAATGTAGAGGAGTATTTACAAAACTCTTGATTGTGGTATCTGAAAAGTCTAAAGGCATGATAAAAATGGCAGAAGACAGAACTTCTACTAGAACAGATCATGCTCTTTATCTCTGAGTTTCTCTCTTTCCTTCTGCTCTCATTCTTTCCATCTATCTACTCTCCAGAACTCAACAATAGGAAACCCACCCTAATGACATCATCACATCCAGGGGACCCTCTCTGGACATCATGAAGTAATTAAGTTTTCACCTAATACATTTTCAAAACAATCAAGTCCCAATGCATGGGTTTTTGGAAGACATCCAAACTCAAAAAAAAAAAAAAAAAAAAAAAGAAAGAAAGAAGGGAAAAACCATTATCCAAACCATAACACATTGATGGTTAAAAAATATGACCTGTCCTCTGCTCTTCATAAATCCTTTCTTCCCCATTGACACTATGAAACCCTGTTCAGTAAGCATTGCCATTCCAGGTTTTATACAGGACAGCCAGTAGAGGACTTCTGAATCACAATTGTGCCCCCTCACCTGCAGATTTCTTATAACTTTAGTAAAAGAAGAACATACTCCACTGATGGGTTTCAAGGTTATGTAATAGATTCATTTTAGTAAACCCACCTTTCAAACTTTTTTCCCTTTATCAATGTTCTGCCAAGGTGGTTCTGGCATCTCTATTTCACTCAATGTAGGTCATAACTGTTTCTAAGTCCCAACAGCCATGACTGTCTTTAGGAAACTGAGTCACATGTATTACCCCTATATTAGTAAAACAGTTTCATATGCCATACCCCATGGTCTAATACTCTCAAGATCTACTCCAAGGTAAGCTCTCCCAACTGTGCTGGTACATATTATCTGATCCTATAGACCCTTCAGTGAATAATTCTCTCCCTTAGCAGGACCATCATGAACCCATTTGGATTTGCTAAGACGTGAACTAATGAATGACTAAGAAAGGAGATGGGACCAGATTTTGTGTTAAACAAGTATTGTCTTACAAAGCACCTAGTTTAGATTGAGCCTCTTCATTTTCTTCAGCCAATGGGGATAAAAAAGATTGATATCTTTCTTCCAAAGAAATGGCTTCTTCTATAGGCTGAAAAAATTTAGAGAATTCTGTAGTTCAGGATTATCAAATGCATCCGTGAATATGTTCTTATCCTAAGTCCTAAGGTTACATTCCCTCCCCATCGGTCATACCTTTGGCATAAGAAACTTGGGGAAGCTGCACATGCAGACTTTTATGAAAGTTACTATTATTGCTTGAGTCTGGTGTTTAACACCATCTTTCCTCTGTAATAGGGTTTTCTCTTTTTTAAAAAAATATTAATTTAATTTGATTTAATTTATTATTATCATTTAATTTGACTGGAGAGAGAGAAGGAAAGCGAGAAAGCAAGCCCCCAAGTCCAGGACTTGAACGATGGTCAGCCATGTGGGAATCCAGCACCTTAACCAGCATGCCACCTGCTGGCCCTAAAATTCTCTTTAAACATTGCTGTGGACTCTTTCTGACTTTCAGAATATGTTTTAAGATAGTTAATGGTTGACCTGAGTTTGTCATTTCTCTCTTTAAAGCATCAGTAACTGTTTGTATGTCATCCTTGGAGAGTTGTCTATTTAGCTCATTTACCCATCTTTTAAATGGGTTGTTTATTTTTTTTTTTTATCAGGTAAGCTGCTTGAGTTCCCTATAGGTTCTGGTTATCAGTCCCTTATCTGAAGCAGTTTGCAAATATATCCTTCTCTTCTGAGGGTTGTTGTCTTCATTCTACTTATTGTTTCTTTTGCCATGCTGAAGCTTTTTAGCCTGATGTAGTCCCACTTGTCTATTTTGGGGATTACTGTCTGTGCTTTAGGGGCCAACTATAATAGCAGGGAGGGAAACTGTAGATACTAGGGACAGTACAGTACAGTATAGGAGGGCATAGGTAACAAAGGGGATCAGGAAAGAAAACACAATTTAACAGAAACAAAACTGAAAGTTATCTGTTAGTGATAATGTATGTGGCAATATCTTTTACATGACTGATAATGCACTATATTCCTGCTGGGAAAAAAAAGATTTTGTACATTGTAAAGATGTACTGTGATTAAATACAATTTTTTTTTTTTTAAAAAAAAAAAGAAAAAATATCAAGGGCATCCAGAAACATCAACTCATTCCATTATCCTTATGACTGCCATTTTCTCCATCTCTCTCAGATGTCAAAGTTATTGCATAAGCCACTGTGACACCTTCCACTATACCCTGCCCAAATCACAACAAAAATCTAATTACAACATTACAATATGCCAAGGGCTATTGATACTTCACTTACCACCAGCGAAGAGTTGAAATAGTGACCATTCAGCATTGGTTTGGTTATTAAATAATAGTTATGAAGTGTTTGGTTCTGTGTGTTCCTCTAACAGACAGAGGAACCCAGCAAATGTAAGAAATGGTTCAACAGCTATTTGGGATTTCAGAAGCTTCCATTACTTTCTATCTTGTCTTTTACTCATTTTTTCTTATCAGCCTGTTAAAATAGGCTTGACTTATTTTTCATGTGCCAGGCATTGTTCAAAGCATTTTGCATTCTTAAATTCTTTTAATCCTATTAACATACAACATAGTAAAAAGTACATAATAAGTACTAGGGAATCTTGGTTGATTTTAATGAATTAATATGCTAAAGCAAACTATGCCTGTTGGAAAATGAGTAGGCCTTCCCCCACCTAATTACAATGATTGCTTTTGACATCTGTGCTTTGGGGATTTTCCTAGCCCAAAGGAATGAGAGTACAACTGAAGCATGGGTGGTCTACTACTGGTAAAGGCAACCCAAGAGGAAAAGCACCCGAGATTGTTTGCACATCTTCCGTAGTGCCTGTAGTCCCTTGCTACCCTCTTGTGTTGGGATGTGGAACTACAGAACTGGGAGACAAAGGCTCCTCCCAAAGAAGGTTCTAAAATACAAAACTTGGGTATCCTCCAAGGAAACTATGATGAACAGTGCAGTTTGTGCCCTGAAGGATTCAGAGTGAGCAGGGATATAAGACAAATATACAAATGATGCTCTCAACAACTGTCACTATTTACTGAGCGTTAATATACGCCAGTCACAGAGTCAAAGGCTTCACATGTACAATTTCATCTCGGCACAATATCACCCACAACGTAGGTGTGATTACCCTCCTCACCTAAGAGACAAGGATGCAGAATTTAGAGTGGACAAATCACTCACTCAAGGTCACTCAGCTAGTCATTGAGGTTCAAACTCAGATATATCTGAAGCTAGAGCCCATCTGCACGCTAAATGCTTTGGGGACTCGGAGATGGGAAAACTCATGGGTGGTTAGTGTGTTCTCAGAGCACCTTTCTGGGCTTTGAAGAACAGGTTCTCAGGGAGAGATACCAAAAGGAGACAGAATAAGTTCCCAGAGAGAACCACCTGAACAAAGGCCTAGATGGAGACACTGTGGGTGTGATTGGAATGAGTTGACTAGTTTTGCCCGAGTGTGGGAAGCAGAGAGACATAACATATAACATGGAAATGCCACGTTTTTTTTTTTTTAATGGTCCAACAATATTTATTGACATTTTGTCCTAAAAAATTAAAATTTGTGTATGAATCATTAAGCATAGAAGAGACAAAAATTTCGCAGTAATTTTAATAAACAAAAGAACTATGTGTGCTTTTGGGGTTTATTTGGGGAAAAGAAAAGAATTTGAAAATGTTAGATTTACAAGAACAAAATCCCCTGGTGAGGTGCCAGAACAGGGAATGTGTTTAGTGGGATGTGTGTATATAGGCATGGGGGAAATAAGAGTTGTAAACTGAGGAAAGGCAAAACCTGCCAGCCCCAAGTGACCTCTTACGAGAAACAGGGAACTCCTAAAGCAGAGGTCCCAACATTTTTGACGCAGGGACTGGTTTCATGGAAGACAATTTTTCCACAGCAAGGTCAGGGGGGTGGGGGAGGTTTCGGGATGATTCAAGCACATTCCATTTATTGTGCACTTCATGTTTATTATGATATTGTAATATATAATGAAATAATTATACAACTCACCATAATGCAGAACCAGTGGGAGCCCTGAGCTTGTTTTCATACAACTCGATAGAGGTTTGCAGCAGGTGGCAACCAGGCTGGTGTCAGAACCATGATGATCCCAACTGGGGGCTCCTGTGACAATCTAATTCTGCTGCTGATCTGACAGGAGGTGGAGCTCAGACAGTAATGACAGTGATGGATCAGCTATAAATTCAGATGCAGCTTCCATTGCTCGTCCACCACTCACCTCCTGCTGTGCTGCCCAGTTCCTAATGCCATCGACCAGTACCAGTCTGAGGCTTGGGGTTAGGGACTGCTGCCCTAGAGCAACCAAGAAGTTTGTGGGGAGCAGTGGGGGGGCAGATAAGGGTCAGGGTCAAAGTGCAATAGGGCTAGTCTAAAACAAATCTCCTGCCAGAGAAAAGGGTGTTAGGAAGAAAGCTCTTGGGCAAAAGGCAATATGTCTGTTGTGACCTTCTCTTCTGGACCTCACATGGGAGTATATGGTCCGACAAGGTGGAATGTGCTCAGATGGACAAATATGTTTTTTAAATTCTTCACTTTTTCAGAATAGCCCTGATGGATAGCACATGGCAGAAAGGCCTGTGCTTGGCGACAGTAAGTAGAAAACTGATACCTTATTAGAAATTAGTTTATACTTGGCTAAATTTAGAATAAAAATGTGTGCAGAATCCTCATTGAGCTCTGTTAAAAATCTGAGATGACAGAAAACAGAAGCTTCGACTCTTGCCTCAGTTCAGCCTAACTTCCAAGTGCAATCAGAGGTCCATTTCTCGGGCAAAACCCAGATCAAGTCACTTCTAGTTCAGAGCCCACCACCGCCCCCAAGATATGCCAGACTTTCCGAACTGACCTGTTCTTCGTCCATCTTACTCTGGTCATATAATGTGCATTGAACACATCAAGACCAGCCTCCTTTTCGGGCCCTTGCTTTTGTACTTCCTGTAGACCCATCTTCTCATCATTCAGGCCCACCATCAATGTCTCTGCCTCAGAGAGGCCTTCCTGACTATCCTGGTTTTTTGTAGTTACTTCATTATAACTTCATAATTTCAACTGAAATTATGGCTTCTTTCCTGATTGTGTACGTGCTTACTATCTATCTTTCCTTACCAAGATGTAAGCCCTGAGGTTGAAGAGGACCTATGGGCCTTACTATGTGTACCTGTGTCCCCTGTGCCCTGAAAGTGGCCAGTTTGATGTAGTTCCACTTGTCCATTTCTGTTTTTGTTACTTGTTATTTACAAGAGATTATTTCCAAGACAAATTTGATAAAGCATTTCATCTATTTTGAGTTGATGCTTATGTATGCTGTAAGGGTCCAGTTTCATTCTTTTGCCTATGGATATCCATTCTTTCAACACCATTTATTTTTTGAAGACTGTTTTTTTCCTTGAAACTCTTGTCCAAGATCACTGTATATGTATGGATTTATTTCTGGGCCTTATATTCTGTTCCATTAATCTGTATGTCTATTTTTATGCCAGTACAACACTTCTAATTACTGTTGCCTTGTAATGCATTTTGAAATCAAGAAGTGTGATGCCTCCAACTTTGTTCATCTTTCTCAGGATTCCTTTAGCCATTTAGGGTCTTTTGTGGTTCCTCATAAATTTTAGTGTTTTTTTTTTTTTTTATTTCTATAAAAGGTCATTGGAATTTTGAAAGAGATTATATTGATCTGTAGATTGCTTTATTTATAATGGACATTTTTAATGATATTAAATCTTACAGTCCATGAACATGATGTCTTTTCATTTATTTGTATCTTTAACTTCTTTCCTCAAGCTAAGAGCATTGTAAGGCAAATAAAACAACTGATGGCTAAGAGGCAACTTATGAAATGAGAGAATATCTGTAAACCATATATCTCATAACGGGGTAATTTCTAAAATCTATAAGAAACTCCTACTACTTAATAGCAAAAAAAAAAAATCTGATTATTTTTAGATGTGCAAAAGTCTTGAGTAGACATTTCTACAAAAACGTACAAATGGCAAACAGGTATTTAAAAAATGTTCAGCATCAATAATCATCTTGGAAATCAAAATCAGGATGAGATATCACATCACTGATAGAATTGCTATCATTAAAAAAAAAACAGTAAACAAGTGTTGGCAAGAATGTAGAGAACTTGGAATCCTTATACACCACTGGTAAGAATGTAAAACAGTATCGCTATTGTGGGAAACAATATAGAGATTCTTCAAAACATTAAAGATAGAGCTACTATATGATCCAGAAATCCCGCTTCTGAGTTTACAGCCAAATGTATTGAAATTAGCTCAAAGAAATATCTGCACTCATGTTCATTATGGAATTACTCACAAGATCTAAGATTTAGAAATAATCTAAAATAGATAAATAAAGAATATGTGATGCACACATATAATTGAGTATTATTTACTCTTAAAAAAAGAAGTAAATCTTGTCCTATGCTACAAGACTTAATCTTGTTTTGTTTTTAAGATTTTTGCTATAGGGCACGTGTGCTTGCTGGAAAGAGACAGAAAAAGACAGAAATTGAGAAATAATCCCTAAGCGATGGCTACACTGTAATTCCTTCTACTCCATTCTCCTGTGGTGATTTTGGGCACACATACACATACTCCTAAAATGATTTTCAAGACACATCTAATATAATCAAACTCGTAAAAACTATAGAAACTGAGTAGAATGTCATTTTCCAGGAGCTGGGCTGTAGGGAATGGCAAGTCAGTTATGCAAAATGAATATGTTCTAGAGATTCGCTATACAACATCGTGACTATAGTTGTAGTATATTGCATATTTTAAAATTTATTGAGGGGGCCACCAAGTGGCAAATTGGTTAAGTGTTGGTCTCCCATGCAGCCGACCATGGCTTGAGTTCTGGAACTAAATTAACTCCAGGCACATGTATAAGTATGCCCAAAATCCTGAGAGGAGAATGGAAGAGAAGGGATTGCAGCGTGGCCATCCCCCTAGGGGCGTGATTTATTGCTTTCTGTCCCTATGTCTCTCTCTGTCTCTCTAGCAAGTGCACACACCCTAATAGCAAAAATCTCTCAAAAAAATAGAATTGTCAGATAGCGTATTCTTGGTTGAAATTGTTTTTCACTCAACACTTGGAATATATTTTCCCATTCTTTCCTTGCTCACATTGTTTCCTATGAGAGGACTTCCTTGAAATTAAAAAATGTATTTAAAAAATACCTATTTAGTGGCCACAGTAAGCTATATAGCCTCAGCTATGTGCTATTTTATAGTATATTCATTTTCCCCACAGAGTTTCAACCCTAAAGTCAACTTTCGTTCACAGATATGTACATATCAGCTGAACTATTGAAAGTATTTAGATTAATTAAGATATTCTGTCAATCAATACAATGTGGGAAAGAATAAAGGAATGGAAAGTAACTGTAGATACCAGAGACAGGGTGGGAGGAGGATGGAAAATGGCAGAGGATGAGAAACACAAGAAACAAGAAATGGAAAATTAGCTGTTGATGATAACATGTATGATTAGGCTACTTTACAGTGTATTCTGGCTAGAAATTCACACTTTGTATGCTGTGGTGATGTTCAGTGAAAGTATGTAAAATAAATTAATTTTAAAAAATTTTAATTAAATTGTTGAAGGTAGATATTAAATGTTTTTACCCCAATAAAAAGAAAAAAGAGTGTTGAGTATATGGAGACACTCAATAAGTTGCTGACAGATACACTGACTCTTTAAACCAAGTTTTCCTTATATGCTGTAGCCTTGTAGTTATCACCCTTCCCCACCCAACTGGCCTTCCAAAGATTCTTAGGTGTAAGAAGGCTCACCTCCATTATGCAAATAATGAGCCTAGAAATTGTTTAGTGCCTTGGCCCAATTTCTGGGCACTTTCCCTGGATGCCCAATTCTCAGCCTCTTTTGGACCCTTATTACAATGATAGTGACGTGACAAAATGATTTGCTAGAGAATTAGGTAGGATTGGAGGGGAAAAGATGGGGAGAGAAGACTTCTCTGACCAGGAGGAATGAATAAAGTTTTCTTCAATATCAGGAAACATCTAGTGAACAAGGGAAGGTGTCCTTGACATCAACTTACTATGAGTGCATTGAGGAGACAAAATCAGGCAGGCTTTACCTCCTCCAGGAAGCCTTCTGCAATGCCACCTGGCTGATTTATGTCCCTTTCTGATTATATAACCTCTAAATAATTCTACCAAAGCATATATTATTGAAAGCATTTACTCGATCCAGCTCTGGACTCTGAGGATTTAGAGGGTAAACATCATGCCTTCTTTGGCCTACCCTCAATGGTGCAGGTGGTAACATAATGAACTGCAGCTTTGGAAGCCACAAAACTAACTGTAGGTTCAGAAACTGAGTCAACTTGAAAACATTCCAGGTGCACATGTGCCCAAGACTCTGACAGCTGGAGGGCTATGAAAAGAGGATCATGACATGATGAGGGCCTGCCTATCCGGGGTGCCTCTCTCTTACTCTCTCTCTCTCTCTCTCTCATCTGTGCACATGCTCTCTCTGCCAAATAAAATAAACTAAAAAAAAACCAAAAAAACAAAAAACTATTATCTTGTTTATCTCTGAATCCCCAGTGCATAGTTCTGTGCCAAAGCATGAGAGGTATTCAGTGAATGTCTAGCAAATACATTTTTGAGTCGCACCTGAGTTCTGTCTTCATACCACTCCCTCCCACAGTACTGAAGTGAAATTACCATTCAAATAGCCACCCTATGGTGCTGGCATTTAAGACCACACCTCTACATAAACCCATGGGCTATGAGGACAAGTTTCTGAGTTGTCCCACAACAAAAGGAGGAGCCCAGAGAGGCGAATGTAAGACTTGACTCATGAAGATACTATTCTATTTATACCATTCCCTGAAGAGAAACAGACATATGTGTAAACACAGAAAAATTTTTACACACCTAAGCTTGCAAGTATGCATGTGAGAGTTGGTGTGCCTCTGTGATGTATACGTTGGGTTGTCAGAAAAGTCATGATGCATTTTTGCATAGAAAAATAGAAAAAATACGTCATGACTTTTTCAACAACCCAATATTGTAGTTTGTGTGTTCGTATGGGGGGGGGGCATGGTGTCATTTGGGTGCACGTGTGTGTCAAATAATTTGTGTGGTGTGTGTTTCGATGTGGAGTGTAGTGTGATTCGAGTGTGCACACATATGTGTGTATGTATGTGTTTGTGCGTGCCTAGTTTGGGGATAGAAGGTAAAGAACCTGTTGCTACAGGATTATCTCCCTCACCTCCATTCATTGCACAAGTCCTTATTGTGCTGAGCCTCACATAAGCTTGCGCTTATTATAGGCAATCTTGGAAAATCAGTATTTGTTTGTTTTGTTACTGAAGTCTGGTATGTCACCTACGTGGAAGCAAAAATTGCCTCAGCCAACTCGTTTCATCCATTGCCAAGCATGACTTCAATTCTTGGAATATTTATTGGGATCTTGTATGGGCCTGGCTCTGGGCTAGTCTTGGGGAGGACATTGGTGAATTTGTCCTAAGGCAGCAACATTATTGGGCTTAGCAAATCATATACCCAGATAGCTTAGAACCAGAAATATTATACATATCCTAGGAGATTTGGGAAAGGCTTTGAAAGTGAGAAAGAATGTCTTTCTTTTCTTTTTTCTTTTTTTTTTTTTTTTTTGGAGAGGTTTTTGCTATAGGGTACGTGTGCTTGCCAGAAGGACAGAGAGAGACAAAGAGACAGAAAGTGAGAAATCATCCCCCAGGGGAGTGGCCATGCCACAATCCCTTCTCCTCCATTCTCCTCTCGGGATCTTGGGCACGCACACACACGCACCCGGCGTGAGTTTAAGCTGCCAGGTCGAACCATGGTCAACTACATGGGAGTCCAGCAACATAGCCATTATGCCAACTGCTGGTTCCAAGAATGTCTTTCTTTAAACAGACACTTTTCTTATGGATAGAAAAGTCTTAATAGAAGATGCTATTTGAATTTTATATTCCCAGAGCATTGGGTTTTTTTTTGTTTTTTTTTTTTTTTTCCTAATCCATGAGAAACTCAACTAACAGAAGCTATTTATGTAAATGGAGATAGCTGACTTCTTTGGTACACCTCCACCCCTCCTTCTGAGGTTGCCTACACTTCATTTTTAAGAGCACTAACTTGTTTCTTACGTTGTCTTTGGCTTCCTTGCCAGATATATTTCCACTCCCTTTTTGCCACTGCAGCTCTGGGCTCCACTGTCTCTGAAACTCAAATCATAGTCCTATTTCAGCTTCTCAGGTTTCCTCCACTTGTCTCCTTTCTGGCCCAGATCACAGTCTGAACTGCCTCATGACTGCCACCACAAGTAGGACCTTCTTACAGGCCTCTATGAGGGCCTCATAGAGGTCGCGCTATTGTCTAACCCCATTGCTGCTTTGCCTAGACCCACAGTGCTGATAGGAAAGACAGAACAATTCATAGGTGCAGCTCTGGCTATGTCTCGTCCATTTGTTCCAACTTACCATCCTTCCTTTCTTGAACAGGTTCTTGAAGTCTTGTCCTCTACTCAGAGAGTCTTATTCCTCTGCCCATTACCTAATTCTTAAGAGAAACCTAGGCTTGGGACCAGCAGTTAGTGTAATGGCTATGTTGCTGGACTCCCACGTAGTCGACTGAGGTTCGAGTCCCGGACTCAGTGACTTAAACTCACGCTGGGCGCGTGTGCGTGCATGCCCAAGATCCCAAGAGTAGAATGAAGGAGAAGGGATTGTGGCATGGTCATCCCCCCTGGGGGGTGATTTCTCACTTTCTGTCTCCGTCTCTCTATGTCTGGCAAGCACACGTGCCCTATCGCAAAAACCTCTCCAAAAAAAAAGAGAAACCTAGGCTTCTGTGCTTACATAAAAAGTGAGCTCCCCCTCTACTCAGCTAAACCCTAGTAAACTAAACTTGAGTACAACTCTTTTCTACACTGCTTCCATTGTCTATGGTACCCAACTCTGTGCTTGGATATATAGCAAGTGTTAAGCAAATACCTAGTGATGCATTTTATTTATGTCTTTCCCTTAATGGCTGGCACAGGGCACTGCCCAGGAAGAACACCTTCTACAGAGAAGTGGGGCCAAGAAATGTGTCTGCTAAAGAGAGATACTCTCTGCCACTTCCATAGCTACTGTGACTCGCATGGGTGAATGTGTTTTCTGAGTTGGGGGGGAGGCTGTGGATTAGAGATAAACATAAAACTAAACATGCAAAGACATGTAAGTAAAGAAAAGTGGAGATTAGCTGGGCCCAACTTCTCTGATGGAGATAGTCACGCCCCCGCCACCGCCCCCACTCAGAAAGCACGTTTAGCTGTGCAGGTCACAGCTCATAGCCTTTTCCAGATCTGCTAGGATATGCAGACCCACTCTCATGGAATCTTGGTATGACTCAGAATTCCAGACGCAGAGTCTGATCTCCATACCCGGAAGCAAACATGATACCTGCTTGTCTGGGTTTCATACACCCACTTGCCAGTGTTATCCCAGTGGAAGGGTGTGTATGGAAAAGGAGGAGGAGGTAGGGAAGTAACTTCCACTGCCTCCTGCTACTCAGCCTCGGTCTCATCACTGAGAGGAGAAGGAGGTTAGCCAGAGGCCAGGATCTAGGGGGTAGTGCCTGTGGCTCCTAGGACCCAAGCACAGGCTCCTAAGCAAGGTCTCCCCTCTTCCATGTTTGTGCCATTGTCTTGTTCCATGCCTATGGGAGACCAAGCCCTTTTGTCTGATTCTTGTTGCCTAAAATAACACTGAATTTTGAATTGCTTATATAGTGAATTTATCTTTAGGTTTCTTGAGAATGAAAGAGTGGACCTATATTTTAACATTATAAGCATGAACTTAACATAAATACAGTAATATATTTATAGACGCCCATGTATCTATAGCTGAACTATATACTAGGTCAACTTTGGAACACTGAATTTTATTTGTAATGCAACCTTTTTGAAATCTGCATATAATTGCTAAGTTTTGTGGCCTGAATTAAGACAAGTATCACATTCAAAGAAGTATCTCCAAAAACCAATGAAATAAAAGTGACATTTTCATTAACACTCAGAGCAAAATTTCTTTAAAGTTTTGTTTTGTTTGGTTTGGTTTGTTTTTTTGAGAAATTTTTTGCTATAGGGCATGTGTGCTTGCTAGAGACAGAAAAAGACAGAGACAAAGAGCAAGAAATCATCCCACAGGGGTATGGCCATTGCCAAAAACCCTTCTCCTTCATTCTCCTCTCAGGATTTTTGGCATGCACACACATGTACCTGGTGTGAGTTTAAAGCCGCCAGGTCTAGGGCTCAAATCATGGTCGACTACATGGGAGTCAAGCAAAGTAACCATTACACCACCTGCTGGTCCCAATAGCAAAATTTCTTAAAGTCACAATTTATTTATTTATTTTCCAGAGAGCGATTTTTTTTTTGATAGGGCATGTATGCTCACCAGAGAGACAGAAAGTGAGAAATCACCCTCCGGGAGAATGGCCACACCGCAATCCCTTCTATTCCATTCTTCTCTAGGGACCTTGGACACAACATATACACGCCCAGCATGAGTTTTAAGTTGCCGGACTTAAAATTCAGGACTCAAACCACCATCGACTACATGGGAGTCCAGCGATGTAACCATTATGCCATCTTCTGGTCTCTTAACAATCACATTTCTTGCCACCCTATCTGAATATAGATAATTAGACATACAGGTAATACTCAGAAATTGCATCCCTTAAAGAAATAAAAAATCCCTTTCCTTTCTGAAATTGCAAAGATTCTTTGCCAGCACCTGACATACAATGTATATATACACTCTTTTTACTCTCCTACTCTCCCCTATGGACTGGCCTGGGTTCATTTACATTTAATATAAAGATCAACGTCAAACCTTTGTTTTCTTTAGTTTATCCTTAGTTTTTCTCAGTAGTCTCTTTCCTTGAATCTGAACTACACAGAAAGTCAAATAAGAGCCATCCATTTGTAGGGAGGAGATGGTTTATTACCATTTATTATATCTTCCCTCTAATTTTCATCAGGTCTGTATCTAGCAAGAAGATTCATAGCCCTCTTGAATGTTCTTGAGGGAACAAGACCCCTAGCTCAACTCGTCTCTCCCAAGTCAGAAAATGTACAGTGAATCTAAGAAAATCCTGTATTTCTATAGGTTCTATAGGTAATAGATTTATCTAGGGCTGTGACTCTTCAGGCCAACTTTCTCTTGGTTAGGAAAGAGGATGTTTCATAAATACATTTTAAGATTTTCTTAGACATACTTTTTAAAGTAAACAACTGGTTGGTAGCCCTAAGGATGGAGTGAGGGGTGAAATACCAGAAAAAGAGGACAGGTGCACCTTATCTGCCCCGAACCCTGCTCCCCACCCCATACACACAGAAGTGTGAGCACAAAAATGTCTTCTATCTCCAGCTTAAGTTTACCTGTTACACCATGGGCTGAGGACTTATTGTTTTGTCTTTAGAGAAGACTCATTAGAGGTTAAATTGACTCTTTTAAGAGGATCAGGAATGGAGAAGAGCCAGTCTACATCACAATTGTCCTGTCCTTTGAGTGACAAATAATAAAGCCAAAGGACCAGCGGTCCCACCAAAGAGACTCCTCAAGTTCTCTGCATTTGTCTCTATCTCAGTTAGAATTAAAGGCTGTTCCTCAGAAAACTTTGTGTCTGTGTTCCTAGGAGAGGAGAAAACCATAACCTAACAGAAGGGAAATAGTCTACAACCTTCTAAAGGTAAAAGGTTATGAGGAAACTGGAAGCTCACCCAGCTACATTTCCATTCAATGTTTGAATCACTCCTCTGACTTCTCATCCAGTAGTCAGCACAGAGCAGAGGTGATGGCAGATATTCTCCACGTGAGCACAGACATTGCAATGAGAAAGAGCAGGTTGTCTACCAGAAACTATAAGCCGGTCCTTATCAACTAGGCATAAAGCATAAACTAGGGAGTGGTGAGATAAAGCTGGTATCAGAATTTATATTTCTATCCTGTAAGTAAAGGGAATAAGAGGCCTTTAAGAGATTAGATGTAAGAGAGTAACATGGGTCCATTAACTATTTTATTATTATTATTTTTTTTGACCAGAGAGCATGTGCACTTGCCATAGAATGACTGAAAGAGAGAGAGAGAAACTGAGAAAGCACCTGCCCATGGGGAATGGCCATGCCATAATCCCCTCTCCTCTGACTCTCCCTTTTCCTGAGACCTTGGGCATGCACACACGTACACCCAGCCTATTTTTCAAGCTGCCAGTTCTGGGACTTCAACCGCATGATCAGCCATATGAGGTCCAGCCACCCCATCCACCACACCACGGTCTGGCGGTCCAGCCACCCCATCCACCACAGCATGGGCTGGCCTGGGTTCATTTACATTTAATAACTGTTTGACACAATTTCAGACTTAGAGAAAAGTTTCAAGAATTGTTCAAAAAACTCTTAGTTACATTTGTTTTTCCTTTATTTATTTATTTATTTTAATTTCATTTTCTGCCACACATTCAATCACATTATTATTTGTCTTACAAAATGGATATTTCAACAGGTGAACATTTCTCCCCAGTACTGTTGATAAAACTACAAAATATCTTCAACAGATAATACCACACCTCTTTGTGCCATTAATGCTTTGCCTCCCTGTCCCTCCCCCAAATGTCCTTCCTCAGGCCCTCCTCTTTCACACACACTATATCTGGTATTTACATCTATATACTGTGTTTCTATATCCTTTAGTCAATTAGTTTCAGTCATAGAGTGCAGACACTCAGTATACATAATTGGGGACATACAATGCCTCTCCTTATAGCATGACTTGCTTCACTCAGCAGTAAGTCTTCCATATTCATCCACTTCCTGTCAAAAGCCAGGGTTTTGTTGTTTTTTATGGCTGAATAGTATTACATAGATTCGCCTAGATTTCTAAATGTTGATATCTCTCTTGCAAGCTCTCTGTATTTACATATATGGATATACATACTATGTACATAATCCATTATATACACATTATATGTATGTATACATATATAAATTATACGCATATAATATACATATAAATACACACACACACACACACACAGCTTTACAGTCGTGGGCTGCATAATGATATTTCAGTCAACAATACACTACATAGATGAGAGAGCAATATGATATAGACTATACGCTAGGTATGTAATAGACTATGCTAGCTAGGTTTGTGTAAGTACACTCTACAGTATTGACACAGCACAAAAACTCATAACAATGCATTTATCAGAACATATCCCTTTTATTAAGCTACCATATCCCTTTTATTAAGCTACCATATATGTTTTGTTTTCTCTTTCCTGAACATGTTGAGAGTAAACTGCAAACATTATATCCTTTTGTCTTTTCAGTGTATATTTCCTGAAAACTAGAAAGTCTCTTTTATTTGCCTTTCAAAATGATCATGTTGGCTCCCGTTTGCAGTGAGAGTGCAGACAGAGATAGGTAAGAGAATCTCTTCAGCAATAAAGGCAAGAGCTGATAAAGGGCAGATCAGGCTAGGGACAATGTGGTAGACATTGGCGATCTACGGGATAGATCAATGGGACTTGGTATATGGATGCAATTAGGAATGGTGCCTGGCTGCTGGTTGGGGCTGCTAAATGGATTTTAGGTTGGTGGTGCTGTTCACTGAGGAAGGGGAGTGAGAGCAAAGGACAGTGATGACTGGTTCAGCTCTGGACATGTAGAAACCAATATGGCAACCTTTGATATCTCCAGATGGAGACTGTAAAAAAATTAACTTACTTATTTAATTGATGAATAATAACTATGTATATTTCTGGGGTACAAGAAATGTATATACCTAGATCAAAATCTCACATTGTACCCTAGATATAGGTATTGAGGCAGCAACTGGATATATCATGGGTCTGAAGCACAAGGTAGAGGAATGGCCTAGAGATAAAAATGTGCAAGTCATTAGTCTAAAGGTGGTCATTAGAACCATGGGAGTGAAGGAAGCCCCTAAGGGAAAACAAGAGCCTCAAGGCAGACCCCTGTAGAACCTCAATCTTTTAGGGTCTTCATTTCACTCATCGAAGCCACACAGAATAAAGCTATGTCTTAGTCTCCTGGGGAATCAAAGTATCCTAGGACTCTCCTATCACAAGAGTGAAACCAGTGGGCCTGGGCATGGAAAAGCAAGGTATCTAAGGAGCCACTTTCAGGGGCTTGGGGGGGAGGTGAATTACTCACTTTCCTAAACAAGAGACTTTCTAAAAGTCAGGAGGGGGTTAAATCTCTATTTTCTGGTCTAAAAGTCTTGATAAAAGCAGGGGTGACTGGGTTCTGTCTCAGTGAGGTCCTAGTGCAGGCTATAGCATGTCTCCCAAGGAGAGAAGGGCAGGCCAAAGCCTAGCATTGTATCTTGCAGAGTCTGGAAGACATGAGGGGTGGGGTGTGGGTGCCATAACAAGCCTGGCCTTGCCACCTTTGGAAAGGCCTGGCTTTGAGGTTATGGGGAGGGACTGGAGAGGAGGAGAACTTCCAGCTAAGATTCTGACATCAGTTAGTCTAATTTGTTTTGTTGGTTTGTTGGTTTGGTTTGTTTTGTTTTGGTTTTGGTTTTTGGTGAGGCACCCAGAGTCCAAATCCTCTCTGACATTTTATAGAATGTGAACCTCAAGTAAATCACTTCCCTTTTCTCATTCACTTAATCCTGTTGCCAGGCTTTTGGGCTTCACTATGCCTAAAAGGTTTTTTTTCTTTTTAAAGCATGATTAATAAAGAGAACCAACTTGCTATTTATTTTGTCAAGTAAGGGCAAAGGCCCTTTATAATTACTACCAACTTCAGAAAACAAAGATAAGTTTGATATTAATAGTTGTGGAAAGAGTATAGTATCGAAAATAAGCAAATAAACGAGAGATCTTTCAAAGAAATTAAACAACTGTTTATCAACCTTTCTAAAATATAATGACATTTTCTCATTTTTCTATGGCTTATTGAGAATGTCATCAAGTTTTGCTGTGGCCTTTGGATCAGAGTTGGGGATGTTTTGTCTAATTGCTGAGCTCCTTCCTGCTCTGGTACCTGCTAATTCGAAGATCTGCTACCAAGAGGACTGAGTCTTTCTGGGGCTAGAGCTTCCTCACTTTGGCTTCTATTGCTTCTTCCCCAGGGCTCAGCACACACCTCTCACCCAGTAGGTGCACCTCCCTCCTCCCATTTCTTCATCCTACTTCTTCTGCTGCTTCTTCTCAGATGTCCTGCTCTATCAGACACAACACGTGTGAACAGAAATCTTATCATCTCGTTCCTTCCCTCCAGACCTGGTCTACATATTCCCCTTTTGGACTCTTAGACTCTTAAGGGTCCCTTTGGCTCCTTGTCCTCTTTCCCTCCATCCTCTGCTTTCCGCTTCTGTATTCTTAGCTCAAGGTAATTCTTAAGCCTGTCCTTCCTTCCCACAACTACTGTTTTAATATTAAGCCAGGGCCTTGTCATTTCTTCTCCCTCACCTGGTCCCCCACCTCTATTTTACTCACCCTCATCCCTACTCCACCTCACCGTGTACCCTATTACCAAACTAGTCTCCAGAGCACTTTAAGTCTGTCTCTCCTTTGGTCCTCATTCCTCATAGGAAATTCACTCCATGGTCACACCTTGGAAAGGGCCTTAAGGATGATCATGTTTTACAGAATATAAAACCTGAGCCCTAGAGAGGGGAAGCCAATTACCCAAAAGCATATGGCTAATTATCAGCCAAGTAAAAATATACTTGGGCCTTCTTAATATATGACAATGTTTGGACCAGGCAGTGGTGCAGAAGTAATGCCCCTGGACCAACATGGGAAGGTCCTGGGTTTGTGTGCTAGGCTCTCCCTTTGTGCAACAGGCATGCAGGCATGCACATGTGTGCCCATGATCTGGGCTGACTAAGACTAGGGTGGATCTTGGATTCTCTCTCTCTCTGTATCTCTCTCTTATGGAAGAAATGAATAAATTAACCTGAAAGTTGCACAAGGTGGTAAATGCTTTACCACCTCCCTATAATAATCAATAGAATTTAAAATTGTGTATGTTATACCATAAACAGTTGTCTTTATACCGTTTGGAACCAGGGCCCAGGCTCCCACTCAGCATTTCTAGCTCTTCTGGCCCGTCTGGAGATCAGGGCGTTCCCTAGGGCCCAATCTTACATCCACTGCCCATCAGTGCTGATTACCACTGATCATCCACTACAGTCACATCGGCCTCTTTTTTCCTTCTAGACTAGTCCCCAAAACACTTTAAGTCTTATCCATCCTTTAGTTCCCATTTGTCATAGGAAAATCATTCCATGATCACATCTAGCAAGAGCCTTAAGGATGATCATATGTTACAGAATATAAAAGCTGAACTACGTCTTCCCACCTTCAACTATTTTCTTAGTCTATATCCTCTTGCTTGGCAATGCCTTCATTTCCCAGAAATTAATGTAACTCTACTCCTGAGCCAGAACTTTTAATAGATACTACAACAGGATACAAAATGGAAATTGGTGTTTCTGCCCATCCCACAGCCTAGGAGCTTTTCCTGTGTTGCCTGTGCTTTGCTGTCAACACCAGTTTCATTCCATAGGGATGACCTTTCCTCTGAGCTCCTGTGCCACCCTTATTCCATATCATCCCTCAGGTCCTGACTCACCATGTCAACCTCTTCATTCCAGCTCCTCTGTCACATTGGGCTGGACTTATGTTCCCCTAAAACATCACAAGTTCCTTGAGGGATGGACCTGCATGACACACAGTTCCACAGCCTCCATGGTACTTAGCACAGGGTATGCTTCCTGCACATTTCCTGATTGACTGGACCCTACCAAGATCAACCCCAGCCCCTCTCCCCTATTAGGTCCTGGTCCTGCTCAGACTGGTTATGTTTATAGGTGCCTGGAACTATAAACCAAAAAGTGGGCCTCTATTTGCAGGGCAGAGACATCCTAGAGGGAGAATCTTTCACCCACATCCTTACACACACCTCTTATCTCCACCACCTCTCCATCACATTTACGTTCATGAAAGTGAAATAAGGATGAGATGAACCCCAAGAAAAACCAGAAGTGTAAAAAAATGTCCTTGAAAAACCATCTGCAACCTTAACCGTATGGAGTGGTGTAGAATAAGTGGGTACTCATTGCCTGGTAGATATGAATGTAAGGCAGGTGGTGAGTCTATACACAGGTTTTGAAAATCAGTAGCAGAGTACTCTTCCATCACATCAACTCTACCGAGTGCTGGCTTTATGCTCCCATAAACAGGACCAGAGACTCGTGTGTGTAAATGTGTGTGTGTGTGTGTGTGTGTGTGTGTGTGTAAGAGAGAAAGAGGATTAGAGAAAGGCAGAATTATGCTAAAGGGGACCAGTGGATAATACCATTCCAAGCCTAGGAGAAGCATTTGCTTTTATTGGTGGCCTCTAGATTACCATCCTGTTTCTATTTTCCGGTAGTAGAAGCAACACCTCATCATGCTTTCTTGAAGTAGTTGACTCCATCACAAAAAGTCTGTTCTGGGTGGTTGGGGCACATGTAAATAAAAATTGACAGTATTTTGTACCCCGACTATGAATTAACTGATGTTCACATTTTCTTCAGCTGTGCAGGTATCACTCCAGCAGCACTGAATTTTATTTATTGGGTTAATTCAATCCAAATAAATGAAAAATATCTGCAAAAGTTGTAAGTAGGAGGTTAAGAGGATATGAAGCATTTTTAATACTTCATATTTTAAAATTGTGTATGTTATACCATAAACAGTTGTCTTTATACCATTTAGAACCAGGGCCCAGGCTCCCTTCCCACTTTCACAGTCCCTACCTACAGAGACAGCCTTCCCAATTGGGATTTTCTCTGCTTTGTTGCCTTGGAAACAGCAAGGACCTGGCCATCCTACCCACACCACCCCCCCATGTGTCTAGCACAGGCATGATGTCTGGACCTGGTACAGGTATAGCACATCTGTATGAGTAAATGGCTGTCCCAGAATAACCTTCCCACAACGGTTCGTTTTCTCTATTATTGGGATCTGAGCTAGAATCCCTTTCTAAGGCTCTCTGGGTTTGTAGGATGACACCGAGTTAAAGGGATTCTCCTCCTGAGATGGTCTGCACAGCCCATGATCCCAGGAGTCAGGAGGCCGAGACCACTTATTTCCAAGCTTGGATTTTCTAGTGTTGCAATGGAGATTCCAAAATCTTAGGCTATCCCAAGGTGTTTACTAGAGCTACAGCTAAATTTGATGTCTCAGATCTAACATGTGCCATCCTCAGTCAGGACTTTCGTAGTTCCATTTTTCCTTGGTCTTTTTTTTTTTTTAAATTAATTAATTTACATTTATTCACTGAGCATTGTCACAGCATACGAAATGTAATTTCCCATCCAGAAGATGCTGCATAGTAGCTTAATCATACATGTTATCGTCAATAATTTTCTATTTCTAGACTCACATGTATATACGTATATATATATATATATATATATATATATATATATATATTCCCCCTATTTCTCATCCTCTGCCATTTCCCATGCTCCTCCCACACTATCTCAGGTGTCCACAGTTGTTTTCCATTCCTTTTTTCTCCCCACATTTTATTGATTCACAAAATTTCTTAAATAATCTAACTACTTTCAATAGCAGTCTCTGCTGATATATACATATCTATAAATACATGTCTGACTTAAGGCATGAAACTCTGAGTAGAATGAATATACTATAAGGTAGCACCTATCTGATGCTATATAGTTTACTATGGTCATTAATTATATATTTTTTACTATATTTTTTAATTTCAAGAAAAGCAGATTTAACTTTAATAAATCAATGCAATGCTAAGGGAATATGCTTAAAACTTAAAGCCAGGAAACAGGTTGGGATGCTGTTCAAATAGCAGGTACACGAACCTATCGGCAGCTCAAGACAAGACAAAAATCCTTAAAATCGGAGAACAAAGCCTAGAAAAAAAAAAGTTTTAGTCAAGTCATAAAATTCTATTTCATCAGTTCAGTCTCATGTACTTTATCTTTTGTTGTGATTCAATTTTCCCAATTAAATTCTGGGATATAATATCCTTGGTCTTTTTTAAACTATTTTTTCAAATTCATGATAGAGCATGTGAACATGCAAGAGAGAGAAAGAGAGAGAGAAGAAACCCTCCATAGGGCTCAGTCATGCCATAATGCCTTAATCTGCTTCCTCTAGTCTTCTAGTACACCAGGATCCTTGATATGTATGTATCCACATCCACCTGTCATATCCTCAGTCCAACTGGGCCAGGGACTCAAAGTGTGGTCAGCATGTGGTTTCCAGTTTCATAGTGTGCTATGCTACCAGCTATACCACAGAGGCTGTTCCTTTTCTTTCTTTTTTTTTTTTTTTGTACAAGTAAAACTTGCGTATATTTATGTATATAACATGATGGTTTGATAAATGCATGCTATAGTATGGCCAAATCAAGCTATTTCACATGTTACCATTTTTGTTGGTGAGAGCCCTTAAAATCTACTCTCTTAGCAACTTTTCTATATATAACATATTGTTATTAATCATAGTCACCATGACATATAGATCTCTTAAACATATTCCTCTCAACTCTCAGTCAAAATCTCATGACACTGGTACTAAGAGTCACTTCTCGTGTTCAGATTTTCCCAACTGCCTCTTTCATCCTTCTAAGAGTACATCTTGACCTACTATTCACAGCCCAACTCCATGAAGCACTCAACAATTGTTGAGGGCTTAGGTTGTGCCAAATACTTGCACATACTTTAAGAAGTTGTCCATTTTAATCCTTACTATGGACATGCAGACCGGTGTAATTATGCTCCCTAACAGATAAAGAAACTCAAAAAGATGAAATGCTCAAGGTCAAACTAACTGGTAAAAGACAAGAGTCCCAATCTGGGCACCACTTGGAGATTTTTTTAGAGATATGCTCCATCCTTTGTCATATATAAGGTCACATACAAGTCTGTGCCCTGTGCCATCCCTCTTTATCCCAGGATCACTAACAGAAGTGGAAAGAGAGAACAGACTGAGTTCGGAATCTGGGTCCCAGACAATATGGCTTTCCATGAGCTCATTCTAATGCAATGCTTCTTAGTTCCCCACCCCTTCCACCTTATGATAATCATTTCTCTGGGAACCCTAGACGATATGCAACATATACATATGCAGAGAGATAGAGAGATAAGGACTGTCTACTGCAACCACCCAGTTTCTCTTAATGGGGCCTAATGATTTTCCCAATAGCAGGTGAGACTGAGGGTTATAGCCCACATGTATTGATTAATAGGCAAAAAAACAAACAAAACCAAAAACCACAAAGCCACTTGCCTTGTCTTCCCACCAGTTCAGGCTAAATGCAACTTTGAATCTAGGTTAAGACAAAGCCATACATATGCTAACCTTCATGGGCTCCTAAAAGAGCCATTTGCCCCCTCAGTTGTTTCTCTCAAAACAATGCTACTTGCATGCCCTGCCTAACCCACCCCTTCCCTCTGCCAACCCGTGAATCCTGGAACACTGTTCTCACACTCCCCCATACCCAGCACTGCCCTGAATGCTTGCTTACAATCCCAGATGCCAAGGTTCTAAGTCAAAAGTCACGAGTGAGTTTGGAAATCCAAGGAAGCCACTTCTCGTAAAGTGATGGGGAGGTGGGGCAAGAGTGAAGGCCACGGCCCTGTCATCCCTGAGTCTTTACATGCCAAGAGGGAGGTTGCCAGCCCTGGGGGGTGAGTTAAACCTGAAATTTGAGGAAGGACAGGTGGATCCTATTGTGACTAGGAACTAATTAGGACACCCCAATCCTAGGCCATCTCATGGCCCTGGGCAGGAGTATGAGATGTATAAAAGGTGGGTAGACTCAGAGCACCTCAACCCCTTGGATCTCTCTCACATTCCAGTCGCTCGTGAACTTCGGTAAGTCTGAAGAGGTAACGCCTCTTAAGCAGCCTCATTCCACATGAGTCCAGACCCCAGAATGGAAACTGAGGCTGGAACTGTGGAGGGTCAGTCAGAAGGAACAGCCTTTGAGCATCTCTTTCCTTCCATATCACTTGTGACCAAATTATTCTGGGTCTTGCAAGTTATGCAACCGAGGGCTGACAGGGGAGAGGAGGATATCCAGGAAGGACCTTGTCTTGAGGATCCTGCCAGCATGATGTGGGTATTATATGAACTTCGAAAAAGTTCATAGAAAATACATATTAGGCAAAAATTATGCATGGATTTTAAAACTTTGCTGCACCAAAATGAATTTGTATTTTAATTCCATTTTTCCACAAACTTTTTGAAGTCTCCTTATATCTGATAGGTGCAGAGAGAAACTGGTAGGAAGGGGTGGGAGCTTCAGCTCTGGGCAGAGCAATGGCAGGGCTGCTCTTGCAGTGAAGAGATTGCAGGGAGAAAAGAAAGCAGCCTACCTTGGGAGGGCAGACGTGTGGAGGCCCCAAGGGGCAAAGAACAGTAGGGTCAAGGCACCCTACTTCTCACTCAGCGGGAAGATCCTGGGAATCGGACCACTATTTCCACCGCTCTGTGCTGAGTGGCTCTGAAGCCATTCTTTGCTCTCTGAAGTTTGTCTTCCTCGGCTGTAATTAAGAGAGTCGAGCTACACAGTACATTTCTTCTGTCTCAAGATTCTTCTTTTCAATACATTTCCTAGAGATGTTCCTTTAAATTTTTTAAAAATTTATTTAATCAGTGGAAACCCTTACATAATGTGCATTATGTGCTATGTACTCTTGTCTGTGTCTGTACATACATATGTCCACCTGGATTTGTGTATGTTTGTATGCATGTTTGCATTTTACTTTTTTTATTCGTGTATTTTATTCATGTATTCATTTTATTCTTACAGCATTCTTAAGAGAGGTTGGTATGGAAATGTAATTTGCTCAGTCGCATAGCTTGTCAGTAGTTTAGCCAGGACTCAGAATCTATGCAATTCAATCTCAGATGCCACAGTTTGGGCCATAGCAATCTATAACAGTTTGCCCTGGCTTTCCTTCTCACTCTTTTTTTTCCCTCTCTCTCTCTTTCCTTTTCTAGTTTTACATTTTTCTTTTCTTCTCTTATACCCTCTTTCTCTCTCTGCCCCTCTTTACTTCCTTCTCTCTCCTTCCATCCTTCCATGTTTCTTTCTTTGTTTTGAAAGAGCTGAAATGGCTCATAGACAGCTAATATTTGCACAACCCTACACCGCTCTTACATTTGTGAAGTGATGAGGACAAGGTTAGAGCAGAGCAGGACGTGACTGTGGCCAGAGGACCACCTAGGCCCCAGGGTCTCTATAGGCTTACACGTTCCTCACATCTGTGTCTTTCTGCTTCCAGCTGCAAGTCCAGCCCAGAATGTCTCAGCAGAAGCAGAAGCAGTGTGCTCCCCCAAAGCAGTGCTGCCCCCCACCTCAGCAGTGCTGCCCCCCACCTCAGCAGTGCTGCCCCCCACCTCAGCAGTACTGTCCCCCACCTCAGCAGTGCTGTCCCCCACCCCAGCAGTGCTGCCCCCCACCCCAGCAGTGCTGCCCCCCACCACAGCAGTGCTGTCCCCCACCACAGCAGTGCTGTCCCCCACCACAGCAGTGCTGTCCCCCACCAAAACAGCCCTGCCCCCCACCAAAGCAGTGCTGCCCCCCCGCCCCAGCAGTGCTGCCCCCCACCCCAGCAGACCAAGCAGGCTTGCCAGCCTCCACCCAAATGCCAGGAGCCTTGTGCCCCCAAGTGCCAGAAGTCCAAGCAGAAATAAGTCTGGAATGGACGACCAGAGGTGAACCCCTAGAGCATGACGTCCCTTTCGGGTCCCCTCCCTCATCAGCCAAGCTTTGATCATGCTCACCCGTGCTTCTGGATGCAACCCACACTTCGCACTTGGAAGAAAGGCAGCACCAGGCTGGCGGCTTCCTCGATTTCTACCTCTTCTAATTAGCACCTGCAGTTTCCATCTCAGACAAAGATCTGGTCTGCACTGTTTAATCATCCTGTTGACATGCATCTACATCGCCCTGCTGGAAAGCTGAGCAGCATGCCCGGACACCTTTCCCTGACACCCTTCCCCTCAGCTTCTGTTTCCAGACCATTAAAATAGAATTCCTCTGGCATGAATACCTTAGTCTGACCATTCTGTTATTTGAAAATGTCAGATTCCTGGAGATTGTTTTATCCTGGTCACGACCCAGCATCCCAGAAGAGCAGGGTGTGGGGTGCAGGTGGGTGGGGCATAGGGAAATGCTTCTGAGATGCCCGTGACATTCACAAGGCTCCTTACGAGGGTAAGGAGGGAAAGGCAGAGACGTCTGTAGCACAGAGACATACTGCATCCTCAGAAGGTGAGATCACCACACAGACCCAGGGGGAAATGGCGACCACTGGAGAAAGTGTGCAGGGAAAAGGTATCTTCCAGGCACAGAAGGAATAAAGGATCGTGCTGGTAAGGAGAACTGAGGCAGATAATTCTAATTCAGAGAGCACACATTAATGGTTGATGGGCCAAAAGGAATTGAGAATAAGGCCTTTAAAAATATCCCGTAAGTAAAAGAAAAGACCAAATTTTCTCAACATAATTAAATGTGAAATTAGGAGACAGTCTACACAAACATCATATACCCAGTACATACATATTTGCCAGTCAATACTTGATCAGAATCACAGTTCATGGGCAATCCTGTGGCTTGGTGGTTAAGATGGCTGGTTCCCACATGGCCAACTGTGCGGTTTGAGTGCTAGACCTGATATCTTTAAAAGCATGCTGGTGTGCATGCAGGAGGGCTCACCACACTGATATGCAATCACACATTGTCAATCACACTCAAAGATGTCTTTGCTAACACACATTCATAGACACACACACTCATACTCACATCGCCATTCTCTCACATGTGCCTGGCCCCAGATGACCTAGTGGCTTGTCTTCATACCCTTCGTCAGGCCTGTGCCACATTCCAACAGGGATATCTGGCAATTTGATTTGAATGAATTTCTACAGAACAGAGATCTTAGGATAAAGGATGTGATGCTGAGGGCTTGGAAGGAGATATGCTTTCTGAGAGAGGAAAGGAAAAAAAATATATATATATATTAAATTAGTTACGTGTGTGTTTGTGTGTATTCCAAATAAAGAGATCTCTGGAAGATGGTATAGTGTGGTATAAAGAAAAGATTACCCCTCATATTAACGTAATTCACCCTAATCTTCATTTAATCTCTTCTAAGTAGTCACAGTCACAGAAGTCCCACCCACCTTGACATCTGACAGACCTGGGTTCAGATTACTTCTCAGAGGAGAAAGGATTGTGATATGTTCATTCCCCCTGGGGGCTGCTTTCTTTCTTTCTCTATCTCTCTCTGGCAAGCACATGTACCCTACAGAAAAGAAAAATTAAAGCTAAATTTAAATTTTTTAAAAATCACAGTTATTCTTTTTTCAGTTGGGGATTCTCTTGAGTTATTTATCCCTTACTGTCCTCTTACTTTTAATTCTCTAAAGTCTTGGGAAATTGAAGTGAAGTGCAAATACAGACCCACAAGTAATCCAAGCTTCTTGTTTTCTGTTGCCTCAACTACTCACTCCTGACCCTCTCTACCAGACCCCTCTCTTACAAAATAGCCTACAAAGTGGACACTTGGAACTCCTCCCCACACTCAGATAGCTCATTCAATGAAGTCTTTTAATGTCTCCTCTTTCTAGTCCCCTATGCTATCTTCCCCAAATTCCTCTCATGGGCACTCTGAGTCCCTCTTCCTTTACGTTTCTTGACTGAGCAACTTAACCTAAGGTTTAATTTTGCTGCTTGGGGCTTTTTAAATTTTCTCCTCTACTAATTATCATCACGACTTGCACATGTTCACATGTAGCCCATGCGTGCATACAGGTGCTAGAATGATCCAGCAGTAATATAGAAACTTCCTTAGAAGAGAAGATTGCAAACAATTAACCTTGCTGCTTGTCCTTTTATCCCCATCATACCGGATTTAGATTCCAGCACCACCTTCTTCAGCTGTGTGATCTGGAGCAAATTACATAACTTTTCTGAGTCTCAGTATTCTCACTGGTACAATGAGGAGAACAGCTGCCTCTTGGGGTAGGTGGTATTAAAGGAGACAATTGTGATAAACTAGTAAACATAGCACAACCTGTAGTAAGTGATGAATGTGAGGTTTTGCCTTTTATTACCACCTTCCAAGTTCTAATGAGGCAGTGAGCCTACAAACAGCTCCTTCCCCTATCTTCACCACTTGGAGAACCTGGGTCACAGACATTTAGTGGTACAAAGGTGTGAGGAAGCAGGGTACATTTGGGGGCAGGACAAGGGCTAATTAAGTAAAGGATCTGAGTGGGTGTTCAAAGGGGAAACAAGATTCAGTCTAGGGTATAAGTACCCCTTCTCTTCAAGAATCTTCTCTTTTTTAATACCTGGACACAATGGATCCTATCCTTGGGGCAATCCTGGACTCCCAATATTTTTTTGTAGTTGGTTGTTTGTTTTGCTATAGAGTACAGGTGCTCACCAGCAAGAGAAAGAAAGAGAGAAAGAAAAGTGAGAGACTCCTCCTGCGGTGACCCCCAGCAATTTTTACCATCAGTTTGTAAAGTCAGCCATGTCTTTTTGCAGAACCGAAGCTGACCAACTAAGGAAATATAGTTAGGGAAAGGGACTTGACTGACAGGGCAGCTGCAGAGCATTCATGTACATCAGCCCTGGTACCACCCCATTAAAGTAGGTATCATTATTCCCATTACTGATAGGGGGTGAGGTTCAGAGGCATTCCTTACTTGGTCATAGCAATAACAGTGTGTAGGTGGTAAAGCTAAGACTCAAACTCAGGACTCTCTGGCTCTCTGGTCTATAACTAAGAAGTTACACATGCTGTTGTGCCAGTGGCTGTAAGAAACATACAGCTTGGACCTTGTCCTTCCAGAATTCACCATCAACCAGTCCATTGGGAAAGCCAAGCCAAGTATGTTCACACACACTCACTCTTGTTTACACCTGGGTATATGCTCACAAAAATTCGCACAAAAAGCCCACACACTGGGTTCATATTTAAATAATGTCTTTGACTTCATTGACTGACACTGTGCATTGAGAGCAGAAGCTCGAACTGAGTCCTAGAGGCCCCTTCCTGTGGCATGTTTTAGCCTTCTTATTTCCCGACGGTGTGGAGACTGAGCCTGCAGCCCGGGTGGCAGCTGCAGCACACAGGGCACGGGAGTCACTGCAGTGGCCCTTTGCCACTAAGTGCAATAGCATTTTTCATACTTTAACCAAAGTGCAGCAAGATTTATGCAGGCCATCATGTGCTGGCTATGCAAGGCATCAGCTCTATGCTCACACTCACTCACACCTGCACACACATGTTCCTATTTCCGCACATAGACATTCATGAGCTCTCACATGAAGGCTCACCCACACTGACATGCAATCACATATTGTCAGTCATACTTAAGGATGACTTCATGAACACACACTCACAGACACTCACACACATGCTCACATTCACATTGACATTCTCACCCATGTGCATGGCCCCAGAGATCAAGTCCATCCTCTGTCCTCATGACCCAAAATAAAGGTCTCAGGATGAACAGTGTAATACCCTGAGGGTTTAGAAAGGGATGTGCTTTCTGGGTGTGTGTGTGTAAATATACATGTGTGCATGTGTGTGTGTGTGTATATATATATATATGTAT
This sequence comes from Tupaia tana, assembly GCA_026018925.1. NCBI lineage: Eukaryota > Metazoa > Chordata > Mammalia > Scandentia > Tupaiidae > Tupaia > Tupaia tana. The sequence continues at coordinate 94,365,574 of JAKSZU010000004.1, forward strand.
GTGTGTGTGTGTGTATAAACATGTGTGTGTGTGTGTGTGTGTGTGTGTGTGTGTAGAAACCAAATAAATTTTCTTGAAGCTGGTAAAGTGTGGTACAAGGAAAAGATTAAAGGTACCTCTCGTATTAAGGTAACTCACCCTAATCATTTAATCTTTTCTCCTAACTAGTCACAGTCACGGAAGATCCACCCATCTTGGCATGTGATAGCTCTGAGTTCAAATTCCCTTCTCAACTTTGGGATTACATAACCTCAGCCAACTTAATTAAGCTATAAAATGAGAATAACAAGCTTCAAGAGCTGCATTTGAAGCTCAAGCAGAGTTTCTGATAGCAGTGGTGGGTTACCCTTCATGGCCCCCTCCTACACAAGCCCCAGGAGAAAGTGAAAACATCACTCACCCTTCCCATTGCCAGGCAAGTGCCCCACTATGCCCTGGGGAATGCCAGCTGGTTGGTGGGTTTCTGGAGAAGCTTCAGATCTGGCAATCAAGAATTCTTGGAGGGAGCCCTCCTTTAGATGCAGCCGCATGTGGTGGGTTCTGCCCTCTCCTGCCTGTCTGGATATGTGCCCTGGCTGCCTGGCATTCCTGGAGGAATCACAGATGACAGACACTGAAGATACAGTGGACTTGGCTTACGCCCCGCTGTACTAAAACTTCTCTTGGGTCCCTTTTGTGCCAGGAACTCAGCATGTTCATGTTTAAGTATGCCATTGTTGCTAGGGGTCCTGTCCATGCTCAGAGAACAGTCATTTTTGCCCCTTAGACTCGTTGTATTCAGTCCTCCAGCTTCTGAAATTTTTATTCCAGCTGTCAGGAATTAGACTGTAGCTGCTTCCATCTCACTCTTAAATGAAACTGGAATCTTGTTCTTTGTCCCAGGTTCTACAGGCAGCCCTTTGGCTGCGTTTTCTCTGCCCCCCAGAGTGGATAAGAATGTTCCTCCTCAATGGATTTAGGAGGTAGTATGGCTCCAAGTGCAGAGTGCCAGACAGAGAATGTGAGCCTTGCATTATTATCCTGGTCCTAACACTGGGTTCCTGTGGGATCCTGGACAAGTCACACCCTTCTTCTAGATTCAGTGTCCTCATGTAAGGGCACTGTTGAGCTTGCTGGATTATTTCTCAGCTTCCTTCCAGCTCTGACTCAGTATGAGGTAGCTCACTCTAATCTTGATTAATCTCATTTCCTAACCAGTTACAGTCAGAAAAACCCAAACAGAGGTAAGTTTGCAGAAAGACCACCCAAGTGCTTCTGTGTGGAGGCGTAGAGAAGGCATAGATAAAACCTGCATCTGTAAAATAAGAGCCCTCGGGTTTAGGACTAATTTTCCTCCTCCGGGAAACCAACACAATCTGGGACCAGTTTTTTAATACATATTTTCTCAAAGTTCATGAAAAAAATGCATATTATACAAAAAAATCACCATGGATTTCAACAAATTATTTTACACCAAAATAAGCCCTACTTAAATTCCATTTTCCACAAGCTCTTTGAAGTCTCCTTGTGTATGTGTGTGTGTGTGGCGGGGGGGTAGGGGTGTATACAATTTACTACTATAACCAAGACACTATAATGGGATTTTTTTTTATAAATTTTTTTTTATTATTTTTTTATTTCATTTTCTTTTTCTTCCATACATTCAATCACATTATTATTTGTCTTACAAAATGGGTACTTAACGCTCTTCAATTATATAATAGTCAACACTATAAAATAAAAATTCTTACTTTACAAATGAGGACAGTCACACCCAAGGAGGTAAGAAACTTTGCCAAAGACCATATAGCTAGTAGCTGTAGAAGTAGGATTCAAATGGAAATATAGATCTGTCTTGGCACAGAAAAACAAATAACATGTGATTTTACTTAGTTTTAATAGATCAAAATCAAAAAATGATTAGAGCAATTTGCTTAAAACTTAAAGCCAGGAAAAAGGTTAGGTTTCAGTTCAAATAGTAGGTAGATGAACCTATCAACAGTTCAGAAGACAAAAATCCTTAAATATGGAAATCAAAGCATTGAAGAAAATCAGTAATGTGTGAAATCTAGGAAGTCAAACTCATAGAAGCAGAGAGTAGAATAGTGGTTACTATTCTATTGACTGGAGGGAGAGGGGCTAGGGTTAGGGTGATGTTAGCTGTAGGTATAAATTTGTTAGGCAGGAGTAAGTTCAAGAGATCTATCATATATTGTGTGATTACATTTAATGACAAGGTACTGTATACTTGAAAACTGCCACAAGAATAGATTTTAAGTGTTATCACAGAAATGATATATGAGTCTATAATGCCTGTGTTAATTAGCTTAATTTAGCCATCCTACAATCTATACACCTTTCATAACATGATGTTGTACACAATAAATATATACAACTTTTGTCAATTAAAAAATTAAATAAAATTTTTTAAAAGAAGGAAAAATATGTCAGTAATGAATGGCCAAAAAGCACATAAAAATGTTCAATATGTCTTTTCATAAGGGAAATACAAATCAAAACTACAATACCACTTAACCCCAGTCATAAAGGCTAAGATTAAAAAATATAAAGAATGCTAGGTGCTGTTGAGGCTGGGGTAAAAAGGGAACCCTCCTACACTGTTGGTGGAAATATAAATTAGTACAGCCACTGAAGAGAAAATATGGAGTTTCTTCAGAAACCTACAGATGAAACTACCAAATGACACAGTAATTCAACCCGGGTATCTACCCAAAGGACAGGGAAAACCTTCATTGGAAAAACACGTGCACATCCATGTTTATTGCAGCATTATTTACAATTGCGAGGACAGAGTCAACCCAAATGTTCAAGGGCAAATGAGTGGATTGAAAAAAGATGTGGTACATGTACACTATAGAATACTACTCAGCAATGAAAAGCAATGAGACCCTGACATCTGATACAAAGCATACAAATATAGAAGATTTAATGCTAAACAAAGCAAGTCAGACTATGAAAGACTGGTATTGTATGTCCCTACTTAATATTTATTGAATGTCTGCACTCTACAGCAGAAAATGAAAGATTGGAAGGTGTAACAGCAGGAGGGCAACTGTAGCTACTAGAGACAGTATAGGTGGGAGTGAATAACGAGGATAAGAGGAAGAGGATGGGGGGAACATCTAATAGACACAAAAATTAAAAAGTTATCTGTTGATGATAATATATATGGTAATGTCTTTGACTTGACTACTGCGCACTCTATTCATGCTGGGAAAAAACATGTTGTACACTGTAAAGATGTGCAGTAATTAAATGTAAATTAAATAAAAAAGAAATTAAGGGAAGAATATATAGAAACTCTCTGTACTATCTTTGCAAATTTTCTGTAAGTCTAGAATTATTCCAAAATAAAATTTTGTTTTAAAAAAGTATATGTAGATTGAGGTCTTTCTTTTATGCAAGCCCTTCCTTTTGACTAAGATTCCCCCATGATTAAGCTGGACACTTTTCTAGGGCAGGTGGGGTTAGGTTTTTCCCATTTACATGTCATTATAGTACCTGGTAGGGCAATCTGGGTGATATCCAGTGGAATGCTTAGTGCAGGCTACAGCTTCTGTAGAACTGGCCAAGAGCCCCTTTTCTTGCTCATAATTGCCTTGAGGTAATAAAATGTAAATGACAAGATAAGAGTACATGTGCTAAAGCTTCTCTGATCAAAGAGGATAAGAGAGTAGTGGTTTTGAAGAGTAATAAAATAGCTGTCAACCACATCCCCCTCAAGTTTTCATTAATGTCTTTATTCCATTTTCTGTATCAGACTGGATCAGAATGCTGATTTTTGCTTTAGTGGGCAAAATTTTTCTGTGCACATGTGTATGCACATATGCGATCATATGTTCATATGTGTACATATGTGTATATTCATATTATTCTCTTTGTGGACAATCATGAAAGTGCCACCAACTAACATTATCTTTTTTTTAAAGTTTATTTATTTCATGAGCCAGTGAGACAGAACGAGAGGAAGGCAGAGACAGCAAACCAACAGGATCTCAATGCCATGATTCACCCCGAGCCTCAGCAGGCCTCAGATCATGGACATGCATGCCTGGCCTATTCAAGGAGGTCTCCAGACACAAATCCAAAAATTTCCCAAGTGGGCCAGCCTCACAAAGCATCATTCTTTACTGCTGCACCACTGTCCTAACATAACATCTTAACATAGCATAACCTTAATGAAATTTCCTTTGGCTCCCATCACTGGAATCCCCTGTAAAATCTTGGGGGAAGGTTGTTTGTTTGTTTTAGAAGATGTTGTTTAGATGCTCTTTGGGACAAGCTGAGGATAGTTACTAGAATAGTGTTGACTTTCCTATCCCGGGGGCTGGTGATCTGTGGTTGCAGATGGCAGTGAAAGGAGGGAATCAGGAACCTCTGCCTTGCATAAATGTGTGCCTAGACCCGGCACACACTCATGACTGAGATGCCAAGCTCAGAGCGCATGCTGCTTAGATTGGGGCTGATTACAGGTTCCTTCAACCTCCAGGCTGGGCCAAGAGAGGCTGTCTGTCACAGGGCTGGAAGTCATAAGTTGTTTTTTTGTTTGTTTTTTGGTTTTTTGTTTGTTTGTTTGTTTGTTTGTTTGTTTTTGTGGAAAGAAGAGTTGGAACTCAGGGACCAGCAGTTAGCATAATGGCTATGTTGCTGAACTCCCATGGAGCCAACCGCGGTTCGAGTCCCAGACTCGGTGGCTTAAACTCACACTGGGCGCATGTGCGTGAGTGCCCAAGATCCCGAGAGGAGAATGGAGGAGAAGGGATTGTGGCGTGGCCATACCCCCTGGGGGGTGATTTCTCGCTTTCTATCTCTCTGTCTCTCTCTGTCATTCTGGCGAGCGCACACATCCTATAGCAAAAACCTGAGCGGTAAAATTAATGCGATCTCTGTGAAAAATTGTCAACACTTTAAATAAATAAAAGACAATCCTCTGAGGTCAGCAATGGAAACAAGCCCTGAGACAAGATGTATGATCTTCAGACCAATTCTTGCTCCTCAAGATCATATTCCATAGACCTTCAACTGTGGCTTTCTTTTTTTAAAACCTTTTGATGAAGAACGAAAATAAAACCAGGGACCAGACAGTGGCACGGTGGTAACTCAGTGCTCTGTAAGGCTGACCCACATGGGAAGAAGGCTCCAGATTCGCATCCCGAGACCTTCCAGAACATACCAGGCATGCGATACACATGATCCAGGAATGGCTGGGGCTAAGGTTGGGTCATGATATGGGGGCCCTGCAGGCAATATCTGTTTGTCTGTCTCTTTCACTCATGGAAGAAATGAACTAATTCGCAATTAAATATAAAACCAGAACAGCCTTTATTTTTATTTTTTTTCTTCATTTTGTTATAGGGCTCATGTGTTCACCAGAGAGAGACAGAAAGAGAGAGCGATAGAGGGCAAAGTGAGAAATCACCCCAGCTGACCAGTTCTGACTGGTTTGAACCAATTTTGACTGGTTCAAACCATTTCTGAGAGGTTCTGCCCAGTTCTGGTTCACTGGTTCAAGAGGGTTCTGACATGCAAGTGTCAAGCGAGTGACATACAAGTGACATGTGAGTAACATGAGAGTTACATGACTGTGACATGTAAATGGTATGAGAGTTACACAACTGTGACATGTGTGACATGAGACTGACATTCAACTGATATGCCTTGATGTGCCTGTTTAATGCACCTTGCATGCCTGTGACATATGTGTAACATGCCTGTCCCATGGGAGTGACATTCATGTGACATGACTGTAACATGCGAGTGGCATGCTAATGAGATGTGAGTGACATGCCTGTATGACTGAGGTGAGGGGATTACTAAGGGTTCAGTGGGATCTAACTGCCTCTGGTCCCATGTGTCTGTAACGGCCTTCTTCAGAAGGAACTCCAATGAAATTAGAAGCAGGTGCGTTGGCTTGACGAGCCCAGCAGGTGGCACCCTGCTCTAACTACTAGAGGCCTGGTTTGTGATGTGGTTTGGCATAAGGTCCTGTGGTCAGAGTGAAGGAGTTGGCTTATTTAGTTTCCCAACCACAGAAAGAAAGTCATTTGTAGAAAAATATCAGTTGCCCACAAGAGATGATTCTTGTCATGTACTGGGTAAGCCCAGGCTAGCTTCTCTATATCCTCTCCCTCCCCCTTCTTCTCCTGTATCCTCTTCCTCTTAGGTGCACAGTTACCCCCCCCTCCCCGACTCTATACACACACACACACACACACACACACACACTTCTCAGTCACTGTCTTGGATGTCAAGAGTATACATTGAATTAGCATTTATTTTTTCCTTTGGCTAGTGTCAAGCAGAACTAGGGTGTAATCTCTTTGGGAGAAAAGAAGTCATTTCTTGTATATTCCAACATGTCAGTCAGAATAGACTTCCAATGAACCACGAATCCCAATGGCTTGAAACAAAGGCTTATTTCTATCTTATCCTATATGTCTACCGGCTGCAGCCCTGCTATATGCTTACTAGATTTCAGACCCAGATAGAACAGCCACAATCTGGAGCATAAACAGTCCCCATGGCAGAGAGGAAAGAGCATCGTGAACCGTGACTCTTAGCATTTACTTTTATGGCTAACCAGTCACCAGGCCAGGGCTGCCTTCATCAATGGGGCAAGGAAGCATCCTCCCTGGGGAGGAGGGCACAGGTAGCGAACTGTTAACAGTACCACAGCCCACCTTGCCCAGGTGAAGAGATTCCCAGATTATCTACCCATTGGCATTTATAATCCTTTTCTTGACCTGTGAGTACCATCCTGGACAACCCAAGCAACCTTAATCAACCTTCTCTGTGTGCCAAGAACTTCAGCGCACTGAGAAGGAAGAAACCAAAAGTGAGAAAGACCTTTGCCTGTCACAGACTTAGAATCCAGTGAGGAAGAAAAATGCAGATTGAAAATAAAGCATATCGCTGACTTTTTGTCCTGGGTCAGCAGAGACAGAAAAAATGCATTAGGAAGGAAGAATCCCAGGAACATAAGAAACCAGGCTCTGCTATACTAGGCAAAGAAATATAAGTTCTCTGTCACAACCACACAGGGAGAGAATCTATATTTACGTGGAGGCAATCTATATTTATATATAGCACTGACCACTGACTTGATATTTTTCAAAAAATATTTATTCACTTATTTCTTCCATGAGTGAGAGATACAGAGAAAGAAAGCTAGAGAGCTAGGCCCCTCAACAGAGTCCTGACACCATGATCACATCCAGCCCCAGTCAGCCAGGATCACGGGTACACGTGTGATTGGTGTACTCAGAGAAGTCCCTAGACACAAATCCAGAACTTACTCATGTGGGCCAGCCTCTTACAGTGTCTCATTTTACCACTGTGCCACTGTCTGGTCTTATGTACTTGATCATTTTGAACACGTATTCCTTGTCTACTATGGACCAGGTGGTGTACGACATATAGGAGTCAGAGGAAAGTGGTGAATGTTCCTGTGCTCAAGGAGCTCAGTGGATGGAGGGACAGAACAGTGGCTATTCTATTCCAAAACAGTAGAATCAGGGCTAGGACAGGATCTTTCTGAATAGAGACATGCACCTGAAACATAGAATTAGGAGTGTCAGGGAAGAAACAAACCAGTTTCAGAAGTCCTAAAAAGATTAGACAGGAGGGTAGTTTAGGAAAAGGTATATTAGGGACAGAGAGTAGCTTGTTGGAAGGAGAAAAAGAGTACAGTATTGAAAATAATAAAAATAAATTATTCATGGCTTATAACTGGAGGAGCAGAGTGTTTGCATAGAGAGGAGGAGGAGTGTGAAATGATGGAGTAGAGGAGCCTTGGGAGCTTCCTCAGAGAAAGGCTAAAGCGTGAATGGTTTTTGAAGTCATGTCAACAACTTTGGACATTAGGGGACTAGACAATGGAACAGTGTTCAAATGAGACACTCTACATAGATGACCCATGTGAGAGGGTTCCACGTTTATATCCAAAGACCTCTCTAAGGACACCAGACATATGCATGCCTGTGATTCAGGAATGGCTGAGACTGAGTGGATTGCAGTGTCAAGACTGTGTTAGAGATAATTTGTCTGTCCCTGATTCTCTCAACCATGGAAGAAATAAATAAGTAGCTCTGGGGAAAAAAAATAAAAAGAGAGAAGAAAGAGAAAGAGAAAGAGAAAGAGAAAGAGAAAGAGAAAGAAAGAGAAAGAGAAAGAGAAAGAGAGAAAGAGAGAAAGAGAGAAAGAGAGAAAGAGAGAAAGAGAGAAAGAGAGAAAGAAAGAAAGAAAGAAAGAAAGAAAGAAAGAAAGAAAGAAAGAAGGAAGGAAGGAAGGAAGGAAGGAAGGAAGGAAGGAAGGAAGGAAGGAAGGAAGGAAGAAAGAAAGAAAGAAAGAAAGAAAGAAAGAAAGAAAGAAAGAAAGAAAGAAAGAAAGAGGAAAGAAGGGAAAGAAGGGAAAGGAAGGAAAGGAAGGAAAGGAAGGAAAGGAAGGAAGGAAGGAAGGAAGGAAGGAAGGAAGGAAGGAAGGGAGAGAGAGAGAGAGAGAGAGAGAGAGAGAGAGAGAGAGAGAGAGAGAGAGAAAGAAAGAAAGAAAGAAAGAAAGAAAGAAAGAAAGAAAGAAAGAAAGAAAGAAAGAAAAAAAGATGTGAACTTCATCCTGTGACCTGTGTGGGGGAGAGTGGAGAGGAAGGAAACCACTGATGGTTTGAACATAGAGTGACTGGTTACCATGGCTACAGTGCACTGTGCTGCTCCTTCCTTTCTTATTCAGCTCAGGAGCAAGAAAGATGGTGGGTGGTGTATGTGTATATCATCTGCTGAGCATATGAAAAGCCAATCACATGCAGGGTGGCACTTGCTTAGTGCCCTGTGAGCCCTGGCCCCAACTATCTGTCACTGGGGCACCATCTGTGGCTATAATTTCACTTTCTGCTTCTGTAGCTATTTCCCCATGAAGGTTGCTATGGCCAGAGAGCAGAGCACTGACTAGACAGACTTGTCCGGCTTGTGCTATCTGCACACTTATCTGTTGAGCCCTCTCTCAAGCACCATGACCAAAGCTGCTCTCTCTGACCTGAGAAATGGTTTCACACTCAGCTCTCCATCACGGTCCCAAAGCCTAGAGAACCATCAGGTCCCCAGTGGGTAGTGTCATAGATGAGCATGTCTTTTCTCCTCAGCCATCTTCTCCGAAAGAGACTTACTGCTCCACCATGGCTGCTCTGCCTGGTCCTTCAGGTGAAGGTTGTGTCCACTGAGCTTAGTAGACCAATGAAAAACTCTGCTTAAGCAAACTTAGATCAACCTCCTGAACATTCTCTTAGTCTTATCTGTGTACTTCCATGTAAAATCCATTTTAAACAAAGAACCCCGCTAAATCAGTGTAGTGAGAATACCCACACTTGATCACCCTTGGTATCTAATTGGATTCCTCATCCTCCACCAGCGCCCAGGTAAAGTCTGTACATCCTGGCTTATCCTCAGCAAGAATTTTGTTAGGTTGGCTTAGTCACAACCTCCCTTATCCCTGATACTTCCTCTTAGTAATTTTCCATCCACTGACCCACCCTCCTCCTTGGCTATAAATTTCCACTTCCCCATACTGTATTCATGGTTGAGTCCAACCTCTTCCTAGCGGCAAAAATTGATCTCTACATCTATTGAAATAGTCCTGAATAGAGTCTTCCTTACCATGTCTTGACAAATGCATTTGATTTTTTGTTCTCTAACCCCAGGAAATCATTCCAAGAATTCCAGGAAAAAGAATGAAATTAAGAAATGATCATCTCTTTTAGATGGTACACTTTACAGGGGCTTCTATATAGAACAGATTTTTTTAAAAGTTTATACCCTTAGTTGCCCATCCCCAAAGGGGCTTTCTTTCTTATATTATTCCAGAATCTGCTTTTTAAAATTGATCATCAGTTAGCCAGGCAACCAATCAGTAAACCAGTTGGTCAACAACTCAATTAACCAGCTAGTTGGGTTATTCAGTGAACTGACCAGTTATGGAGCTAGTCTGTCAGCTCATTTCTTATTTATATACTCACCTATTTTCTTCTTCCTTCTCTTACTTGCTCATTCACTGACTCACTCACACAACAGCACCCTTTCATAGTTAGACCACCCATTCAGCAACTATTCAGAGTATCTGAGTACCAATTTTTACAAATTCTGTCCTGAACATCCCTCTTTCCTTAGGAGGCTTGTGCTTTGGGTGTAAAGATAGAGCACTTACACACACACATACATACACACACGTGCACACACATACACACACACACACACACACACACACACACACACATGCATATACAAAACATCCAGACACTGGCCCTTTTCAGGTTGCGAATGGCTTCAGCATAGATCTTTAAGACTGAGAGACATAAAGGCAATGTGTGTGGTTGGTGTAAAAGGGAGAGCTACTTAAGTATGAACTTGAACCTGAAAAGACAGCCTAGTCCAACAAGCAACCTGGAACCGTATGGGTTCTGCCTGTTAAACAAAATCTAACTATGAGTTTACTATTCCATTCAACCTATTCATTTATAAGTCATTTGCTCATGCATTCATGCATCCATTTGTCTGTGCTTATGGAGTAGGTATATGTACTTCGTTAATATAAAGAAATATATGATAAATACATGTATATATGAGACTGAAAGAGTTCCTACCCTCAAGAAACTTGAATTTGGAGCTAAGATAATGATACACACATTTTATAATTTATATGTGTGCCAAGTCAAAACATTATATGAGAAGTGTTCCAAACATACATAAATTAAAAAAAAAAAAAACTGTAGGCATTGGGTAGAGGAGAAAAACCTCATCTAATGGCAAATATTAGAGAAAGAGGTCATGCTGAAATGTTATTTAAGATGGTTCCTGAAGACTGAATTTCACTGGAAATTTGGGAGTAGAGTGCCATCACCGATTGAGTACTTCAAGGAGAGAAAATATGGGGCGAGTTTTGGAAACAGCAATACTCCTGTCTGGAGCTGTGTTAAGAAGTGGTGGGAGCTAATATAGAATGATAGGTGGTGTCATTCAGGATCTTTAATCAGTTTCATTCCCTCTCCTTCGAGTACTCCGAATACTCTTACCTGTAAGCCCTAGTACAATTTGTACTTCAGGCTAAACCAGGGATAATGACTACCTGCAAACATGTGACCACGTATCCTTCTCATTAGCAGACATCCTTAATTAGTGAAGCATTCTTTCTGGTTGATTCTAAATTCAACTTCAAGATTCTCAATTCACTATTGGTCCCATGAGGACAAAAAGAGGTAACTTTTTATATTTATAAGTGATTAGTGGTCAGCAGGACCTTAGAGATAATTTTGGAAATCTCCCCATGTTGGAGAGCAGGGAAACTGAGGCCCAGGGAAGCTGAGGGATGTGCTCAACATCTTACAGCCAGTGAAGAACAAGTCATACCAGAGCTATCTCCCTGCTCCCCAACTCTCACCCTGTCTCCAGCTATAATTGTGTCACATCATCAGAAAGAGTGACTATGCTTTAGCTCCACTCAACTTCCAGATCTGACACTCTGACGCTCTTCCCAGATGAAGACAGGCAATTTGCCACTCACCCTCACCCTTCCACTGCCAGCATTCAGTTTCATGTTTGACAACCTAGTTCTATTGAACTAGTCTCTTGCCAGTCCAGAACTTGTTTGCCCCTTTATAAAACTCATAGTACAGCTAAGGGACTCCTCAGAACATATCATATTAGGACAAGGGATCGAGGGAGGAGACCAATTAACCACATAGTTCTGAAAATTCATCTTCTCATTCTTCTGTCTCCATGGGACTACTTGTAATAGCATACAGAATACCTGACATCAGAATCTAACAGCTTATTTGCAAACAGATAAATTAGAGGGTAAAATGATTCATGTTTCAAAAGGGTTTCCCACATTAATAAAAGGTCACGAGGTCTCCTTAAGTAGCATCTTCTCAAATGTTTGTTGACAGACGGTTAAGTAATTAGTGGAGGGAGAAACTCGAAACTAAAATGTTCTAAGCCATGACTACTGGTTAAGTATCAACCAGAAATTATGGTAAAACAAAGGTGACAAGATTATGATTTTTAAAATTAGATTCCACTTGCTCAGTTTCAAGTTTTCACTTTACTGGTCAGACAGCTGAAATATAGGAAACTTGGTAGCCCCAAACCTCCACTGCCTCCTAAAAGACTCTCATGATTAACACAGAGCACTCCTTTTTTGTTTTGTCTTGTTTTCTTCTTAGAAATAGGGTGGAAAAATATGTCCCATTTTTCTCCAGATGGAGCCATCAACATCTCTTTTATTTTTCCTCCTAAAGCCCAGAGATAAAAGCGAAGATGTGTTTGGCTGAAGAGTTACATGATTAGTATTATTACTAGCAGGGTCCCCTCCCAGTGCTGGTTCTCTCCATCCCAGTCATCTATTGTTTGCCTGCTGGGTGGAGCTGAAGTGTCTCAAGCTTTGACTCACCTTTAGAAATGAGCCTCACCTGTGCCCTCCCTTCCCTGATGGAGTCCCAGGCACACACCTGCTTTCAGGTGCTGCTCCTCCGAGCAGGAAGACTAGAGCCTGGCTTCCTGTTTTCAGTACAACATGATCTAGAAAAGCTAACAGAATAGATGCAGGATCCTTTACATAGCCCCATGCTAGGCTGGGGTGAAGAGGATGGAAGCAGGGACTAGAATTGTCCTTCCACATAGCTTCTCAGGGCCTGCCTTACCTGGAAGGGTTGTTTATGTGGGATGATTTGACAGTGCCAAGAAGTCTCCCTTCCTCCACTGAAAAAATAATCCATTGTCCCAGCCAAGCAGGGTGAATGCAAATCAGACATTACAGATTTCAGAGACTTAAGTCAGCCCTCCATTTGGAATTTTGCATCCAGCCACCATCAGGCCCAAGGGTTTTCTCATCTATAAAATGCATAATGCGATGAACTTTCTTCGTAGGCTATTGTGAAGATTGTATATGGAGTTCATCTGTACGGTTCGATGACTAATGAAAGTGCACCTACTTTGCAGTGTGGGGTGCTAATGAATTTTAAATGTTGAATCTGTAAAGAATAATGGCTTTATTTAGGGTATTAGTAAATGTAAATAAAAATTTTACAAATTGAAAAAAAAAAAAAAGAGTCTTGATCCAGGAACTGCAAGTTCAGATAGAAAAATAAAACTAGTGTTTTAGAAGAAAGGAGTGAAAGTGAGGGTTTATAAAAAATAGTGGCTTTAAGTTATTATAAATTTTTAAAGAGAGGTCTCAACCTCTCTGGCACAGCTGATGGTGTACTGAACTGTAATGATGGAAGCCACATGACTGGCCATGGATACCCTTGGGTGCACACAAACACACACCCAACATCCAAACAAGCTGGAGGACTGAGGGAAAAGGGATTGTGATAGGACACACTCTCTCTCATAGGCACATACATGCACTCCCCCATGAATATATATACATATATATATATATATAGAGAGAGAGAGAGAGAGAGAGAGTAAATGCCAGAGATCACAGGCATGTGCATATGCCAGAGACAGAGAGAGAGGAAGCGAGAAAGCACTGCCCCTAGCAGGTTCTGGTCATGCCATAATCCTTTCTTCTCATTTCTTCATCATGTTAGGATCCTGGAAATGCACACATACATGCCCTACACGTTTTTTAGGCAGGGATTTGAACTGTGGTCAGCCATGTGGTATCTGGCTCCCTCTGCGCAATGCTTAAACCCTGTGTTCTGGGGCTGGCTCAAAAAAAAAAAAAAAATTGAGGGGCTTGTGTTAAAGTTAGAAAGAATTGTAGGGATACATGGCTGATGGACAATAAAGAAGGAATGTATCTTAGGTATAAAGAATGTATATGGGGCTAGCAGGTGATACAGTGGTTAATGCACCAGATTCTCTTATAGTTGACCACAGTTTCGATCTCAGATGTGGTGGCCTAAAAATCATGCAGGGAGCACATGCATGTGTGCCAAAAATCCCAGGAGGAAAATGGAGAAGAATAAATTGCAATGTAGCCATCTCCCTGAGGAGTTGATTTCTCACTTTCCCTCTCACTGCCTTTCTCTCCCTCTTTCTGATGAGCTCATATGCTATGGCAATAACCTTAAAAAAATAAATCAAGAGGAAAAGAAGCAAAATATTTAAGGGACACAAAAATGAAAAAGTACCTGTTGACAGTAATGTGCATAATAATACCTTTAACTGGACTAATATACAGTGTATTTATGCTGGAAAATTCATTTCACAAGCTGTAATGATATATAGTGGTTAAATGTATAAAAAATACTACACATTTTCAACATTATTTATATATAATAGTGACCCCTTATTGATGATTACTTGCCACAGTGAAAATAATAAGAATGCATATAAAACAAAATGTCTCATAATGTCTTGGCAACATCCTGAGCTGTTTTAGGTGTCTTATTTTACTGGGTTGTCTGAAAAGTCATGATGTATTTTTTCTGTTTTTTTTTTTTTTTTTTTTTTTAATGCAAAAATGCGTCATGACTTTTCTGACAACCAATAAATGTCTGGCATTGAGAGGTGAGATAAATCATTGTTTTACTTTTTTTAAAAAGAGAGATTTTTGCTATATGGCACATGTGGTCGCCAGAGAGAAATACAGATAAAAAGAAAGCAAGAAACCACCCCTCCCAGAGGGGATGGCCATGCTGCAATCCCTTCTTCTTCATTCTCCTCTCAGGATTTTGGGCACACATATACAGACATGCCCAGTTTGAGTTTTAAGCCTCCAGGTCTGGGACTTGAACCATGGTCAACTACGTGGGAGTCCAGCGATGAAACCATTGCACCTTCTGCTGGTCCCAGTATTTTACATTTTTATGAAAGCAACAAGATGTGTGTAAGTTTTTGTTTGTTTGTTTGTTTTTACAAACTCTTCGTTCTACTTTTAAACAGGGCTTTGTCTTTTTTTCTTTTTCCACAGGAGGAAGGGATCAGTCAGTGTCTCTTACTGTAGTAAGAAAGAGTACCTGAGTTCCAGGAGGATGGTAGAAGGGAAATGAAAGCAAGAAGAGGTAGAGACCACCAGAGTCAAGTCCTACTTTGTCATCAGGATAGTCTGCTCAGAAGCAGCCCAGAGGCTCGGTCATGTCAGCTGACTGAAAATAGCCATGAAGTCAGGAAACCTGTGATCCACCCACATCTTTGACATTACCCTCTGTGTGACCTGAGATGAGATACATTTTCATTCCAAATTCCAGTTTCTCTTTACAAGATGGCGATAGTGCAACCAATGGGGAAGGTGAGTGCTACAGTTTCAGTGTTCAGTATACATGAGGTTGGTTGGTCTTGGATATTTATGACTTAGAGTTCCTTAATGGTCAGCCCTATTTAGGTCTCCATCCCAGCCACCCCTGGAGTACCCTTTGAGAGGACAGTTGTATTATAAGCCGAGCTTTATCACTATACAGAATTCTTTAAAACAAAGCAAGAGTTATTTATTGATAAAGAGGCCAATGAGAATATTGGGGGAAATAAGGAGAATTAAAGTTTATTCCAGAGAAGTCATGTGGGTGACTGAGACCTGTGAGGATGAAGTTTTCCATCCCCTCATACACATGCATACTGATACCTTTTAGATGCCAGGCTCAAGGAAATGTCTTTATCTGTGTCCATGCCAAGCCTATCTTGCTGCAATATTTCCCTTGCGGAGAGCATGCCTCAGGATGAGCACAGAGACTGGGAGGGATGAAGTGAGGGGTGCAGGCGGAGAGGCTGACTGTCTGAGAGGGGATGTAGGACTGAATTTGGAACCCAGAATAGACTACATTCTTAATGTTGATAAGCTTGAGAGGAAGAGGAAAAGGCAGAGGTGACCTGGTCCTGAGGGGAAAATCAAGGGAAAGGTTCACTTTTAAGTGAGGTAGACCCTGAAAATATGTAGTGTTCAGGCTACCACATGACAGAAATCTCAGAAAAAATGATTAGTCAGGATCCTCACCCGGTGATAGTCAATTGTCCACTGTGGAGACACTGGCCCTTGTGAGGTGGAGGAAATGAGCCCTGGGCCAGGGCTTCTGCCTGGCTCCACCCTGCTCGCTGCATACTGTCAAGCAAGTCATTTAGCTTCCTTGGGCCTGCTTTTTTAAACTGCAAAATCAGATTTACACCACATAACAGCATTGTCATGAGGATTAAAGGAAGCGAGGGCTTTGGAAGATGTTTCAGAAAGTAGCCCTCTCATTTCTCAGGCAATTTCACACTTTGCTCTGATAATGATGAATGTGCACATTGCCAGCCTTGCATCAGGTAGGTTCTCAAAGTCTGAGACAGTGGTCCTGATGATCAGTCCAGGGAGGCCCTGCCTTTCTCCATCCCAAGGGCTAGGAGGCTCCATGGGTGACCAGTTGTCTTTCTTCCCTTTTAGATAGGTTCCTAAGTAGGTTTGCTAGATTTAGCAAATAAAAATAGAGCCTGCCCAGCAAAAATATGAATTTCAGGCTAACAAGAGGCATATTTTAGCACAAGTATGTCTCATACAATATTTGGAATATATTTATAATTTTAAAATTAACTGGGTGCCCTATGTTTTATACACTAAGCTTGCTACAGAGACCAAATGCTCTCTCACCCTCCTTGACTGTAACTAAAATCCACTAGCAGCTCGATTCCTGATGGGCAGGCAGGAAGCAGTACCACTGTGAGTCAGCACCCCATTCACGTCATCTTCTACTTGTGCTCCAGTAAAACCTTGTATTGGGTCATCAAAAAAAGACAACATGACTTTTCCAAATACCTACTAGAATACTATGCGCATCCCCCACCTCCACCCTATTAGGAAACACATGGGCACTGTGTACTGGCAACAGGTCAGTGAGAGGTGGCACCTATGGCTTGGCATTGAATTCTCCCTCCATAATCTTTAAGGGTTTGAGTTCTTTGAATTACCCAAAGCTGAACTCACATCCCACCTGTGCTGTTTACTACCTATTTGATCTTTCTCGGTCTTACTTTTCTCATACAAAAATCAGGAAAAATGACATTGTCTATAGGGACCATAAAGATAAAATTAAATGGTGGCCATCGCAGTGCAAGGCACAGTAAGTACTCAGTAAACCGCAGCAGCAGTCACTAAGGGCAATGCTAATATTATTATCAAAATTGTCCCAAACTTGAACTCCCCCCCCTTTCTCCTTCCTCAATATTTTAATTGGGGGGAGGGATTAAAGTATGACTTTATTTTGGTGCCAAGAAATTTGAAGTTCGCACAGTTGTTTTTTTTCATATTTAATCTCTGTATATATTGATGTACAACGTAGCTTTTCCCAGCATGAATATAGTGCATAGTAGTCAAGTCAAAGACATTACCATATACATTACCTCAATATGTGTTTTAACTCTCAGGCTGCAAATAGCTCCTCAAATATATTCTATTTTTAAAAGCTCTTGGATCCTTGACTTTGAACAAAGATCTTCAGTGGGTTCAATCAGTTCAGATATGGGGCTCTGGAATGCTGAAATATCTGGTAGGTGGTTTCCATCAAAACAGGCCAGTAAAGCAAGTCCCTGGAGGAAGTGCAGGTGGGAGAAGTGGGTGATGAATTATCTGGGAGGTGGTAATCGGGGCCACACCAAGGGCCTGGGGCAGGTTGGGGGCCTTTATAAAGGTTCGAGGAGAGGCTGCTCACAGACCTGCGCTCGGCCTGCTCTCCCAGGGTCCAACTTGCCCCTTCTGGTAAGTGGGATTGCATCTATTCTCCTGGGATCTCCTGGGCTCTTTTCTTCTTCTTGAACTGCCTTGAGCAGCTAAGCCAAACTCCTCTCCTGTTCTTGGGTAGTCTGGGAAGTGACCTCAGTCTCTTGACAATTATAGAATGTCTTCTCATTGTTACCTAGGAAATTCAATCTCCATTTCATATCAATTCTGGGTATGACTTATTTCTTAATTATAGGTTTGACTCCCTGAAAGAGGACTTGCCTTCTCTCATGGAGAGGGAGATATTTTCTGCTGTAACATTTCATAGCAATACTGAGCCTCCTCTATGGTGCCTCATATCCCATTATACCTTTTGGTCCTACTAACAAGTTTTAAACTCTGCCTTCGGATTTGCAGAAATAGGAATGTTGAATATTGTATTTTGTACTATGCAGCTTCCATGCCTCACATTTGCATTACCACCTCTTCACTTTCTGGAGCCTATACTTTCCATTTATAATCAATTTAGAAGATGAGGAACATTGCCTACCAAAAAAAAAGAGACACACATCAGAGCTGGGAAGGCCTCATAGACCTTACAGACCAGCATCTTCCAGATAAGGGAATGGAGAAAATCCAGAGAAGACAGATTGCCCAGAGGTATGCCTGGCCAGTGAGAGGCAAGTTTGGTTCTGAGCCTTCTTAGCTAGTGCTCTTTCCTTCGAACCAGGTTCTCTTGCTAAAACACCCCTCTGTGGTCCTTTGCCTTCAGTGATCCACTTGGCCCTCAAGTTCTCCAGTTCTCCAAGGAGAGCAAGAACCACTAACCTATGGCCACTTTAAATGACTTGCCTTAGCATCCCACGGTGTGTCAGGGATGGAGTGGGGATTACAACTCAGGCCTCTGCATTCATGGCACATCCTCTCTCCAGCTGCTTCACTTACGTGCCATGACATTTCTCTCTAAGACAGAGACTCTTCTGGGCCTCTCCCTTTCACCCTCGCCTCCTCTCCCATATTCATTGTCAGCATTTTCCAGGGTAGTTGATTCATCCCGCCCAGATCTATCAGCTAAGATTGCATGCTTTGATCTCATAAAATGTCTGAGCTACATTTCAATCTTCAACTCAGCATCAACCTTATTTCCTGGTAAGACTGAGAAATACATTACATATTCAGTTAAGTCAGGAGTCTATGGGAGGGTCAAGAAATACAGGAAGTCAGGAGAGCATACAGGAAGGGAGAAAGGAAGAGAAGACACATGAGTGTGTATGTGAATTAATCCATTAATGAATTGGAGGCTGTTAATCACCTATCATGTCCTTGACTGTTGGAGGAAAATACTCCTCTAGGAGTCAGAGGGAGGAGAGGTGGGAGAGCCCTTCTCATGGTGTTCCTGTGCAGGTTTCCTTCGGGCTCACCTGTTCCTGGAGCAATGTCTTCCCAACAGCAACAGCAGTGCCTACCCCAGAAGGCTCAGCAGCAGCAAGTGAAGCAGCCCTGCCAACCACCCCCTGTCAAATGTCAAGAGACATGTACACCCAAAACCAAGAATCCATGTGCTCCCCAGGCCAAGAAGCAATGCCCACCGAAGGGCACAACCATTCCAGCCCAGCAGAAGTGTCCTGCAGCCCAGCAGGCCCCTAAGAGTAAACTGAAGTAAGGATGGACTGGAAATTGGCACCTGCCTGCCATCCAAGCTACTAGATGGAGCCATTTCTTCTACCTACCCCTCCTCCCTCCAGCTTTAGGAGTTGCCCACTCCCATTTCTTCCTAATCAGGAATCAATGAAGTAGTGTAAGGATTTCTTTCCATTAAACACCCTATCATTTACATCCCCTGATGCTCTCACAGGTGGGCATGGGAGAGACTTCACCCTCTCCAAACTCCAGCTTGGTCACGGCTATGGCTGCATCTATGTCTCAAAGCAAAGAGAGTATCTGGGCTTCTTCTGGAGTTCCACAATGACACATCAGGACACCAGAGGCTGATACACAGCCTCTGCCTCATTATTTTCCTCAACACTTCCCTCTCTGACTTCTCTCCTATTTCCTTTCTGAATAAATTTATGCTTAATGCAATAAATTTGTCTGCTTCTTGGGTTAATTGCCCTTCCTCACTCCCATCCTCATTCTGCAGTCCATTCATTGGTTCAAAGGCAATGTTTTGGGGAAATGAGGCACAGGACATATATTCTCCAGAGTTCAGGAAGTCATCCTCATGAGCAGGTACTTTCTGGTAACTAATGATGGGGGAGGTTCAGATCCTGATACACTTCAGATAAAGGCGTAGGGGTGAAGACAAACCCAGGCATTAGTTGGCAAGAGTTGAGAGACTCTTGGTTAACTGATTCCATTTAGGGAAGGTCAATTGGCGCTGAAGTTTAGCTCCTCCCATTAGAAGCTCAGCCCACTTGATGAATGTGGTTTTACCTTGGAAGTTGTCATTCTGAAAAAGCAGCCAAAGCATACATAAATGACTTGAATATTATAAAACATGTCTACAAATACATGCAGATGATTTTTCATGTATTTGTTTATTTATTGCTTATTCATTAACTCACTCATTCACATATTTAACCAGTCACTCAACTAATATTTAACAGTTTCTAGAATGAGCTAAGGTTTTCACTCTGCCATGCCATATTTTCCAGAGCTATCCTGAGACAACCTATCCCAAGTCCCATCTATTCTTTGGAAGGAAAAGTCATTTTCTTATTTAGAAAAGGATTTTCCCAGAGACAGTCATATACTGAGAGTTAATACAAAGTTATGTGGGGATTGGTCTTGTCCATTAGCTTGACTTTATGCAGCTAATGAAAGAAGTCCTGTTTTTACAAATGGTCTCCTAACTTCCCCTGCCCTGGTGTCAGACTAGCTCTCTGTGTTAGAAAGAAGCTGTAAACTTCCCAGGTATGAAAAGAGAGCAGTCTTTGGAGGAGAGATCCAGGGCAGGGAAAAGTACCTAAACACACAGCCCAACTTTCTCCCCTTGAGCATTCTTGTTCTCTTGAGATTTGTTCACTGAATTTTAGTTCCTGCCATCGGCAATGTCAATAATAAATTACCATCTTGTTTAACATACTGGCCTAAAAAGGAATTAATAACTACCTTTTTCACTTTCTCTTATAATTTTAAACTATGGTTGATGTTCCCAAATAGTAATTACTCAAAATTTTTAATGACTGCAGACTACAGAAAAGTCAAAATATTTGAAAAAAAAATTAAGATGCAAAAGTGAATGTTCTAATCCTAAGATTTCTTTGATAACCTTTCTGCACTCCAGTCCCTGCATCCTGAAATAACTTCCCTCTGTCAAGTAGGAATATTGGTCTATCTTAGCAGTCCCCTTCCTGGGTTCCTTCATCAAGCCCCAGCCAGTTTCTAGGTCACACTGGACTTGAATGTCATTTCCATGTCTCCTAGGAAGCCCCTAACAAGTCCCCTCACAGATCTGTAGCTTCCAGGACTGCAGATTTGCAGCTAATTGGCCAGACAAAAATGATTGAAGCAATGAGTGCTTCTACCAGCACTGTGTCAGGATATTAGCTCAGTACGATGTGGCGATACCACTCCTTGCACATCAATAGCCAAGAACTAAGTTCCATTTCTCTGTGAATGTGTGAGGACACATTCCCCTTATAAAGAAATGCTTTTATGTAATTCCACCCTTTAGAGGTTTACAAAGCAATGCTGACTAATATCAGAATCCCATCCATCCATGTAGTAAGAACCATTCCTGGTTCCCCTTTGCCTAAAGTAAAATAATGTCTGATCACAAAAGAACATCATGCCTCATTTGATTCATTTTTAGCATTGCCTAAAGAGAAAATGTGGGAACCAGCAGTTAGTGTAATGGCTATGTAGCTGGACTCCCACGTAGTCGACTGCGGTTCACGTCCCGGACCCGGTGGCTTAAAACTCACGCTGGGCGCGTGTGCGTGCGCGCCCAAGATCCCAAGAGGAGAATGGAGGAGAAGGGATTGCGGTGTGACCATCCCCCCTGGGGGGTGATTTCTCGCTTTCTGTCTCTCTGTCTCTCTCTGTCTGTCTGGCGAGTGCACACACCCTATAGCAAAAACCTCTAAAAAAAAGAGAGAGAGAGAAAATGTAGGAGCTCTCCCATAATTCCTATATACTTTTGGGGGCCCAGCAGGTGGCATGGCGGTTGAGGCACTAAACTCCCACATGACCGACCGTGATTCAAGTCCTGGATTTGGTGGCTTAATCTCTTTCTCTTTCTCTGGTAAGTGTATATTACTCTATAGAAAAAAATTTAAAAATAAATAAATAACATTAAATAAATAATGCTAAAAAAAAATATCTTGGACTACTCCGGAATCCCCCTACAATGACCAAGATTACACCATAATCCATCAACACCAGCTAATTTATTTTTCACCATATATTACCACTTAATTTTAATGCCTTTTTGTTTCAGTCCATTGCATTCCTTATGCCTATGATATAAGTTCCATTTTGCTGTTTATAAGATCCTTTTAGTTTTTAAAGTCTGCTTCAAATATTCACATGGAACCTCACCTAACATTTTAGAAAGAACTGATACCTTCCATAAACTCTCATTACACTTTGTACAAAATTTTATTAAGATGATAATAATTATTTTGTTAATTAACCATATAATTATTTTGCAATATAATTCACTTTTATGTGTTAAATTCCCCTTGTGAATTGTGAGCTTTTAAAGCATAAGAGTCATTTAAAAAAATACAATGCAATTCATTTATTATCTTTTTTTTTCTTTTTTGGAGAGGTTTTTGCTATAGGGCACGTGTGCTTGCCGGAAAGACAGAGAGAGACAGAGAGACAGAAAGCGAGAAATCATCCCCCAGGGTAATGGCCACGCCTCAATTCCTTCTCCTCCATTCGCCTCTTGGGATCTTGGGCATGCACACACATGTGCCCTGCATGAGTTTAAGACACCGGGTCTGGGACTTGAACCACGGTCGACTGCAAATGTTCTTTCTTATCTTGATCCTCTTTCTCTCACTCCCTACACCCTCTTGTACTGTTTCTAGTATCTACTATTCCATCCTCTCCCCCCACTTTTAAAGCATGAAAGTCTCATTGATCTACTATCCTCTAATGCACAATATCTGTCTTTTTTAAGGTATACAAGAAAGGACTTCTGCTTCTGAGTGGATTAGGACAGTTTGTGGAAGACCCGCAGTCTAGCGAACATACAAACTAAATTTGCAAATTATCTGCTTTCACCCGAGGACTCTTAGACTCCAGAGAGAGGGGAAATTCAGAGAGGTGAAGTGAAATTCTTTACCTCAGGAAAATTTGAGTTCTAGGCATGAATAGAAGAATGAAAACCTGGGCTTTCTACTACGGAGTACTCTTACTGGAGACAGAGAATCCAAGAGAGTTTATAGATGCTTTGGGGGACTTCAAGAAAGGGGCTTATTTTCCATTCAGAACGCTTAGTTATATTTTGGATGTTCAGGTCAGACTACTAAATATCTAAGTAGAAAGTCTATGAAAACACAGTATCATTTTTAGGAAGTTTATGAGACAATGATTGAAGTTTTCAATCTGCCCAAGGGAGGGGTTCTAGAGAATATACCAAATAAAGAGTTTAAAATGTGAAGACCAGGGAAAATCTAATACGTTATACAGAAGCCAAAGTAGTGGTCATCAGCAGAGAGAGGACTGACTAGAGGGGGGCATGATAAGACTTTCCAGAATTCTGGAAATGTTCTGAATCTTGAGAGTGATAGTTGCATGGATGCAAATGTATATCAAAAATATATTGAGTTAGGGACCAGCAGCTAGCGTAATGGCTACGTTGCTGGACTCCCATGTAGTCGACCACAGTTCGAGTCCTGGAACCAGTGGCTTAAACTCACACTGGGCGTGTGTGTATGTGTGCCCAAGATCCCGAGAGAAAAGTGGAGGAGAGAGGACTGCGGTGTGGCCATCTCCCCTGGGGGGTGATTTCTCACTTTCTGTCGCTCTATCTCTCTCTGTCTGTCTGTCGAGCGCATGTGCCCTATAGCAAAAACCTCTCCAAAATATATTTATATACATATAACCCTAACTAAATAACCCTAACTAAAACTAATATCCCAAATATGGAATATCCATTAACAGTAGAATAGATAAATTGTGTTATATTAATATGAGATACCACAAAACAATGGCATTAGGTTAACTCTACTACACAACATGAATGAATCTTACAAACATAAAAAAGAATGAAAGAGATATTAAAAGCACATATTGTAGGAATCCATGAATGTAGTCAGAATCTCTGGGAAGTGAGATTTACAGAGAGATGGCAAAGTTCTGTGTTTATTTATTTATCTATTTTACATTCATTCACTGAATATCATCACAGCATACCAAATGTGATTTCCCATCCAGCATACACTGTATAGTGGGGTAATCATACATGTTGCCATCAACAAATAATTTTCCATTTCTTGTTTCTTAAATATGTGTTTATATATTTCCCCCTATTTCTCACTTTCTGCCATTTTCTGCCCTCCTCCTACACTGTCTCTAGTATCTACAGCTGCTTTCCATTCCTTTTTCTCCCCCACATTTTATTGATTCACCAAATATCTTAATTAATCTAACTACTTTCAATAACAAGTTCAGTTGATATATACATATCTGTGAACACAAGTCTGACTTTTTTTTTTTTTTTTTTTTGGAGAGGTTTTAGTTATAGGGCACGTGCGCTCACCAGACAGACAGAAAGCGAGAAATCATCCCCCAGGGGAGATGGCCACACCGCAATACCTTCTCCTCCATTCTCCTCTCGGGATCTTGGGCACACACACACACACGCCCGGTGTGAGTTTAAGCCACCGGGTCCAGGACGCGAACCGCGGTCGACTACGTGGGAGTCCAGCGACATAGCCATTACGCTAACTGCTGGTCCCCACAAGTCTGACTTTAAGAATGAAACTCTGTGGGTAGAATGGATATACTATAAAGTAGCACCTGGCTGAGGCTATATAGCTTACTGTGGTCATTAAATAGGTATTCTTTAATACATTTAGAAGAAAAATAGGGAGGCAAAACATTAATGGGACAAAGAAATGTGGTATTATCTGTTGAAGATATTTTATAGTTTAACCAACTGGACTAGGGAGAAATGTTCACATAGTGAAATATTTACTTTGTAAGCTAAAAAAGGTAATTGAATGTATAAAAAAATGAAATAAAAAAAGAAAAGAAAATTAGTTCTAACTTTAATAAATCAAAATAAAAAAAAAGTTAAGAATACTTTATTTAAGACTCCAAGGCAGGAAATATGTTAGGATTCTGTTCAAATAGTAGGTACATGAACCTACTGGAAGCTCAAGAGAAGCAAAAATCCCCAAATCTGGAAAATAAAGCATAGAAGAAAATCAGTAATGTTTTAGTCAGAAGTCATAAAACTCTATTTCACCAGTTCAGTCTCATGAACTTAATCTATCTCCTGTTGTAGTCCGATTTTTCCATTTAAGTTCTGGAATATAACATTCAACTCTGGATTAGTCCCAACCATTAAGTCGGCCATTTACTTAGTTGTTTTTGAACTCTTATTTCTCTGTGTCTGTATTTAACTTCCCAGGTATAGCACTCCCTTCAGAACTTCCGTGTCTTTAACTAGGGGCTGCTAAGACAGATGTCACTCTGAAAATTCACTGAGCTGTGTAATTTTTCCTATATAGCATTATATATGTATCAAAATGTTTTGAAAAAATGGTTATATGGGGGCCGGCAGGTGGCATAGTGGTTAAGGCACTGGGCGCTCACTTGGCCAATTGCAGTTCAAGTCCCAGATGCCACAATTTGAAACTCAGGCTGGGCATGTGTGTGTGCATGGCCAAAATGCCAAGAAGAAAATGGAGAAGTGATTGTAGCATGTCCATTTCTCCGAGAGGTGATTTCTTACTTTCTTTTTCTCTGACTCTCTCTGTGTCTCCATCAAGCACACACACTCTATAGCAAAAACCTCTCAAGAAAAAAAAAGAAAAATTATTATATAAATTTTAAAAATACTTAGGCAATATACCTATTCTGATTTATTTAACAAATGATTTTTCTAATTATTCCTGAGTATAATACTCTTTCTTTTTTCTTTCTTTTTTCTTTTGTTTTCTTTCCTTCCTTCCTCCCATCAGCCCTTCCTCCCTCCCTTCCTTCATTTAATGCCAAAAGGCACATGCACTTACCAGAGAGAAAAAATTAGGGGGAGAGAAAGCATTCCCCATTGGGTATTGGCCATGGTTCAATTCCTTCTCCAGTTCTCCATCCTGTCAGGGTTTAAGACAAGCAGGTCCTAAATCTTGGCATGTTTTTCAAGCTACCAGGGTAGGATTCGAGCTGTGGTTGGCCAAGAGGGATCCAGTTCCCTTAACCACCAGGCTATAGAGCTGGCCCAAATTTCACCAATTTTCTACGTCATTGTAGCTTCAAAACCCATTATTGACACATCAATGAAATTAAAATATTTCTATTCTTCTGAGGAAAGGAGAGTACATTTTCAAAATCTCTAAATATTACAGTAAGGAAAGGCTCACCCATCACACTCTCTTTCCACTGTCCCTTCTCCTCACTACTTGCCCAGAAAGCTCTCTCTATCCCAGAAACAGAACCATGCCCCACCTGATCTATTTGTCACAAGTTCAGCCAGTTCGAATTCCTGATATCTCCCCTTCTAGCCAGGAGGTAGAATGACCAGACTCAAGCATCTGCTTTGGAGCTGTTCTGACATTCAACTCCCTTTCACAACAGTAAAGGAAGCCTATAATCATATTGAACAATGTTGAAACCTAGAGTTTCCATTTCCTAGCTGTATGGTTACATCCAGTCACTTAAAGCCTAAGCCTTAGTTTTTGTGGGGATTGGCAACAATATCTGGAAAATAGCTAGATATAGTATATGCTCACTAAATGACTGATATCATTTACAGCTGGGAAGGAGACTACCAAAGAATTAAAGGAAGATATGTCCTCACCGGGAAGGTGGCCAAAATGAAAGTGTTTTTACTGTGGTCAGGAGTCTATGCTAATATGTACTTATTAACCTATTTCCGAGCTGGGGACTGGGAAAGAGGAGACTTAGACGGTAGTTCTGACTCTCCTACTTAATGGATCCATGACCATGATCCTATTCCTTAACCTCAGTCCTAATGAAAAGTTGGCTCAGATGCCTTCTTCTTGTCCTAAAATTAAGTGATGGTTTTGAGCTTTTGCATTTCTGTAGGTCTTGTTCTTTACCCAAATATCTGTATCCCATAGGGGTGGATCTGGTAATGTCCTTATAATAAACAGAGAAACATATGTTTGAGGTATGAACAGAGTCCAGAAAATGAAAAATGAATAAATGAGTGTATGATGATCAGATTCCATGAACAATACTAAACTATAAGGAAACCAGAAAGAAGTGGCATCTGTGAGTGTTAAGTGATTTTGAAAAAAGAAAAACTCACCTGGAATTATACAGATGGGCAGAAGAAGAAAAAGACAGTGAAAGGAAGCAGGATATCCCACTCCCAAACGTGCCATTTTTTCACAAGGATAATTTTGAGTGGACAGCAGTTAAGAACCAGTAGATACATAAAAGCGTTCTCTGCCCTCCCCTACTCTGACTAAAAATAGGGCTTCAGTTCCCTTTGTGAGGATAGGTTCCTCTCCAGACCAGGGGGAATAGAAAAACTCATCACTGAAGATGAGAGCTGAGTCTATAAGCACCAAACCTTACTAAAATAACTTTTTTTTAATTTATTTATTACATTTTAGCACATGTCTTTTACAGTATATATTTCTCTTTCCAACACAAATACTATGCATGTCAGTCAAGACAAAGATATTACTATGTACATTATCATCAGCAAATAACTTCTCATTTTTTTTAATTTCCATTAGTTTCCCTAAATATTCCCTGGTCATTTTCCCACAATTTACCATCCTTTGAAGCTCAAGCCCTCTTTCCTTTGTTAAGAAGGACAGATCCTGATATTTCATTCAAAGTATTATAGACAGATAAGGGAGATTTAGCGTTAAGCAAAGCAAGCCAGATTATGAAAGGCATTGTATGTTCCCATTTAATGTATATCAAATGTCTGCACTCTACAGCAGAAAAGGAAAGACTGGAAGGTATAATAGTAGGGAGGGTAACTGTAGATACTAGAGACAGTATAGAAGGCACAGGTAGTAATAGGGAATGCATAAATGGTAGTGGGAGGCAGAGGACAAGGGAACAAGCAAAACGTTTAAGAGACACAGAAAGGAAACATTGTATGTTAATGATAATGCATATGGCAATGTCTTTGATTTGACTAAAGTGCACTGCAGTCATGCTGGGAAAATCTTGTTGTACACTGTAAAGATGTACAGCGATTCAATGTAAATTAAAATAAATAAATAAATACAGGACAAATGGGCTCCCAAATCTAGTTACTTTTTTGAATTTTTGCTTCTTCTCTGTAAAGCTCCTGCACGTGTAAAAAATATTAGTATGAATAAAAATTATATGCCTTTTCTCCTCTTCATCTTTCTTTAGTTGGTTAAATTCTTAGTCCATCATCATTGCACCTAAGTAGGTGGAGGAAAAGTTTTTCTTCCTCAACAGCAGAAAGCTATTCTTTGTTAGCACTTTGAGACTACAAAGGTGGTAATTTGACCCTGACAGAAGCTCCTTATAGGTAGGATGTATGGACCTTTAACCCACCAAAAAATCTGCATAACATGCGCCTGACAGTGTCCGGGAGGATGACACGGGATCATCACCCGGATCCAGGTAACTGGCTCCAGGACCAGCTCTGCTGTACTAGCCTCAGCCTGTCTTTTGATGATTCCCTCAAGGGAGGGTAAGGTTCAAGGGTGTGTGGAAGTACTTAGCCTTCCCTGGATGGGACTTGATTGCCTCCCAAGGCTCCAAATATCCACAGGCCAAACACCCACATTCATCAGCATCTAATTGTGTCAACATCAATATCTGCCCAGCCACTTTAGCGCCCACCTGTACCTCTTCCACCTGGTGGAGTTTATAGGGCTGGGGCTGTCTGGTTGGACCCGGATACTAGAAGTTGAGATACTCAATCAGTGATTTTCATCCCTGGTTTTATCTGGGGGACTTTTTAAAAATCGCTTGCTTACATAAAATTTTGGAATGGAGCCTAGACATGACTATTTATTTTAGGATACCAGATGATATCAATTACAATCAAGGTAGAACATTCCTTTTGTTTAGAATCTAGTATTTCTCAACCTGTTTGATCATAAAATCCACCTGATACACACTTTAGAAATATAGATCCCTGAGACGTTTCCCTATTTCTATTTCATTAGGGTGGAAAAGTTGTAGCTGTATTGTTTTAGAGAACTTGATTTCTTTTCTAATTTAACTTTATTTATTATTATTTTTTAATTTGACCAGAGAGAGAGAGAGATAGATAAAGGGAAAGTGAGAAAGCAAGTCACCAGGTCCAGGACTCAAACCACAGCTGAACGAGAGGGAATCCAGTGCCTTAACCACCATGTTACCTGCTGGCCCTGTAGCTGTATTTTGAGCAAGCATCCCAAGTGATTCTTATACTTAGGTTAGTTAGGAAAACCTCCTAACTGACAGAGGCTGAATCCCAGAAACTCATAGAATGTTGCCTATTTCTTTCCCTGTCAGACTTCATGAAACTGGGACTACACGCTTGACATTGACTGTCATTCAGCACACATGTGTTAAATGACTAACTGACTACTTCAGAAATGAAGAGAATGATGGAATTTTCTGAGTCACTGGAAATTAGTTTCTAATAATAGCTGTAGTTCAGACCCTAAAGGGAAGAAATGCTCTTGATATCAATTATCCATCCACTATGTTCTAGTCACTGTAGTAATTGGTTTGCACATCTAATCTCTCACCTCTAAAAGCAAATATTATCATTCTTAACTTACAGGTAAGATAAACTGAGAGTCTTAAAGGCTTCAGAGTCACAGTGCTGAATTTGCATCTTAGCTTTGCCACCTATCTGCCACATAAACTCAAGCAAGTGACTTATTCTTTATGCTTCAGCTTCTACATCTGAATGGGTTTAATTTAACCCACATAGAATGAATTTAACAATCTGTTCCTGGCATTGCTGTTATAAGGATTAGTGTTAACTGTCTAGAACAAAGTCTGGCACTTTGTAGGTAGTTATTATTATTAAGAAACGTTTTGAGAAACCAGCAGATAGCATAGTGGCTACATCGCTGGGCTTCCATGTAGTCAACTGTGATTCGAATCCTGGACCTGGCAGCTTAAAACACTAGGCGCATGTATGTACATGCCCAAGATCCCGAGAGGAAAATGGAGGAGAAGGAATTGCAGAGTGACCATCCCCACAGAGGGTGATTTTTGTTTTCTGTCTCTCTGTCTTTTTCTGACTCTCTCTGTCTCTCTGGTGAGTGCACATGCCCTATAGCAAAAATCTCTCCCTCTAAAAACAAACAAACAAACAAACAAACAAACAAAAAAACCAAAGTTTTGAATAGCACAGTCATAGCTAGTAAAAAGAAGAATTAGGATTTGAATCTAGAACTTTATGTTTCCAAACCTGTAGAGGCTGCTGTGCACTCTGGAGGAGCTTACTTTCAGAAGCGCACTAGGGACAAAAAAGGCGCAGCTGAACAAACAAGAAAAGAGGACCAATAGCCACACAGTCATCTCCAATGGAGTTTTGGGTCCTCTGCAGAAAGTTCTCAGACATGTGCTTGTCAGGAGAAATGAGGGATTGTAGGAAGAACACATCAGTCTGAACCATCCCATAGTCCAATACCCTCAATTTAAAAATCTATATATCTGTGTCTTTTGATCATCTGCACACAGAGAAATTCTATTTTGAATAGATCATAGATAATTGGTCAGTACAGAAGTGTGGGAATGGCAGGATACTGTTAGCGTCTCTCCTAAGAACAGCCCTCTAGTTTATAGAATTCCTCACTAGTATTGAGAAGCAATACAGCAGAGTTGGTAAGAGATTGTGTCCTGGAACATCATACTTTTATGACCTCTTAGGAGAGTTGCCATTTTCTGCCTCAGATTCCTTGTCTAAGTCATGCCTACTCCCAGGCTTGCAAACCTGCCTTCTGCTGAAGCTGAACGGAAGTGTTCTCAAGTCTCCTAGCACCTGGGGCCTGGTGTTTCTTCCTGCTTTTTCTCAGATAGGGGACCCTATGTGTTATGGGGACTATTTTTTTCTCTTTTTTCAATTATCATGGGCTGAAATGAGCTGCTGACACTCTCGTCTTCCTAGCTCCTCAAGGTAACCAGGGGAGGTAGAAATAAAAAGCTCTTAATACTATATGTTTCTAAGTGTTACTGTGCTTTAAATATGCACCCCCATGAGGAAAGGATTGGGGTTCAAATTCTCATGACCTTCTTTGCATAGTCTGAACCTTGGGAGGAAAGAGTGACCTAAGCTGGGAAAAGCCTGGTCACAACTAGGCTGGGGGCCATCAGTCTTCCTTGCTTTGCAGATGAGTGATGAGTGGTAAGCATGGCTGAGTCAATAGAGGATCCAACAGCTGAGACCAAGGGAAGCCAGTTTTCCACATGGGAAGAATAGCAACTTCCTGTGTCCTAAGTAGGGGCTCCTGTGGAAGCATGAAAAGTCCTGGGGGATATGCTTATCATCAGAAACCCTCTGGTTGCTTCTTTTCTTTATGTGGGGAGATGGTGGGACCTGATTCACCAGCTAACTCAGCCCTGGTGGTGAATAAACTATGTTTCTTCTAAGGAAAGAAAGAATCCTAACACAAGCCACTTTATGAACTTCAGACAAATAAACTAGGTGAACAACATCAGGACCAAGGGAAAATTCCAGAGTCTGGAGCCAGAGCAGCCTTGGGTGGGTAGAGTGAGGCAGGCAGGAGGGTCTAGCTAAGAGGAGATACCCAGTGAAGGGAAGATCCTTTGCAAGCCCAGGGAAGACATAAGAGCATTCCAGCTTCAGAACTAGATTCTAATCATTTAGGGCCCAAGATAAGCCAGGTAACACCAGAGGACAGAGAAGCAGGAAGCAGATACCTCAAGACAGAATTCTGTCAGGTACAGCAGCAGGTTCTGCCTGGAGCTCCCTCTGTCAGGGGCTCCTGAGAGGGTGATTTTGGTGAAAAGAGGCAACTACCAGCCCATAACCAGCCCAGAAGAAGTGGGTAATTGAACTGGCTGACAAGAAAACAGATGGCACATTCTGCCAGTGGAAGAATTGTCTTTACTTTACTGAGCTGCCATGAGTCTTTTTGGCTCATCCCAAGAGACCAACCACAAGGGAGTGTTTCTCTTACAAAAACTTCTCAGCACATCTCAAAGCAGTGTTCAAACTCTTTATAAGTAATACCATTCACTCATTCATTCATTCATTCAGTCAGTCTACAGTCACCAATTACTGAGAAACTATTACACACCAGGTACCATGTGAGGATGGATATAGACTAATGGCCTTTGGGACTCAGTGAGAGGCTGATCCTAGACCTAATTTCCCTAGAGGTGACCCAGCCACAGAGTCAGCAGATGCTCCACAAACATTTCGGTGTGTGTTTGTGGAGGAACGGGGTGAGATGAAGAGTAAGAACTATCTACACATCTGAGTTTTAAGAGTGACTTGGACTTTCCAAAGGCCACACCTAGTAACAAGTTGTGTTTTGAGTGTAAGTCTGAATTGGTAACTTCAATTTCATGATATGTTGATTGAAGGAAATTTCTAGTGTAAGGACTTGAGGAACCCTTCTTCTGATGTCCCCAAGAAAGAAAAGCCCATGGCAGGAAGAATCTTCCACTGACCATTGTGGAGGATGGGTACACCTAGGCAGATGCTCTGAGGCTGATCATCTGATGCCAGCCCCAGTGTATTCACTGGTCAGGGAACCCAGGCCCTGTTACTATGCCGCTGTAAGACCTCCAGAGTAAAAGCAACACAGATCCAAAACAAACACTTTAGAGGCCATAAGGTAGCACAGTGATAATGCAACTGGACCCACATCGGAACGGTCCCAGGACCTCCCTGAAAATGTCAGAGACATACATGTGTGGTCAATCCAGGCTGGCTCACACTGGGCACGGATCACAGATGGAAGACTCTATTGGGGGTGTCTGTCTATCTGTCTCTTCTTTCTCTCTCTTTCCTTCTCTCATGAAAGAAAAATAATAAACTTTTAAAAAGTAAAAGCAGGCATCTTAGCATCTTGGTTTTTCTCTGCCTCTCTCTAACCCTGGTCCACTGAGTGTTGCAAAACTGAGTGAGTCTCTTTATTTCCACCTGTGTTAATTTATACCACCTCCTATGTTTGGCAAAGCTAGAACTACCTATTATTTATCTCCAGAGTCACTTTAAACATTAAGTAGCTTTATTCCTACTTAAGAGGATTCATCTTAGCAGCAATTAAGGGCTCACCCACAAGTTAAGGCTCTTTCTATCTTCTCACATCACCATTCATGTCAAGCTTTCCCGGAACTATGAGTGGACTCAGCTCCAAGCCACAAGTCTAAGCTGTTTTTTCACCTTTAATCATTTCTTAGCCCGGGTTTAAGTTTTCCATAGACATTATGGAGAAGGGAGGGATGAAAACAAAGAACATTGGATTTCTGCGAATAATTCCTTTTTTCATGAAATTTGTCATCCTTTGAGGAGTATGGACTAAAGACTCTCTTAGACTTTTTTTTCTTCAACTTCTTTCCAAAAGGGACTGAAATGTGCTGTATCTCTCACTCTGGTGAGTTTCCAGTCTGTCAGGGAAAGAAAAACTTCATCCTCAAATAGTTCTTAGAATGAGACGTACATTGGGTGCTCCACTAATCTTCGTTGAATGAAAAGGAAACAAATATTGCCATAGGAGTATCATTGGCTTAAGCAGATGTTTGAAAAGCCCCCAGGAGTTGCAGAATTGGGCCACAGATGAAAGTGGGAAAGAAGTGGAGAAAACGAAAACTTCATGGATGGGCTCAGAGCAAAAGAAGTCAGAAAAACTTTCCAGGAGAAGAGCACTATATAGCTGAGCTAGGAAGAAGAAAAGCACCATAGTTAGATGGCTGGGTGGAGGGGAGGGAAAGGGTTATCCCAAAAGAGGGATTAGCCCTTGAACAGCTCTGAAATAGGAGAAGGATAAAGGTGTGGTTGGTGAAAGCAAAGCAGGTTTACCTGGATTAGCAGCCAGTCAGGAAGAGGTGTGGTTGGGGGAAGATGATAAGTCATTCTGAATGTGTGTAGTTCAATAGAGCTGGAAGAATATGGGGGAAAGGATGTCAGGGTCTTGTATTCACCCAGATGAGGAGTCTGTAATCAGTTTCATTACCTCTCATTTCCACCCTCACAAAGGCAGACTACTAGTGCCCACTTCAACTCCTCTTCTCCCCTTCCTTTCTCACCTGTTCATGTGCCCCAAAATAGTCTATCCCACTAACATGGAGAACAACCATCTCAGTGAAAAGAACAGCAGATGGTAAGGCCACAAAAGGACTAAGATCTCCCTTCAGGGTGAACTCATTATTCCCTTCAGGAAGCCTGTGCTCCCTCCTCCTTTGACACAAACCCTGTACTTGGGTCTGAGGGGAGCATGACAGTGACAATTAGACCTGGGTGACATCATTGTCAGACATCAGTGCCAAGAAACATCAGGTGGGTAGCTTTCATCACAAAAGCTGAGCCAACGGGTGGTTGAGGGGAGTCCAATGAGTCATGTGTGACAGGTAAGGAAGGAAAACAGAGTGACCCAAGGCAATTCTATTTCCTTAAGGCAGGTCTCTCTCATCTTATAAAAGCCAGCTGTTCATTGCCTTCACATCAGACTCAAGCGACCAGACAGCCCGTACTTCCCTGTGTATCAGGTGAGTCTCCGATTGCAATCAATTTGGAATTATTATTCATTTTTTCTTTGGGAACTGGACAAAGGCAAATATGTATTAACTAGAGTTAAAGAATATTGGAGTATATTTTAAATTAAAGCAAGGTTTAGTTAATAGGAACCTCAGTAAGATGTGGTTAAGTCTGCAGCCTCAGTGCACAACCATAGCACTGAGGATCAGGGAAGTGGGGGTGGGGGAGAGGTCCTGTTCAAATGCCCACAGGAAGGTCTTATCATGATAAGGCAAGGCTCAGCTCCAGAGCACCCTCAGCAACTCTGCAATTTTCTCTCTGATATGATATTATAGACATTTTAATTCATTAGATGGATCTCTACTGAGCATTTATTATACTTAAGATAGTATGCTAGACACTTTGGATAAATCAAGACTACTGTGGAACTTATTCAACAAACTCATAACCTTAAAGAGAAGTTAGGCCTTGTACATAAATAGAGGAAATGCAAAGCAGACTCTGATTGGTATGAGGAGAGTGGGGCAGGGAAGGGCCATGCAGTTTGGGGAGCACACTCAAGAAGAGCCTCCTGGTGATAGCTTCTGAAGTGAGTTCTTTTTTTTCCCTTAATTTATTATTATTATTATTATTATTATTATTGTATACATTCAATTGCTAATGATGCAAGCTCTGAAGGAGACATATTTGGACAAGCAGTGCATAGGAAGAAACTCATTTCAAAGGAGAGTGCAAGCAGAAACCTAGGGATGTAGATTGATACAGAGCCATGCTAAAGTCACAAGTCATTCCATGTGGTACTGAGAGTGGATGGACTTTTGCCGTTCCTATGATACCACTTTGCAAAAGACAAATATGTGGATCTCACATCCCTCTCAGAAGCCAGCTTTCCTAGGATATTTTTAGTGAGAGATAAGTCTGAGAAAGAAAGAAAACCAAGGAAAAACTGCACTGAAATAGAACAGAAAGAATCGCCTTTCAGCTGTTCCTCTCAGAACGGTCCAGAAATTAACAAAGCATATTTTGTTTTCAAGAACAGGGGGACAGAGAGGGGAGAGGAAAGCCTCACTTTCCAAAGGGGCCTGAAATGCAGTTTATTGGGTATTGAGCATGCTCTTCCTTAGTTACTCCATGTTTAAATCACCTGTTCTGTCTCTAGGACCATCTACAGTTGAAACATGAGTTCCCAGCAGCAGAAGCAGCCCTGCACTCCACCACCTCAGGTTCATCATCAGCAGGTGAAACAGCCCTGCCAGCCTCCACCCCAGGAGCCATGTGTCCCCAAAACCAAGGAGCCCTGCCACCCCAAGGTTCCAGAGCCCTGCCACCCCAAGATGCCTGAGCCATGTCATCCTAAGGTTCCTGAGCCCTGTCACCCCAAGGTGCCTGAGCCCTGTCACCCCAAGGTGCCTGAGCCCTGTCACCCCAAGGTGCCTGAGCCCTGCCACCCTAAGGTGCCTGAGCCCTGCCCCTCAACGGTTATCCCAGCACCTGCTCAGCAGAAGACCAAGCAGAAGTAATGGGTCCACAGCCACACCCTTGAAGAGCCAACAACCCAGATGCTGAGCCCCCAACCCATTCTGTTATAAGCCTCATTTGTCTGTTTACCTTGCAGTTAACATACTGTTATAATCTCTCCCTCTGTATCTTCTAAAAAGATGTCCTTCCCATTCACTTTGGAAGGTTTTTGAGCCTCTGATTATGCCTGAAAGTCTCACTGAGTGAGCTAGTGTCCTAGTGTTCAGTGTTCATCTGAAGAGGGATTTGGAGAGGGATCAAGTGAATCTTCCCTGCTCACCCCCCCCCCATTAAATAATTTTTAATTCCACATCTGATTCTGTGATGTCATTGGCTGATGCAGCATTCACTCTCTAAGTGTGAAGCAGGAACTAACGCAGTGAGGCCTGGTCATGAGGTCTGTATTCAGAAGGTGCTTGATCCTGGCATTGAGAATGCATATGTGTGTGTGTGTGTG
This sequence comes from Tupaia tana, assembly GCA_026018925.1. Taxonomy (NCBI): domain Eukaryota; kingdom Metazoa; phylum Chordata; class Mammalia; order Scandentia; family Tupaiidae; genus Tupaia; species Tupaia tana. The sequence goes on from JAKSZU010000004.1 coordinate 94,401,981, forward strand.
TGTGTGTGTGTGTGTGTGACTGTTGTACACACAGGGCACTTCTAGGCTGACAATGAAAGTGACCTCAAGTCTGTTACTTTGGGAAACTACAGCCAGACCAGAGCTGGCTTCTTTCATCTGAGTGAGTCACATCTGAGTATACATGGTGTACATGGGGCCTGCTTCGAGGCATCTCTGATTTTGAGTCCTTCCCCACAAATTGCCTTCATTCTGTCCACCTGGTTCCTTTATTGTGAAACGTTCCAAAGAAATAGTGCTGATACACATTGTAACCTGATTATCTCATCTTCCCTTGCTGATGTCCCCAAGAAATGGAGCTAAGCATTATCACATTCACATCCACAAACACACACCTACACACTCTCACACACACAGGGATAGACTTACACACACACACACACACACACACATACACATCACCACCACCACCACCACCACCACCACTACTTCTCTTAGTAAAACATAAAAAAGAATGCATCAAATTTGAAAAAAAAAAGAAGAGAAAAAGAAATAAAGAAAGAACAAGAAAGAGAGAAAGGAAAGAAGGAAGGAAGGAAAGGAGGGAGGAAGGAAGGAAGGAAGGAAGGAAGGAAGGAAGGAAGGAAGGAAGGAAGGAAGGAAAAAAGAAAAAGAAAAAAAAAAGAAGGGCTGGACAGTGACACAGCAGTAGAAGACAATGCTCTGTGCTCTGCACTCTGCACTGAGGGGCTGACTCACATGGGAGAGTTCCGGGTTCACATCCAGAGACCTCCTGGGTATGCTGTGTCTATGGTCAGAGCTGGTTGGGAATGGAGTTTAATTTCTGTGTCGAGATGATTTTGGGAGTGATACTTTTCTGTTTCTCTCTCTCTCTCACTTGCTCACTCTGTGTGTGTGTGTGTGTGTGTGTGTGTGTGTGTGTGTGTGTGTGTCTCAAGGAAGAAACAAATAAATAAACTTTAGAAGAAAGCAAAGAAAAGTTCAAGCAGTTTTGAAAAGGAAGAGAGGTTAATAAAAGATAAGAAAAAAAGTCAGCATAAGGTTGAAGAACAGGTCATTAAAAAAAGTCAAGAAAAAAGGAGACTTAAAGAGTACCCGGGGGGGAACAGCAGTTAGCATAATGGCTATGTTGCTGGACTCCCATGTAGTCGACTGCGGTTCGAGTCCCGGACCTGGCGGCTTAAACTCACGCCGGGCGCGTGTGCATGCATGCCCAAGATCCCGAGAGGAGAATGGAGGAGAAGGGATTGCGCTTAGCCATCCCCCCTGGGGGGATGATTTCTCGCTTTCTGTCTCTCTGTCTCTCTCTGTCTTTCTGGAGAGCGCATGCGCCCTATAGTAAAAACCTCTCAAAAAAAATAATAAAATAAAAATAAAAAGCACCCAGCACAGCCCATTCATTTCCCAGATAAACAAACCAATATCAAAAAAGGGAAAGAAAATTAAGGTCACTCAGAAATCATGTGTCTGAATTTCACCCAAAGCCCAGCTCTTCACAGCCTCCAGCTTCAGAGTCCCCTCCCCACCCCATTTCTACAACTTGCATGGGTAAACATGAACTTGAGAGGGAGCGACGGTGGATTTGGAAAGAAACACACAGACACACAAGTAGAGAAAAGTCAGGATCCAGTGGTCTGGGCACTTCTGATGGAGATAGCCATGGCACTGAGCAGTTGTCATGTTTACTCTTTTATATAGAAAGGGGAGGGAGAAGCAGAATGTGAAGCCAGGTATCTTTCTGCTATCAACTGAAGCTGTGGAACATCTTGTGGCTTATGGTTCTGAACTAGCCTCCTCTTGTCTCCCCTGGCCCTCTCTGGCTGATACACAGTTTTTCTCAACTTCTGCTGGCCTTGCAGTATAAGCACACGCTGTGAAAATGTGCCTTCATCTTGAAAGGTTACCGTTGTTCTGCTCAGATCCAGCTGCTCCCTACACACTATCTTCCTGATTTTAAGTGACTAGATGTTTGGTTTGTGGTTTTTTTTTTTTTTTTTTTTTTTGAGAAGTTTTTCGCTATAGGGCGCCTGCGCTCGCCAGACAGACAGAGAGAGACATAGAGACAGAAAGCGAGAAATCACCCCCCAGGGGGGGATGGTCACACCGCAATCCCTTCTCCTCCATTCTCCTCTCGGGATCTTGGGCACGCACGCACACACGCCCGGCATGAGTTTTAAGCCACCGGGTCCGGGACGCGAACCGCGGTCGACTACGTGGGAGTCCAGCGACATAGCCATTACGCTAACTGCTGGTTCCCAGTGACTAGATGTTTTGAAGGCTCTATCAAACAGGTCTGCAATATAAGGGAACTGTCTCCAGAGGATGAAAAGCCAATAGAAATTTCCAGAGGGGCTGCAACTGTCATTGGGGAGAAAACCTCATGTTTTGCCACAGTGGATGGTTGTCATGGTGTTAACGGGGTGTGAGGTGAGAGACAGCACCTGAATGATGCATGATCCCTCTAGATAGGTTAGAAAGAACTCAGAGACAACTGGAAACAAAGACAAAAATTGTCCAGCGATTTTGCAAGTTGGGTGATTAACTGGCAGAGTAAAGTATGTACATGTTGAAATAGCTTCAAATTGTTGCTTATTGTCATGATGAGAAATGTCATTAGTATTTCTAAAAGCAGTTAAAATTAAAGGGGCAGACTGAGTCTGTTCATGCCAAATCCTCCAGCCTCAGTCTCCTGAGCTGATGGGGTTATAACCATACATCACCACACCTGGACTTCAGGTTGGACTGAGAATCAAATCTGAGCTTCCCATGGGAATCCAGGTCCCTGTCTGAGGGACTAGGCCTGTGGCTAGGCCTATGACTTTTTTTAGTCAGTTCATTTCTTGGTAGATACTTAGGCTATTTCCATATTGTAAATAATGCTGTGATGAGCATGAGAGTACAGACATCTCTTTTGCATGCTGATTTCAATCCCTTTGTGATATCCACAGAGAGATTTCTAAATGATATGGTAATTTCATTTTCAGCCTTAAAAAATGGAAATTCTGTTATACTTAAAAACATAGATACACTTTAAAAAGCATGTTAAGTGAAAGAAGAAGGCATGGAGAGACAGGTATTTTATGATCTCACTAATATAGAGAATATAAAAAAAGTCTAACTCAGAACTATAAAGTAAAATGATGGTACCAGAAGTTGTGGGCAGTGTTGGAGGTGAGCATATGAAAGGGGAAAACATTGGTCAATGAGTACAAAGAGTTAGATGGAGGAATAAGTGTTCTATTGCACAGCATGGTGAATACACTTAATAATATGTTTCTTTCAACATAGATTAAATGAAGGATTTTAAATGTTCTCTCCCAAATTTTTTTTTTTTTTTTTTTTTTTTTTTTTTTTTTTTTTTTTTTTTTTTTTTTTAGTGTTAGGGTTTCAGTTAGAGTCAGGGTTAAGTTAGGGTTGGTGTTAGGGTTAGGGTGTAGTGCTAGGGTTAGGGTTAGGTCTAGTGTTTGAGTTAGGTTTAGGGTTAGGTTACATTTGGAGTAAGGGTTAGGGTGTTAGATTAGGGTTAGGGTTAGATTTAGGTTTAGTGTTAGGGTTTGAGTTAGAGTCAGGGTTAGGTTAGGGTTAGGGTTTGGGTTCGGGTGTAGGACTAGGGTTAGGGTTAGGTCTAATGTTTGAGTTAGGCTTAGGGTTAGGTTATGTTTGGAGTTAGGGTTATCGAGTAAAAGTAGGGTTCCTGTTATATTTAGGTTTAGTTTTCGGGTTTCAGTTTGAGTCAGGGTTAAATTAGGGTTGGTTTTAGGGTTAGGGTGTAGTGCTAGGGTTAGGGTTAAGTCTAGTGTTTGAATTAGGCTCAGCGTTAGGTTACATTTGGAGTTAGTGTTAGGGTGTTAGATTAGGGTTAGGGTTAGATTTAGTTTTAGTGTTAGGGTTTGAGTTAGAGTCAGTGTTAGGTTAGGGTTGGGGTTTGGCTTAGGGGTTAGGACTAGGGTTAGGGTTAGGTCTATTGCTTGAGTTAGGCTTAGGTTTACATTATGTTTGGAGTTAGGGTTATGGAGTAAGAGTAGGGTTACTGTTAGATTTAGGTTTAGTGTTAGAATTTGAGTTGGAGTCAGGGTTAGGTTAGAGTTGGGGTTAGGGTTAGGGTGTAGTGCTAGGGTTAGTGTTAGGTCTAGTGATTGAGTTAGGCTCAGGGTTAGTTGACAATTGGAGTTAGGGTTAGGGTATTAGATTAGGGTTAGGATTAGATTTAGGTTTAGTGTTAGGGTTTTTTTTTTATGTTCTTTTAAAAAAAATTTATTTATTTATTTATTTTCATTTCATTTTCTTCCATACATTCAATCACATTATTATTTGTCTTACAAAATGGATATTTCAACAAGTGAACATTTCTTCCTTGTACTATTGATAAAACTATGAAATATCTTCAACAGATAATACCACACCTCTTTGTGCCATTAATGCTTTGCCTCCCTGTCCCTCCCCCAAACGGCCTTCCTCAGACCCTCCTCTTTCACACACACTATATCTGGTATTTACCTCTATATACTGTGTTTCTATATCCTTTAGACAATTAGTTTCAGTCATAGAGTGCAGACACTCAGTATATATGAAGTGGGGACATACAATGCCTCTCCTTCATAGCATGACTTGCTTCACTCAGCAGTAAGTCTTCCATATTCATCTACTTCCTGTCAAAAGCCAGGGTTTGTTGTTTTTTATGGCTTAATAGTATTCTATAGAGTATATGCTAAATATTTGAGGTGATGGATAAGGTAATTAGCCTGATCTGATCATTCTATAACGTGTGTGTGTGTGTGTGTGTGTGTGTGTGTGTGTGTATCGTTTGAAAGCATCTTGACATTTCTCTCTTGCTGGTTTTGTATCTTTTCTGTGGGTTTGGCCAATCTGGCTATGATGTACCTTGGAGAAGATCTTCTTGGTTTGATTCTTGGGTTGATGTAGGATCCTTTGTATTTCTTGGGTCTGGGTATTTGAATAACACTCTAGGTTTGAAAAGTTTTCTTCCAGGATTTCATGGAATAGATTATAAAGGCCATGATTTGTTTCTTCACCTTCTGGAATACTGATTATCCAGATGTTTGAGCATCTAATGGTATCTAGTATCACTCATATATTATTCTACTTTTATGGGGTTATTTTGTCTTTTTGGTAAATTTTTCTAAGTTAGAGTTTCTGTCTTCTACATCTGAGATTCGATCTTCTTCATGATCTAATCTGCTTTTAATATTTTCAAGGGAGGTTATGATTTCCTGTATTATAGCCCTCATTTATAACAATTCTGTTTGATTCTTTTTTTTTTTTATGATGTTTATCTCCTCTTTCAGATCATGCAAGAACTGCCTCACTTCCTGGAGTGTGTTGTCTCTTTTCTCCTGCACTTTCTGGAGTTTGTTGTCTTGCATTTCTGCTAATTTTGTCACTACTAATATTTTAAATTCTTTATCTGACATTTCCATGATTCCCCTTGTATTGTCTATGGAGGAAGAGGAGTTATTTTTTCCACTGGGGAGAGATATTTTCCTCATTTCTCATATTTACTGTGCCTCTACAGTGGTTTTAGTAATCTAATGGATTATACACTTTTTCCTAGTTTTTGAAGTTAAATATGAACATTAAGAGGTATGCAGGAGGAGGTGACCTGCAATCTCTAAACAGAACTGCTTTTCCTTTGTGCAGCAGATTCAATGGAAATTGAGGCTTAATCTGACCCTAAATGTATTCAGATATTTGGCTACTGAGCACCTAGTCCTGTCCAGAAAATCAGTGTGGACGCTGAGCAGAAAAGTGAGAAAAGTAAAAATAAAAGGAAAATAAATAAAAGAGAGAAAAAAAGAAAAAGAAAACATTTTTAAGCAAAAAAATGAAAACTGTGTGGTGTGCTAGTCTGGGCAGAAGGTCTTCAATGGTCCTAATCCCTGAATGCAGTCACTCAGAACTCAGATATAGATGGTTGTGGATTGACTTGTCCTATGGGGGCAGGGGGAAGGGTAAGAATAAGCAAGACAAAAGAGTGGCAGAGAGCTAAGAAGTTTTAGAAGAAAAATTAAAAAGAGAAAGAGGGACAGAGAGAATGAATAGGGTGTTCTAACCTGGTTCCTAGCTAGATCTGGGGAACAGAAGGGTGAAGTCCAGGCAGAAGGTCTTCAATGGTCCTAATTCCTGAATGGGGACACTCAAAACTCAGATATAGATGGCTGCTGATTGGCTTGTCCTGGCTCCTGGCTAGATCTGGGGGGCAGGAGGTTAAAGTCTGGGTGAAAAGTCTTCAATGGTCCTAATTTCTGAGTGGGACCACTCAGAACTCAGCTATATATGGCTGTTGATTGGCTTATCCAACCAATATTATTTAAAAAATAGAAAACCCCTTAGCAAAATGTTGATCCTCAATTTTTCATAATCTTTCTTAGTCACTTAACATATTTATGTTTTGTTTCTTTTTCTTTATTCTTTTTTTCCCAGTTCCTAGTAATCATTGTCTCTATAAAAGAGGCAAAAATTAAAATAAGAAGGAGGCAAGGGAACAGGCCTTCTTGAAGACACCTTCATGGCTCCTGAGAACTAGCCATTTCAGTGGAAACAGAGAAATGAAGATTTTCCACTGATAATTCAGCCTCCAGTACACAAACTCACATGGTAGGAAGACCCCTTTCAAGCCTCCTGTCTCTGTATCTGTCTTTGTCTCTCTCTACCTCTGTCTTTTCTAATTTTTGCTTCTTAAAAATTTTTTAAATTTTTTTTTAGTTTTTCTCTGTTTATTTTTCCCTTAGTTTTTTTCTCTCTTTTTCTCTGTTCCTTGTTTTTTTTTTTTTTTTTTTTTTTTTTTGTTGTTGTTGTTGTTGTTGTTGTTGCTGCTGCTGTTTTTTGTCTCTCTCTGTTTTGTTTTTTGTATGCTCCTCGATGTTCAGATTAAATTTCAAGTTTGGGAAGAAACACACCATCCATCAGATGACTAGAAATCACCACAGGGCCACAAGAAATATGAGAAAGCAGGAAAATATCTCTCCTCCAAGGGAAAAGAATAACTCCTCTTCATCCACAGACAGTTCAATGGAAATCATGGAAATGTTTGATAAAGAATTTAGAACATTCATAATGGTGAAGCTAACAGAGATGGAAGAGAAGAGAGATAATGATATGTGGAAGAAGCAGGAGAAAGGAGCTGATCAATTCCAGGAGGTGAGGAAATTCATGCAAGATCCAAAAGAGAAATTACACATTTTACAAAGGAATCAGATGGAACTGATAGATATGAAGGAAATAAAAATCTCCCTGGAAGGTATTAAAAGCAGACTAGATCATACACAAAATAGAATATCAGATGTAGAAGAGAAAATTGCTGGCCTAGAAAAATTCACTGCGAAGACTGAGAAAATTGTCCAAAAATGTGAGAATAATATGTGAGAAATACTAGATACCATCAAACGTCCAAACATCTGGATAATAGGCATCCCAGAAGGTGAAAAGACTCATAAAGGCATTGATAATCTATTCCATGAAATCCTGCAAGAAAATTTTCCAAACCTAGAGAGGCACTCAAATATCCAGTTCCAAGAAATACAAAGGACCCCAGATATAATCAACCCAAGAAGATCTTCTCCAAGACACATTATAGCCAGATTGACCAAAACCACAGACAAGGACAAATACTAAGATTGGCAAGAGAAAAACGGCAAGTTACCTAGAAAGGATATCCCATCAGACTAACAGCAGACCTCTCATCGAAAACAATGCAGGCAAGAAAAGAATGAGAAAATATATTCAAAGTGTTAAGGGAAAAGCAATTAAAACCAAGAATACTGTACCCAGCAAGATTATCCTTCATATGGGAAGATAAGAACATTCTCAGATAAACATAACCTGAAAGAATTTACTAGCACCAAACCAGATCTCTAAGAAGTTCTTTTTTTTTTTTTATTTTTTGGAGTGGTTTTTGCTATAGGGTGCGTGTGCTCACCAGACAGACAGAGAGAGACATAGAGACAGCGAGAAATCACCCCCCAGAGGGGATGGTCACACCGCAATCCCTTCTCCTCCATTCTCCTCTTGGGATCTTGGGCATGCACGCACACGCGCCCGGCGTGAGTTTTAAGCTACCGGGTCCGGGACACGAACCGCGGTTGACTACGTGGGAGTCCAGAGACATAGCCATTACGCTAACTGCTGGTTCCTCTAAGAAGTTCTTAAGGGAGTGTTATGTCAGGAAAATTAAATGCAGACACACAGAAATAAGAGTTCAAAAACTAAGAAAATGGCCAACTTAATCATAGGGAAAAGTCTGGAGTTAAATATTATATCCCAGAATTCAATCAGGAAGATCAAACCACAACAGAAGATAGATCAAGTACATGAGACTGAACTGGTGAAATAGCATTCTGTGACTTGACTAAAATATTACTGCTTTTCTTCTAAGCTTTATTCTCCGGTTTTAAGGATTTTTGTCCTGTCTTGAGCTGTCAATAGGTTCATGTACCTACTATTTGAACAGAATACTAACCTGTTTCTAGGCTTTAAGTTTCAAGGAAGTTTCCTTACCAGTTCAAAACTGCTTTTCTTGAAATTACCAGCTGAATTTGCTATTAAAAGTAGTTATATTACTTATGAAATTGTGTGATCAACAAAATGAGGGGGTAAAGTAATTGAAGACAACTGTAGACATCAGAGATAGTGTGATAAGAGGGTGGGAAAGGGCAGAGGGTCAGACATGGGGTTAAAATATATATATATATATATATATATATATATATATATATATATGTGTGTGTGTGTGTGTGTGTGTGTGTATACATATATATACACACACATATATATATGTATGTATGTATGAAACTAGAAATAGAAAATTATTGATGATGACATGCATAATTAAGCTACTGTGCAGTTTATTTTATTTTAGATGGGAAACCACATTTAGTATGTTGTGATGATGCTTAGGGGATGAATGTAAATTAATTAATTAAAAAAAAGTTTCAGAAGGAAAAAAAAACTTGAAAACTACTTTTATAGAAATTTTATAAAATGTGTATTTGATGACTGCAGTAAGCAATATAGCCCCAGCTAGGTGCTACTTTATAGTATGTTCATTCTACTCACTGCAGTTTATGCCTAAAGTCAGACTTGTGTTCATGTATATGTATATATCAGCTGTGCTTGCTATTGGAAATATTTAGACTAATTAAGTTCATTAGCAATTAAATGGGAGGGGAAAAGGCATAGAAAGCAACCATGGATACCAGAGACAATGTGGGAGGAGGGTGGGACACAGCAGATGGTGAGGGATAGGGAATCAAGGATGGCAAAAAAAAAGCAAAATATACAGGAAATATGAAATGGAAAATTATTTGTTGATAACATGTATGTTGATGTGCTTGACTAAGCCAACATACAGTGTATTCTGGATAGAAAATCTCATTTTGTATGCTGTAGTGATGTATAGTGAATGAATGGAAATAAATTTAAATAAAATAAAATTAGGAAAAAATAAAATAAAACATAATTATGCTTTGGGTTCTAGTTACAGTAAGATAAATGATTCCATTAAATAAAAAAGCCCATGGTTGCAATGGTTTAGCAAGAAAACAATAAAATAGACACAGAAAACTTCATTTTGGAAACTTATTCTCGACAGAAATAACCAACTCTGCAGAAATAATAATTAATGAGGTTTATTTTTAAATATAAATATGTATGAACAACCCAGAGAAAGGAAAACATGCCTTTTCCTGGGTCATCAGATATAGGAGCTCCTTTTATTTGGTTTTGAGAATGAAAGACAGGTTTGTAATTTAGCAAAAAGAGTTTTCCCATTGCTTTGGCCCAAAAAGGCAGGGTATCTGGCAAGGGTGCTTGTATACCATAGGTAGGTTTTACAGTTCTTAGGTTGGCAATTGGAAAGGAAGGTCTGTGTTTTGGGAAGGCATCGGCAAAGCGTATACTTTAATGGAGATAAGGAGGGGTTTGTATATGTCACAAAATACTGTCCAAGAACAGGATGTAGGAAGAATACTATTATCAATGAGTCAAATGATCTGTTACAGTTTGTGGGCATGACACACTCATTAGAAAGATACTATGGCAGGGACGGCATGTAGGAAGAGTCCTGTTATCAATTGGACCAACATGGTCTGCTAATGTTTGTGGGCATGACTCACCCCAGGCCCTATGGAAGGGATTTTGAAAATAGGAAAATATAGTCAGTCTTCTGTCCTCAATCTTATAGCAGAATGTGGATAGAAAGGAATGTTCTATTCCTCCTAGTAATTCAAGGACTCAGGCTTCTTTCTATATCTAGTTCCAGCATCTTCTAAGGTCTCTCTTTACTTCATATGGCTCTGTGATCCTGGGAAAAGTCTGAATATGGAGAAGGAGACTTGCTCCCAGAGACCGGAAGTGATCTTTATCATTTCTTCTCACATTCCATTGGGTAAAATATTTTTCTATGATGCCATTTAACTGCACCGAGTCTTAAAATGTAAACCATGCCCGTGCCCAGGAATGGGAAGAAAACACAGATATCAATGGGGGTATGGCCACTTCACAATCTCTTCTCCTCCATTCTTCCTTTGGGATTTGGGGCACACATGCACAGGTGCCTGGTGTGATTTTCAAGCCTCTAGGCAGAGACTCAAACCATCAAACATGGGGAAATTCAGTGCCTTTAACAACCACACCACCTGCTGGCCCTATATCTTGATACATTTTAGTAAAAATTAATGCAGTAAAATAGAGACCACATTATCAATAAATAAATGGTAATAAAACAATTGGTCAGCCACAGGTAAAAGAACTGACTTCAGCTTAATCACCACACTTATACAAAAATTAACTCAAAATGGATCACACATTTAAATAAAAAATAGAAAAGCTATATTTAAAAAACATAACTTTGGAGTTTAAGACTAGGTAAAGAGTTCTTAGACTTAATACTGAAAGCATGATCCACAAAAGGAAATAACTGGTAAATTGGACCCCCTCCAAGTTAAAAGACATTTACTCTGTTAAGAGAATGAAAAGACGAATTACGGACTTGGAAAAAATAGCACATATCCAACAAAGGACTTGTATCTGGAATGTATATAAAGCTCTCTATGAGACCAGACAGTGCCATGGCAATGATCAACTAGATTCTTATGGAAAGGTCCTGAGTTCACATCCTGGAACGTCATTGAACACGCAGGAACACACGTGTGTGCCCACAATCTAGTTTGGCTAAGACTGGGGGTGGATCACCACATGAGGACCTTGTTGTGCTCTCTATTCTTCTCTTTCTCCTTCTCTTTGCCTGTCTGTCCCTTCCTCAAGGAAAAAAAAAACTTTAAAAAAATAAGAAACTCTCCAAACTCAGCAATTAAAACATTCACATCATAAAATATGCAAATAATATGGACAGTTCAGGGAATAAGATATACAGATTGTGAATAAACACAAGAAAAGACATTTAATACTGTTATATATTAAAAACCTAAATTAGGACTGGATCCATGGTGCAATGGTAATGTGCTATTCAAGAGTGTCCAGAGCCCACATGTTGACTGTGGTTCAAATCCCCCATCCCCATCAGCCTAGACTCACTGGGTACCTGTGAAAGTATCCAAAATCCAATAGTATGAAGGACTGGAGAAAGGGGATTGAGGCGTGACCAAACCTTGTGGAAGATATTTCTGTCTGTCTCTCTTTCTCTCTTACAAACACACATGCTCTCCGTCATAAATAAAAGAAAAAAATCTTAAAACCATGAGATATCATTACATACCTATCAAAATGACTAAAATAAAACAATGATAACAAATAGTAGTAAAGATGTAGAGAAACAGGATATCTCACACACTGCTTGTGGGTATAAAATGGTTCAGACACTCTGGAAAATAGTTTCGTTTTTTAAAGAAGCTATTAAATTTTCTATTTTTTAAATTAAAATGAACTTACCATATGGCACAGCAATTGCATTCTTGGGCATATCTCCCAAAATAAAAAAAATTATTTTTACACAGAAGATCACACATGGATATCCATAGAAGCCTTATTAGATAGCCCCATGGAAGGAGCTAGCATGTGGCATTGTGGTTAAGGTGTTGGACTCCCACATGGCAGATTGCAGTTTGAGTCCTGGACCTGGTGGTTTGAAAATCATGCCAGGTATGTATGTGTGCATATCCAAAATTCCAAGAGGAGACTGGAAGAGAACGGATTGGGGCATGGCTATCCTCCCAGGGAGTGATTTCTCACTTTCCTTTTCACTTTCTGTTTCTCTATCTCTCTCTGACAAGCACATGCACCTTACAGCAAAAACACTTTTAGGAAAGATATTGAATGTTGAAGCGGGGAGATTAATGTCTCTGTACTGACTGACATGCATGGCATTCCCTTTTGAAAAAGCAATGTAATACACTGTAAAGTTATATGTAATTCAATGTAATAAAAAAATAGATAATAAAAAAAAAACCTAAAAAAAAAAAGATTATGGGAATGGAAAAAAATCCAAAAAAAAAATTAAAAAGAAAGAAATAACCCCATAGGGTCAGCAGGTTATGTGGTGGTTTAGGCACTGGATGCCCACATGGCAAACTGTAGTTCAAGATCCAGACCTGGCTTCTTGCAAATCACACCAAGATACTAGCTGCAAGATTCCACTTATTCATGAAATAGCAGAATTTTAGAAATGGCAAATAGATTATTAGTTGCCAGTAGTAAGAGGTATAGGAGAAGAAGTGGTGAATGTGACCATAAAAGTGTAAACAAGAGTCTTGAGGTTATAATAAAGTCAAGTCTCTTGATGATGATGAAGATGACACCAAATTACTTGTGATAAAATTTCACAGAGCTACATAAACACACATGTACACATACAAATGAGTGTATGTAGAACTGGAAAAATTTAAATGAACTCAGTGAATTGTACCTATCTCAATTTCCTGGTTTTAAAATGGTACTGCAGTTATGCTAGATATTAACATTGGGGGAGGCTGGATGAATGTGTCCATTTCTTTGTGCATTCTTGTGAGTCCACAGTTACTTACAAATTAAAAGTCAAAGAAAGGGACCAGACATGGATGCCTTGGTAAAACATGATGCTCAGTGAGGCAATACTGCATGAGAAGGCTGCCACTTCAAGGACAGAGACTTTCTTGAGTATGCTGAGCACATACTTGCCCATGATCCAGGGCTGGTCTAAAACTGGGGGCAGATTTCAGTATCAAAACCATGTTTGGGTGTGTCTTCTCTCTCCCTCTCTTTTTCTTTCACTTTATCTCTCTTTGTCTTTCTTCTTGCTGCTATAGTTCATGAAGAAAGAAAGAAAGAAACTTTTTAAAAAGGCCTAAGAAAACACATATTACTTTTTTTAATCTTAGTCATTCTGACTGGGGTTAAGTGGTTTCTCATTGTGGTTTTGATCTGCATGTCCCTTATAATGATCTGCATCTCCTTTATAATTGAGCATGTTTTTAAATATGCCTTTTGGCTATTTGTATATCTTCCTTAGAGAGTGGTTTTTCCAACTCTTTCTCCCACCTTTTAATAGGGTTGATCATCTTTTTTGTGGAACAGCTGCTTGAGTTCCCTGTGTATTTTGGTTATCAGTCCCTTATCTGATGCATAGTTTACAAAATATTTTCCCATTCTGAGGGCTGTTGATTCACACTGATTATTGTTTCTTTAGCAGTGCAGAAACTTCTTAATCTGATGTAATCCCACTTGTCTATTTTTGGGATTATTGACTGTGCTTCGGGGGTCTTATTTAAAAAGTCTTTGTCTACCCCAATGTCACTCAGAGTTTCCTCAGTGTTTTCCAGCAGTAATTTTATAGTTTGAGGTCTTAGGTTTAGATTTTTGATCCGCTTTCATATGACTTTTGTCAATGGTGAGAGATAGGGGTTTAGATTCATCTTTCTGCAGGTGGATATCCAGTTTTTCCAGCATCATTTGCTAAAGAGGTTTCCTTTTCCCACTGGATTAACCTCTGTCAAGAATCATTTGGCTGCTATTGAAGATAATGTTATAGTGTTGTCAACTGGACTGGTGAGAAAAGTACACATGTTAGAATATTCCCTTTGTAAACTAAGTAATGTGTGATTGAATGTATAAAAGAAATCAAAATAAAAAGAAATAAAAAACTTTAAAAAAGAAGTTTACCAAGAGCTCACACTGGACATAGCAGAGTCCTGGGGGTGCTTTTAATTTTAATTTCATGTATTTGAGCTAATAAATACTTTGTTTTCCTTCTCCATAAAAAAAAAATGACAGTCATTGTTCATTACACAAACAATTCCTAGGAACCAGAGCTTCTAGTAAGGCACTCAAAGATAATTTAGAGGTTTTCATTTAAACAAGCAATGGGAGGAAATGAGAATTAGAAAAAACAATAGGAGCATTTACTAAAAATATAAATAATTGGCTACAGTCATTCTAAGACAATGTTTAAATGTTTTTTTTTTTTTAATAAAAGTTTTAATATGCCTAAAAAATCAGTTAGGTATATGTTTGGGAGTTTATTCTGGTGTCTCTATTCTGTCCCATTGGTCCACCTGTCTGTTTCTGTAACAGACTGCATGCAGAAATTGATGTGAGAATATAATCCAACATTGAGATATGCAAAACTAGAAAAAATATTTAAACAAATATATTACAAAGTATTACAAGTGTTATCATATGTGGAATTAATGTAAAACTTCAAGATATAGTCTTTTTGAAAATTTCATAAAAATTCATTGATCTATCTTACACTTTTACTTATCACCTGTACAAGATTTTGTCATATCATAAATTGGCCATTTTGAAAATAATGATTATCTGAGTTATGTAGTTCTTAAAAATGTTGACACATTTTACTATGCAATAGATAACTTATTTAAGTATTCTAAAAATCACATTTAGTAACACTACCACTATCACAAGAGAATTAATTTAATATTGGGAAGCTGTGAAGTGTGTAGTGTAATGAAATAATCAAGACAGCATAAGTCTTTAAAATTATAACTTTTTCTTAAAAGTTTATAAAGTTCCTATTTTATTGTTGCCAATAAATGCTATGTTAGTATTCTTTTTAATTGGTATATAACAATTGTATATATTTATGGGGTACAGTTTGATATTTTTGATACATGAATACAATGTGTAATGCTCAGATGGAGGTAATTAGCATATCCATCCTCTCAAACATCCATTGTTACTGTGTGTTGGAACATTTGAAATCCTATTATTGTATAACAAATTACTATAAATATAGCATCTTAAAACAACACACATTCATTATTTCACAGTTTTCATGGGTCAGAGACTCAGAGTCTCATGAAGTTGTAATCAAGTTGTCAGCCAGGCTGACACCTGTGGAGGCTCAACTGGGGAGGAATTCACTACTAAGCTCATTCAGGTTGTTGGCAGAATTCATTCCCTTGCAGTCCAGCAACATAGACATGCAGGGTGCAGTGGTCCAGGCCTGTAATCCTTGAGAACAGGGAGGCTAAAGCAGGAAGATTATGAAGAGATCCTGTCAAAAACACTTCTCTCACTCGCTCTCTTTCTCCTTCTAAAACAAGAAAAATAAAAGATAAGTAAAGCATTCTTTTTTTTATTTTTTTTATTGAGAGATTTTTGCTATAGGGCATGTGTGCACGCCAGACAAAGACAGAGAGACAGAAAGCGAGAAATCATCCCCCAGGGGGGATGGTCATGTCTCAATGCCTTCTCCTCCATTCTCCTCTTGGGATTTTGGGAATGCACGCACCTTCGCCCAGCATGAGTTTAAGCCACCAGGTCTGGGATTCGATCCGCAGTCAACTACATGGGAGTCCAACGACATAGCCATTACTCTAACTGCTGGTCCCATAAAGCATTCTTAATATCTGTGAGGACAGAGCATGTAAATGAATAATAAACTGAAAGCTTTCCTCTTTTTGTAATTTAACCTTGTTTCTCAAATCCTCAGTCATCATTGTACTCTTCCTTCCACCTAACCCTTCTCCATAGTAATGTCAGCCCTGGAAGAATACTTATATTGAGATAGTAATTTATGAGGTTTTTAATTCTTCCTCATCTTAAATTTTTGTTTATTACCTTGTCTCAGAGGTCAATGTGGCTGGGCTAAAAATAGGAATTGTCTTAATATTGCAAATTCAGGCACTCTGAGGTGTTCATGCTAGACCGGGAGTTCTCTTTGACTTCTTTTAAGGGTCCTTGAGATCCTATGAGGGAATCTGTGACATCGAGACTGATAAAAATAGTAATGAGACAGTCTGTTGTATCACTATGCTAATATTGCACAGATGGTTCAATATAAATGGGCAAAGAGGAGCAAAGTTCCTGACACTTTAGCAAGAACCAAAGTAGTGGCACCAAACTGTACAAGTAAACAATGTAAAGTATTCCCTCTACTAAAAGTCTTCAAAAAGTTCATGGAAAAAACCACCTATTATGAAAAAAACTATGCATAGATTTCAAAAGTTTTTACACATTTTTCCATGTACTTTCTGAAGTTCCTACATCAATTTATATATCCTACAGTACAGGCAGAACAGAGAGTATGCAAGTGATTGGCATACCCTACTTTGTCATCTCATGCTTTTCAGTTTCCACTATCTTTGGAAATATGGCATCCTGGCAATGCATTACCTTGTAAAGGCTGTGCTTCCATCATTGTGGGAGAGCCATTTGCTAGTGAGCAAAGTCTTGCTGAGAGGTGATAAACAGTTTCGCTAGTAACAGTAGCAAGATACTGATGGTGACAGACACATTGAACTTAGCACCTCATAGTACTCTCTGGAGCCCTAGAACAGGGGTGTGGCTCACTGAGACAGTCGCATGCTATGGAACTCCCTGCACAACCCAGACACTAAGGCTGCTAGTGCACTTATCTTTCTCATATCATGGTATTAAGTCATACTCCTTTCACTGGGCCAACTCCAGGATTTCAAACCCTGCAAAAGTAAATCAGGAGCAGAATGATACCACAGAAATAAATCAAGGGTCCAGTGCAGTGGTTAGTATTGTATATAGGGAGCCAGATCCCACATGGCTGATTGCATCTCAAGTCCCAGCTCCACTGGCAAAAAATAAATAAATAAATAAATAAATAAAGTCAGGCATGTGTGCAAGCATGCCTGAAATCTTCAAAGGATGGAGAAATGAATGAAAAAGGTCTATGGCATGATCACACCCTATTGGGGAGAGTTCTTTCTGTGTGTGTGTGTGTGTGTGTGTGTGTGTGTGTGTGTGCAGCAAGTCTGCATGCCCCTTGGCAATAGAATGAAATAAAATAATTCAGGAACAGAGATGTATGTACAAGAGAGTACACAAATTTCCCTCCACAGGGTCCACACTAGAGTTTCACTGCTCAGCCATGGGCAGCATTCTGTCTCCCCTTGCTGTTTTTCCACAATCCAGATGTGGAATGTTTACATTTACATTTAACACATATAGCCAGTGGCTACTCTATTGGACATCCCAGCTCCAAAGACAGCTTCCAAATTTTTACACCTATCCATATGTGATTTCCAACACTGGAGAACTGCCTTTCACTTTTCCATCCTAAATGGAGCATGTTTCATTACACGTGTTAGCCTGGACTCCCCCCAAATATAATCTAAGATAGCAGATTTGCATTCTTTGAGAATGTCATCATAGGGAGGATAAATCTAAGACAAAAAGGGAGTAAAACTAGACAAAAGGAAAACTTATGGTACAAAAAATATGTTATGAAGTAGGCAACTACCAAGAACAACTGGAACTTGATCCACAGTTCATCTGAGAGGACAGAAAATTTGTGTCACAGAGAGTTTTTCTCTGGAAATGAAAAAGGAAGCATTCTCTGTCAGGTCAAGTGCTTCATTGGCAAAGTACGACCACAGGGCATTAACTATGCTGAACATGAAGACTACATCAACAAGTGCATTAAAGATTTCCACAGACAGCTCAAGTTATAGCATTGGAGAACTGTAGGTGAGGAAAAGAAAGTCAGAGTCCTAGGCAACGTGCAGAAATTGTCCAATGAACCATAACAAGCAAAAGGGCAAGATCCAGATGTGGAAAGTATCTAAGAGGTACCCAGTACCAACCAGGCAGATCCCCCAAAATTCCCAGAGCAATGAAGTTGGAAGAGTAGCAGCCTCCTGCCACTAAGAACAGAGCCAGTGGGACAGACCAAGGGACTAGGGGAGGGGAAAATTCACTTTCAGAAGCCACTCAATGTGCTCTCTGAAACTGAGGTCAGTTTTATCTTCACACTTAACACTGCTAACTGAAATACACAGGTTCTCAGAAGGGCAGAAAAAGCCTTAGCACACAGCTAAGTGTGTTTGACCAAAGCAGACAGGAACAACAGGATAGGGGTACAACTAGACATTCAAAATGATGTCAGAGAAGCTTATGTTGGGAGTGAATCCTCATTCATCAGTTGGGCAGGGCCAGGAGAGAGCCCACTCAGCAAAGGAACATAGGAAATGAGAAAGGAATTTCTACTAGAGCCAAGGTCCAGAATCCAGGAAGAATATGAGACCCAGATCCCAAGCTGAATTTCGGGTCAGCCGGGGCCTTAGAGAGAAGCTGAGTGTGATGGAGGACAGCAGAGCAGGAACCCAAAGATGGAGGATCTGTATCTGAAAGGTGGTTCTGGTGAAGAGAGGACCCTGGACCCAGCCCCAGAGGAAATCTGGTGAAATACCAGAGACCAGAGCTCAGGTGTGGCAGTGACCCCGGCTCCACCCGAGGGAGGTGGCTGGAAAAACACTAGCAGAGAGGGAAGGACATGGGTGGGAAATGCAGTGGAAGTGCCTGTTTCTGGCCAACCCTAGTCCTCTCCCAACTCATGAAGTGTCATAAGGCAGTGAATCATGTCCAAGAAGCAACCCTAAAAAGCAGATTCTCAAAGCAGTTCCTCAACATCTCTTTAAAGTAATGAGAGATTATGCTCTTCGTATTTTTTTCTCCCTTCAATTCTTTGCCTACTCTCCCCCCTTGTTCTTGTCTCTATTTCTAAATATCTCTCCTTCTTGCATCCCTCCCTCCCACCTGCTTTCCTCTCTTCCATGGAACTAAATATTTATTCATAAAAACAGCAGTACATAACCAGGCAGTGTGTGGTTATGGCTTTGGGAAACTGATAGAAGGAGCTGGTGGTGGTGATTGGGCCTGGGGTGTCAGGCTCATAGGAGGTAATACAGTGGAAGAGCAGTGGGAAGGGAGATCTACCCACATACTTGAGTTCCAGTATGTCTGAATTTCCCAAGGATCATGCTTAACGAACAGGTTTTGTGTTGAGGGCAACTCTGGATTAATGTCCTCAAGTTCATCCTGCAGTGATCACAAGAAATGACTCATGTTTGAGTTCAGGAAATCAAATCTCTCTTGCTACTCTGTCATTCACAGAAAAGACAGACCCCATGAGAGATAGAGACAGGGTTTTCAGGGATGTTCCATCTGTGGCAAACAGATCTGTCAACCCTGACCATCCATCCCCAGCAGATGTCCCTGCTATCCTTGGCCAAAATGTTTTTTTTAAAATTTTTCTTTTTTTTTTTTTACATTCAATCACTGTGTAACATTACAAAATACCAAATGAATTTTTCCATCATAAATACACTGTATATTAGTTCAGTCAAAGATATTATCATTACACATTGTAATCAACAGATTTCTTTCCATTTTGGATCCCTTAACTGTGCTTGCTTCTTCCTTTTGACTCCCTCCCTCTCACCTCTCCCATTTCCCACCTTCCTCCCACACTGTTTCCAGCATCTCCATTGCTCTCCATGCTTTTATACCTTCCATTCTTTCAGTTTCTGCCATAGAGTTCCAGCATTCAGTATATATTGAGTGGAGATATACAATGCCTCTTTCATAGTCTGGCTTGTGTTGCTTAGCAATAAATCTTCCATATTTGTCCACTTTCTATCAAATGTCAAGCTCTCACTTTTTATGACTGAGTAGAATTCCACAGTGTATATGTTCCACACTTTTTCAGTCCATTCTTCTGTTCATATACATTTGGGTGAATCCATGATTTAGCAATCATGAATAATGCCACAATAAACATGGATGTACACTTTAAGGCTTCTTCCAGTGTGAAGACAGCTCATGTCCAAAGCCGGCATTTTTGCCTCTTCCAGACCTGGGTCCATTGACAAATGAGTAATTCAATGATTCATTTATTGCCACCTTCCTTATGACCTCCCAGAAGAACCAGATGGCATCTTGTTATTTCTACTTCCACTTCAAATATTAAGAAGCCCAATAGAATTAAGATTAAATATAGGGTCCACTCAGAAGGCATTGTTATTTTTGGTCCCAGCACCCCAAGAACTTCCTCCTGATTTCATTCATTACCACTCAAGAAGCAAAGGGCGGATAGTTGTGACAGGCCCAGGTGACATCACTGTCAGACAATAAGTGCCAAAAAAATGTTAAGCTAGAGATTTTATCACAAAAGCTGGAATGTAGGTAGAACAAAAACTTCCACTTCCTTAAGGCAGGGCTCATTTTCTGTATAAAATGCTAGGTGGTCACAGACTCCTCACCAGACTTTGGAGACCAGACAACTCAAACACTCTCTGCATACCCGGTGAGTCTACCAAATTGAAACTTAATATTCCCCCATCAATACTTTATAGTTATTGGTACCTTTTGCCTTGCTAAGGATATATTTAATACATATATCTAAGTCCATGACAACTTTTATAAGATGGCTGTATAAATCTTTTGACTTTGCACTCAGATCACAAGTATGGAATTAAGAGTCAGAAAAAAGAAATGATTTATGTGAAGATTTAAGTTAGCAGGACCAGCAGATGACATAATGGTTACATTCCTAGACTCCCACATAGCTGACCATGGTTGACGTCCCAGACCCAGTGGCTTGAAACTAACACTGGACACATATGCATGTGTGCCCAAAATCCTGAGAGAAGAATGGAGGAGAAGGAATAACAGCATGGCCATCCTCCTGGGGGGTGATTTCACACTTTCTGTCTCTCTGTCTCTTTGGCAAGTGCATGTGCCCTATACCAAAAACCTCTCTTTAAAAAAGAGAGACCAGCATATGACATAATGGTTACATCACTGGACTCCCATGTAGTCAACTGCAGTTTGAGTCCCAGACATGGTGACTTAAAACTCACACCAGGTTCCTGTGCGTGTATGCCCAAAATCTTGAGAGAAGAATGGAGAAGAAGGGATTGTGACATGGCCATCCTCCCTAGGGTTTTTTTTGTTTGTTTGTTTTCTATCTCTCTCTCCAGCAAGCTCATGCACCCTATAGCAAAAATCTCTCTTTAAGGGAAAAAAAAGATTTAAGTTAGTATAAGGATTTCCTCATATCAAGGGCAGGTTTAGCAACATTTTATTTCTCCTTCTGATACTTATTGGGAATTTGCAATATCTAAGACACCATACTGACTATCGTTTGTTTTTTTTAATAATTGCTTATTTACATTTAATTGTACACCTCTGTGGAATATAATACAGAAAGGATCAAAAAAAGTCATTTAACAAACACAGGAATGCATGTAGATAGGGAAAATGGATTGTGAAAGCATACCACAATGGAGCGAAAAACAAAACAGACATTGCCAATTTTATAAAACAAATGGTACATGTCATAATATGATGTTCTTTGTTGAAAACAATGAATATGGTGTTATCCTTGATTTGATTATGACACACCACATGCATGCATTGACAATATTTATGTCCAAAAGGTATATTGTCCTTTATTCCATGTACGTATGTTCTATCATCAAATATATACATGGGCATAATTTGTGAACATACAACATGAAAAGTGTTCACATTGGCCCTTGGATAACACAGAGGTTAAAGACACCAATCTTCCCCCAGAGTCAGAATTGTGTGTAAGCTTTGATTCGCAAAAAAACTTAATTACTAGTCTACTCTTGACCAGAGGTGTTACCAATAATATAAATAGTCTACTAACATATATTCTGTATGTTTTATGTATTGATTACTATAGTCTTAGACTAAAGTGAGCTAGAGAAAAAATGTTATTAAGAAAATGATAAGAAACAGAAAATACCCACTTAATATATACCAAATGTCTGCACTCTATGGAAGAAATTGAAAGATTGCAACATATAAGAGCATGGAGAGCCACTGTGGATACTAGAGATAGTGTGAGAAGAGGGTGGGCAATGGAGGGGGGTGGAAGGATGCAAATCAAGGAGAAAAAAGCAAAATATTTAATAGACACAAAAATGGAAAATTATCTATTGATGATAATGTGTTTGTTAATGTCTTCAACTGGTCTGATAGGCAGTGTATTCATACTGGGAAGATTCATTTTGTATGCTGTGGAAATGTCTAGAGAGTAAATGTAAAAAAAAAAAAAAAAAAAAAAAAAGAAAATTAAAAAAAAAAAAAAAAAAAAAAAAAACAGAGAAAACACATTTGCAGTATAAATTGGGGGGAAAAAATTCAGGTGTAAGTGGACTCTCCCAGCTAAAACCTGTGTTGTTAAAGGGTCAAAGGTAATAGAAGAAAAGAGGTCAGGTAACATGCTGTTGCACAATAAGGAAGGTGACTTGGAATTTGACAGAGAGGAACAAGGAAAAGAGCCATGATGCTGAGAGTGTGTGGACAAGCCGTGATGCAGAAGAAAGCCTCCCAGAAAGTCTGTGCAGGAGGGACAGTGTGAACAGATGCTCAGAGGTGGATCATATGGGACTCGGGTGAGGGTTATATAGAGCTTCTATAGAGAGCTACAGCACTCTGTGAGGTGAACACAAGGGGTAGATTCCAGGCATTATACTCTACCATTTTCTCAAATTCTCAAAAACCTGGTACCTCATATTAATCCTGCTGTTTTTGCATTATTCACCAGGAAGAAAAGAAGCATAGAGAATGACTCTACTCGCATGTAGCAGAGAAAAACCACTTTTCCATTTACCCCTTGAAAGTATTTCAGACATCATCAGAGTAACCTATGATTTCAAATTTAAGGAAACAGGGAGAAAGATAAAAGAGGGGACCAGCAGTTAGCGTAATGGCTATGTCGCTGGACTCCCACGTAGTCGACCGCGGTTCGAGTCCCGGACCCGGCGGCTTAAACTCACGCCGGGCGCGTGTGCGTGCGTGCCCAAGATCCTGAGAGGAGAATGGAGGAGAAGGGATTGCGGCGTGGCCATCCCCCCTGGGGGGTGATTTCCTGCTTTCTGTCTCTCTGTCTCTCTCTGTCTGTCTGGCGAGCGCACGCGCCCTGTAGCAAAAACCTCTCCAAAAAAAAAAAAAAAAAAAAAAGATAAAAGAGGCTCTCGTTTCTGCAGGGGTATAAAATGAGAAATATTTGCCATTAAACTGGGCTTCTTCCTTGCTTGTCCAAACCACTGAGTCAGCTTTTCTTTCTCTAGGCCCAGCATCCTGAGAAGCATGAGTTCCTACCAGCAGAAGCAGACCTCCACCCCACCCCCACAGCTCCAACAGCACCAGGTGAAACAGCCCTGCCAGCCTCCTCCTCAAGAACCTTTTGTGCCCAAGGAGCCCTGCCACCCAGAGCTTCCACAACCTGGAAATCCCAAGATTCCCAAACCAGGAAGCACCAAGGTCCCTGAACAAGGTCAAACCAAGGTCCCTGAACCAGGCTGCACCAAGGTCCCTGAACAAGGCTACACCAAGGTCCCTGAACCAGGATGCACCAAGGTCCCTGAACCAGGCTACACCAAGGCCCCTGAACCAGGCTATACCAAGGTTCCTGAACCAGGATACACCAAGGTCCCTGAACCAGGATACACCAAGTTTTCACAGTCACAACCACCAACATTCACTCCAGTTCCAGATCAGCAGAAGTCCAAGCAGAACTAATGTGTTCCACAGTCATGCTCTTGAGGAACTGACCACCTCTTCCCATCTGCTTCTGTGTCTTAGATATCTATAGACATGATAATCAAAATGTTGTCACCCTGAGTCACAATCACTCTCTTACTTGTATCCTAATAATATGTGCTATGAAGTCTTCCCTTACACACCCTCTGAGGAGTCCTCTGAACCCCTGAATTAAGCAGAAAGTCTTAGTGACTTTTCTGGTCTCCAGTTGCTCAGGGTTCATCTGAAGAGGGATTCTGGATTGGAAGAAATGTTTGCTTTCTGCTCTGCCCCATTAAAGCACTTTTATTTCACTTTGAGTCTACCTCTTTTCTTATTCTCCCATTGTGAGTCAAAACCTATAGACAGAGAGCAGTTGGTTTAGATGGCATTTATCTATTATAATTTTGGCACTATGTGTTTCTATGAGGGTATGGGGGTACATTTAAGTGACATTCTTGGAATTACTAGGAATAGTAACAATACCCAAGACCTGTCATTGGAATGAGGTTCTCTTTTGCCTGAATCATGCCTGAGCTTCATAGTGTTGATTCTAAACCAGACCCAATCTTTAGTGTCCCACCCATATGTCTCTTGTCTAGTCTAAGGAAATTTTTCTCCACCACATGTTAACTTAATTATCTTTTTTTCTTTTTTTAATTCTTTATTTGCCTTCCACATACATCAATATATACAGACACACACGTACTTACAAAGAGGCACATTCATTGTAAATAGCCACACATTCATAATGACCCATAGAAGCTCCACTTTCATCAGCTCAGATAATTTGATCTTTTGGTGAGTAGTTACCAGGTGCAGACAGGTATATTACCCTGCTAAGGTGAGAGAAAGGAGAAAAACAGCACATGATGCCTCCACTTGGTAAATATGCAGTCTTCTCTTGGAGATATGTTACCCATACCCTTCTTATACAAACAAGTACGCAACCACATACACACAATTCCAATAGTATCTTTCCAAAAATAACCTTCAGAAACCTATCATTCAAATGATTAAAAAAATAATAAAAGAAAGAAAGGAAAAAGGAAAGAGATGAGTTTTAAGCCAGTATTAAAAGGAGGAGGAATACTTGATCCAATTTAGGTGAATAACCAGCCACTAATTTGGTGGTCATTAAGCTACAAAATGTCAAGAGTAAAAAGGAGAATTTAAAAATCACCTTGTATAGTTCTGTGTTTTAATATAAAAAAACGATACCTAGAAAGGAGAAAAAAATTAAGATCAATAAGAAGTTATTTCTGAATCACATCTACAGCCAGTTTCTAAGGTTCCCAACCTTCCACTCTCCCCTACAGCTTAGTCTTCTTGATTTCAGAAATGCAAGAAAATTTGGTAGTCTTTTTAAACAGGTCTAAGATGTTAGAGACCTGTCTGTGGATATTATGAAGCCAACACACAATTTTATAAGAGCCACTGTGGTCGTTGAGGAGTGAACCCCATTACTTGGTGTGGTAAGTGACCTATAACATCTAGCAGGTGGGTAGCAGATGACAGGTAGTTCTTGTTGATGTACAGCCACTCTGGATAGCACTAGAAAGACTCAGAAGTATGTGGGAAGTGGAGGAATAAATTGTCCAACCAGATAATGCATAATTTTCAATTTGGCAGCAGAGAATGAAGTGTCTATTATGTATGTGCATGTTGAGATGGCTTCACATTTTTGCTGATTTCAATGATGGATGAGTCTAGAGATGACTCCAGGGCCAATCACAATTAAAAATAGGCTGGTCCGGGGACCAGCAGTTAGCGTAATGGCTATGTCGCTGGACTCCCATATAGTCGACTGCGGTTCGAGTCCCGGACCCAGTGGCTTAAACTCACGCCGGGCACGTGTGCGTACATGCCCAAGATCCCAAGAGGAGAATGGAGGAGAAGGGATTGCGGTGTGGCCATCTCTTCTGGGGTTGATTTCTCGCTTTCTGTCTCTCTGTCTCTCTCTGTCTGTCTGGCGAGCACACGTGCCCTATAGCAAAAAACCTCTCCTGGAATGGGGTAGTAGGCTCTACAATACACAGCTGTTATGAATAAAAAAAAAAAAAAAAATAGGCTGGTCTGGAATGGGTAGTAGGCTCTACAATACACAGCTATTATGAATATAAATTGTTATACTTTAGATGTTTTAAAGGGGAGGTTGACAGGTAATGATCAAAAGGATTAAAGATCTATCAGGACAATCTTGATTGTTATACTTTATAAAAGTCTATGATCTAGATCTATCAAAGTTTAGTCTATTTAGGAATTTTTATGCATATACATAAAGATTATAGGACTTCCCATAGCCTGGTGTTTAAGTAAGCTGAATTCTTCATTGCCAATCACAATTCAATGGATTTGTATGGTTTGAAAAACAAACCACTGCATGAGCAGGTATGTCTGAAGTCTTGAGGAAATGAAAAAATGGAAGAGGAAGAATTGAAACATGACCATGCCCCATTGGGTTGTGCTTTTTCCCTTTGTCTCTTTTTGGTGAGTACACACGTCCTCTGGCAATGAAAAAAATTAAGACTACTTGGCAGGCTTCCTCTTGTGAGTGTATCCTCAGCCCCCAGGAATAATGTAGGAACTTCTAGCACTCTGTCACCCAGTGGTCTAGAGGCCTGGGCTCAGACCGCCTACTAGGGGACTTGGGCCTGGTCTCAACAGGCCACTTCTCATGAGTGCACCCTCTGCCACCAAGAGTAACTTTGGAACATACACCACTTCAGCCCAGGTGCTGTGTATAGCACCGCACGTGACTTGATCCTCTTCACTAAGTTATATCTCCTTACTTTGCTACCACCTCATCAAGAGCTGAAAGTTTGGTAGAGGAGCCAAGCTCCCGAAGTTACCTTTAGCTGTTCTGATCTGGGAGACACAGCCTTCCAATAGGAACACACCTGGAAACCAAAGGTGAAGTTCCTGCTTCCAATACTGCAGAATCTACTCCGATATATAGCAAAAAGTGAATACTGCATCAGATGACCAAAAACCAGCACAGATCTTGAAAAAAATATGAGAAAACAAGGGAGTAACTCTCCCCAGGTGAGTGCAGTAACTCCTTACCAACAATAAACAGCAGAAAGGAATACACAAAGTGTCAGAAAAAGAATCTCAAATATTCTTGGTGACAAAACTTAATGCTTTGCAAGTGAAAACAGACAATCTGAAAACAGGAAATGAGAAAATTATTTCAGGACATGAAAGAAAAATTCCATAAAGACATAGATACCCTAAAAAAGAATCGAACAGAACTTCTGGAAATGAAGAATACAATTCAAGAAATTAAAATCTCCCTTGAAAGCATTAACAGCAAATTGGAACATGCAGAAGAAAGAATTCCTGACCTTGAAGACAAAGTCTTCAACATAGACCACGCCACTAAAAAGAATGAAAAAAACATCCAAAATTTTAAAAAATTAAAGGACAAAATGTGGGAAATTCTTGACACCATGAAATGCCCAAATATCCATGTAACGGATATTCCAGAAGGTAAGGAAGCTGCTAAAGGCATAGAAAATCTCTTTCAAGAAATACTATCTGAAAATTTTCCAAATACAGGAAAACATGGAGAAATTCAGACTCAAGAAATACAAAGGATCCTTAATAGAATCAACATAAAAAGATCCTTCTCCAGCATATTATAGCAAGTTTGGTAAAAAATCAAAGAAAAAGGCAATAAATATTCTAAAAATGGCAAGGGAGAAACATTAAGTTACTTATAGAGGTTATCCCATTAGGCTAACATCAGATAGATCTCTCAACTGAAACAATTCAGACAAAAAAAAAAAAAAAGAATGGAAAGATGTATTCAAAACATTAAAAGAAAAAATAATTTTATCCAAGAATATTATATCCAGAAAGATTATCATTCAAATATGAAGAACAAATAAAAGCATTCTCAGATCAGCAAAAACTGAAAGAATTCACCAATACTAGACTGGCTCTACAAGGAGTACCAAGGGGAGTATTATATAAGGAAAGCTAAAGAGATGTAAGAGAATAAAAAGCAACTGAGAAAATGGCTAACAAAATGACAGGAATAAATCCACAAATATCAATAATAATATTGCTTGTTAATAAATTAAAATCTCCTTTTAAAAGATGCAGACTGGCTGAATGGATTCAAAAATAGAAGCCATCTACATGCTGCTTACAAGAAACACACCTCATTGATGAGTACATACATAAACTGAAAGTGAAGGACTGAAAAAGTTAGTCCATGCAAATGGAAACCAATATAGGGCTGGAGTTGTGGTATTGATATCAGACAAAATAGACTTTAAGATGAAAGAAGTAAGAAGAGACGAAGAACACTACATATTACTAAAAGGATGTGCTCTGCAGGAAGATGTAACTCTTGTAAATATCTATGCACCCAACACTGGAGCACCTAAATATATCAAAGAGAGACTATTAGACCTCAAGGGAGAGATAGACCATAACACAATAATCATTGGGAATCCCAACATCCTGCTATCTCCTCTGGACAAATGATCTAGACAAAATTTTAAAAAGAGACACAAGTTCTAAATGACACCATGTGTAAAATGGACTTGAGAGACATTTACAGAGTATCTCACACAACCACCACAAAATACACATTTTTCTCACCTCTACATGGAACATTTTCAAAGATCGATCACATGATAGGGCACAAAACAAGTCTTTACAAACTCAAATGTATAGAAACAATATCCAGCATCTTTTCCAACCACAGTGGAATCAAACTTGAAATCAACTACAGAAAGAGACTGAAAAATATACAAACCCTGGAAAATAACAACCTACTCCTGAATGACTTTATAACTACAGAAGAAATTAAGATTGAAATCAAAAGGTTTATAAAAGCAAATGATAATGAACAAACAAGTGTTTATAGCCTATGAGATACAACAAAAACAGTCGTAAGAGGGATGTTCATAGCAATTAGCGCCCACAAGACAAAAACAGAAAGATGGCAAATAACCTAATGACACAATTCCAGGTACTGAAAAAACAACAAAAAAAAAAATCAAAAATATCACAGGAGGAAATAAATAACAAATATTCAAGCAGAAATAAATGAAACAGAGAAGAAAAGGACTATACAGAAATAAACAAAACCAAATCTTGTTCTTTGAGACAATAAACAAAATTGAAACATAGTTATCAAGATTAATAAAAAAAAGAACAGAGAAAGAACCAGATATATCAAATCAGCAAAGAAACTGGTGTTATTACAATGGCCATAACAGGTATACAAAATATCATCAGAGGGTACTGTAAGTGATTATACGTCATCAAGCAAGAAAACCAAGATGAGATGGACACATTTCTGGACACATGTAACTTACCAAGATTGACCCAGAAAGAAATAGAAAGTCTAAATATACCTATAACAAGCAATGCGATTGTATCAGTAATAAAATAATCTCACAACAAAGAAAAGCCCAGGTCCTGATGACTTTACTTCTGAATTCTACAAAACTCTTAAAGAAGAATAAACACTAATTTTCTTCAGACTATTTCTAAAGAATCAAAAGGAAGGAACCCTCCCAAATTCATTCTATGAAGTCTCCATCATCTAAATTCCAAAACCAGACAAGGATATGACAGAAAAAAAGAGAAAACTTCAGGCCAGTATCCTTCATGAATAAGGATGCAAAAATTCTCAACAAGGTACTAGCAAATAATATTCAACAATATTTTAAAAGTATTATACACCATGACCACATAGGCTTTATTCCAGGGACGCAAAGATGGTTCAAGATACTCAAAATAATAAGTGTAACACATCACTTCAACAAAAAGAAAGTTAAAAACCATATGATCACATCAGTTGACACCT
Organism: Tupaia tana; assembly: GCA_026018925.1. NCBI lineage: Eukaryota > Metazoa > Chordata > Mammalia > Scandentia > Tupaiidae > Tupaia > Tupaia tana. The sequence continues at coordinate 94,431,568 of JAKSZU010000004.1, forward strand.
AAAAAGCACTCCATAAAATACAGTATTCCATCATAATTCTCTCAGCAAAATTTGCATGGAAGGGACATTCCTCAACATGATAAAAGCCATCTCTGAAAAACCTATAGCTAACATCATACTGAATGGGGAAAAACTGAACGCTTTTCCACTAAAAACTGGAACAAGACCAGTCTTCACACTTTCTCCACTCTTTTTAAAAAATTACTTCATTTAACTTTATTTACCTATTTATTTATTTAAATTTGCCCAGAAAGTGACAGAGTGAGAGAAAGGGAAAGTGAGAAAGCAAGCCACCATCTAGGACTCAAACCACAGTCAGCTATGTGGAAGTCCAGCACCCCCAACCACCACTCCACCTGCCATCCTCTCTCCACTCCTTTTTAACATAGTACTGGAAGTTTTAGCCAATGCAATCAGAAAAGAGTCAAATAAAAGGCATCAAAATAGAAAAAGAAGCGAAATTTTCTCTATTTTAGATTATATGATTCTATACAGAAAATCTAAAAGAATTCACACAAAAAAAAAACTTCTGGAAGTAATTAATAAATAAAGTGATGGGATCCAAAATCAACATACAAAATACTACAGCATTTTTATATGCCAACAATGAACAAACTGAGATAGAAATGAAGAAAGCAATCCTTTTACAATAGCCACAAAACCAATAAGATATTTAGGAATAAACCTTATCAAAGATGTCAAAGACCTCTACAAGAAAGCACTTGAAAAAGAAATAAAAAAAAATGATACAAAAAAGTGGAAAACATCTCATGTTCCTGGATTGGAAGAATTAATATAATCAAAATGTCAAGCCTACCTATATTAATCTACAAATTCATTGAGATTTCAATCGAACTGCCAGAGATATTTCTCACAGAATAGAACAAAAAATCATGAAATTTATCTAAAATTATCAAGGGCTCTGTATCACCAAAGCAATACTGTGCAAGCGGAATAAAGTGGGGGATATCTCACTTCCTTGCTTCAAAATATATTGTAAAGTTGTGATAATTTAAACAGCATGGTATTGGCACAAAAACAGACAGACGGAACAATGATACAATTAAAAACCCCCAAATAAACCCTAAAATATGCAGTCAACTGATCCTTGACAAAGGACACAAGACAAATCAGTGGAAAAAAGAAAATCTCTTCAGCAAATAATTCTGGGAGAAATGGATATCCACCTGCAGAAGAATGAAACTGGATCCTTATCTCTCACCACTAACAAAAATTAACTCAAAATGGATTAAAGATCTGCACATAAAACCCCAAACTATAAAAATACTGGTGGAAAACACAGTAAAAGTTCTTGGAGACCTTGGATTAGGCAAAAGCTTCTTAAAGACAATCCCCAAGGGGCCTGCAGATATCGTAGCAGTTACATCACTAGTCTCCCACATGGCCCACTGTGATTTGAGTCTCGGATCCTGTGACTTGAAACTCATGCCAGGCATGCATGTGTGTATACCCAAGATCCCAGGAAAACGGAGAAGGGATTGTAGTGTGGCTAACCTCTCGGGGGGGGGGGGGGGGGGGTGTGATTTCTCACTTTCCTTCTCAGTCTCTGTCTCTTTCTTTCTCATCCTCTAAGCAAAAAATCTCTTTTTAAAAAAAGGGGGGGGATCAGCAGTCAGTATAATGGCTATGTCGCTGGACTCCCATGTAGTCAACTGTGGTTCAAGTCCTGGACCCAGCAGCTTAAACTCACATCGGGTGCGTGTGTGTGTGTTTGCCCAAGATCCTGAGAGGAGAATGGAGGAGAAAGAATTGTGGCGTGGCCATCCCCCCTGGGGGGTGATTTCTCACTTTCTGTCTCTCTGTCTCTCTCTGTCTTCCTGGTGAGTGCACACACCCTATAGCAGCAAAAAAAAAAAAAAAGACTCTGAAAGCATGGGTAATACCCCCAAAAACAGACAAATGAGACTATATTAGGCTGAGAAGCTTCGACACAGCAAAAGAAACAATAAGTAGAGTGAGAAGGCAACTCTCAGAGTGGGAGAACATATTTGCAACCATCTCAGAAAAGGGACTGATAGCTATAATATACAGGGAACTCAAGCAGCTTACACACATACACACACACAAATAATAATAATTAATTAATTAAAATCAATCCAATTAAGAGTTGGAAAAAAATGAGAACAGACAACTCTCCAAGGAAACATATGAATAGCCAAAATGTATATGAAAACATATAAAGCATCTCTTATCATAAGGGGAATGCAAATAAAAAACACAATGAGATACCACTTCACCTCAGTCAAAATGTCTAAAATTAAAAAAAAATAATATTGATAAATGCTGATGGGCTGTGGTGAAAAGGGAACTCTCCTACACTGTTGGTTGAAATGTAAATTAGTACAACCACTTTGGAAAATGATATGGCGATTCCTCAGAAACCTACAAATAGAACTACCATATGACCCAGTAATTCCTGTCTTTTTTAAAATTTTATTTATTTACATTCATTCACTGTACATCATTACAGCATACAAAATAAGATTTTACATCCAGAGTACACTGTATATTGGCTCAATCAAGCGCATCAACATACATGTTATCGTCAACAAATAATTTTCTATTTCCTGTTTCCTGTATGTTTTTTTTTTTTTCCCATCATTGATTCCCAATCTCTTGCCCTCTGCTATCTCCCACTCTCCTCCCACACTGTCTCTGGTATCTATGTTTGCTTTCTATACTTTTTTTCCCCACATTTTATTGAGTCACTAAAGATCTTAATTAATCTAAATATTTTCATAGCAAACACAGCTGATATATACACTTCCATGAATACAAGTTCAACTTTAGGCATAAGCTCAGTGAGTAGAATGAACATCCTATAAAGTAGCACCTAGCTGGGGCTACATATGTTACTGCAGTCATCGAATAGGTATTTTTAATGCATTTTTTTCTCAATTTCAAGAAAAATAGTTTTAGGGGTTTTTTTTTCTAAAACTTTTCTTTTTTCTAAACTTAATTTACATTCATCCCCTAAGCACTGTCACAGCATACAAAATGTGATTTCCCATTCAGAGTATACTGCATAGTAGCTTTATCATGCATGTTATTATCAAAAATTTTTCATTTCTAGTATTTTTTTAGCCATATTTCTGACCCTCTGTCCTTTCCCACCCTCTTCTCACACTATCTCTGGTGTCTACAGTTGTCTTCCATTCCTTTCCGCCCACACTGTATTTATCACACAATTTCTTAAATAATCTAACTACTTTAAATGGCAAGTTCACTTGGTACTATTAAGAAAACCAGTTTTAACTTAAATCAAAGAAATGTTAAGGAACTTCACTTAAAACTTAAAGCCTGGAAACAGGTTAGTATTCTGTTCAAGTTGTAGGTACATGAACCTACTAACAGCTCAAGATAGGACAAAAACTCTTAAAACCCGACAACAAAGCCTAGAAGGAAAGTAGCAATATTATAGTCAAAAGTCACAGAATGCTATTTCACCAGTTCAGACTCATGTACTTAATCTAGCTTGTATTGTGGATCAATCTTCCTGATTGAATTCTGGGATATAATATTCATCTCCAGACTTGTCCCTATAATTAAGTTGGCCATTTTCTTAGTTTTTGAACTTTTATTTCTGTGTGACTACATTTAATTTTCCTGACATAGCACTCACTTGAGAACTTCTTTGAAATCTGGTCTGGTGCTGGTAAATTCTTTCAGGTTTTGATAATCTGAGAATGTTCTTGTCTTTTCTTTCCATATGAAGGATAATCTTGCCAGGTACAGTATTCTCGGTTGCAATTGTTTTTCCCTTAACACTTTGAATGTATTTTCCCATTCTTTCCTCGCTCATATTGTTTCCGATGAGAAGTCTGCTGTTAGTCTGATGGGATATCCTTTGTAGGTAACTTGCCATTTCTCTCTTGCCAATCTTAGTATCTTGTCTTTGTCTGTGGTTTATCCAATGGATAGGAAAACCCTCAGCTGGAAAAACACTTGTGCATTCATGTTTACTACAGTATTATTTACAATTGCTAGGACATGGAATCAACCCAAATGTCCAAAAATAGGCATATGGGCTCCCATATGGCGGACTACAGTTTGAGTCCTGGACCTGATGGCTTTCTCTCTCTCTCTCTCTCTCTCTCTCTCTCTCTCTCTCACACACACACACACACACACACACACACACATGCACACAAATGGCTCCCATATGGCGGACTGCAGTTTGAGTCCTGGACCTGATGGCTTGCTCTCTCTCTCTCTCTCTCTCTCTCTCACACACACACACACACACACACACACACATGCACACAAACACACACACACACACACAGTCCCTCTCTGGTCAAATTAAAATAAATAAATAAATAAATAAATAAAGTTAAATAAAATATTTTTTTAAAAAAATAAAGAAAAATGTGGCATATATACTCTATGGAATACCACTCAGCCATAAAAAAAGAGACCCTGACATTTGATGTCAAGTGGACGAATATGGAAGAATTAATGCTAAGCGAAGCAAGCCAGACTATGACAGACAGACTTTGCAAGTCCCCATTCAATATATACCCAAGGTCTGCAGGTCTATAGCAGGAACTGAAAGATGGAAAGTATAGTAGCAGAGAGGGCAACTGTAGATACTAGAGATAGGGATAATACAGGGATGGGGGATAGGGAAGGGAGGGTGAATGGTGTGTCTTTCTGGCTTAGATTTGCTAATAAGTGGCAATATATTAGAAGTCCATGTTTTATAAAGTTGTATGAATTGGGTACATGAGGGCCACACTCTCTTTAATAAAATAGCAAAGCAAAGAGGTTTTTGTTATAGGGTGCATACACTTGCCAGAAAGACAGATAGAGGCAGAGAGACAGAAAGTGAGAAATCATCCCCCAAGGGGGATGGCCACGTTGCAATCCTTTCTCCTCCATTCTCCTCTTGGGATCTTGGGATCTTGGGCATGCATGCATGCACACACACCTGGCATGAGTTTAAGCCACCAAGTCTGGAACTCGAATTACAGTCTATTACATGGGAGTCCAGCGACATAGCCATTATCCCAACTGCTGGTCCCCAAATTGCATTTTTCTGAAGAGTAAGTATTGGGCATCTTTTTATGTGCTTATTGGTTATTTCTATATCTTCCTTAGAGAAATGTCTACTTGCATCCTTTCCCTGTTTTTAATTGTCATATTTACCATATTACTGGGTAGAAAAAGTTAGTTGTATATTCTGGATTCAAATCCTTTATCAAATAACTGATTCACAAATAGTTTATCTCATTCTGTTGGTTGTATTCTCATTTTCTTAATAGAGTCCTTTGAAGTACAGAAGTATTTAATCTTGATGAAGTCCAATTAATCTACTTTTCTTTTACTGCTTATGCATTTTTTTGAGAGAGAGAGAGAGAAAGAAATTTTTGCTATAGAGTATGTCTGTTCACGGGAGAGACAGAGATACAGAAAGCAAGAAAACACCCCACACTCCTGGGGGAGGATAGCCATGCCACAATCCCTTCTCCTCCATTCTTCTCTCTGGATTTGGAAAATACACACACATGTGTCCAGAATCAGTTTCAAGCTTGGATTCAGAACACAAATCTCAGTCATCCTAATAGAAGTCTAGCACCTTACCCACTACACCACTTGCTGGCCCCGGCTACTTATGCTTTTGGTGTCATATCTTTGCTGTTGTATCTAAAAACCCATTGCCAAATCAAGGTCATGAAGAGTTCGTTGTTTATTTCTACTAATTATATTTTTAGCTTTTACATAGGTATTCAGACATTTTTACATTTTAAGCACAAGTTATGATATAATAGTAAAACTTACTTCTTTTGCATATGACTATTCAGCTGTCCCAGAACTTTCCTGAGAACATTATTTTCCTCCATTAAATGTTTTTTTGTTGTTGTTGTTGGAGAGGTTTTTGCTATAGGGCGCGTGCGCTCGCCAGACAGACAGAGACAGACAGAGAGATAGAAAGCGAGAAATCACCCCCCAGAAGGGATGGCCACGCTGCAATCCCTTCTCCTCCATTCTCCTCTCGGGAACTTGGGCACGCACGCACACGCAACCAGCGTGAGTTTAAGCCACCGGGTCCAGGACTTGAACCGCGGTCGACTATATGGGAGTACAGCGACATAGCCATTATGCTAACTGCTTGTCCCTCCATTAAATGGTTTTGAAACCCTTGTTGAAATAGTTGACCATGGGACCAGCAGGTGGCATGGTGGTTAAGGGCACTGGACTCCCACATGGCTGACTGTGATTTGAGTTCCAGACCTGGCAGCTTACTTTCTGACTTTCTCTCTCTCTCTCTGTCCCTCTCTGGTCGAATTAAAATGAATAAATAAAGTTAAATGTAAAAATTCTTTTAAAAATTAGCTGACTATAGATTTTGTGGACTTTCAATTCTATTTCCTTAATTTATATATCTATCCTCATGCTAGTACCACTTTGCAGTTACTTTGTAGTAAGTTTTGAAACTTCAAACTGTGTTTCCTCCTACTTTGTTCTTTTTCCAGAATATTTTTGCTATTCTGATACCCATACGTTCATGTAAAGTTTGAGAGAAGTTTTTCAATTTCTACAAAATAAGAGCTTTTGTAATTTTTGAAATTTTGGTAGGTTTGCGTTAAACCTGTAGATCAACTTGGGGTATATGCCATCTTAACAATATTAAGAATTTATGAATGTGGTATGCCTTTGCATTTATTTATTAATTACTTATGCATGAGAATACTTCTCATTTAACTAATTTTTGTATATTGATCTTTTATCCTGATACTTTGCTAACTATCTGTTTAAATAGTTTTTTTGAAGTGTATTTCTTAAAAATTAAATATCTTTTATTAGACTACTATACAGTGTATTCATGCTGGGAAAATCCATTTTATATGTAAAGATGTACGGTGGTTGAATGTAAAAAAAAATAAGGATATAAAAGAAAGAAGAGAAAAAAAACTATTCGATTTTCTGTACACAAGATCTTGTCATAGACAAATAGAAATTGTTTATTTTTCCACTTCCAACTTATTTACTTTTCTTACCTAGTAGCACTATTTAGAACCCTTAGCACAATATTGAACAAATATGATAAGTACACCCTTATCGTTCTCTGGTCTTATGGGAAAGCATCCATTATACATGATGTTAACTGTGGGGTTTTCATACATGGCCTTAATTCAGTTGATGAGTTAACCTCTAGTGTCTTTATTATTAAACGGTACTGGATGTTTGCCCAATGTTTTCTTGCATATATTAAGATGATCATATAATTTTCATTTTTTATTCTATTGATCACATGCATTTTATTTATAAATCCTCGGGTCTTAAATCAACCTTGAAATCCTGGTACAAATTCAATGTTATTATAGTGCATAATTCTTTTCATATGCTCCTCTATTCAGTTTTTTTTTTTAATTTCTGGCTTACACAAATCATACATCTTTGTTGTGTACTGTTTAGATATTTAAAGCATGTGTACAGTAGGTAATAATAAAATCAAGACTGCATGCATTGGGAGGTGAGGAGAAGAGGATAGAGAAAGATAGCAAGAGAACAATAAAGAGGTAAGACGTTAATGAGAAACAGATATGGCTTATTACCTGTTGGTGATGACTTGTATAGTATTCTCAACTGGATTGATCTGAGAAGTATTTCATGATGGATAAAGTCTTTTTATAAGCAAAATAAGAAATAGTGATTGACTGTTTTAAAAAATAATTAGAATAATAATAATAATGATTGGAAAAAAAAAACATAGAAAAGATTGAATGATGAAGAGGGGAGATTAATGTCTCTGTATTGACTGACATGCATGGCATTCCCTTTTGAAAAAGCAATGTAATACACTATAAAATTGTATGTAACCCAATGTAATATGAAGATTATGATGATAATAAAAAAAAGACTGCATGCATTCTTGTGTTTGTTAATCATTTTCTCTCAAATATCCGTACATTTGTGTCCCCACAACTCTCATGCAGCTTCTATTATCTATGTTTATTTTCTCTACTTTTTTGCTATTGAATCCTTTAGCTTCCACTGTAGAGTGAAGTCACTGGTATATATTAAGGGGGGACATATAGAATTTGTCTTTAATTTTCAAGTCTTTATTAATAAGAAATATTTGTCTGTTTTTCCTTTGTTTGTTTTGTTTTGTTTTGTTTTTCCCTAGGGATGTCTTTGTCTGGTTTTGGTATCGAGGTAATATTGGGCTCCTAAGATAAACTGAAAAGTGTCCTTTTTTATCTCTTTTTCGGAAGAGTGTGTGAAGAGTTGGTATGCACTCTTATTTAAATGTGATACTGTTTGTTTGTTTGTTTGTTTGTTTAAGAGGTCTTTGCCTTAGGGTGTGTCCTCTGATCACAGAGAGAGAGACAGAGACAGTGAGAGGGAAAGTGAGAAATCAACCCCCAGGGGGGATGGTCACGTTTCAATCTTTTCTCCTCCATTCTCCTCTCAGGATCCTGGGCACACTTGCACATAGACTCCTCATAAGTTACAGGCCACAGGGTCTAGGACTTGAACCACGGTCTACCATGTGAGAGTCCAACGACATAACTGCTATGCTATCTGCTGGCCCCTAAATGTGATACTCTTAATCAAATACTTACAAAGGCAAAGTTTAAAAAAAAAAAAAAAAGTGAATGTTTGATAGACTTGGACAGTGATGTCATCTGGACCAGGGGGTTTATTTGTGTGTAATTTTTCTATTACCAGTTCAAGCTCTTTGAATTGGCTTCTCATGGGGAATGGCATTCACAGAGAAGGATTCATTTATTTAACTAGAATAAATAGACTAGAGGAAATTCTCTTTCATGAGCAAGACCAAGGTTAAGAGTCAGCCTGGCTAGATGATGAGGCTTTACTGAAATGGGTCAGACAGATTCAACAAACAATGCTGGATAATACTGGATCCAGTGTTGAAAAAGGCCCAGACTATTTAACTATTTTAATTTGGAGAGAGACCAAAATATCCATGGACAATGGTCCTCAATCCCAGCTCAAGAGGCATGTATCTATTAGAATCTTACAGATCTTTACATCTATGGGAATTCTCTAGATGTACTTGTAGTTCATATAATGGACTAAGAATGAAATCACAATAAAATAAATAAGATTTATATTATAATATAGGAGTAGGACGTATTTTGAAGAACATCTGTGACCTCCCTATAAGAAGGTGAACTCTTATGATGTAACAACAAACACTGGAATTCAGCCTCAGTCAAGCCCATTAAGTGAGGCAGAGTGACTGGCTTTGTTCCTACCGACTTGGAATCTAGAAATAACTGAACCATGGACAATTGTAATGACACCCGTTCACAATAATGTCTGGTATGTGCGAGAGGCTAATTACACTGGGAAGGCATAGCAAATGCTCTGTTAATTCTCATCGACTTGTTCCTTAATGAAATTGCATTATACCATGATCATGTATTAAGGTGTAACACTAGCATTGTTGGTAAAATTGAAATAATTTACATAAACAAGTCAAATGATAATACTGATACCAGTAATCAAATATGTTGGGATATTGAGTTCAAGTCTCCTCAGGATGTAATACTGTTGAAAAATGACTGGTCTGAGGAAAAACTGGGCTTAGCTCACCATCAGCTAATCTCTATGCTAAATACTTCAGTGAAGTTTAACATAAGGTACAAATAGTGGTAGATTAAGACAGAAGCAATTAATTATTATTACAAACTTTAATGTGTTTTAATGGCTTTTTATAATTTTTAATTTTAAAAAATTTTTCCATAGGACATGTACACTGGAGAGAGAGAAGGGAGAGAGAGATAGAGGAAGAAAGAGGAGGAAATTGAGAACGTACTGTGTAGGAAAGACAGCCATGCTGCAATCCTTTCTTTTTCATTCTCCTCTTGGGATTTTGGGTATGCATGCACACACACCCAGCGTGCTTTCCAGGCCACCAAGTCCAGGACTCAAACCACACAGTCAGACATATGGTATCCAGCTGCCCCAACCACCATACCACTTACTAGCCCTTTAATGACTTTGTAAAATGAATTAGTCGTTTCCTTAAGTCTATCTCTATTCCCCACCAACTTCTCTAAATGTTAATCAGATGGATACCATTACTGTATCATGGAAAATAATCTATGAACTCTTGAAATATGTTGCCTAATATCTCAGTTTTTGCATACCTGATACCTTGGACCATTCCAGATAGTTTATGCTAATCATAAGATTTATATATTACTTTAACCTCTAGAGAGAATGTAGTTGACTCTCAATATAAAACCTGGAATCCAAAGCTTAAGTGAGCTTCCCTGACAATACATTGTATGTTTTCATACATAATTACTAGGGGATTTAAATGCTGTCCACGTGATTCTTCTGGGGGTTGACATCTGGAAGCTCAGGCCTGGATCATTCTAGACTGATTGTATGTACCCTTTTCTTTGACTGAATTTAATCTGTATCTTTCACTGTAATAAACCATAAATGTTAGTATAACAGCTTTTTTAGTTCTGTTAGTCCTTCTAGAAAATCGTTGAACTTGATAGTGGTTGTAGTGACCCATGACATACTATTCTATTGGACAGCTCAGTTTCAGAAGCTCCCGAGATATTTACATCAATTCTGAATATTTTACACTGATCTACCAGAAGGCTTTTATTGCCAGTTTGGGGCTGCACATTGATTTATATCACTGAATTATTGTTTATTCTTCTGTATCCAGATAACTGTCTTACCCTACGTTCCTCCAAACAGAGGATAAAACAAAATCTTATGTGTAGGTAAGTTATTGGCAAATGTAATCCGGAGGAGGAGGAAGAAAGAATAAGTAGGAATGAAATGGACAAATATTAAAACATGAAGATGCTACAAAGTAATCAATCACCAAGGGCAACTGGAACCTGATCACATAGGACCTTTTGAGAAGACATAAGAAAGTGTCTCAGAAGGGTTTCTTTGGGGATAAAATATGGAAACATTTTCTGTCATCTCCAGACCTCCACCAGGGAGGTAGAGGCACCGGAGGAATTGGCAACACTGCATTGCAAGCTACTGTGCATATCTTGAAGAGTCCAACAAAGCATATCAAGGCACACAAAGCATATTAAAGAACCCCTGGGACATTAGGGGAGAGAGAGTCCTAGAAAGTGATGATTCAAAACAACTGAGGCAAAATAGAAAGATACAGAAAATTTGGATAATGCCTAAGAGGTACTCAGTACCATTCAAATAAGTCCCAAGAAAGTCCCAGAACAGTGAAATTGGAAGAGTAGCAGCCTCCTGCCACTAAAGAACAGAGCCAATGGGAAAGACCAAGGGACCAAAGAAAGTGGGACTCACTTTCAGAAGCCACTCGGTGCCCCCCTGAAATTGTGGCCAGTTTTATCATCACACACACCACCACTGATAAAAAAAAAAAAAAAAAAAAAAAAAAAAAAAACACAGCTTCTCTGAGGTTCATAAAGAACCTTAACACTCAATCACTGAGCATGCTTGACCAAACACAGGAATAACAGAATAGAGGTACGATTAGACCTTTAAGAAGCTGACGGCAGAGAGGCTTGTGTTAGGGAAAATGAAGAACCAGTTAGGGAGGGGCAGGAAAGAGTCCACCAGCAAAGGAACACAGGAAATGAGAAAGGAATTCCTTCTAGAGCCAAGGTTCAGAATCAAGTGACAACATGAGAGAGAACCAATTTTCAAGTTGAGTTTCAGGTCAGTTAGGGACTTAGGGAGAAACTGGTGTGATGGAGGACAGAGGAGCAGGAAGCAGGTTCCTCTATAAACAAGGACTCCAGATGGGTCACCAATATCTGGCCAAAGATCCTTGTGTCTGGGGTCCCTAGGAGGCAGTTATGTTGAAGAGAGGAGCCTGGACCCAGTCTTGCAGGACAGCTGGTATGATACCAGAGACCAGAACTCAGGTGTGGCAGTGACTCCAGCTTCACCTCAAAGGGAAGTGGCTGGTGAAGCATGGGCAGAGTAAAGTACATGTGCAGGAAAGAGAGTGGAAGTACCTGTTCCAGGCTAACCCTCTCCCTCTCCCAGTTCATGGCCTGTCACAAGGCAGTGAGTCATTTCTAAGAAACAGCCCTAAAAATCAGATTCTCAAAGCAGTTCTTTAGCATGACTCCAAAATAATGAGAGATTATACTTTGTATTTCTTTTCTCTCAATTCTCCTCCTCCTCTCTCTTATTCTTGTCTCTATTTCTAAATATCTCTCCCTCCTGCTTCAATCCCCCCACCTGCCCTCTTCTCTTCCATGAAATTAAGTATTTATTCAGAAAAACACCAGTTGTTCATTGGCTGAGCACCAACTACAACCAGGCAGTGTGTGATGATGAAGTACAACTGCTGGCTTTGAGAAACTGGTAGAAGGAGCTGGTTATGGTGACTGGACCTGGGGTGTCAGACTCATGGGAGGTAATACAGTAGAAGAGCAGTGGGAAGGGAGGACTATCCACACACTTGAGTTCCAAGGATGTTTGGATTTCCCAGGGATCATGCTTAAGAGGTTTTGTGTTGAGGACAACTCTGGTTGATGACCTCAAGTTCATCCTGCTGTGATCATAAGAAATGACTAAATGTATGGGACCAGCAGTTAGTGTAATGGCTATGTCGCTGAACTCCCATGTAGCCAGCCACGGTTCGAGTCCTGGACCCAGTGGCTTAAACTCACGCTGGGCGCATGTGCGTGAGTGCCCAAGATCCCGAGAGGAGAATGGAGGAGAAAGGATTGCAGCATGGCCATCCCTCCCAGGGGATGATTTCTCTCTTTCTATCTCTCTGTCTTTCTAGCGAGCGCATGCGCCCTATAGCAAAAATCTCTTGAAAGAAAGAAAGAAAGAAAGAAAGAAAGAAAGAAAGAAAGAAAGAAAGAAAGAAAGAAAGAACGATGGAAGGAAGGAAGGAAGGAAGGAAGGAAGGAAGGAAGGAAGGAAGGAAGGAAGGAAGGAAGGAAGGAAGGGACTGACTAGTGTATGAGCTCAGGAAATCAGATCTCTCTTGCTCCTCTGTCATCCCCAGGAAAGACAGACCCCATTAGAGGCAAGGCTTTCAGGGCTATTCCATCTGTGGCAGACAGATCCAGTGAATCCTGACCATCTATCCCCAGTGACATCTATTATCCCTGGTCAACACGGCATCTTAAGGCTTCCTCCAGTGTGAAGATGGTTCATGACCGAAGCAGGCATTTTTGCCTTTGGTTCCTCTCCCAGTCCAGGTTCCACTAACAAATGGGTAATCCAGTGATTTATTTATTACTGCATTCCCTATGACCTCCCAGAAGAACCAGAAATACCTATTGCTCATCTTCACATTTACTTCAGATACTAAAATGATGAGCAGGATTAATTTGAGCCAAAGATTAGCAGGACACCTGGTTCTTTTTGTTCCCAGCAGCCCAAGAACTTCCTCCTAATTTAATCCATTACTCTCCAAAGAGCATGTTGTCCACAGCAACCACACTACCAAGGGTGGACAGTGGAGATGGCCCAGGTGACATCATTGTCAGTAAGTGCCAAAATATGTTAAGCTAGAGATTTTCATCACAAAAGCTGGAATGAAGACAGAGCAGCTCACAAAAATTTATTTCCTTAAATCAGGGCTTATTTTTCTGTATAAAAATTCAGCTGTCCAGATACTCCACATCAGATCTGCGAGGCCAGAGAGCTGTCTTTTGAGGTGAGACTCTCTACTTGTATCTTTTTCTTATCACCAATGGTGTTTGATGTTGATCAGAACCTCTTGACAGTATAGATATTCTTGTTTAAAATTCAATTTCATATTGTAATTAAGGATACTAAAAAGAGATCTTTTTTTACTTTCTACTTGATTATAGCTAGAAGATGGAGGTACAGAAGGGAATGATTTTTTTGATGAGTGCTATTAAGTTAAAAAAAGTATATGAATTACATTTCATGTCCAGGATATCTGATATCTTAATTGTTATCTTACAGTGATATCTTAATTGTTCCTCTATTTTCATTCAGAATTTCCAGTATAAAAGGCACTGCTCAAGGTAATTTGGATGCTATGAAGTTAAAATTATTTTTTGTTCTGTGAACCTATAGTCCATAATCGATGGGAATAATTTTCAAATACACAGCATGGCAAGTGATTGTAGAAAGAGTAAAGCAAGTAAGGTGCTGTGGGAAATGAGGGTAATGTAGTCTCCAGAGAGCACTGGGATGGGTGAGCCATTACGTTGAGCATGCATGGATACAAAGCAGTGATACAATTCAAAGACTTTCAGAAAGTGTGTGCAGAGGGGACAGCGTGAACTGAGGCTCAGAAGTGGATCATGAGGGCTCAAGGGAGGCCTATATAGAGCATCTATAGAGAGCTACAGCTCTCAGTGAGTGGGCATGAGGGGTGTTGGAGAACCTAAGGCCTGACATCAATTTGAAGAAGCTGCTGATGAATTCTCTTGGTGATGTAGGCATTTAGATATACTAGAAAGAAAGAAAGAAAATGAAGAAAAGGGGTCCACTCCCATGCAACAGAACAAATGAACTTTAAGCTTCTCCTCTTGAAAGTGCATAAAGATCATCAAATTTTCCTTTGATATTAAATTCAGGGAACAGAAAGAAAGATCTCACTCCTCAAGGGGCATTCGTGGATGTTTTAGGATTGAATTTAGCTTTATTTCTGTTTGTCCCAATCAGCTTTTCTTTCTCTAGGCCCAGCAACCTGAGAAGCATGAGTTCCTACCAGCAGAAGCAGACCTCCACCCCACCCCCACAGCTCCAACAGCACCAGGTGAAACAGCCCTGCCAGCCTCCTCCTCAAGAACCTTTTGTGCCCAAGGAGCCCTGCCACCCAGAGCTTCCACAACCTGGAAATCCCAAGATTCCCAAACCAGGAAGCACCAAGGTTCCTGAACAAGGTCAAACCAAGGTCCCTGAGCCAGGCTGCACCAAGGTCCCTGAACAAGGCTACACCAAGGTCCCTGAACAAGGCTACACCAAGGTCCCTGAGCAAGGCTGCACCAAGATCCCTGAACAAGGCTACACCAAGGTCCCTGAGCAAGGCTGCACCAAGATCCCTGAACAAGGCTACATCGAAGTCCCTGAACCAGGCTATACCAAGGTCCCTGAACAAGGCTACATCGAAGTCCCTGAACCAGGCTACATCAAGGTCCCTGAACCAGGATACACCAAGGTTCCTGAACCAGGTTACACCAAGGTCCCTGAGCAAGGCTACACCAAGGTCCCTGAACAAGGCTACATCAAGGTTCCTGAACCAGGTTACACCAAGGTCCCTGAGCAAGGCTACACCAAGGTCCCTGAACAAGGCTACACCAAGGTTCCTGAACCAGGTTACACCAAGGTCCCTGGACAAGGCTACATCAAGGTCCCTGAGCAAGGCTACGCCAAGGTCGCTGAACCAGGCTACACCAAGGTCCCTGAACCAGGCTACACCAAGGTCCCTGAACCAGGCTACACCAAGGTCCCTGAACAAGGCTACACCAAAGTCCCTGAGCAAGGCTACACCAAGGTCCCTGAACAAGGCTACACCAAAGTCCCTGAACAAGACTACACCAAAGTCCCTGAAAAAGGATACACAAAGGTTCCACAGCCACATCCCTCTAAAGTCACTCCAGTCCCAGGTCAACAGAAGACCAAGCAGAAGTAATATGTTCTACAGCAATGCCCTTGAGGAGTCGACCAGCAGATGCTGAGCTACCTCTTCTCATCAGTTTCTGTGTCTTAATTGTCCGTAGACTTGATCATCAGAATGTTGTCACTCTGAGTCACAGTCACTATCTTGCTAGTCTCCTAAAAATATGTGCTAGGAAATTTTTCCTTACACACCCTCAGAAGAGTCCTCTGAGCCTCTGGATTAAGTAGAAGGTCTTAGTGACTTTTCTGATCTCCTGTTGCTTAAGGGTCATCTGAAGAGGGATTCTGGATTGGAAGAAATGCATATTTCCTGCTATGCCCTCATTAAAGCACTTTTAATTTAACTCTTGTCTTCACGTGTCATTGACTGAATATTCCTTCTTCCTGTTCTCTCATCATGAGTCAGGACTTGCAGAGAGAAGTTGGTACAGATATGATCCTGGTACTGTATGGTTCTACAGTGGTGTGGGAGTACACATTGGAGGCAATCCTAGGACAACAGTAAATATTGTGAAATAGCCCAGAGCCTGTCACTTTGGGCAGCTAGCTACACCTGGAGCAAGGCTCTCCTGTTGCACTGGACCGAGTCATGCCTAAGTTCCACAGTGTTGGCTCTAAGCCTGCTCTAAAACTCAGGTTCCTGCCCACCCATCTCTTGTCTATTCTGAAAAGAAATTATTCCCCCATACTTGACCCTCATATCTGTTTTTCCTTCATTCAATTTTCCTCTTAATTACCCCCCCCCAACACATACAGATACATATGCTGCTATGGAGGCACATTTCTACATTAACATAATAAACGCCACCCTTATTAGCTCAGGCAATATTGCCTTTCACTGGATGCAGGGGGGCAAAGCTGTATCAGCAAGAAAAAGAGGAGGATGCACAGTGTTTCTCCTTGGAGAAGTATTAGTCTTCTCCAGGAGTCATGACATCCATGCCCTTCTCATATAAACGTATACACACTATGCTATCTCAATCTTTCTCTCCCCAACTCTCTTTTTCTCTGTTTCTCTCTCCTTGGATAACCTGTGAAAATGGATTAATCCAGTGATTACAAATAAGAGGATAATAGGGAGGGGGTCAGGAAAGAAGCACTTAACATATGCAAGAATGAGAGATTCTTTGTTGAAAATGATGTATATTGCAATATCCTTGATTCAATTATCACACACTGCATGCATGCTTTGAAAAACCATAGTGTACATCATAAAGATGTACAATTAAATGTAAAAAAATTATAAAATAAAATAAAATTGGAAAGATAAAGGAAATAAGAAAAAAATGAACTATTAAAGAAAGTGGTGAGTTTCTCACTGAGTTTTATGCCTAAAGTCAGACATTTGTTCATAGACAAGCTTACATCAACTGCACTTACTATTGAAAGTATTTATTTTAATTAGGATCTTTTGTAAATAAAAAAAAATGTGGGAAATAAAACGTGGAAAGCAACTGTAGATACCAGAGACAGTGTGGAAGGAGGGTGGGAAACGGCAGAGGGTGAGAGAGAGGGAATCAAGGGGGGAAAAAAGTCAAGTCGTTAAGCTATAAAATCTCAGGAGTAAATAGAGACTTCAAAACGCCTACTACAGCCATTCTGTTTTTCAAATAAAGAAAAATATACACAAAAAGATAATTAAAGTAACCCAGAAATTATATTTTTACATCACACCCTGAAGCAAAATTCCCCAGTCCCCAACGCCTCACTCTCCCTTGAAGCCTGTCCTTCTTGATTTCAGAGGTGGACCAGCAGGTTTGCAGATCTGTGTTGAGAGATTCTAGGATATCAGAGAACTACTCCCAGTCACAAAGAAGACAATGCAAGATTTTAGAAGGACTTCAGTAGTTACTGGAAAACAAATCTCGATAGGTTGTGTGGTCCATAATATCAAAGGTGTGTGAGGCAGGTGATGAGTAGCACCTGCATGATTCACGAACACTCCAAATAGGAGTGGCAAGAGCTCAGAGATATTTGGAAATTACAAGACAAAAAAACTTCCAGAGAATCATTACAAGGTGATGCTGTCAAACCAGCAGGAGAAAATGATGTCACTTTGGTCTGTTAGGTATCACATGCTGACGTGGCCTTGCATTATTACTGAGTGCAATGATGGAACCCTAGAAATTACTCCACGTAAATTACAATTAGTTAAGCTGATACTGGAGAGGTAAATGGGCTCTGAGACACACAGCTATCATGAATGTAGTGCGATGCACATTCATTATTTCTATGTTTGGGACTGCTTTCTTAAAAGATATTTTTCATTGTGGAAATTACATTATTTATATATAAACATAATACTTCCTCATTTCAAGTTTTTTTGATATTTATTTATTCCTATTATATTCTTTTAAGTTTGCTATATGGTTCTCTCTCACCAGAGAGAGACAGAGAGAGAGAAAGTGAGAAAGCAAGCTACCAGGTCTGGGATTCAAACTGCAGTCAGCCACATGGAAGCCCATACCTTAACCATCACACCACCTGCTGGCTCCACGAGAATATTTGTATTTCATATTTTCTTACTTAATTGTCATAAATGTTTATGGCATTCAATAAGGCTTTTCAAAGCATGCATAGTGTGTAATAATCAAACCAAAATTTTTTAAGTGTACATTTATCTGACAATTTTTTTTTACCATATTGTGTATCTTTGCTAAAATGTATACATGTCTATGAGTTTATAAAGAAAATAAAGGAATATAATCAGGAGGTATTTCTGGCTACTTTATGTTAGTGTGTTTTGATTTGTTTGTTTGTTTGTTTATTTGGGGGTTTTGTTGTTGGGTTTTTTTATTTGTCTGTTTTTGCTATAAGCTCCCTGCCTTCACCAGAGAGATGGACAGAGAGAGAGAGAGAGAAAGAGGGAAAGTACAAGTCACCTCCCAGGGATGATGGCTACACTACAATCCCTTCTCTTCCATTCCTCTATTCTCCTCCTGGGATTTTGGGCATGCACTCATATGTACCCAGAGTAATCTTCAAACCACCAGGTCTGGAACTTGAACCACAGAATCGACCATATGTGATCCAGTGCCTTAACCTCCACACCATTTATGGTCTCTAGTGTGCATTTTTAAATAACTCTGTGTTTGTTACATATGTATTATATTGTGTTATTTTACTTTCATTTTCATAACTTTAATTATCATTTTTTTAAAATAGGGGACAGTCAATATGTTGCTGAACTAGAGGAAATACGTGTTCTTTCTATTGGAAACCTGCGTGAGCCTCTGCACAGACCTCATACGAGCAGACCAAGTGTGGGGACCCTACTTCTTTGTTGGGTTCTCTTCTCCACACACATCTTTAGTCCAATTCCCAATCTTCTATTAGGGACCCCTGGATTCGCCAATGCCCACTCACACTGGCAGCCCAAGGAGTTCACATTTCGCCAGCTGACTTGATATCTGATGCCATCATTGTTAAATGAGGTATTGTCCCTTTCATATCTCAACTTCTTACTTTCCTTCATCTCTTCTCCTCTTCTGTAACTTGACAGGATTGTCCCTCAATAGGCTGGCCAAAAGGTCAGCACAGGCAGAGTCTTACTTCAGTGTGAAGAACTTGAATTCCAAACTACACAGTTTGCAAATTTCAAGTCCACAGTCTGATTGCTAAGAACTTGTACAGGTAATTAAACTTGCATTTGATTTGGTTTTTATTGATGATTTCTCCTTGTTTTCTATACTTTAATGTTTCTTTTCCTACTGGGACCATGACCTCCATAATACTGAGGGGGTATAAAAGCACTTTTCTTCTGGTTTAGATAAACACTGTCATTAAAGGAGTTCCCTGTCCATCCATGTTTCTGACTGAGAAAACTCTCATGGTGGGCCCAGATCTGCCTTTGTCCAGATCTATAGCCAGTCAGAGCAATTGGCCAGATATGCCAAAGCCTTGCCAAACTGCCCCGCACTTGTGCACTTGCCATCGCATACACTCATGCCCGAGATTCCAAATTCACATCTGACTTCTCTGGACTGTAAGCACCATGAAGACAGGAACCTTTCCTGTCTTGCTCAGGGCTTTAGACTCAGGGTCCAACTGGTTGCCAGCCAAATGATAAGAATCATTTAATGTCTGCTGAGAGGTTTATACCCTCACCCAATGTGCAGTCCGTGGAGGACAATGTTGCTATGACACTCTTTGAACTCAGATCACTTCTGTCCTTGGAAGGACTTTGAGTTTACTCTTTCTCCAACTTCATAAACCTCCCTACACACCTAAAGTAGCAGAACTCAGAATTGTAAACAACCTGCTCTCCCTAGCTGTACCTTAAAAAGAGGTATTCTGAATATTCAGGAGTCTAGGAACTCCTGTGATTGGGTTATCTCTCCCAAATCTAACCAAGAGGCTCCCAAGTTAGAATCTATTTATTTTCCATGTAAATTTCTTGGACACAATGAAATTGTCTGTTTGTGTTTAGGAACAGAAGATCTCACACAGTTCACTACAGAAAAAAATTATAAGAAATCTGATAGAATTTTCTAGAGTTATGGGACAGAATTACCTCTTTAAGAGTTTTCAAATAGAGTTTTCATTTTAAACATTTATCTCTTCCCCAAGAGAGAAAATTCAAGGTTCAATGCAGTCAATGGATCTACTTCAAAGCCCAGAATTTCTGGCTGCACACGATTTTTCTCATCATATCCTATCTATGTAACTCTTCTTGGTCCAGGAAACTAGGAAATAAAAAAAACCAATCTATTCCACCCAGCCACAATCCGGTTTGAAATAGTGAAGCAATGACTAAATAACCT
Organism: Tupaia tana; assembly: GCA_026018925.1. NCBI lineage: Eukaryota > Metazoa > Chordata > Mammalia > Scandentia > Tupaiidae > Tupaia > Tupaia tana. Next base: position 94,451,916 of record JAKSZU010000004.1, read on the forward strand.
CAGCAGAAATTTCCATGGGAAAAAGAGGAGAAAACCAGTATCTGACTCAGGGAATCTGCAATCTCTGAGCAGGCATATTGAGGCCCATCTTCCTGTCAGGGAGGACATGGGCGCCAGTCTCTGGGTGTTGGTTCTTTCTCATTAGCTTCTGCTAAAGTGAATTGTGTGTTCTCCTCTGGGGAGTGTAATTTTGGCTATTCTTCCTACATGGATATTGTTTTAAGACTCTAAAACACTCAGAAGCTTTTATAGTCTGGGCTTAGGGGGTTTGGGGTTTTAGGCAAAATAATTCCATAAAAAAAAAAATACAACAGGCTTCTGATTTGTTTTTAGTCAATTACTTAGGCAGTAGCTCTATTCAAAATTCTTTCCCCTGACCTAATTTTTAAGCCAAGGTCATTTATTTGCTTCCTTACCTTCATTTCTGCATTTTCTTAAATGTTCTACTACTTTCTAATACCTTCTGAAATAACATGGATGAAAAAACTACATTTTTAATCTCATCTTTGCTGCCAAGATTATTCTTAACAGGTCTTTGTTTCTCTATGCTTTATCTGTTTGTCTGTGGATTTAGAAGTAGCCAACCTTCCCTATCAAATTTTTGTACTCAGGCCAGCTAGTGGCATGGTGGTTATGAAAACTGGATTCCATATGGCTGATTGTGTAGTCCAAATCCTGGACTTGACAGCTTAAAAAACATACCAGCCTGGGTGACCAAAATGCCAACAGGAGGGGGAGACATGAAGGAAAAGGGACTGTGGCATGACCATGCAGTATGGGGAATAATTTTTTTTTTCTTAGAGGTTTTTTCCCTTAAAGCTCATGAACTCACTGGAGAGAGAGAGACAGTGAGAGGAAGGGTGAGAAATTCCCCACCCCCCCCAGGAGGGATAGCTAAACCTCAGTCCCTTCTCCTCCATTTTCCTCTTGGGATCTAAGGCATGTACACACATGTGCCTCGCATGAGTTTCAAGTCACCAGGCTCAGGAATCAAACCATGATCAGCCAAGTAGGAGTTCAGCAATGTAACTGCTAAGCCATCTGTTGGCCCCAGGGGGAGTGATTTCTTGCTTTCCCTCTCTCTTTCTCTCTGTCTGGTGAGCACATATACCCAGTGAAAAATTTAAAAAAAAAAAAAAAAAGTTTCTGTACTCTACTATTCTTTATTCTACTTGCAAATTGGCTATTTCCTTCATAAACTCATTAGTACATTGCCAAAAGACATTAATAGCCAATATGCACCAAATCTCTGTATATTTTTACTTACTTTTTTCATAACTACAAACTTACTGAGTAGTCTGCTTTTCCAATAACAGATAATGATTTTATTAATTTTTTTGAGAGGTTTCTTCCTATAGGGCACATGTGCTCACCAGAAAGACAGAAAGAGACAGAGAGACAGAAAGCGAGAAATCACCCCCTGGGGGGATGGCCATACCACAATCCCTTCTCCTCCATTCTCCTCTCAGGATCATGAGCATGCACGCATACCTGCCTAGCATGAGTTTAAGCCACAGGGTCTTGGACTCGAACCTCGGTCAACTATATGGGAGTCCAGCAACATAGCCATTACATCAAATGCTGGTGCCAGATTTTATTGAATGATTTAACACAACATAACATTAGGGAGATGCTAGAGGAAAATGAAGCAGGTGGCATTCTGATATCCAGTAATGCTCCCTAGCCCTGGATTAAAAATACACATAAAGTCAATATTATCACTACACTGTTTTTAAAATCCACAGTATGAGGGACAGGGAAGGAGGATCGCCCCACTGGATAAGACACCAAAGAAAAGGATTATGATGAGTTCTGGACCAGGATTTTAGGAAGAAAAAACCGAGGGCTTTTTTGGGGACATATGTAACCAAGAAAATAAGGTATACTTGCACCCATATGGTTAGTAGTATTAGGATAAGTTTTCCCCAGATTTTATTTTCATACCAGCATCCCTAATTTTATCACAACTTCATATTCCTGTACTATATTCCTTAATACAACTTTGTTTATAAAGGGGTTTTTTCAAATATTACAATTTTATATTTACCAAATTAGATCAGTTCAATGCAGTGTTATCACACATAAAGAATTAAAGTCTCCTAAAAGAGCATTTCCTAGGGGACCAGCAGTTAGCGTAATGGCTATGTCGCTGGACTCCCACGTAGTCGACCACGGTTCGAGTCCCGGACCCGGTTGCTTAAAACTCATGCCGGGCACGTGTGCGTGCGTGCCCAAGACCCTGAGAGGAGAGTGGAGGAGAAGGGATTGCGGCGTGGCCATCCCCCCTGGGGGGTGATTTCTCGCTTTCTGTCTCTCTGTCTCTCTCTGTCTGTCTGGCAAGTGCACAAGCCCTATAAAAAAACCTCTCAAAAAAAAAAAAAAAAAAAAAAAAGAGCGTTTCCTAGATAAGTAAACTCTCTAAACTTTGAAAGGCTTTTACATGTGACTTTAATTGACTCTTATATAGGTAACCCTTCCTTTGTAGGAAATGCTTCTGAAAGTATTTTCATTAGACAATTTCTTAATCTGGAACTCTCTTCCCAAAGATATTCTAATAGCTAATCATTTTTCTTCCTTTGAGTCTGTTCAAACATTGCCTTTTCAAAAAGGACTCACCTCTTCAATGCTCCCAAAAAAGAATACTTGTGTATACTAGTATTCTTTTATCTTTTTTTAATTTAATTTTTTACTTTTTTTTAAATACATTCAATCACATTTTTTAGCTTACAAGGTGATCATTTCAACATGTGAACATTTCTCCCTGGTCCAGTTGATCAAAATATAACAATACTACCTCCCTGTCTCAACAATGCACTTAATAAATAATTTACATTGTCATCCTATTTTTTAATTTTTTAAACCCCTCCTAAAGCATGTGAGCTCCCTAAGATAACAGGTCTTTGTAGTTGTTCACCCATGCCTCCCAAGCTTCTAGAACACTGTCTGAGGTACTGTAGGTGCTCAATATCAGTTGAATGAGTGAACTTTAGGAGTTAATTTTTTTCTAGAGCTGTAGCATCCTCAAAATTTTCCATTGCTACCAGCAGTTCATAGTAAGTGCAAGGTTAGGCAGGGCTTCCAGTCCCCAGTACATATTCCAGTGGGAAGGTTCCAGAACCTCTCATCACCTGAAGCTCCTTGACTTGTCATTTCTGACAACCTAAGAAACAACTACTCCTGTTTAATCTTGGGATATTCCACTTCCCTCCCTACGCAGCTTCATGCTCCCATAAGGTAAGCCTGAGTTCTGGAGATTCATGTCTATTTCAGAGCAATCTAGTTTTGTTTTGAATTTGGAAAATAAAATAAAATGTTCAGTGCCTTTGTGCTATTTCTCATGTGGCATGAAGCTGTAGATATTATATAATATGATTCGACTTTGTTTTATAGTTGATTAATTATTGGGTTGTCAGAAAAGTCATGATGTATCCTTTTCTATGTTTTTCTATGCAAAAATGTGTTATGACTTTTCCAGTGACCCAGGATTTTGGAGACCTCGTGGAAAAACAAGTTAAGCATACAATATTAAAATAAAGGAGAATGAGAAAAAGAGTCTCCAGTTGAGAAAAGAATCACTCTATGTTGATTTCAAAGAAAGTAAACTAAATTTGACTGTTCTCCCCCAAAAACACTCACCTCATTACCAACGCTATTGAATTAACATAATCTTCATGGTAAATAGGAAAAGAAAAATTTTTATAAACCAATTTTTGAAAATCTGCTCTGCCTTTCTTAATTATTTCCCTTTAATTAAGCCATTGTTTTTGCTGCATAAGAAAAGGTGCATTATCATTGAATAGTGTGTGTGTGTGTGTGTGTGTGTGTGTGTATGTGTATAAAAGAGGAAAGTCATTGTAGTAAAACACAAATTTCTGGTAGAGGAAAACACTGACTGAAAAGATAGAGGAAGTACACCAGCATAATGGTAGTTTTAGGTTCTAAAAAGTATACCTTTACAGGTTGGGAAATTACCACCTTAGCTTTTCATATGAACTTTTTCCATGAAAGAGAGACCCTTTATTAACATAGCCAACCTCTTCTTTCAAATATTGTTGAATAACAGGAAAGATGTTCTGCTAGAAACAGGCCTGCCAGTCACCTCCTCTAACCTTGTAACATACTCCGTATTGCAGGAAGCACTTGATTAGTGACCTCAGTTTCATCTTGAACTTTGAGTGGAGTCAACTTTGATGGAAGGGCTCAGAATCCCAGTACCCTTATTCATGTGTTGGCCTTAGTGAAGAGAGCCTTGAAAGAGGCTGAGATTTCAGGACCTGGTCACTTCCACCAGAAGTGTATTGTCTAGAAGGGGCAGGTTGCTCCAGAGCTCCTGAAGGTGACTGTCCCTCCCCAGTGCTTTGCTGCTTGGTGCTCCCCTTCATTGGTGATGGCCCTCTGCTCTTCTGCTGTTGACTCAGTCCTTTCTTGCAGAGAAAGCTTTTTAGAACCAAAAGAATCATTTTAGCTTTTTCTTTCCCCTCTCAGGTCTGCGTATATTAAGTGATAGATAAACAGAATTACTACTTTTTCCACCCGGGACAATTCAAACCATCATGACTTTGGTCTTCCAGAAAAACTCAGAATATCTATTGTTTATCCCTACATCCACTTCACGCACTTAGCAGCCCAAAAAGTCTCCCCTGAAATATTAATAGAGCTTCCAGAAGACAGATTTTTTCTGGTTCCAGTCACCCCAGATCTTCTCTTATCTTTCAGCCCACATCTTCCTGTAAACATGATACCTGGTGCAAAAGATGCTCAGCAAGTATAAGGCCCAGGTGACATCATTATTAGACAGCGAGTGCCGAAAATATGTTAAGTGGGTAGTTTCATCACAAAGGCTGGGAACACAGGTGGATGAGGGGAGTCCGGTGAGTCATGTCTGACAGGGAAGGAATGAAGACAGAGCAGCCCCTAAAGTGTCCATTTCCTTGAGGCAGAGTTTGTTCCCTGAATAAAAAGCCAGTTGGCTGAGAACACTACACCAGATCTGAGGACCATACGGCCTGCTCTTCCCTGAACGCCAGGTGAGTCTTTCTACTTGAACTCGTTACCATTCACTCTAGGTATTTGATTTTTATCAGAACCTTCTTGATTGTGTGTGTGTGTGTGTGTGTGTGTGTGTGTGTGTGTGTGTTTTCACCCATTATTGAAATTCAGTCTTAGCCATTCTGGAAGTTCATCTGAATATAGCCTTTAGGATTATCTTTGTTATAAAAGTAATCATTGTTTGAGTTTGTGAGACTTCCCATGTAATCAGTTCTGCCCCACTCATTCTGGCTGTGTAGAGGGAAGGGGATTGGCTTGTACAAAGACCCAGAGTAAGTTAGCAGCAGAATAGGAATGAGAACCCAGTTTCATAGCATAATTCTTTCTTATTCATCATTTAGTACAGAGACTTTTATTCTTTCAATAGATATTTTGGTGAGACTTCACTATATTTGGTACTCTGACTACTAAAAAATAAGCAACAGGGGATTCACTCCATGAAATTACAATCTAGGAGAATAAGAGCTATAATAGAATGTACTAAGTGATCAGTGCCAGGTGATGATAAGTGTTGTAGCAGTTTGCAGAGACAGAGCTTTCTGGGAGGCTTGCTTTGGAAAGTGCCCAAAGTACTACAGGAGGTGGTCTGTGTGGTTGGGTACTTCTTTTTTTTTTTTTTTTTTTTTTCTTTTTTTTGGAGAGGTTTTTGCTATAGGGCGCGTGCGCTCGCCAGACAGACAGAGAGAGACAGAGAGATAGAAAGCAGGAAATCACCCCCCAGGGGGGATGGCCACGCCGCAATCCCTTCTCCTCCATTCTCCTCTCGGGATCTTGGGCACGCACGCACATGCGCCCGGCGTGAGTTTAAGCCGCCGGGTCCGGGACTCGAACCGCGGTCGACTACGTGGGAGTCCAGCGACATAGCCATTATGCTAACTGCTGGTCCCTGGTTGGGTACTTCTTGAACAAGCAGAAATGAGAAAGCATTTAAGATAGAAGCGCATGCGAGCAGGCCAGAGATCAGATTGTGTGAGGTTCTAGAGAAGTCAGAATTATCCTATTGGTGATAAACCATTCTATCAATAAGAAATGAGTGGATGACTGAAGTTATGGTTCCTTTTCCAAGTAGTGTCATATTTCCATATAATGCAATGTTGTGAGCACCACATGCCTGCTGGTAGCCTGCTGTCATGCATTTTGCTAGTTGTGTTTTAAAATGTGCAGGATAAAAGAGGACACCATGAAAGGCCCTGCTTGAGTGGAGCAGAACAAATCACTTTCAGTTCTTCCTTTTTAAAGTCTCAGAAATATTCAGTCTTCTTTGTGGCAGACAGGGAAAAAGATTAATATTTACTTCATAAGGGAGTTGAACCAGAATTGATTGTGGCTTCTTTAGTTATTCCCTATGTAAATCACCTGTTCTGTCTCTAGGACCAGCCACCGTTGAAACATGAGTTCTCATCAGCAGAAGCAGCCCTGCACCCTTCCCCCTCAGCTTCAGCAGCAGCAAGTGAAACAGCCCTGCCAGCCTCCACCCCAGGAACCATGTGTCCCCCAAACCCAGGATCCCTGCCACCCCAAGGTGCCGGAGCCCTGCCATCCCAAGGTTCCAGAGCCTTGCCATCCCAAGGTGCCAGAGCCTTGCCACCCCAAGGTGCCAGAGCCCTGCCAAACCAAGGTTCCAGAGCCCTGCCACCCCAAGGTCCCGGAGCCCTGCCACCCCAAGGTCCCGGAGCCCTGCCAACCCAAGGTCCCGGAGCCCTGCCACCCCAAGGTCCCGGAGCCCTGCCACCCCAAGGTGCCGGAGCCCTGCCACCCCAAGGTCCCGGAGCCCTGCCAGACCAAGGTCCCGGAGCCCTGCCACCCTAAGGTGCCGGAGCCCTGCCACCCCAAGGTGCCGGAGCCCTGCCAAACCAAGGTCCCGGAGCCCTGCCACCCCAAGGTCCCGGAGCCCTGCCACCCTAAGGTTCCGGAGCCCTGCCACCCCAAGGTGCCTGAGCCCTGCCACCCCAAGGTGCCTGAGCCCTGCCCCTCAACGGTCACTCCAGCACCTACTCAGCAGAAGACCAAGCAAAAGTAATGGGTCCACAGCCACACCCTTGAAGAGCCAACTACAGATGTCAAGCTCCTACTCCATTGTACTACGGAGTCCCATTTACCTTATAATTATAGCACGCTGTCACCTTGAGTCATAGTCCCTCCCTCTTTTGCACTCTTAAAAACATGTTCTACGAAGATTTTCTTCCTACACACTTTGGGCCTCTTAGCCTCTGAATTCTGAATTCAGCTGAAGGTCTTAGTGTATAAACCAGCTTCCTGCTGTTCAAGATTCGGCTGAAGAGGGACTAAGGATGAAAAGAAGTGAATCAACTCTGTTCTGCCCCCATTAAACTTACTTTCAATTCTACTCCTGTTTGTACACTGTCTCAGCTCTTTCACTGCTTTCCCTCATGAAGAGAGAGCTATACACAGAGACGGGTTCAAAGAAGGGCTTTGTTCAGAAGGTATCTTGCCGGAACCAGCTCAGCATGAACACGTTTTTCTGAGTAGGGAAGGCTGTGGATTATAAATAGACGCAATAACAAACACACAAAGACACACAAGTATAGAAAAGCGAGGATTGGCACCGATCCTGTGTGTCTTTGTGTGTTTGTTATTGTGTCTATTTCTAATCCATAGCCTTCCCCACTTAGAAAAACATGTTCATGCCAAGCTGGTCCCAGCAAAGTGGTGACTGAACGTGAGGCCTGAGTACCAGAAAAGAGTCAGGCAAGTGGAAACTCCTTGCAGCCGGTCAGATATTATTGAGTAAGGGAAGGATCCTACATAATAAAATAAGAGTAAAAGAGATACCAGAGAGAAAGAGATACTAGAGTAAAAGAGATACCAGAGTAAAAGAGATACCAGAGTAAAAGAGATACTAGAGTAGAAGAGATACCAGAGTAGAAGAAAGAGATACCAGAGTAAGGAGATATCAAAGTAAAATAAGGACATAATAGAACAAGAGGAGTGTATTCTATTATTGTTGGGTATAAAACATGGGGACACAATTGTCTAAAGAAAGAGAAATGTATGTTTAATGTTGTCTTATATGTTAAAAGCTAGGGGCGATAATGGGACCAGCAGTTAGCGTAATGGCTATGTCACTGAACTCCCATGTAGTCAACCGCAGTTTGAGTCCCGGAACCAGTGGCTTAAATTCACACTGGGCGCGTGTGCATATGTGCCCAAGATCCCAAGAGGAGAATGGAGGAGAAGGGATTGCGGCGTGGCCAACTCCCCTGGGGGGTGATTTCTCGCTTTCTGTCTCTCTGTCCTCTTTCTGTCTTTCTAGTGAGCACACGCGCCCTATAGCAAAAACCTCTCAAAAAAAAAAAAAAAAAAAAAAAAAAAAAAAAAGCTAGGGACGATAGAGTTAGTGTCAAGCAGCTACATCAGTTCCTGATTTTTGTGCAGGAAACATGCCCTTGTTTCCCAGAGCAAGGAACAGTTTATGAGAAGACTTGGGACAAGGTGGGAGAACAGATCAGGAAACATTATACAACAAAGGGTCCTAACAAGATTCCTATCTTTGCTTTCTCCCTGTGGAATTTAATTAAGGAGTGCTTGAAACATACAAAGCCAATTGTGTTTGGATGTAAACCATCTGAAGATGTGAAAATGACTGGCGCCAATCATTTCTCTGATCTTTTTTGGGGGGACAAGCTGATAAACACATGTCACTTCCTTTAGTCCATACTGGGCAGTATGGGGTATTGGGTATCAACAACAAAAAGATAACCATTAACAACAGGCAGATACCGCTTTTATATGTAAATGCTTCTCAATAACCCTGCTAGAGTAGTTTACAAAAGCCCATTTCTGCATGTGTCTACAGGTCACGTGTTTCCATCACATGTTTTCAGATTGGCTGCTCTCCACAGTACCTTATCCTGCTACTGGGTGGGTGGGAGGTTTCCTCTACTGAGCATTCCTGGGTTGCCAAAGGGGAGTTGTGCAACACCACCCAGAGGCTCTTGCTTTCAGCATCCAGGCCCTAGCAGGGTTCTGGTCTAGCAACCAGTGAGTCACACTGAATTTAGTACTTCCCAGCTGACTCTGGCTATCTAACCCTACTCCCAAAAGTGATTTCTAGATTGCTGACTTACACAGCTGATTCCTGTGTTTTCAAGGAAAGTTGTTCCTGTCTAAATGAATTTCTTCCTCTTCATTCATTTCTTTCAGATATGTGCAACTGAGATTCTCAAACATGCCCAAAGACTCAACACCTCTACTCTTGTTATCTTTTTTCTTTTTTGAGAGAGAGTTTTCCTATAAGGTGCGTGCACTCACTAGAGAGACAGAGACACAGTGAGCGAGAAGTTACCCCCCCCCCCCCGGGGAGGGGAACGGCCACACCACAATCCCTACTTTTCCATTCTCCTCTCAGGATTTTGGGAACATACACAAATGTGCCTAGCATGAGTTTTAAGCTGCCAGGTCCAAGACTCGAACCCAGGTTGACTACATAGGAGTCCAGCCACATAACCATTATGCCATCTGCTGGCCACATACTTTTGTTATCTTAATCAATACTTTTCCATTCTCCCAGTGTTTATTCTGTGCCAGAAAGTAGATGAGGAGAATTCCTGGTGTTTGCCAGGGGCCTTTACAGTCTCCTTGTAGGATATGCAATCCTACCTTACTCCTCATTCAAACACACATACATACGCACGCATTCTGGATCTGTAATCTTCACTGAGTACTACATAAAAGGTGATCCACAGGATTCCCAGGTTAGAGACTTTATTTTGTACATAGCATGGTGGGAACCACAGGAAACAGAGAGTATAAATATAAAACCCATCCACCATCTCTGTTGTGTTTGTTTTGTTATGTATCAAAAATGGAATTGTTGATAATTTTTAAATGAATGGCTTTTTTGCCAATATATAAATGAAAGTGCTTTTAAAAATGTTTTAATAAGCACACATTAATTGTACATATATATGGGGTAGAATGTATTTTTTTTCAGTTGATGAATACAATATGTAATCATCAAATGTGTAACATATTCATCATCTCAAACATTTATCATTATTTTGTGTTGGGAGCATTCAAAAGTCTCCCTTTTAGCTATTCTGAAATACGTAATAAATTCTCTTCAACTATAGTTACCTTACTGTATTATTGCACACTAGAACTTATTTTTTTCATCTAACTATAATTTTATATCCATTAACAAACATTTTTCTATCTCCTCATCCTCCTACACTTCCCAGCCTCAATAAATCACTATTCCACTCTCTACTTCTGTGAAGAAGAAAATATTTGCACCTGACAAGGGATTAACATTCAAGGAACTCGAATAACCTAGCAGCAAAATAGTAATAACAATCCAAGTAAAAATGGACAAATTCCACACAAAAGCCCAGGTATGTGGCATGCAAATTATCTGAATAGCCATTTCACAAATGACATTTAAAAATGACCAGTAAACATAAACCTAAAAAATGCTCAACATCACTAACCATCAGAAAATCACAATAACTTCAATGGAATAACATCTCACTCTAGTTAGAATGGCTACTATCAAAAAGACAAAAACACACTAGCGAGGATGTGGAAAAGAGGACCTTTTTTTTTTTTTGAACAGCTAATGAGGGACCTCATTCAGAAAAAACACTTGCTCATAATGTTTATTGCAGTATTAATTGGAACTCTTTCATTCAGTTGGTGGGAAGTCGATTAGTACAACCATTAGGGAATATAATATGGATGTTCTTCCATAAACTAAAAATAGAACTGTTTTATGATCCATAATCCCACCAGTAGGCGTATATCCAAATGAAAGGAAAGCAGTATGTCAGGGAGAGATCTGCATTCACATGTTTATTGAAGCACTATTCATGACAGCCAAGATACGGACTCAACCTAAGTATTCATCAAAAGTTGAATGGATAAAGTGAATGTGATAGTATATTCAGTGGCATTCTATTTAGCCATTAAAAATACTGAAATCTTGTCATTTGACATTACATGGACAAGTCTAGAGGACATTATTAAGTGAAATAACTCAGGTCTCCTGTCTCTAGAGTACAAAAATGTTTAGAGTGAAATGAAACAAGGTAGAATTATTAACAGCACATTCATGAGTGTGTGTGTGTGTGTGTGTGTGTGTGTGCGTGTGCACGCATGCGTAGATGTGTGTTTTGTGTGTGTATTTTTTTTAATTTTACTGGGAGACAAAGTAAGTTGCCCTGCAGCAGTACAAAAAGAGGTATATCTTTCCTTAGGTTGGAAAGTAATAAAAACTATTACTATTTGTCATAGTTCCAGCAATTCTGATTCTATTTATTATAACTTTTGACCTGATTTCATTCTTCAAAATTATAAAGTCTGGAGGTTAACAGGTGGCATGTTGATTAAAGTGCTGGACTCCCACATGGCCAACTGTAGTTTGAGTCCCAAACCTGGTGGCTTGCTTTCTCACTTTCTCTTTCTCTCTCTCTGTCCAGTTAAATTTTAAAAATAATAATAAATAAAGTAAAATAAAATAACTTTAGAAAAAATGCTTTAATTAAAAAACTTGTCTTCTAATCCATGAATACAAAATGTTTTTCCATTTATCTCTTCTTTAATTTCTTTAAATGATATTTTGTAGTTTTCAGCATGCAAGTGTTGCATTTTTCTTGTTAATTTTATATATATTTTATTCTTTTAATGCTATTATAAAAGAATTTTTTTATAAGAGAGATTTTTGCTATAGGGCACATGGGTTCACCAGAAAGACAGAGAGACCCAAAGTAAGAATTTACCTCCCAGGGAGGATGGCCATGCGGCAATCCTTTCTCCTCCAGTCTCCTCTTGGGATCTTGGGCACACATGCACATGAACCTGGCATGAGTTTTAAGCCACTAGATCTGGGACTTGAACCTCAGTTGACATGGGAGTCCAGGAATGTAACCATTATGCCATCTGCTAGTCCCCCAAAAGACATTATTTTATTTTCACTTTCAAATTATTCATTAATACAATTTATTTTTGCATATTAACCTTGTACTTGTAATCTTGCTAAACTTTATAAGTTCTGATAGTGTGCATGCGTGTGTGCGTGTGTTCCTTATAATTTTCTATGTATGAAGGGGGCTTCAACAATTCATGGAAATGTGTATTATGAAAAATTTATGCATTGACTTTAATTTTCTCCATAAAAATAAACTAATATTTTAATTCTATTTTTCAACAGGCTTTTTGAAGTCTCCTCATCCAAGATGAAATCTGCTGTTAATTAAGATAATTTTACATATTTCCTTCCAATCAAGATACTTTTTATTTCTTTTTTCTTGCTAATTGCCCTAGCTAGAATTTCTAGCATAACATTCAACAAAGATCACAAGAATTCATATCTTTTTCTTACTTCTTAACTTGGTAGGAAGCAATCAGTTTTCGACTTAAGTATAATTTTAGTTGTGAGGTTTTGATAGATGGCTTTTATCATGTAGAGGAATTCCCTTCTATTCCAGGTTTACTGAGTATTTTTATTATGAAAGGATATTGTGTTTTGTCAGATGCTTTTTCTGTATCTATTGAGATTAATATGTGCTTCTTTTCCTGTTTTTATTTTTTAATGTGGTGTATTATGTTGATTGATTCAGTGTGTAAAGCTAACCTTGCATTCCTGGGATAAGTCTCAGTCATGGTGTATAATCTTTCTTATCTAAGAAACTTGATTTGTTAGTATTTTGCTAGGAATTTTCCATCTACGTTCTTAAGGGATATAGATGTGTTATTTTCTTTCCTTATATAGTTTGGTTTTGGTATCAAGATAATATTGCCCTTGTAAAATGAGTTGGTAAAAGTCATCTCTTCTATTTTTTTTTTAAATGATTATTTATTTAATTTTATTTATTCATTCATTTATTTTATTTTGACCAGAGAGAGACACACAGAGAGAGAGAGAGAGAGAGAGAGAGAGAGAGAGAGAGAGAGAGAAAGGGATAAAGGAAGCCACCAGGTCCAGGCCTCAAACCATGGTTGGCCATGTGGGAGTGTCCAGCACCCTAACCACCACGCCACCTGCTGGTCCCCATCTCTTCTATTTTTAAAATTATTTTCAACTAAGGCAAAATAGACATAATTTATCATTTTAACTATTTTTTAGAGAGATTTTTGTAATAGGAAGCATGCACTCACTAGAAAGACAGAGAAAGAGAGAGGGACAGAGAGACAGAAAGCAAGGAATCACCTCCCCTGGGGAGATAGTCATGCCACAATCTCTTCTCCGCCATTCTCCTCTGGGATTTGGGGCACGCATGCACACTCACCAGCGTGAGATTCAAGCCACCAAGTCTGGGACTCAAACTACAGTGCAACAACGTAAACATTACACCATCTGCTGGTCCCATTTTAACTATTTTTAAACGTACAGCCCAGTAGTATCAATGCCTCCCCTTCTATTGTCTTGGAAGAGTTTGTAAAGAATTTATGTTAATTCTTTTCCTTTCCTTTTTTTTTTTTTTTTTTTTTTTTTGAGAGAGGTTTTTGCTTTAGGGCCGGTGCACTTGCCAGAAAGACAGAGAGAGAGAGAAACAGAAAGAGAGAAATCACCCCCAGGGGGGATGGCCACACCGCAATCCCTTCTCCTCCATTCTCCTCTTGGGATCTTGGGCACACAGGCACACGCGCCCAGCGTGAGTTCAAGCCACCAGGTCAGGGACTCCAACCGTGGTCAACTACATGGGAGCCCAGCAACATAGCCATAACACTAACTGCTGGTCCCAAGAATTTATGTTAATTCTTTAAATGTGTGGAGAATTTTTCTTTGTGGTAATTTTTGTGTATTATTATGCAATCTCTTTATTTATTTATTTTTTAAATTTGCTAAAGAGCATGTGTTTTCACCAGAGAGAGTGAAAGAGAAAGTGAGAAAGCACCTTCGTGAGGGATGTGATCCCTTTTCCTCCATTTGTCCCTTCTTTTGAGATTTCGGACACACACACACACACACACACACACACACACAGTGTGTTTTTCAAATCACTGGGTCTGAGACTCACACTGCACAGTCAGCCATGGGGAATCCATTTGCCTTAACCACTGCACCAATGGCTGGGCCACAATCTCTTTATTTATTATTATAGATATTCAAATTTTCTGTTCCTTTATGAGTTAGTGTTAATATTTTGTGTCTTTCTAGGAATTTGTCCATTTCATCTATGTTATCTAATTTGTTGTTGTACATTGTGGTGTAGTCAGTATTCTTTTATTAACCTTTTCATTTCTATAAGGTCAATAGTGATGTTAGCTCTTCACTCTGATTTTAATCATCTGAGTCCTCTTTTTTCTTAGTCAACCTAGCTAAAAGATTGTTAATTTTGTTGATTTATTTTTCAAAAAATTACTTATTTTTATTTTATCTGTTTTTTTTTCTATTCTTTATTTCACTTACTTCTCCTCTAGTCTTCATTATTTCCATCTTTCTCCTTGCTTTGGGTTTAGTGTGCTCTTTTTTTAAATATCTATAAAGTTATTGATTTTAGATCTTTCCCCTGTTCTAATATAGATATTTACATACAAGAATTTGCTTATATGCATTGCTTTACTTTCATCTCATTAGCTTCAATATACTATGTTCTCATTTTCATTTTACTCCAAGTATTTTCTAATTTCCCTTCTGATTTGTTCTTTGACCCACTGGTTATTTAAGAACGTATTATTTAATTTTCACATATTTGTGGATTTGCCAAATTTCTTTCTGTTATTGATTTTTAACTTTATTCCTCTGTGGCTGTACAGCATGTTTTGTATGAGTTAAGTTCCTTTGAATGTGTATACTGATTCTGTGGCCTAACTGATTTTGTGATCTATCCTAAAGAATGTTCTATGTGCATTTGTGAAAAATGTGCATTCTGCTATTGTCAGATGAGATAGTCTATAGAGGCTTGTTCATTATAATTGGTTTATGGTGTCATTCAAGTCTTCTGTTTCCTGTTGATCATCCTACTTGTTCGGTTCATAATTGAAAGTGGGGTACTGATGTCTCCAACTAATATCATTGATTTGTCTATTTCTCCCTTCAATTCTATCAGGTTTTATTTTATGTATTTAGAGACTTTATTGCTAGTTTGATTCTTTATTGAACTCCTCAGTAACTTACCAAAGTCAGTCAATAATAACCAATATTCTAACATTCTAATCGCTTCCAGCTACTTCTCCTGCATCCTACAGCTACAGGTTCATGTAGACCCATCTGATTTGTGCCTATTCTAGTACCCATTTAATTGTATTGGGATGATATTTTAACTAGATATAAACAAATGAGAATGCCATTCATGTACTTTTTGAACCCTAGTCTAATGAACCATGATATTCTCACTTATCCAAGCTCATTTTCATTCTCTAACACAGATTTTCAAATATAGCTATATTGTTTTCGTTTTGCATTGAAAATAAATTTCTCTAACTCCATAAAGTAAGAAATTATTCTTTAGATTTTACTTGAAGCCCACCCAATACTGAAATTTCTGGAAGTGTGGGATAAGACAAGAGAGAGCACGAGAGGAAACCCCAAAAAAAGTGAAAGTGCCAGCTTTACCTAGGAAATATGTTTGAAGGCCACCTGAAAAGTTTGTTTTGTGTCAAATGCTAACTTCTTGTAGATGAGATGAGGTTTTTATTGTTTTGGTTTTTTGTTTTTGTTTTTGTTTTGATACTTGCTACTGTTTAATACGGGTCACCACCTATATAACCATCAAATACCAGCTTTCACATTGGCCATTGCCAACTGCTTAGTTAATGGCATATATTGTAGGCATTTGTTTCAGTAGTTTCCCAACTTAAACTGTCTTTTTGTGGTCATTATTGTTACAGCACAGACTGCTACAAAAACAGCTCTACATCTTAGTAGCTTCACACAATACAAATTTATTTCTTACTCATATTATAATCTCATGAATATTAACATGAGTGTCTACTTCACCCATCATTCATGAATCCATGAGAATCTATTCACACAGCTCCACAATCTCCTAGGGTCTTGCTCTTTACATTTGGCTATACAGAGAAAGATAGATAGCATCAAAGGCATTCTCTTGCACACTGACTTAGTCTATAGTATCCCATACTACTTTTATTCCCACTTCACCAGCCAGAATTCAGTAAAAACTTCCATCTATCTGAAGAAATTTTTCCAAGAGGTATGGCCTCTGACATACCATGCTTGTGTCTTCTAAATTTAGAACCTTTATCTCCCACCTGCAAGAAACACCAGGCAAGCAGTGTTCACTAATTGACTTCTAAAGTTAAGTTAGTTTGTTTATTTCTTTAATATATAATCAATGAAATTTGACTTGTGGCAGATTTTCTGCAAGGGACTATAACAATGACCATAGTATATGATATCAAGAAGGTAAGACAGATGTTTCCCAAATAATAACACAAATTGCTATGTTAATTACCATTATGATAGCAGCTCTAAAGGAAAAGTATAGGATGCTAAGTGTAGTGGTATTCTATGGCTTCTGTAACAAATTACCACAAACAGTGACTTAAAACAATGCAGATTTACTGTCTTACAGTTCTGGAGGTCTAAAGTTCAACATAGGTCTGACTGGGCCAAAATCAAAGTGTCTATAAAGTTTATTCCTTTCTTCAGGCTCTAGGAGAGAATTCATTTCCTTGCCCCTCTTTGGAGCTCAATAGTATGATGAGTCATTCTCACATTGTAACATTCTGACCTCATTCTTTGCCTCCATTTTCCAATTTTAAGGGCCATTGAGATTACAAGCACATTGACTGATCTGGAATATATTACTACAGATGAAAAAACAATTTAGTATGTAACCGTCTATGGTCTAAATGTTTGTGTTCTTCCTCCTTGCCCTCCCACTTACTGTCAATTCATATGTAGAAGTCTAAACACCAATGTGATGGTGTTAGGAGGTGGAGGCCATTAGGAAGTAATTATATTTTGAAGGTGGAACCCCATGAATGAGATTCTAATAATGTCTTGATTTTCATTTTATTCTTGACGTATATCTTTAGTGAATATAGTTCCATTGGGTTGACAGTTCTTTTCCATCAGCAACTGAACAATGTTATCACATCCTTATAGCCTTCATGGCCTCTGATGAGAAATTCTTGGTCGTTATAATTACTTTACACCAATGGGCAAGGTGTAATTTTTTGCTTACTGTTTCAAGACTTTTTCTTTGACTTTATTCCTCAGGAACTTGACTATGATGTGTTTTTTTGTTGTTGTTGTTATTTATTTATTTTTTATTTTTATTTACATTTTTTTAATACATTCTTTCACATTACTTAGCTTACAAGGTGATCATTTCAATATATGAACTTTTCTCCCCGGTCGAGTTGATCAAAATATAACAACACTACCTCCCTGTCTCAACAAAGCTGTCTTCGTATCCCTCCTCCAAATGTTCTTCCCCAGGCCCCACTCCTCCACACACACCACATCTGGCATTCACATCCACCTCTTGTGTTTGTACATCCTTTAGCCCTTCAGTTTCAGTTATAGAGTGTGGACATTCGGTATATATTAAGTGGGGACATACAGTGTCTCTTCTTCATAGCCTGGCTTGCTTCATTCAGCAGTAAATCTTCCATATTCTTCCACTTTCTGTCAAAAGCCAGGGTTTTGTTGTTCTTAATGGCTGAATAGTATTCCATAGAGTATATGTGCCACAGTTTTTCAATCCATTCAGCCGTACGGGGGCATTTGGGTTGGTTCCATGTCTTAGCAATCGTGAAAAGTGCCACAATAAACATTGATGCACAAGCACTTTTCCAATGAGAAATTCTTCTGTCCTTTGGGTAGATGCAAAGAAATGGGATTGCTGGATCATATGGCAGTTCTATTTGTAGATTTTTGAGGAATCTCCAAATTGTTCTCCACAGTGGTTGGACTAACTTACATTTCCACCAGCAGTGTAAGAGAGTTCCCCTTTCACCACACCCCCACCAACACTTACCATTCTTTGTGGGTTTTTTTCACATTATTTATTATTATTACTATTATTTTTTTGTATATATTTTCAATCATATTGTTTGGCTTACAATGAGACCATTTTGATATGTGAACATTTCTCCCCAACCCGTTGAACGAAATATCTTCAACAGATAACACCACACCTCCCCATCCCATCAATGCTCTACCTCTGTATCCCTTCTCCAAATGTCTTTCATTAGGCCCCACTCCTCCACATACACCTCATCTGACATTCACACCCATCTCTTGTGTTTGTTCAACTGTTAGTCAATCAGTTTCAGTCATAGAATGCAGACAAACGGTATATGTTAAGTGGGGCCATACAATGTCTCTCCTTCATAGCCTGGCTTGCCTCACTCAGCAGTACATCTTCCATATTCTTCCACTTTCTGTCAAAAGCCAGGGCTCTGTTGGTTTTTATGGCTGAGTAGTATTCCGTAGAGTATATGTGCCACAGTTTTTCAATCCATTCCTCCATACAGGGGCATTTGGGTTGGTTCCATGACTTAGCAATTGTGAATAGTGCCACAATAAACATCGATGTGCAAGCACTTTTCCAATGAAGAATTCTTCTGTCCTTTGGGTAGATACCGAGGAGTGGGATCCCTGGATCATATGGCAGATCTATCTGTAGATTTTTGAGGAATCTCTCCACAGTGGTTGGACCAATCTACATTCCCACCAACAGTGTAAAAGAGTTCCCCTTTCACCACACCCCCGTCAACACTTACCATTTTTTGTTTTTTTAATATTAGACAGTCTGACTGGGGTTAGGTGGTACCTCATTGTTGTTTTTATCTGCATTTCCCTTACGATGTGGGATGTTGAACATTTTCTCATATGCCTTTTGGCCATTCGTATGTCATCTTTAGAGAGTGTTTTTTTCATCTCCTTCTCCCATCTTTTAATAGGGTTGATCATCTTTTTTCCAAACACCTTTTTTAGTTCCTTGTGTATTTTGGTTATCAGTCCCTTATCTGATGCAAAATTTACAAAAATATTTTCCCATTCTGAGGGCTGTCGATTCACACTAACTACTGTGTCTTTGGCCATGCAGAAACTTCTTAGTCTGATGTAGTCCCATTTGTCTATTTTGGGGATGATCGACTCTGCTTTGAGGGTCTTCTTTAGGAAGTCTTTCCCTACACCAATGTCTTGCAGAGTTTCCCCAGTGTTTTCCAGGAGCAGCTTTATAGTTTGAGATCTTAGATTTAGATCCTTGATCCACCTTGACTTGATTTTTGTCAAAGGAGAGAGGTAGGGGTTCAGATTCATCTTTCTGCAAGTGGAAGTCCAATTTTTCCAGCACCACTTGCTGAAGAGGCTTTCATTTTCCCACTGGATTGACTGGTACCCCTTGTCAAAGATCAGTTGACTGTATGTTTGGGCACTTATTTCTGGGGACTCTATTCTGTTCCATTGGTCCACGTGTCTGTTTCTGTGCCAGTACAATGCTGTCTTTATTACCACAGCTTTGTAATATATTTTTGGATCGGGGAGTGAGATGCCGCCCACTCCACTCTTCTTGTGTAGAATTGCTTTGGCAATACGGGGTCTTTTATGATTCCAGACAAATTTTAAGATTGTCTTTTCTAGATCTGTGAAGAATGTGTCTGGTACTTTGATTGGCATTGCATTAAATAGGTAGATTAATTTGGGTAGAATTGCCATTTTGATTATGTTAACTCTTCCAATCCATGAACATGGGATGTCCTTCCATTTTTATGAAAAACCCATAGCGAACATCATCCTGAATGGAGAAAAGCTGAAAGCTTTCCCACTAAACACAGGAACAAGACAAGGATGCCCACTTTCTCCACTCCTTTTCAATATAGTACTGGAAGTCCTCGCCAACGCAATCAGAAAAGAGGAAAAAATAAAGGGCATTTGAATAGGAAAAGAAGAGGTGAAACTTTCTCTATTTGCAGATGACATGATTGTATACATAGAAGATCCAATGGTCTCCATGGAAAAATTACTGGAAGTAATACATGATTACAGTAAAGTTTCAGGATATAAAATCAATATACAGAAATCGATAGCATTTCTATATACGAATAACAGGCAGACTGAGATAGAACTGAAAAAAGTTATTCCGTTTACCATAGCCACTAAAAGTATAAGATATTTAGGAATAAATCTAACCAAAGAAGTTAAAGACCTCCACAAGGAAAACTATGAGAAGCTAAAAAAAGAAATTGAAAATGACACAAAAAAATGGAAGGACATCCCATGTTCATGGACTATGATGTGTTTTGGAAAGGATTTCTTTGGGTTGATTCTGTTTGGAATCTAATCAGTCTCTTGAATCTATAGGTTATGTCTTTTTCCAGATTTGATAAGTTATTGGTCATTATTTCTTTGAAAACTTTTTCTGCTTTACCCTCTTCTCTCTTTTTCGCTCTTCCAGGACTTTGATGGTACAAATCATTACTGTTTACACAACCCCTAAAGGCTCTGTTAATTTTTAAATCTATTTTCTTTCTGTTCTCATATTAAATAATTTCTACTGATCTCCTTATAAGCTCACTGATTTTTTTCTCATTCTCTCCATTCTGCTACAATCCATTGAGGGATTTGTTTTTCAGTTATTGTATTTTTAAATTCTAAATTTTCCATTTGGTTCTTATTTATGTCTGTTTCTTTGCTGATATTTTCTTTTTGAGTTTGTTTCGAGTAAGGTTCATAGTTCTTTGTTGAACCATTTTTAATGATGGATGTTTTACAATTGCCTAATGATTCTAAATGATTCTCTTTTATTTTAGTATTGGCATTTGTTGCCTTTTATCACTCAAGTTGATATTTTCCTGGTTCTTGATATACCAAGTGATTCTCTATTGAAACTTGGGCCTTTGGTCACCATATTATTAGGTTCTAGGTCTTATATATTTACAGTCAGATGAAGGTGAAGGATGGTGATTCTTTTATTTGGTAACATCTGGCTTTGTTTCATACCTCAGCAATGTTCAGGTAGTAATTAGAATCTTAATATATAACACTTTAATTGTAAGTAGTAAATTTTATGGTTTAATTGGACCACATTTTTATTTTTAAATATGTAATAATTATTCATATTTATGGATTATGATATGATTTTTCAGCATGAAAATGTAATGTGCACTGATTAAATCAAGATAATTGGTATCCCCATCATATTAATCATTTGTCATTGCTTGCTTTGGGAATATTCAAAATCCTCTCTTTCAGTTACTTTGAAATATATCAACCCAAGTGCCCATCAACACATGAAAGGGTAGGGAAACTATCATATACATTCACACATGTACACTCATGTACATACACGCACTCACACACACACATACACACAATAAAATGCTATTTAGTCATTAAAAAGAATGAAATCCTTTCATTTGAGGTTAAATGGTTAAGACTTAAGAATATTATGTGACTTTCAAAGTAACAGAAAAAAATGGATTTTGGATTAACACAAGTAATAACAAAAGGTTGGATCTTATTTAAATCTAGTTTAACTAGCATCTCCTAACCTTGCTCGAGTAAGGGAAGACTACAGGTACTCCCTTGTTGCTGTCAGTCAAAGTCCATGTTCTCCACTCAACTTGCATTTATGACTGGGAAAAAGGACTCATTATTGCTAAGAGGGAATGTGAGCTCTGATTTCTCAGTAGGACTGACTACCATCCTAAGAGAAGCAGTGCTTCATTATTGTTCCCCATATACCCTCCAATGACACAAGGGGTGGCCTCATTACCACCGGGTAATGGTGAAAAGTCCTGAATTTCCACTAAGCCTCCTCTAATAACACTTCATTATCACCCAGTGAAGATGAAAGTCCTGTATCCCTACTGGGCCTTCTCAACCATCATCCAGGCAGTGAGGTTGGATGCCTCCTACACTCTGACAAGGGTAGAAGGCTTAGTTTGCTGTTCAGCTTTTGCTGACAAGGATAACAGCAGGGGGCACAATATTTTTTTGGCATTTCACTAAAATGGATCACTTTTTGTTTATAACTTTCCTGTTTTGCTAGGCTGCCTTTTCCCTGTCCCTATTACAAGAGGAAAAAGGCTTTTGTTTGGGCTTTTCTGACATGTGACTATCAGCATTTCTGTTTCTAGCCTCTCCAGTATCATAATTGGGATATGTAACACACACCAAAAAGCAAAAACAAAGGGAACTCAGCACTGTGTCATTCTTCAGATCCCAAGATCCATAGCGGGTCTGCCTCTTTCTCTTCACCTTCTAGAGTCTTCTTATCATTTTATGTGTTATATTCAGAGTTTTAAACTGTACCTATGAAGAAGAATAGGGAAACGTATATCTAATCTATCTTCCCAGAAGTAGAAATCTTGGAACTTTTATTGCATCATAGGAGGAAAAGAATAATTATGATATAAAAAGATACCAAGGTTTGAGAACTTTCCCTATTTTATAACCAAGCCCTGAATATGTCACTTCCATACTAGGGCAAATATGCTGCTGATGTTTATGATAGTGAGTAGGGCGATGATAGTGATATCAATTATCCTGCTGTGAGTGTTAATTGTACAGAGACATTCCTAGGATGAGGGTGTTATTTTTACTCTTTGGAGATAGGGGAATTGACATTCAATGTAGTTAAGTGTCATGTTCCAAATCACTCAACAGATAAATAGCAGAGCATGAATTCAAATCAATACAGAAAGAGTCCCTACCACACCCTACCATAAAAACTCAGTTCCTTAAATATTTACACTGCTTGTGAGAACCCAAATTTAGGAACAGACAGATTCAGAAAGCAGTTGAGCATGAAACAATACAATTGACAAAAACAGTTTAAAGAGGAAAATTTCTGTTCCACCATAAAACATGAGCTTCTCTGGGAAGCTGAGTGAAATTTCAATACTGAAGCTGATGAAATCAGCTGTTCAACTCAGAAGAGACATCTGATGGCTCTCTGGAGAGGTACTTTCACTTAAAAATCATGATTATCCTGATGTCCTGGGAAACATTATTATGGTGAAGATCTGTCATCGTTATTTTTTTCTTGATCCCAAGACATCTGAAACTTAATTTTAAGTGGACACCTCTGCAGACAGAGTGAGGGCTTCATTTCTCTTCTTCCAAGATGTGCATGAGTTTAAGCATTTTGGAGATGGGAAGGAAATAGGACACCAAAGTGAGACACAGAAGATGGCTGGAAGCACTGCCCACTACTCCTGTTACTCATAAAGATCTTTCCTATAACTCAGGAAATTAAAAAAAAAAAAAAGAAAGTAAACGAACAAAAATCCTCCATTGACAATATTCATAGGAAGAACTTTCCTCCATTGAGCAAGTCAATGCCCATCTAATGAGTTGGGCCTTCATCTCTTGCATCTCCAAGAATGTCCTTTGATCTCAAAACACTGTCATTAGGAGACTACATGGGTTCCCCTCCCTTCCTTTTTAGTATCTTATTACTGATTTCTTCTGGTCCAGCAAGATACTTCCTTTCTCATGATATTTACTACGAAAAAGTCACTCTGGTTGTGGAGTAATAATGTTGAGTAGTTACAAACGACACTTTCAGTAAGGCAAATCCAACAATTTTATGATATTCTGGTCAATCCCATAATAACCTTTTTTCAACAATCTGTCCTTCAGAGCATCTATTGAAAATTTAACTAAGTATCCTTTGGAAAGAACTCAAGTTCTACTATTTTAAGAGAATCACTGAAGCTCAGACCCTGTCTTTAAGAGATTTATAATTTAATACACAGGCTTTGGAATGAAATAGCAGAATATGTCTTATGTTTTAAACTTCATAGAATAGAAGAGAATTCTTCCTTCTCATTTAATTTGTATTTCCACTTTGGACACCTAAGACCACAGAAAGAATATATTAGAAGGCCATGTGTTAGTGGTGGTAGAATGCAGGACTCTGCAAGGCATACCTATGTGGGAGGGTTATGGTTCATGTCTGGAGATCTCTCTGAGTATGCGGGGAGCACATGTGCCCATGATCAGGTCTGGTTGAAAACAGGAGAGGATTATTGTGTTAAGACCTTGTCAGGGTGGTGTATCTGTCCCTCCTCTCTCTTTTTCTCACTCATGGAATGAATGAATGAGTAAGTAAATTTTAAAAATAGACAATATACTGAAATAATATATTACTCCTTTCAGAAGCTCATTTGACTAGTAGGCTAAGCACCTAGAAAACAAGCTCATAGATAGCAGCAGTAATTTTGCAAAACTAAATAGACATTGTAAGACCCAATACTTTGCAAATGTGGGGTCAGAACACTTGAGAAAGTAATTTCAGAGGTGAAAGAAAAATGGTAGGACCCTGAGTTTTGTGTGTTGTTGGAGTAACAAAGCAGCACATATTGAGAGGAGGCAGAC
Organism: Tupaia tana; assembly: GCA_026018925.1. Lineage (NCBI taxonomy): Eukaryota > Metazoa > Chordata > Mammalia > Scandentia > Tupaiidae > Tupaia > Tupaia tana. The sequence continues at coordinate 94,476,232 of JAKSZU010000004.1, forward strand.
GCTTTAACTTCTAAAAGTTCTTTTTATTTCTCTTTCTTCTGTACTAATCATGCTTGTATAACTGCTATAATTTTATACAGGGTATTCCATCAGTCCCTGAAATCTCTTTATCTGCAATATCACATAGAAAAATGAAGTTAATTAGAAGAGAGAACAAATGACAGAATATAAGCGACAATATGATTTGAGAATCTCATTTCCTACACTAGTTATATCCAAGACACATTCTTACAGTGGTAGTAGTGGTGGTGATGGTGATGATCATGATGGAGATAATTATGATCTGTGGCTGCTAATAAATTACCAGTTATTGAGTATTAATTCAGTTATTGAGTATTAATTATGTGTCAGGTTTTTGTGCCAATCAATGTATTAATTCAACTTTATTTCAAAAACAAGTTTGTGATGTAAATATTGTTGTCCTTGCTTTGCAGTTGAGAAATTAAAATTCTGAATATTTAAATAATTTATTCCTCAAATCCATAGAATAGTAATTATAGAACATAACATGGGTTTTAAATAATATAAAAATAATCTTGGGTATGACCCAAAATTCAAACAGCACTGATTGTAAGAGCCTAGACATAGTGATCAAAGAGGGATAGAAACAAACCAGAATGATATGATATTGATAATATGGCAGATTTTAAAAGTAAGAAAATACTTATCCCATCACAAAAAATCTACTTTATGCAGGAAATGAAGGACGAGTTACACCTGCCCAAGTGGAAACAGTTTTTGTTCAGGTGAGAGAAAGATACAGAACACATCAAGAGCATCCTCTGAGGGCACCCAGAAAAAGTTGCCACTCTTCTTTCTGGAGCTCTAGGATGCTGGCATAAATGAGAACGTCCCTTCTCAGTCACCCCCTGGAGAATAGTAGTGTAATAGCCCAGGAAGGAAACTTCCTTGGTCTGGTCTCATTGTAGTCAGATTACAAGCAAAAAAAGGCTGAAGCTCCTTCTGTATCCAAGATAGGCTTTGAAAAAAAGATGAGTGTGTTGCTGCAGAACTGGATGAGCTGATTTTCCTTTTCTTTTCATGATCCTAATGAATCCTGAAGCCGTTACTTGCTCTTGGGTGGACACTTCTGCTGGCATGGTGGGGGAGGTTGCACAGGAGGGCATTTCTGCTGGCACTGCTGAGGTGGACATGGCTCAGGACACTTTGGGGGTGGACATGGCTCAGGACACTTTGGAGGTGGACATGGCTCAGGACACTTTGGAGGTGGACATGGCTCAGGGCACTTTGGGGGTGGACATGGCTCAGGACACTTTGGGGGTGGACAGACAGGAGGTGGCTGGCAGGGCTGCTTGCACTGCTCCTGTTGATAAGACATCTTTCTGAGGTCTCAAAATCTGAAAGAAATGATATAACAGTGTTCACAAGAAAGGACCTATATAGAGAGAAGCCACTGCTTATGTAATGCCATGGAATATTGTTTCTCCAGTCTCTAAGAATATATTGTAATCTTTTATATTCCTTAAGATAACTCTGTAGTTTCTCTCTTTCACTTTGGCAAATTGCTTCATCATCCCTGGAAAAGTCCTATCTTTTCTCATATCATTTTTCCAAAGAAAACATCTCTGTGATAAAGAACCAATAAATGTTGTTTGAATGACAGTAATTATCTTTAAGAAAGGCAGTCACAAGTTTAGAGACTCTGGCCAATCTCACAAGCAGTTTCTATTTACATTTTCTCATAAAATCCTAGTAGTCTGATTTAGGTACAAAGCTGTTCGGGGAGAATTCAAAAGTCTCATGCCTACTGAGACATAAATCTTTTAAAAGAATACAAAAAAGATATAGAGGAAAATACTTCATTCCTTCCTTTTCTTCAATCGAATCTCTCTTATCATTATGCCCTAATCCTAAATTTCCATCAACTAAGTAGCATTGAACCCAAATCCCCCAAGCTTGCTATCTTCAGATAAATTCAACATTTGAGAGCACTGAAGTACACATGAAATCAAAGTCAGACTCACCAAGTTCTCCAAGTAGATCAGGACTTGAGCACTAGGAGTTTAGTGGTTGTGAAGCTGGTGGCCTTTTTATAGGGCCTACTGCCCCACCCAGGGGGAAGTAGATCTGCCTAAAATGGCACTGGTCCAATAATTCCCTATCCAAAATGCAAATCCATCCATATCTGGTCTTGCAGGGACTCTGAAAACAGGGAACACCCTGTTCCAGGATCTTCTCATTAAGTTTAGTGCTCAACACTCACAAAGGCCCTACCTTACCTCTCTGTTTTAGTGACTTATAGCATTGGGACAATTGAGGGGATTTTCTAACTGGTGGTCAAAGGCTCTCTTTCCTGATTGAAGATGATGATACCTTCCTATCTTACAGCATCCTGTAAAACACCCTTTTTCTCTTTAGCTAATTGCCATGTTGTTCTCCAGCAATTCAACCCCACCTCCACTTTCCTCTACTAGAAGGAAGGAGAAGCCTAAGAAGGACTTGAGTTCTGGTCTCAGTTCTATTCGGCAAGTGTGTGACCATGGGCAGGTCACCATTATCCTTGGGTTTGAATTTTTCTCTGTGATCAGAGGGCATAATACCTGCTTCTGGGGGTGGGGGACTTTACCTTATTGGGTCATTTTTTCCTTTAATTTTTTAACTTCAATTTATTTTATACATTCAATCACATTGCTAAGATATGGAGCCAATCCAAATGCTTGTGAACAGATAAATGGATTGAAAAAGTGTGGCACATATACTCTGTGGAATACTACTGAGCCATAAAAAACAACAAGACCCTGGTTTTTGACAAAAAGTGGATGAATATGGAAGACTTACTGCTGAGTGAAGCAAGCCAGGCTATGAAGATGAGACATTGTATGTCTCCATTTAATATACACCAAGTGTCTGCACTCTAAGGCCATTTTTGATGCTTTTCAAGCTTTAACTTTCTCCTCTACCTCTTTTTTCCTTCCCATTGGACTCCAAATTTGGAGTCCAAATATATTCCTTGCCTCTTTGAAATTGTACCTCATTCACAGAGGTGCTTCTCTCCCAGAGGAGATTCCTGAGTGACATACAGTCTCCTTAGTGCTTTTCCTTCTTATGGCCCTCAGGTTGTATATACTTGACCACTCTTATTTACAGAAAAAATAAAAAGTGAGGGACAAACAGGTGGTGTGGTGGTGAAGGCACTGACCATAGTTCTAGCTGGATCTAGAAGCTTGCTCTCTCACTTTTCCTCTCTGTCTCTCTCCAGTCAAATTAAAAATAATAATAATAAGGAATAACATTAAATAAAATAATTCTTTAAAAAAAGTGTACCCTTCATCACCACATTAACAAAATGGAGACATGTAAACAAAAGTCATAGTACTCATCCAAAATCTACTTGGGGGAACCAGCAGTTGATGTAATGATTATGTTGCTGGAGTCCTACATAGTCAATCCTGGTTCAGGACCCAACGGCTTGACACTGACATGTGGAGTGTGTGCATATGTGACCAAAATCCTGAGAGGAGAATGGAGGAGAAGAGATTGCAGCATGTCCATCACCCCTGGGGTGTGATTTCTCACTTCCTGTCTCTTTATCTCTCGCTGTCTCTCCAGTGAGTGCATGTGCACTATAGCAAAGAATTTCTAAAAACAAACAAACAAAAAAAGCCTTTGGGGCCAGCAGGTGTGGCATAGTGATTAAGGTGCTGGACTTCCACATGGTCAACCACAGTTTGAGTCCTGGACCTTGTAGCTTGAAACACACCAGGTGTGTGTGTATGCATGCCCAAAATCCTGAGAGGAGGATGTTGGTGAAGGGATTGTGGTATAGCCATCCCCATCTTGGGGTGATTCTCACTTTCTCTCTCTCCATCTCTCTGGCAAGTGCACACAACCTATAGCAAAAATCTCTTCAATAATAATAATAATAATAATAATATCCTATTTATTGAACCATGCCTACATGGTTCCCTCTGATGTTTCCTGCAGTAGAGAACAGCATGCATGGATGGGGTCAACAGGTGGTCTGGAGGTGAAGGCATCTGGATCCCATATAACCAACTCTGGAGTTTGAGTTCCAGACTCTGCAGCTTGAAAATCACACCAGGTGTGTATGCATGTGTGTCCAAAAATCCCAAGAGGAGAATGGAGTAGAAAGGATTGTGGAGTGGCCATCGCCTGGGCAGAGGGAGAGGGTGTTTTTCATTTTCTCTCTCTCTGTGTCTTTCTTTGTCTCTCTGGCAAGTGCATGCACCCAATGACAAACGTTTTTTTTTTAAAAAAAAGAGCAGTATGCATGAATTCACACTATCACATGTAAATAAAAAAAAATTTTATAAATAAGAGAGGGTGGGACCAGCAGTTAGTGTAATGGCTATGTCGCTGGACTCCCATGTAGTCGACCGTGGTTCGCGTCCCGGATCTGGTGGCTTAAAACTCGCGCCGGGCGCGTGTGCGTGCGTGCCCAAGATCCCGAGAGGAGAATGGAGGAGAAAAGATTGGGGCGTGGCCATCCCCCCTGGGGGCTGATTTCTCGCTTTCTATTTCTCTGTCTCTCTCTGTCTTTCTGGCGAGTGCATGCGCCCTATAGCAAAAAACTCTCCAAAAAAAAAAAAAAAAAAAAAAAAAAAGAAGAAGAGAAAAGAAGAGAAAAGAAATGAGAGAGGGTCAGAATACTAAAAGTATAAAACCTGGAAAATAATACACATTTAGGCTGATTCTATATTTTTGTTTCCTCTTATAGTCTTTCCAAACAGGTTTTAAGTGTTTGAAACACAGTAATCATTTTATATTTGTTGGCATGTTTATTCTCTGTGTTATCCATAAGCTTTCAGCCCCCTTCACTCTCCACATTATCCTCTCACTCTCCAGTAGGGTACATGTGAGCCATTCAAGACATATGCTGCCAATGTAGTTGGAGACTAGTCCTTTCATATTTTTAAAAATGTTCCTGTAGTCAGTAGTCTAAATATTGGGTATTAAACATTTAAAGTGGTACTACAAGAGCCTCCTTAACTTGACCAAATAATTAAGATTTCTAAGAATGGTGATTTTATAATTGAAGATGTAGAAAAAAAGAGAATAAGAAGAAGAAGAAGAGGAAAGACTCACAATCTCTGAAGCAATCACTAGTTATGCTTCATAAAGTACAGGACTGTTGAGTCAATCAAGTATCACATCTCTTCAGCTAAGCAGGTAAATTCCCAGAACTATCATTGCTCCTGTCAGTAAGGAAGGGCTTTGACAATGATTTCCACTGGTCATGACCCAAGTGGGACAGAGTCACATCTTAAGCACCTTGAGGCCAGGTATTTACAAGTAATGTCATCACCAAATGGTTCGTGTAAACTATTACATATGTCAAGCACTTCAGAGGGCAAAATAAAGGAGTTTTACTTGATATTACAGGTCACTTATTACTCCCCATAGTTTCACATTATGCCTCAACATAAATCATTTTTTAAAAAAGTCTGATTTCTGCCATCCCAGATTTGAGAATTTAGAGACAAAATAGGGTTATAGCGTTAGATGACATAGTTTTGGTCAAACTTTGAAAAGTCTGCCAATCCTGGTAGTGCGGGAACCAAAAAAGTCATAGCAATCCTAGTGCCCCAACATGAAGTGACCTCCACCAGAAGGGTCATTTCTAAGTTAAGGTGGGTAACTTGAATGCTCAAGAGCTGCTCCTCACAGATCAGCTGCATAAAGAGCTCCCTCAATAAAAAAAGTGGCACCTAATATTCAAAATTTCTCCAAGTTTGTATTTCTAAAATTCAAGACCTGAGACATGAAATACAGCATCTCTCTCTCTCTCTCTCTCTCTCTCTCTCTCTCTCTCTCTCTCTCACACACACACACACACACACACACACACACACACACACACACACCATGGGTCTTATCTACTATCTAGCTATATATCTAAAGAGCTTAACTTCATGGTTTTTAAAAGTTAGATACCCCAGAGACCAGCAGGAGCATAGTAGTTAAGATACTGGACTCCCATGTGGCCGACCATGGTTTCCGGATCTGGTGACTTGAAAATCATGCCAGGTACATGTGCATGTATGCCCAAAATCCCTAGAGGAGAATGGGAGAGAAAGGATTGCTGCATGGTCAATGGCCTCTTGGGGGTTTCTCACTTCCCCTCTCACTGTCTCTTTCTGTCTCTCCAGCCAGCACACATGCTCTGTGGGGGGAAAAACAGTCAGAGACCCCTTACTGCTTCCACCCTCTAATTTTCTAAAGGTTTTACTATGAATCATGAAAAACATGACAGAAAAAATAAAGTTTTGTCTAATTTTTGATTGAACATTTTATCTCATATTTTACTACTATACACCATCAACAACTAAGTAAAATAGTGTCTGAAAATTAAGATTCTACAATAAATTTCAGTAAAAAGAAACATAATAAAACAAGAATTGTGGTAAAATATTCCTAATGTTCTCAAAAAAATACCCCTTAGATTTCTGCCTCCGCTTATATTCTCACTCTCCATCATCCTTCCACAATCTTGTGAATAACATAATTTACTGTTTGTATATATGGTGAAATTCTTGTGACCATTAAAGAGGATTTTTGAAAAATTGCTTAATATTATCAAAAACATTCAAATTTTAATTAAAACACATAACTTGTGATGATATTTTGTTAACACATATTTATAAAAAGAGAAAATACATAAAACAATCATTAAAAGTGAATATATTCAGCTGGTGTAATTACAGATGATTTTTATTTTCTTATTTTTACTTCAAAATAGTCTCCAGAGGAGAGACCAGCAGTTAGCATAATGGCTGTGTCGCTGAACTCCCACGTAGTTGACTGCGGTTTGCGTCCCAGATCCGGTGGCTTAAACTCACGCCGGGAGCGTGTGCGTGCATGCCCAAGATCCCGAGGGGAGAACGGAGGAGAAGGGATTGTGGCGTGGCCATCCCCCCGGGGGATGATTTCTCGCTTCCTGTCTCTCTGTCTCTCTCTCTTTCTGGCGAGCGCACACGCCCTATAGTGAAAAACCTCTCAAAAAAAAAAAAAATAGTCTCCAGAGGATAGCAGGGGTTTTTTTGTTTGTTTGTTTTGTTTTGTTTAAGTTTAGTTAGTTAGTTAGTTATTTGTCTTGAGAGAGTGAGAGAGAGAAACAAATCCAGTGGGGTCTTCATTTCATGATCTGCCCCAAGCTTCATCTAGTTAAGATCATAAGCACACACTGAAAGGTCTTGAGTTTGTGTGCCTGGAATGTACAGAGAGACCTCGGGGCTCGGGGCTCAAACTCAGGACCTTCCCATTTGTCCCTAGCATTGTGGAGTATTTGTTACCACTGCACCATCACAACTGGTCAAATATTTACTATGGGTAAAGACTCTTGAAAAAACTGACAAGAGGGGAACCAGCAGTTAGCGTAATGGCTATGTCGCTGGACTCCCACGTGGTCGACCGCGGTTCGCGTCTCGGACCCGGTGGCTTACAACTCACGCCGGGCGTGTGTGCGTGTGTGCCCAAGATCCCGAGAGGAGAATGGAGGAGAAGGGATTGCGGCGTGACCATCCCTCCTGGGGGGTGATTTCTCGCTTTCTGTCTCTATGTCTCTCTCTGTCTGGCGAGCGCACGCGCCCTATAGCAAAATACCTCTCAAAAAAAAAAAAAAAAAAAAAAAAACTGACAAGAAACAAGCCTATTTGTTTTTCACAGAAAAAATGTTTCTCCTCCTTTCCAGACCTAAGATTCTGAGCCATCATTTCTGGCCAAACATTAAAAGTGGAATTGAAAATGAACAGATGTTATTTTATTGTTATACTTCCACATTTGATCACATTCTGATTATATTCCCTCTTGAAGAAAAATCTCAGTGATAATCCATCTTCCTGACACACACACAGAAGTCACAGGTGCCCAATGTCATATTTATTTATGGCATGTTTATCAACCAAAGTTGGGTATAGTACTTGGATGTTTAAAAATTGAAGGGGCCGGGTGGTGTCACAATGGTTATGCAACTGAATCCACATAGGAAAGTCCTGGCTTTACATCCCAGGACTTCTTTGAGCATGCCAGGTACACATGCATGTGTATGATCCAGCATGACATGTACATAAGCACGTGTCCATGACCCAGGCCAACTGAAACTGAGGGTGAATCACAGCATGAAGATCCTGTTGGTGGTGCTTCTCTCTATATATGTTTGCCTCTCTCAATATATGTATTTCTTATCTCTCTGTCTCTCTCTGTGTCTCATGGAGTAAACAGATAAATAAACTTTTAAAAAATGAGGAATGGAGCCAGTTCCATGGCTCAGCGGTTAAAGGAGCCAAATCCCACATGACCAACTGCAGTTTGAAACCACTCTGGCAGCTTGAAAAGTACTCTGGCCAGGTGTGTGTGCATATCCCAGATCCCAGCAGGATGGAGAAATGGAGAAAGGATTAGAGCATGACCACATCCTATTGGGATATGCTTTCTCCCTGTCACTCTTTCCCTCTCTCTGTTTCTCTCTCTTGAGTGCACATGCTTTCTAGCAAATTTTTAAAAGAACAAAAGAAATGAAAAATGAATATGTCTATCATCCAAGTGGAAGACAGACAGAATTTTAAAATTAATTTAAAATTGAATGGAAAATGAACAGATGCTATTTTATTATTTTAAAATTAATTAGATTATCGGGACCAGCAGTTAGCATAATGGCTATGTCGCTGGACTCCTATGTAGTCAACCACGGTTCAAGTCCCGGACCCAGTGGCTTAAACTCACACCTGGCGCATGTGTATGCATGCTCAAGATCCCGAGAAGAGAATGGAGGAGAAGGGATTGCTATGTGGCCATCCCCCCAGGGGATGATTTCTGCTTTCTGCCACTCTGTCTCTCTCTGTCTTTCTGGCAAGTGCACATGCCCTGTAGTGAAAACCTTTCAAAAAAAAGTAATTAGATTATGATCAACCAGGAGGAAATAGATAGTAATGAGAAAGATAGTAAGGATAATAGAACAAATCAATAACAACAGTACCTACATATAAATTATTAAAAATAAATTTAAATAAAAAACTGCATATAAAGCACTTAGCACTGTCAATGAAAAGTGCTAAAAACAGTAGAGTAATGCATTGTCGATTAGAAAAAAGGGATAAAACATCATGGTTAATTGTGTTTGATGGTTGAGAAATTTTATTGCCTCATCTTTATGATTCTCTATAGCATTTCTATGTTGTTAGTGCCATAAGTTTTTAGGATAAAACAAATGAAAACATAATTTGAAAAAGGTATGAAAACTTAGATGCGCTGATCTTGATACTTGTTCTGATGTGATGAAAATAAGAGTTAACCTAAGCAGAAATTTAGAGCAAAGCATAAAGACAACATAATTTAATTGTTGCTAGATATTTGGGCTCGCTTAGACCTTTCTCTGAAAAATCTTAAATACAAGAAAGAAAACTTCAAATACAATAAAGCCCAACATCTTTATTGGTTTGTATGGTTTAATCAAACAGTGAATGAACTACATGAAAAAGAAAACAATCTTATTTACAATAGCTACCAAAAAATACTTAAGAATAAATTTAGTCAAGGAGGTTAGATATCTCTACAATGAAAACTATAAGAAACTGGTAAAAGAAATTGAAGAAGACACAAATAAATAGACAGCCCATGTGCACAGATTGGAAGATTTTTTTTAATTTGCCACAGGGTATGTGCTTTTGCCAGAGAGAGATAGCAAGGAGAAAGCACCCCCTGATGTAACGTGATTAATCTGCAATAACTGTTCCATTTCTCTACTCTTTCAGGATTTTGGGTGCACACACACGTATCTGGCATTTTTCTCAAGTCACTGGTGCCAGGATTTGAACTGTATAGTGAGTCATGTGAGATCCAGCTCTTTTAACCACCAGGTCTTGGAACTAGCTCTAGACTAGAAGAATTTATATAACTAAAGTGTCATACCCAAAGCAATCTATGAATTTAATGTAATTTAATATAATCCCAATCAGAATATTTCTTCACAGAAATAGATAAAAATGGACCAGCTGCAGTGGCACCAAGGTAGCATGCAACTCCATGATGCTGTATCCACATGGAAGATCACAGGTTTAATTCCCAGGTTAACTTGTACACACTGGGCATACATACATGCACCTGTGATCTTAGCTGGCTGAGAAGGCTGAGGGGAGGCTCATTACGTGAGATTCTGTTGAGGGTGTCTTTCTTGAATCAAAGTAGAGAGAGTGAGGGAATCAACAGTTAGCATAATGGCTATGTGGCTGGACTCCCACATAGTTGACCACGGTTCGCGTCCCGGACCTGGTGGCTTAAAACTCACGCCAGGTGCGTGTGCGTGCATGCCCAAGATCCCGAAAGGAGAATGAAGGAGAAGGGATTGCGGTGTGACCATCCCCCCTGGGGGGGGATTTCTCGCTTTCTGTCTCTCTGTCTCTCTCTGTCTGTCTAGCGAGCGCACGCGCCCTATAGTGAAAAACCTCTCCAAAAAAAAAAAAAAAAGTGAAAAAAAGTAGAGAGAGTGAGAAAGAAGGAAGTTTTTGAAAAATAAAACAGAGAAAACATTCTTAGAATTAACATGGGACCATAAAATTCAAAGCAAATATAAGTAAAAGAACAAAGCTGGAGACATCACACTACCTGACATCAAAATATACTATAAAACAGTAATCAAAATTGTACAGTAGTGGTGTAAAATAGACAAATAGACCAATGGAACATAATTTTAAAAAAAAAGAAACAAATATATACATTTACAATTAACTGGTTTTCATCAAGGGGAGAAGAACACATACTGAGAAAAGACAGTCTCTTTAATAAACGATGTTGAGAAAACTGCATATTCACAAGCATAAGAATGAAATTAGATCCTTATGTCATACCATCTATAAAATTTAATTCAAAGTAGAAGTTAAAAACTTAAATGAAAGACCCTAAAACATAAAATGACTAAAAGAAAACATAGGTAAAAAGCTCTATGACCTTTGTTTAGTCAATGACTTTTTATATATATATAAACACAAACAACAAAAAACAAAAGTCAACAAGTGGTATTATATCAAACTAAAAGCTTCTTCAAAGCAAAAGAAACAATCAACAGAGTGAACAGACAACCAACAGAATGGGAGGGGGGAAGTTCCAAATCATACACTAATAAGAGGTTAATAACCAAAATATATAAGGAACTCAAGCAACTCAATAGCAAAAAGACAAATAACCTAAATTTTTAAATGGGCAAATGGTCTGAATAGACATTCCTCAAAGGAAGACATTACAAGTGGCCAACAAGTATATGAAAGGATACTCACCATCACTAATGATCAGGGAAGTACAAATCAAAATCACAATAAGATATTATCTCACTCCTGTTAGAATAGCTATTATCAAATACAAAAATGTTGGTGAGGATGTGGAGTTCAGGAAACCCCGCACACTCTTGGTGGGAATACGGATTAGTGTAGTCATATGAAAAACAATAAGCAGGTATCTCAAAAATTAAAAACTAAAAATTAATTTAAAAATCAGTTGGTTAGAGAGATATCTGCACTCCTGGGTTTACTGAAACACTCACTATTCACTATAGCCAAATATAGAATCGACCCAAGTCCATCAACAGATAAATGGATAAATAAATTGTAGTATATATACACAATAGAATACTATCAATATATTAAAAAGAATGAAATCTTGTATTGTGTGACAACATGTCCTCCACATTCATCATCCAGGGATGAAATAAGTGAAATAGGTCAGGTAGAGAAAGACAAATATGACAATAATATCACTCATATGTGGAATCTAAAAAGTTGATCTTTCCACAAAAATGATAATTATGGGGTAATACATGTGAAAATTAGCTATATTTAACTATTCCACAATGTATATATACTTCAAACATCATGTTATACATGATAAATTCATATAATTTTATCTGTCTACTTAAAAATACAAATATATTTTAAAAACAATGGGCCCAAGACTTGAGTAGATATTTCTACAAAGATAAACAATATACACATGAAAAGATACTCAACATATTAGTGATCAAGAAATGAAAACTAAAATCTGAATGAGATATCACTTGGTACCTAACAGAATGACTATTATTTTAAAAAGAAAAGAGAAAATAATAAGAATAGGTGGTGATGTGGACAAATTGGATGCGTTGTGCAATGCTGATGGGATTATATAATGGTGTAGCCACTGTGGAAGATAATTTGGCATTTCCCCAAAAAGTTAATCAGAATTACCATATGATCCAGCAATTTCACTTTTAGGTTTATTCTCTCAGAAAATTGAAAGCATTGACTCAAACAGATACTTGCATGCAAATGTTCCTAATATTCACAATATTCAAACAATGGAAGTAAAACAGATATTCATCAATCAACAAATGGATGTACAAAGTTTGTGCCATTGACATTATCCAGTCATAAAAAGGAATATAGTCCTGGGACCAGCAGTTAACGTAATGGCTACGTCGCTGGACTCCCACGTAGTCGACCACGGTTCGCGTCCCGGACCCGGTGGCTTAAAACTCACGCGGGCGCATGTGCGTGCGTGCCCAAGATCCTGAGAGGAGAATGAAGGAGAAGAAATTGCGGCGTGACCATCCCCCCTGGGGGGTGATTTCTCGCTTTCTATCCCTCTGTCTCTCTCTGTCTGTCTGGCGAGCGCACGCGCCCTATAGCAAAAACCTCTCAAAAAAAAAAAAAAAAAGGAATATAGTCCTGATATGTACTACAACACAGATGAACCTTAAAAACATTACATTAAGTGAAATGTCAGACACAAAAAGATAAATATTAGGGCCAGATGGTGCTCTGGCAGTGGAACTGGACCCACATACGAAAGTCCTGGGTTCACTTTCCAGAGACTTCCTATACACAACAGGCACTTGTATCCATGCCCATGATTTAGGTTGGCTGAGGCTTGGAGTGAATCATGGCATCAAGACCCTGTTGAGAGTGTCTTTAGCACTCTTCCTCTTCTTCATAGAAGAAATAAATATATTTTTAAGAGGATAAATGTTGCATGATTCCACTTCTATTAGGTACATAATATAGTCTAATTTACAGAAATGGAAAGTAGAATGGAAATATCAGTAGAAAGGAAGAAATGTAGAATTATTATTTAATGGTTACAGTTTCTGTTTGCAATGATAAAAAAAATGTTCTGGAAATAGATAGTGGTAATTGTTGCATGATACTGTGAATGTACTTAATGCCACTGAATTGTACACTTAAAACTGATTTTAAAATAGAAATTATAATGTTGTGCATATTTTACTACCAAAAAAGTTCATTTAAAAAACTGAATGAAGTGCTTGATTGAGCCAATATACAGTGTATTCTGGATGGAAAATTAATTTTGTATTCTGTAATGATGTATAGTGAATTAATGTAAAAAAATAAATTTAAAGGACAAAAAAAAAAAAAAACGAATGAAGAGAGGGGATCTGGGACATTATTTCCATTGGTGTTTTTTATTCCAAAAGTTTACCCAGATTTTATAGAGATTATGTGGTCAGAATTTTAAAATTAAAACTTATTGTAAAAATGTGCCTCTAGGGATCAGTAGATGGTGTAATGGTTTTGTGGCTGGACTCCCACACAGTTGACCACGGTTCAAGTCATGGACCTGGTGACTTAAAACTCAGTGCCAAGGGACCGGCAGGTGGTGTAATGGTTACATCACTGGATTCCCATGTAGTCGACTGCTGTTCAAGTCCCAGACCCGGCAGCTTAAAACTCATGGCAGGTGCGTGTGCATGCATGCCCAAGATCCCGACAGGAGAATGGAGACGAAGGGATTGTGGCATAGCCATCACCCCTGGGTAGTGATTTCTTATCTTCTGTTTCTCTGTCTCTCTCTGGTGAGCGCACATGCCCTATAGCAAAAACCTCTCCAAAAAAATAAATAAATAAGAATCTTCCCTACATTTTTTAAACTGTATTTTTTTGAAGATTCTTAAATTGCTTATTTACAGTCATTCACTGTACATCAATACAGTATACAAAATGAGATTTTCCAATCAGAATACATTGTATATCGGCTCAATCAAGGATATTACCATACATGTTATTGTCAACAAATAATTTTCTATTTCTTTTATCTTATATGTTTTGCTTCCCCCCCCCTTGATTCTTATCTCTCACCCTCTGCCAATTCCCCCCCTTCTCCCACACTGTCTCTGATATTTACAATTGTTTTCCATGCCTTTTTTTTTTCACATTTTATGGGTTCACTAAAGATCTTAATTAATCTAAAAACTTTCAATAGCAAGTACAGCTGATATGTACATATTTGTGAACACATGTCTGACTTTAGGCATAAACCTCAGTGACAAAAGTGGACATACTATAAAGTAGCACCTAACTGGGGCTATATAGCTTACTACAGTCAATAAATAGGTATTAATAGATATTTTTAATGCATTTTTTAATTTAAGAAAAGCAGTTTTAGTTGTTTTTTTTAATTTTTTATTGTCATCATGTTCTTCTATTATATTACATTGAATTACATATAACTTTACAGTGTATTACATTGCTTTTTCAAAAGGGAATGCCATGCATATCAGTCAGTACAGAGACATTAATCTCCCCACTTTAACATTCAATATCTTTTCTATGTTTTCCCCAATCATTATTATTATTATTCTAATTATTTTTTAAAACAGTCAATTGCTATTTTTCATTTTGCTTGTACAAATACTTTGCCCATCATGAAATACTTCTCAGACAAATCCAGTTGAGAATACTATACATGTCAACATCAACAGTTAATAAGCCATTTCTCTTTCTCACTAATGTCCTGCCTCTCTATTGTTCACTTGTTATCTTTCTCTATTCTCTTCTCTTCACTTCCCCCATTCCACACTGTCCTATTCTCGTTAAGTACCTTCACTGAGAAAAACAGTTTTAGTTTTAATAGACCAAAATCAAAAAATGTTAAGAGAAATTTGCTTAGAACTTAAACCCAGGAAAAAGATTAAGATTCAGTTCAAATAGGTAGATGAACCTATCAACAGTTCAAGAGAAGACAAAAATCCTTAAATATGGAAATCAAACATCGAAAAAAATCAGTATTGTTTTAGTCTGAAGTCAAAAAATCCTATTTCACTAGTTCAGTCTCATGTAATTAATCTTCCTTCTATTGAATTTGCAGTGTTACTGTGGTCTGATCTTTCCATTTAAACTCTGGAAGTTAACATTCAACTCCAGACTTGTCTCTACCATTAGGCTGGCCATTCTCTTGGTTGTTTTTTGTACTTTCCTACATTTTTATATTATCCTTTCTTGTCCACATTCTCACTAGAGCAAAAACATCAGCAGCAGCAATAGCAGCAACCAGAATGACAGTAAAAAGCAATTTATTGTTAATTAAGTCCAAGGCACTAACTGTGCTAAGAACTCCACTCACATTATCCCATTTAATGAATCATTTTGTGGTATAGGTATAACATTCCTCATTTTGAAACTGGAGAAATTGAATTTCAGAGAGATGAAGACACTTACCCAGGGTGTTATAATAGATGCAAGTAGTTGAATATGAATTTGAAGCAATGAATATAATATTCTGTGGTGTACCATTATATCAGATTCTATTTTTTGGTTAGTTTTTGCTTGTTTGGGTTTTTTTTTTTCTATAGGGTACATCTGGTACTCACCAAAGAGTGACAGACAGAGAAATAGAGGGAACACTGAGAAATCACTGCCTGAGAAGACAGCCAACCTCCAGTTCCTTCTCTTCCAGTCTCTTTGCAGGATTTCAGGCATGCACGCACACGTGTCTGGTGTGATTTTTTTAAGCCACCTGTCCAGGACTCAAACTGCAGAGTCAGCTATGTGGCATCTATCACCTGAACCTCCACACCACCTGCTGGCCCCAGATTCAATTTAAACAAGGTTTATGAAACATTTATTTCAAGAACCTAAAACTCAGTATTAAATGAGGAAAAGGGTAAAAAATTAAAATACACACACACACACACACACACACACACACTCCACACTGCCATCATTGCCAAACAAAAACACCCATCAGCTACAGTTCCCAAGGCAAGTTTTCTAAAAATGGAAAAAGAGAGAGAGAAGAAAACGATTTTCACTCAATCAAGAACCATGTCTTTCATTCACATTACCTGGGGGATAAAAATCCCTGCTTATGTCATAGAAGCACAGAGTAGGGTTTAGTCTTATTCCTGTTTCTGAGGCTTTATAAATTTTTAGGTTTGGAATCAAAGGTGGTTCCTGATCAGAGAAGAGCAGTATAACCACTTCAGAAAAGTAGCCGGTTAGCTGTCACTAGCAATCTAGGCAGAGTGGAGGCAAATTAATAAAGATACAAAGAAGACATGATAGTAGGATTCAGAATCATGGACTATAATGAAATGTCTGTTCATACTCATGGTCCTCAAAGTGTGGGGTTGACTGTGATCTTGGGTGGACTTTTCTTCTGGTAGGATGAGGTTTGCTGCATAGAGGGCCTTTCTGCAGACACTGCGAACACTATACAACTGGATATTAAGAGCAGGTCATGGTTTAGGACATTTGGGTGGGACTATAGAAGGTAGTTTGCAGGACTATACTGTCTCAGGGAAAGATATGCAAGCCAGACAGTAATTTTAAAAAGAGGTTAAGTAATCAAAGCAAACGTTTGAAAATCAGAGAGATAATTACACACCTCATTAAGTAAGTTTTGGCTTCTCTTCTTGTAGGAGTGTCCCTCTACAGTCATTTTATTGCTTGGGGATTGTTAACTCCTCTTCTGCATCTGATGCAATCAGCCTTTCTTTAAGAGTTGCTACTGAGCATATACAAAAGAAGAGCCTAATGTCCCAAAAAGAACAATATCAGTTTCGTGGATCTCCTTGAGCGTAAGAATCACCCTAATATGTTTTTCGCGAATATCTCCAGATATTCTTTGTTTGTTTGTTTGTTTGTTTTTGCTTTTGTTTTTGTTTTTGTTTTTTGGAGAGGTTTTTGCTATAGGGTGCGTGTGCTTGCCAGAAAGACAGAGAGATGTAGAGAGACAGAAAGTGAGAAATCACCCCCCAGGAGGGATGGCCATGCCGCAATCCCTTCTCCTCCATTCTCCTCTCAGGATCTTGGGCACGCATGCACACACGCCAAGCATGAGTTTAAGTCACCAGACCTGGGACTTGAACCATGGTCGGCTACATGGGAGTCCAGAGACATAGCCATTATGCTAACTGCTGGTCCCCAGATAATCTTTAAATGATCATGGAAAGAGGAGACTTCTTTCTCCCTCACTCTTTTTTATTTCTCATTATATTTTCTCAAGAACTTCAATACACTTCTCCAAAAAAGAAAAAAATAATAACATGGTCAAAGTAACCTATCACTATGTCCTACTTTCATTGATCAAGTGACATAAAATGCACTAACATATTTAGACTTTCAGATTAAATCAAATACTTTCCTGAAGCGAGATATGACACTTTCTTCACATCTCACTAATCAGACCCTCCAGATTCTCTAAAGCCAATGGAGATCTGAGATGATAACTGCATTGCAGAGAATCCTGTTGGAAAATAAAAACCCAAACCTGGGTTGCTCCAAATAGTGGGCACCACAAATGCAATTCACCTGAAACTCTTAAAATGACTTGATAAGCACTCTGGTTACTTAAAATGTCCACCTTGAGACCTTTTTTCCTACTCTGAGATTCCCCCTTCTCCATAAGAAGCTTGAATTAACTGGAGAATTGTCTCAGCTGTATTTCCAGGGTCTCATTCAAGTTTGAGGACTTTGGCGTTCTCTAATGACAACTGATGGGATGTATGAATGAATAGGGTCAGCACCATTTCCACGTCCATTTCATGTTGTCTGTCATATAGCTCTAGCCACTCTCTTTACCTATATTGTTAGACTCCTGTCCCCACACTCAACATCTCTCTACGTCATGCTTACAACACATTCTTCCTCAATCTGCTTCCCCTTAGTCTCAGTGATCTCAAGTGAGTTTTGGTGACATGGAAAATGTTTCCCTTAAATTTTTTTTTAACAATTATAAATACTCCCAACAGTGACAACCAAGACCATATTTTTACATACAATGTTTCTTCAAATTGAGCATAGAATGCTCTGAGATTGGTGATGTAGTCTTTTTTTTTGAAGAGGTTTTTCACTATAGGGTGCGTGCGCTCGCCAGACAGACAGAGAGACATAGAGACAGAAAGCGAGAAATCACCCCCCAGGGGGGATGGTCACGCCGCAATCCCTTCTCCTCCATTCTCCTCTGGGGATCTTGGGCACGCACGCACAAGTGCCCGACGTGAGTTTTAAGCCACCGGGTCCAGGACGCGAACCACGGTCGACTATGTGGGAGTCCAGCGACATAGCCATTACGCTAACTGCTGGTTCCCTTGGTGATGTAGTCTTAATGAAGCCTGCATCACTGTGGCTACTTGGGATTCAGCAGGATGCCAAGAACTCCTCTCTTTCACATGTCTAAGCCATGGACCCTGGGTGGGCACTATCAGCAAGTTCTCATAGCTCTTCAGTCATGTTACGCTCTTCTCCTGTAGAATTTACCTCCAACCGACCTCTTTAACTTTTGAAGGAAGCAAACGTTTTGACCTCTTGCTCCCTCTCTAAAAAGTCCAATCTGAGCTATCCTGTGGCCTACTGGTTAAAGGGAACTTGATTCCACATAACTGATAGCACGGTTTGAATATTAATCCAGAGGTGTGAAAAACACATGAGGCATGTGTGTGTGCCTGCCAAAAAATCCTTACAGGTTAGAGATATGGAGAAGGGATTGTAGAATTATTACACCACATTGGGGAATGCTCTTTTTCTTTCCGCCCCTCTCAATCAAGTGTGTACACCCTCTGGCAAACTAAAAAATAAACAAATAAATTCTCTGAATAACCTCTCTTCCATTATTCAAAGAACCAGTCTAATTGCCCAAATGAATTTTCCCATTCTGAACACACTGTATATTGGTTCAGTCAAAGATATTATTATACATATTATCATCAAAAGATAGTTTTTTTATTTTTATTTTTTATTTCATGTTTTTTTAATATATTCAATCATGTTATTTAGCTTACAAAGTGAATATTCCAACATGTGTACATTTCTCCCTAGTCCAGTTGATAATACTATAAAATTATCTTCAACAGATAATACCACATTTCTTTGTCCCATTAATGCTTTTCCTGTCTATTTTTCTCCTAAATGTCCTTCCTCAGACTCTACTCTTTCACTCACACTATATATCTGGTATTCACAACCATTTACTCTGTTTTGATAATTTTACGTTTTTGTGTCCCTTAGATGTTTTGCTTCTTTCTTTACTTTTTAATCATCTCTTCCACTTTTCCCTATATCCCGGCAGTATGGCTGGGTGGAGAAGAGCTCTGGGGTGATGTTACTTTCCTTTAACACAGCTCTGTCCTTAAATTCCTCCAGGATCTTCTTTCTTGGCTGCTACGAATCTTTGTATTTAATTTATTTCTCATATCCCTTTCAAGATGCTGTCACCAGGGACTGGCAGGTGGCATAATGGTTACTTTGCTGGATTTCCACGTAGTCGACCATGGTTCAAGTTCCAGACCTGGTGGCTTGAAATTCATGCTGGGGATGGGTGTGTGCCCAGTATCCTAGGAAGAGAATGGAGGAGAGAGATTGTGGCATGGCTATCCCCCTTAGGGAGTGATTTCTCACTTTTTGTCTCTTTGTCTCTCTCAGGTGAGTGCACTCACCCTATGGCCAAAAAAAAAAAAAAAATGCTCTCACCAATATCTCCCCTGAAATTTCTTCTTACTCCAAGGCTATCTGAAGAGTGTTTCCCCAATTTTTCAGTTTGTTCCATCTTTATGGTACTCCAGAATGACTAGTTGATTTTTTTAGTAATTTCCATAGTTTTACTGCTTATTTTAAAAAATATATATTCAATAATGACATAAATGTATTAACATACTTTGTAAGAAGGAAAACCTGCCTTCTACTGGATACAAGCTCATGACAGGGCCAGGCAGACAACACCATGTACTTGGTGCAACACTCCTGGTGTGGCCTGTCTTTTCCTTGTTCCTTTATCCAATGGCTCAGCCCAGAGATTTAATCAGGGTGGAGCAGTGAGGGTCAATCCATCTCTCTTCCTGCTTTTCATTTCTACTCGATACTACAAGGGTCACTTCATGAGAAAGGACTAAAGAAGTGAATGCAATTTATTTTGCAAGTAATAAAAGAGCAATATCCTGTTTGTAAACACTAATTTCTGATGTAGCATTTCTCAATGTTTGCAACATTCTAATTACAGAAAATGATTTCACATGGCAGATCTTTAAAATTCTAATTATTATATTAGTCTACATTTGAAAATTCTTAACTTGACTTTCAAACTTCTCATGTTATATATAAATTTTCCTAGAATTACTGAATTAAAAGTTTATAGATTTGAAAGCAATTTCAATGAAAACTAAGTATGTAATAATGTTGGCAATATGCTAATGTAAGAATAGTGGTGTGGAACCACTGAAGTTTGAGAAACACTTCCCTAATATGAGGAGACTTGAAAAGGTTCATGGAAAACTGAATTTAAGTTGAAATTTAATTTTATGAAAAAAAAAATGAAATTCCTGAAGAGTTTTTTGTTTGTTTGTTTGTTTGTTGTTTTTTTTGTTTTTTATATAATACTCATTTTCAATGAACTCTTTGAATACTCCTCCAGGTCCTTCCAGAATTACTTACTTTCTGCCTACTAAGAGACTTGCCCGATACAAAACAGCACAAAATGTTTCCTATTTTCTGACTCTCAGGACACCTTCTGAAGACTACATACTCCACACACCCTAAACTCTAGAAATAAAGATAAGCTTCAACATACACAAAAGCTCAGAAGAATGTAAGCTAGTGTTTTAAGTTTACACAGACACATACATGACTGGCTATGAATCTTAAAGAGAAAAGAGTGTGGCAGAATTCAAAAGATCAGATGTCTGTAAGACTGCAGATATATGTCTTTCCTCTGTTTCTGCTTAGGCTTGAAGTCCCTCAAATCAAGGAGTTCATGTTTCTATATTTTTCTATTTGTTCAATGTCTGTCTTGTCCCCATATCTCCTCACCAACCATATTAGCAGACACTCCACCTCCACCACCAAATGTAAGCTACAGAAATACAGAACTGAGCCCTTGTTTTGCTCTTACCAATGTATCTTCATGACTAGAATAAAGCTTAGTAAATATAAAGGTTTAGTGAATTGATTTGTGCATTAAATAATCTACTTCTCTCTCCTCAAACTCTTGATCTAGTAAGATCATCAAAAATCTTTCCTAGGGGGAACCAGCAGTTAGCGTAATGGCTATGTCGCTGGACTCCCACGTAGTCAACTGCGGTTCGCGTCCTGGACCCGGTGGCTTAGAACTCACACCAGGCGCATGTGCGTGCGTACCCGAGATCCTGAGAGGAGAATGGAGAAGGGATTGCGGCGTGACCATCCCCCCTGGGGGGTGATTTCTCGCTTTCTGTCTCTATGTCTCTCTCTGTCTGTCTGGCAAGCACACACGCCCTATAGCGAAAAAACCTCTCAAAAAAAAAAAATCTTTCCTAGGGGCCCAGCAGGTGGCATGGTGGTTAAGGCACTGGACACTCTCACATGGCCAACCATGGTTCGAGTCCCAGACCTGGTGGCTTTCTTTCTCTCTCTCTCTCTCTCTCTCTCTCTCTCTCTCTCTCTCTTTCTCATCAAATTAAAATAAAGGAATGAATAAATAAAATTTTAAAAATCTTTCCTAAGTCCAGCCTCTGTGGTATAGTCTGCAGCATGCTAGAGTGCAGAACTGGAAGCTACATGCTGACTATGGTTAGAGTTCCCAATTCAGCCAGCCCGAAAACAAGCCAACTGTGTGCATGTGTACAGAATCTGGCATGACTGAAGAACTGGAGGAAGGGGATTTCAGAGTGACTAAGCCCTATAGAGAGTGCTTCATCCCCTCTCTCTCTCTCTCTCTGACCTTCTCTCCCTTACATACTCTATCATGAATTATAATTTTTTAAAAAATGTTCCTAGAATATAGTTCTCCAAAGAAAGAAGAAACATGATCAAGATAGGATAAAGAAAGGATAATCCCTCCCTTTGCTCTCCAGCTGAGCTCTAAGCAGGGCAGAAACACTGATTCACCAAAAGCTCCCACTCAGGAGACAAGACATCTGACACTGTCCCTTGCCAAGAAACAGGAAATTTTATGTGAGATCAGCATTGTTCATGACTGCTCAGAAATAATGCCACCACCCTCGATAGCTTGGGAACAGGTATTTACAAACCATGTCATCCCCATTGACTCCACGATTGTTGAGACATAGACTCCTGGACGCGCCAAGGGACTTTCCCTAGTAGAAGTGACTCCTCATAACACACCCAAACATAATCTCTTAAAGGAAGGTGCGGCTTCCACAATTCAAAATTTATGAGTCATTTGCCTAAATCTGTATCACAGTGTCAGGAACGTCAAGCTCTGAGAACACACCCCACAAAGGGGAGGTGGCTGCTCAGTTGTCAGAGGAAGGAAAGCCTAAATCCAATTCAAGAATAACTAGTTCAGTAGGTGGGTGAAAGTAAAAGCCAACAGTAAACCTTTCCTTCACCACAGCCCCACTCTATGATGCACCTAAAATATGGGAGTAAGAGGAACTCTCCTAATGGAGGGACAGAAATAAAAACGAAAGGATAGCTAGTTGTAGATAAATGTAAGTAGATACAGTGCGTGAATAATAACGATGTGTGAGGTTCAAAGTATGTGTATAATTAAACTGCATGGCAACATAAGACGCTAGGACTGAGGTAGTAAAGCTAAAGCATTCTCAGGTTCCTAGAGTTTTTTGAAAAGGAATGTAAATATAGAGACTTACCAGATTACAGGAAGTCAAGGATGCGTATTATTTAGAGAACCTGCTAAAAGAGGAGTAAAACAATATATCACAAAAAAGTTAAGGTGGCCCAGCTGCTGTGGCACAAGTGGTAGAGCACCACCACATTAGTCTCATGGAGTCTCTGAGTTTGGGTCACTGATTGGCCTGGTACAGTGGCACATGCCTGCAAGCCTGGCTAACTAGAAAGCTAGGGCAGGCAGTTTGCAATAGCAAAACCCGATCAAAAAATCTCTCCCTCTCTCCCTTCCTCCTCTTCAACTTCCTTCTTTTTTTTTTTTTTCTTTCTTTCTCCACCCTCCACCTCTCAAAAGAAAAAAGCCTAATGGAGAGGGAATAACAATAATAAACTACATTTGATTAACATTTGAAGTAAGAGAGGAGAGATTAAAGAAAACGGAAGATCTACGGGACCAGCAGTTAGCTTAATGACTACGTTGCTGGACTCCACGTAGTTGACCTTGGTTAGCGTCCCGGACCCAGTGGCTTAAAACTCACGCTGGGCCCGTGTGCGTGCGTGCCCAAGATCCCGAGAGGAGAATGGAGGAGAAGGGATTGTGGCGTGGCCATCCCCCCTGGGGGGTGATTTCTCGCTTCTCTCTCTCTCTCTCTCTCTCTCTCTCTCTCTCTCTCTCTGTCTGGCAAGCGCATGCGCCCTATAGCAAAAACCTCTAAAAAAAAAAAAAAAAAAAAAAAAGAATACGGAAGATCTAGAAAAGTTCTGCTCCCACCCAGGATATTAAAAGCTAGAGAAAGCTTCCCCCACACCCTAACAAAAAGTAAAAGCCTCATAACCTATAAAAGCACAGAATATATCAAACCCATGAGAGTAGAAGTTTCAAAGCAATGAAAGTGCTTGCACCTCAAGAAGAAACAGAATGTGAGCAGCAGCTCACCTGAGTAAAACTTGGGGAGAAAACGATGCCAGGTGCTATGCAGTAAGAAGGAAAATTCAGGGACCAGCAGTTAGTGTAATGGCTATGTCGCTGGACTCCCATGTAGTCGACCACGGTTCAAGTCCTGGACCTGTTGGCTTAAACGCGTGTGCCCAGGATCCGGAGAACAGAATGGAGGAGAAGGGATTGTGGCGTGGCCATCTCCCCTGGGGGGTGATTTTTCGCCTCTGTCTCTCTGTCTCTCTCTGTCTGGTGAGCACACATGGAAACCTCTCCAAAAAAAAAAAAGAAGGAAAAGCTCAGTCAATGTGCTCAATAAATTATCAGAAACTAAGTATGGGCTGGTGCCACAGGGTGGAAGCCCTGGGTGTCACAGAAACAGGGGACTGTGCACCTACTTTAGGTTCTTTCCATGAGTCTCCACTCGGTACTCATGAGAAATGCCAGAAATGGCTAAATAGTCCTGGCAACGCCTCCCCAGTGTTAGCAACCACCATGCTTAAGTGGCACCAACCCTGCTTAAGACTCTTCACCTTCATCAAAAGTAGAAAAGCTTTAAGCTACTGGTTAAGAGGCCTTGGGATGCAGAGGAATTTCTATTGTGGACAGAGTAAAATGTAGAAGAAAAAAATCTACTCATGGGAAGATTTAGAAAAAGTTTCAGTCTCAAATTCCTATGCCAATATCATGAAGGATCTTTTATAGTAGAAGAGAAATTCTCTCACACAAGGTCTACCAGCAATGGAAAGAAGAGCTTGGCTTCTACAGGAAAGAGGCACAAGTCCACTGCAAAAAGTTCCACACTGAAGATACAGGCAGTCAGGGTCTGCCAAAAACTAAGGAGGAACTAAGAAATCAGTAGTATCCTTGTTCCTTTACCAGGCTAATAAGAAACAAGCAGTCTTCGTATCCCTCCTCCAAATGTTCTTCCCCAGGCCCCACTACTCCACACACACCACATCTGGCATTCACATCCACCTCTTGTGTTTGTACATCCTTTCGCCCGTCAGTTTCAGTTATAGAGTGCGGACATTCGGTATATATTAAGTGGGGACATACAGTGTCTTGCTTCACTCAGCAGAAATGTTCATATATTGAAATGTTCACCTTGTAAGCTAAATAATGTGATTGAATGTATTAAAAATGTAAATTAAAATAAATAAATAAATAAATAAATAAAATAAACAAGCAGTAGTAGTCTATCACCAAAAGAGAGGTAAGAGCATGGAAAGAGACCAACTTGATGATGTAGCTGTACCAGGAAGGCTTAAAGCAATGGGTGGAGCAGGAAAACTGAGAAAAAACCTCCAACACCCCAGTTACCACCCTAAACACAAGGTAATTCTAGAGGAACTTGAAACCTGTGGTGCTTAGAGTGTAACCACAACAAGGACAAATTGCAAATTCAGCTCAACTCCTCAGAAGATGGACTGAATCCCTGTACTAACAATGTAGTGGCCACAATGTGTAAGTAGTATGCTATTTTCTAGACATAAATAGTATTTTTTAACTTAAAAAATTTTAATTCATGATAGAGCACATGTGTGTGAGAGAGACATGAGAACCCTCCACAACTCCACAAAGTCTGGTCATGCCACACACATGCCCAGCATATTGTAGGCTGACCAGGGCAGGGACTGGAACTGGGATCACCATGTAGGTGCTGACTTCGCTTGAGCAGCACATTACCTCTGTCCCACAGAGCCAGCCTAAGACATAAATACTGAGAGAACAAAAAAAAAAAAAAAAAAAAAAAAAAAAAAAAAAAAAAAAGGAGGACACTTCAAAAATAAGGCAAGATGACTTCATCAGTAATATAACAATTCTAGGCCAGCCGAGGTGGTGCAGCAGTAACACAATGTCCAGAATGTTGAAGCCATTGAATGGTCCCAAGGTCTCCCGGTACACACAGGGTATATGTGGGTGCCTGTAATCCTGGCTGGCTGAGACTGGGGGTGGTGTATTATGGTGTGAGGATCCTGTTGGGGGTCACTCTCTTTCTTTCTGAAGAAAGAAATAAATAAATTTTAATACATGGCACACACGAGTACCCAAGATAGGCTGAAGGATTGGAGGAGTGGAATTACATCGTGACCAGATCCCCTTTCCCCCTTTGGAAGATGCTCTCTTCTTCTTCTTCTCCTCCTCCTCCTCCTTCTTCTTCTTCTCTCTCTTTCCCCTCCCCCGTCTTTCTCTAATGTGCATGTGCATGTACATATGCTCCATCATGAATCAAAAAAGATGAAATAAACTTTAAATATGTATGTCTGTGAGTATACATATGTAACACGATCCCAGACTTGTATGAACAAAATAATATAATTAAAAATACATTGCAAAACAGAAATAAAGACCAGGAGGTGGCATGGTGGTTAAGGCAAGGTGGCCAACTGTGGTTCAAGTGCCAGACCTGGTGGCTAGCTTTCTCACTTTCTCTGTCTTTCTCTCTCTCTGCCTCTCTCTGGTAAGCACACTTATCCTATACAATAAAACAAAAAAGAGAATATAAAACAAATTAAGATCAAAATGAATTTTAAAAGATTGTCACATATACAGAAGACATAGTTGTCTACATAAAATAAAACTAAATTAATTTACAGATAAATTACTTAAAACAATATAAAATTTGGGGACCAGAAGATGGAGTAATGGTTACTTTGCTGGACTCCCATGTAGTCTACCACGGTTTGAGTCCTAGACTCAATGGCTTAAAAGTCATGCTGGGCACATGTGCATGTGTGCCCAAAATTCTGACAGGAGAAGAAGAGACTGTGGAGTTGCCATCCCCCCCACTCTCCAAGGGGGTGATTTCTCACTTTCTATATAAAATTTGTATAGTCGACTAGCTCAGTATAGAAAGACAATCACATCTGTACACACAACCACCTAGAAAATGTTAATATTTTAAGTTAAAACATGAACTATTTATAATATTTGTATATTAGACTACTAGAGTTGTCATAAGGAAATTTCAATGGGTGCTTGCTCCCTCTGCTGTCATTCTGAAAATTCACCTGTTACAAGTTTCTTATAGCCATGATTTTGTGTGTTTTTTTGCTACAAATTTACTTCCAAGACCCCTCTAGTGATCATTTTGGCTCCAAATGCAATCAGTGGAGGACAATAAGGAGTAGGTAGTGTATAGATATACTACTGAAGTTTTTATACAAACTTTGTATCCAGTGACTTTAGTAAATGTATATATCTTTCAAGGAATTTATTTAATGTATTGGCATAAAGTTGGTTTCAATACTCTATTATGATAGTTTTAAGTACGTAATATATATAAAGTCTTGGTGAATTTTCTATTGCATTCCTTACATTAGTGATTTGTACCCTCTCTCTCACTCTCTTTCTCTCTCTCTTTGACTGCTTAAAAATGTTTTCTTATTCTAGCTAGAATTTTATTTTGTTTTATTAATAATTTTATAAAAGAATCAACTTTTGTTTTTATTGATTATTCTCTTTAAAAATTAAAATTTTTTTCATTGATTTCTTTTTTTAATTTATTTATTTTAATTTATTTCTTTTTGTATATACATTCAATCACATTGTTTAGCTTACAATGTGAGCATTTCAATATGTGAACATTTCTCCTCAGTCCCGTTGATCAAAATATCTTCAACCGATAACACCACACTTCCCCATCCTGTCAATGTTCTACCACCATATCCCTTCTCCAAATGTTATTCATTAGGCCCCACTCCTCCACATACACCTCATCTGACATTCACACCCATCTCTTGTGTTTGTACAACCGTTAGTCAAACAGTTTCAGTCATACAGTGCAGACATTCAGTATATGTTAAGTGGGGACATACAACGTCTCTCTTTCATAGCCTGGCTTGCCTCACTCAGCCGTAAATCTTCCATATTTTTCCACTTTCTGTCAAAAGCCAGGGTTTTGTTGGTTTTTATGACTGAGTAGTATTCCATAGAGTATATGTGCCACAGTTTTTCAATCCATTCCTCCATACGGGGGCATCTGGGTTGGTTCCATGACTTAGCAATCGTGAATAGTGCCACAATAAACATCGATGTGCAAGCACTTTTCCAATGAAGAATTCTTTTGTCCTTTGGGTAGATATCAAGGAATGGGATTGCTGGATCATATGGTAGATCTATTTGTAGATTTTTGAGGAATCTCCAAATTATTCTCCAGTGGCTGGACCAATATACATTCCCACCAGCAGTGTAAAAGAGTTCCCCTTTCACCACATCCCCGCCAACATTTCTCATTTTTTGTTTTTTTAATCTTAGACATTTTAACTTGGGTTAGGTGGTATCTCATTGTTGTTTTTATCTGCATTTCCCTTACGATGAGGGATGTTGAACATTTTTTCATATGCCTTTTGGCTATTCGTATGTCATCTTTAGAGAGTGTTTTATTCAACTCCTTCTCCCATCTTTTAATAGCGTTGATCATCTTTTTTCCAAACAGCTTCTTTAGTTCCTTGTGTATTCTGGTTATCAGGCCCTTATCTGATGCAAAATTTACAAAAATATTTACCCATTCTGAGAGCTTTCGATTCACACTAATTACTGTGTCTTTTGCCATGCAGAAACTTCTTAGTCTGATGTAATCCCACTTGTCTATTTTGGGGATGATCAACTGTGCTTTGAGGGTCTTATTTAAGAAGTCTTTCCCTACACCAATGTCTCCCAGAGTTACCCCAGTGTTTTCCAGGAGCAGCTTTATAGTTTGAAGTCTTAGATTTCGATCGTTGATCCACCTTGACTTGATTTTTGTCAAAGGTGAGAGGTAGGGGTTCAGATTCATTTTTCTGCAAGTGGAAATCCAGTTTTTCCAGCACCACTTGCTGAAGAGGCTTTTCATTGATTTCTGTTCTGTTTTTACTTTCTTCATTCTGCCCAACTTGAATTTAATTTTGTTTTCTGATGTAAGCATTTACTGCTATAAATTACCCTCTAATTTAGCTTTGTCCCCTGACTTGTATATTGTTTTCTTTATAATTCAGTTAAAAATACTTTCTAATTTCTTTTGTAAGTTCTTTTATTGTTCTTTGGTTATTTAGAATAAAATTATTTAATTCTAGGTATTTGGAGCTTTTCAAGATACTTTAATTGATTTCTTATTAATTTTGTGATAGTCAAAGAATATGAACTTTATGACCTATTATATGGTCTATCCTGAAAGCAATGTATAGTCTATTAATAGCGTTATTGGTTTTATAACTATCAATACATTTTAAGTAGTTGGTAGTGCCCTTCATATATCTATTATACTTTCTTTACTAATATTTGTCTTTGTTCTACTGATGACTGAGAGATGTGTGTTAAGTTCTTTAGCTATGGGGACCAACAGGTGGTGTGGTGGACCAACAGGTGGTGTGGTGGTTAAGACACTGGACTCCCACATGGCTGACGGAGATTTGAGTCAAGAACTTGGTAGCTTGCTTTCTCACTTTCTCTGTCTCTCTCTCTGCTCCTGTCTCTCTTTTTCTCTCTCTCTCTCTCTCATGAGCTCACATGCCCTATAGCAAATTAAAAGATAATAATACATTTAAAAATTGTTTTAATTCTTTGATTATGATTACAGGTTGTGTTTCACTCCTTAGTTCTGTCAGTTTTTTCTTCATGTGTTGTTAAACTGTTGCTTCATGTACACATGCATACATACAAACACATGCAAATGTTTATATTGTTGACACTTTCATAACTATAAAGTGTCCTTTTTCTTCTAGTAATACTATTTGTCTTGAAGTATATTTGTCCTATATTAATATAGCCACTCCAGGTTTTTTGTTTTTTGGGTTTTTTTTTTTTTTTGGAGAGGTTTTTTGCTATAGGGCGCGTGCGCTCGCCAGACAGAGAGAGAGAGAGACATAGAGACAGAAAGTGAGAAATCACCCCCCAGGGGAAATGGTCACGCCGCAATCACTTCTCCTCCATTCTCCTCTTGGGATCCTGGGCACACACGCACACGCGCCCGGCATGAGTTTTAAGCCACCGGGTCCGGGACGCGAACCGCGGTCGACTACGTGGGAGTCCAGCGACATAGCCATTATGCTAACTGCTGGTTCCCGCCACTCCAGGTTTTAAATGCTTCTTAGTATGGTGTCTTTTCTAACCACCTTACTTTTGATGCATGGTAGTTCCCCCTTATCTACAGGGAATGTATTCCAAGATCCTCAGAGGGCATAAATCTGAAACCTTATATAGTACCCTATACATACTATTTTTCCTGTACATGTATACTCATAATAAAATGTATTTTAAAATTGGGTAGAGTAAAAGATTAACAACAACTAATAATAGAATAGTTATATCAATAAACTGTAGCAGAAGTTATGTGAATGCAGTCCCTCTCTCTCTTTCTCTAAATATCTTACTATACTATATTCACCTCTTTTAAGACCATGGATAACTGAAACTATGGAAAGCAAAACTGCAGATGAGGAGGGACCGTTGTGTTTGTGTCGTTGCACATAAATTGTCTCTTGTAAATAGGAGTTTGTTTGCTTTTTTTTTAGTTCACCAGAGGATGTGCTGATTTCTACTCACAGGAATCCTTCTACCCTCTCTCTCAGAACCTTACAAAGAGTTCTTGTGGGCAATCACAGCAGGAGAGCAGAAAGCAGCAGGCTGAGGCAGGAAAATCTGGGAAACCTCTGAGATGAGTGCCAAAAACAGGAGTAGAGGCAATCATGGAGGAGAAGGACAGACAGGCTCTAAAAATTGAGAAACATTTTTGTTCCCTACATCAACACTGACTATTAACCATCCTTACTCAGGTAATATATTAACCATAATTATAATATGGCAATTGCTATGTATGGAAAGTTTACTCTGTTCCAGGCACTATGCTATTGTAGATACATCATTATACATTATTCCATTTAATGTGGTGATTAAAATACAATTAGACTTGTACCAAAACAATGTAAAGAAACTACCAGTCAACAACTCTCTACAAGTGAAACGATGTATAGCGAGTAAATGTATTAAAAAAAGATGATAATAGTAATGAAATCTACCAGTCAATTTATGATTTCACCTGCCATCAAAAAATCCAATCCTCCTTCCTTTTGGCAGGAACCGCCATCTTCCAGTAATTAACCAAAATGACGAACACAAAGGGAAAGAGGAGAGGCACCCGATATATGTTCTCCAGGCCTTTTAGAAAACATGGAGTTGTTCCTTTGGCGACATATATGCGATCTACAAGAAAGGTGATATTGTAGACATTAAGGGAATGGGTGCTGTTCAAAAAGGAATGCCCCACAAATGTTACCATGGCAAAACTGGAAGAGTCTACAATGTTACCCAGCATGCTGTTGGCATTGTTGTGAACAAACAAGTTAAGGGCAAGATTCTTGCCAAGAGAATCAATGTGCATATTGAGCATATTAAACATTCTAAGAGCAGACATAGCTTCCTAAGACATGTGAAGGAAAGTGACCAGAAAAAGAAAGAAGCCAAGAGAAAGGGACCTGGGTTCAACTAAAGCGCCAGCCTGCTCCACCCAGAGAAGCACACTTTGTGAGAACCAAAGGAAAGGAGCCTGAGCTACTGGAACCTATTCCCTATGAATTCATGGCATGATGGGTGTTAAAAATAAACTAATCTGTGGTCTATAAAAAAAAAAAAAAATCCAATCCTTGGAGTCACCTCAGGTAGACTCATGTAACTCTGCACTGCTGCATTCTCCAAAGCATATGGACCACAGTGGGAGCAGTTTTGTGAGCTGTTAAGAATTGTAGCTACAGGACCAGCAGTTAGCGTAATGGCTATGTCGCTGGACTACCACGTAGTCGACTGCGGTTCGCGTCCCAGACCTGGTGGCTTAAAACTCACGCGGGGTTTGTGTGCGTGCGTGCCCAAGATCCTGAGAGGAGAATGGAGGAGAAGGGATGGCAGCGTGGCCATCCCCCCTAGGGGGTGATTTCTCACTTTCTGTCTCTCTGTCTCTCTGGCGAGTGCATGCACCCTGTAGCAAAAACCTCTCTAAAAAGAACAAAAGGAAAAAAAAGAATTTACTTCTGTACTCAATCAAAACAGACACATTTTATACCAGATTTAGTAAGCAGTGATCATATAATTCTGAATATAGATGTTAACCAGTGACAGAAAGACAAAATCAAACTAAAACAGGCTAGCCCCATTGTCTAATGGTTAAGGGAATCAGATCCTGCCTGGCTGACCATGGATTGCCTCCTGGCCCTGGTAGCTTGAAAAACATGCTGGTCACGCATTTGTGCCCCAAATCCTGACAGGATAGAGAAATGGAGGAGAAAGGATTGCAGCGTGACCACAGCTCACTGGGGGGTGCTTTCTTCCTCTTTTCTCTCTCTCTCTCTCTCTCTCTCTCTCTCTCTCTCTCTCTCTCTCTTTCTGACTCTGTCTATCTATGGTGAATGCATACAT
Organism: Tupaia tana; assembly: GCA_026018925.1. Lineage (NCBI taxonomy): Eukaryota > Metazoa > Chordata > Mammalia > Scandentia > Tupaiidae > Tupaia > Tupaia tana. The sequence goes on from JAKSZU010000004.1 coordinate 94,508,359, forward strand.
CCTGTGGCAATTAACAAAAAGTAAAAACAACATCCCACTAATCTTATAAAACTAATAAGAGTAAAGATAAAACATTTGTGTTCTATCTTGACACATACTTTATTAAGGAAACAGAATGAAGGCTGTTTTTGCTCAGATCATAGAAATTATTGCCCAAGTCCTGGGTAATATATTAACACAGCAAAAAAATGTTGGATTTAAAGAAGTTTGCCTTGTTATTTTGCTTTTATTCTCTAGAGATCTGGGGGACCTGACATGGCATCCCTAAAAATAGTCCTATCTCAGAAAAGAATCTGAGCCTAAGAAGAAAGAAACCAACTTTGGAGTTAAGCCTCTCCTGTGTCAAATAACAACCCAGAAAGAACAGGAGTCAAGATTAAGGAAGCACATTCTGACACCAGAAACAGAGCAACGTCCCTCGAACAAGGAAGCGTCATTTATGTTTCTGCATCATGGTCTTGATGGCTTTTGCTCTTATTTCTCATGGGTGGTCACTTTTGTGAGCATGGTGGTGGTGGTTGCTCAGGAGGGCACTTTTGCTGGTAGTTGAGATGGAAACTCTGATTGTATGCACAGCTCTGGATGCTGGAAGGCGGTATGGCTCTTGGCACTTGGGGTATGGGCATGGCTCTGGGAACTTGGGGGTTGGGCAGGACTCAGGACGCATAGGAGGTGGACATGGCTCTGGACATGATGGTGGAAATACAAGAGGCAGGGCTGCTTGCATTGTTTCTGCTGCTGATAGGACATCTTTCTTGGACATCACAGATTCTGAAAGAAAAATGAGCAGTATTGTTTAAGGAGGCACACTGTTACAGATAGAGCAAGCCAAAACCTATCCAATAAGCCAAGCTGCCCCCAAGAATATACTGTGGTCTTCCAACTCTCTCTTCAGTGCCCTGAGTATTTCCCCCATTGCTCCCATTAACAGCATTGCTTATCAGTATTTGTGGGTCTCTAATTAAATTTTTCACCTCTCTTGTCATTTTTCAATGATATAATTGTCTCCTCCATCTTGAGATAGCAACAAATAGTGGGCAAATGCAAATATGATCTTGAGAAAAACAGACCTAATGGCTGAATTTACAGCTAATATCAAAATCAATCTCTACTCACATAACTTCCAATAAGGTCCTTGAGTGAGATGTAACTAAGCTGCTTTGGATGGTAAGACAAGGTTTATTCAGAGAGATTTGCTAAATCTGTCCTGTCTTTCAGACCTGTCCTCAAATGGCTCATACTCATATAAGTGGTTGACCATACATTAGGAGATTCTCTCTTAATATGATAAAGCGAAAGAGAATTTCTTGACTCATTTTCTTTCATTCAATGTTATTTCCTTCACTATTTCTCACTTACGAATTCTAAATTTGTTAAAAATAAAGTAAGCACAAGTACAAAATAAAAATAACCTACTTATACCTTTAGTCTGATAATTTTTGTTTCACAGGTAAGAGTATACACACAAACATCATTTGTTAAAAGGTTATTTTTTCTTATAGGTTAACTCTAAACATCATCTCAGTACTGCCGAGAATATGGGACATGGGCCCTGCCCCCCAAATCAGACTCAGCTGCTTCTCCAAAGCTGATAGGGAACAGAGGATAATAATAGTGAGACAGAGGACACCTTTACCATGCTAGACAGACCGTCTTCTGAAAGTAAAGAAGCCTAAGACTGTACTGGGCCAACTATTTCCAAACCTAATTCAACCCATCTGAAATTCCCAAAGTATCTTGTCACTCTGGTCACAGGAAGTGTCCTGCTCTGGGATACTCCCCACTGGGGCAAGGGCTCAGTGATTCACTTAGGTTCTCTCTTGACTAACAGTTCCAGTTCCTTGTGACAGCTGAAAAAATTGGGCAGTTCACTAACTGGAGACCGAAGTGGACAGTCCTTATTGGGGAGTCACCTACTTCCTTTCCCATCCTTTAGCACACTTATATCAGAAACGCATATGCCCATTTGTGTTGCAACCACCTAACAAAGATTTATCTTTGTGTTCTAGAAAGACAGAAACTTGGGTTCTCAGAGGCTAGCATTATCATTACTATCTTCTTCATTCTCAACTCCTAGATAGTTTTAGGAATAATGTATTTTGAACATGCCTTCAAGGTTTTTTTAATATATTAATGTTTCTTAGGGTAGGCTTTGTGCATTGCTTATTATACTTATTCATTTTTTAATCTATTTATTTCTTTCTTGAGTGTGTCTTCCATCTATTAAGTTTTTCTTTACAGCACTAGATAAAGAGTAGGGCTGAATAGTTAGTTTTTTCTTTCTTTGCTTCCATCAAGAACCTCTTTTCATTTTTGAGGATATTACTAGTAACTATCAATATAGGGAAACCAATAGAAATGATCCAAAATCAAAAGTACTTATTCATGTAGGCAGTCCACAAATACTGTGTTTTGGGTTGCCATAAAATAATAATCAGAAGTCAGCCTGGTGGTTAAGGCAGTTGAATCCTACCTTGCCAATTCTGAGGTTCAAGTTCTGGACGTGGCATATTATTTCCTTCACTACTTGTCCAAAATCCCAAAAGAAGGGAGAAATAAAGGAAAAGGGCTATTGCATCATGACCATGTTCCATGAGATATGCTTTCTTACTTTCCAAACTCTCCTCCCCTCACCCCCCCCCACAGTGAATGCATGCACCCTCTGGAAAATTATCTATAAAAGGAAACAAATAAATAATAATCAGGGTCTAGAGGGTGGTGCGGCAGTAAAACATGACATTCTGTGAGACTGTCCAACATAGAAAGGCTCCAGGTTGGGCTGAGAGACCTCCTTCAGTATGTGTCCCTATGATCCAGGGCTGGCTGAGACTGGGGGAGTACCAAGGCATTAGGACCCTGTTAAAGGTACTCTCTCTTGTATTCACTCTCTATCTCTGTCTCTCTCCCTCATGGAATAAATAAATAAACAAAAGTTTTAATAGTAATAATGATAAGCAATATATAATGCCAACCCTAAGAAGCACTAATATATTACAAATGAACATGAAAACGGATAATCAAAGTATATTATTCCTAAACCTTTTATAAAGATAGTTTCTGAAAGCCATTTTGAGATTTTAGTCTTAAGTTCATTTGGGTTCATTGTTTATTGATCACATGATAGAATACTAAACAAAAAGAGATATATATTCTTAAAGAATATGTCATTATATGAAAAAGATAAGTGTGTGAAATGACTATATTTTGTTTAATATATAAGTAGTTACATGTAAATGTAAATATATCTTATACCATACTGTATTGCTATTTGATTTTTTTTCAAAAGGTATCTTTTTCTACATTCAATCACTGTATGTCATTACATCATACAAAATGAACTCTTCCCAGCATGAATACACTGTGTATTAGTCTAGTCAAAGATATTACCATACACATTATCACCAATAACTTTTCATTTTTATGTCCCTTAAATGTTTTGATTCTTTCTTTTCCCCTGGATTCTCTCCCTCTCCCTCCTCCATTTCCTTCCTTCCTTCCACACTGTCACTAGTATCCACAGTTATGTATATTTTAGCAATAACTAGCATTTATTGAAAATTTACTGTGTGCCAGGCATTGCTTGAAGCATTTTATATGCATAAACTTACAAAAGTTTTATGAGATAGAAACGGTTAATATACTTATTTTATGGATAGGCAAACTGAATCACAGAGAGGTCAAGTCATTTACTCAGCATTACATGATTGTTAGTTAAGTGGCAGAGAGGAGATTCAAGCCAAGGCAGCCTGACTCTACAGTTGTGTTTAACTTTGATATTATATCACCTCTCCAGTGAAAATTAGAAAAGCTGAAAAAGAAGCATGTGTCTTGAGTCAGAAGATTAATAGTTGGCATCATATAAAGATAACAATATACACAGAATACCCAAAGTATCAGCATACATATGTAAGACCAAATAGTTTTAATGTATACAAGGTTAACATTTTTAAAATATACTTTCATCAACCAACAATGATAAGTTGGGAAAAAGTTAATTAGTTGCCAGAGGGTACATGCCCTCACCAGAGAAAGACAAAGAGACAGAGAGAGAGGGAGAGCACCAGAGCAACCACCTCAATGAATGTAGTCATACCATAATCTCCTCTCCTTCATTTTACCATCCTGTGGGGATCTGAGGCATGTATGCACATACTCTTGGCATGGTTTTCAAGCTGCTGGAACTGGGATTCCAATTGAGCAATGGCTGAGTGGGATCCAGCTCCCTTAACCATAAGGTTGGCCCAGAAAAATAAAATTCTTAAAGTTTATTTACTTAATAATAAAAAAACTAAAAGCTACACTAGATTATTAAAAATATATATACAACACATCCATGAAAAATTTTTCAATATAGTTTATTAATTTAGAGAAAAACTGAGTATCTGAGACATAAACTACATTCTTATATAGGGATAATCAGTATTATAAAGATAGCAATACTATACAAAATAAAGCTATATTTTAGTAATATCCTAGTAAAACTATCAGATGAATTTTTATGCTTCTTCACAAAACAATTTTAAAATACCTTTAGAAGAGTATATATTTAGGAATAGTGAAGGTTAATTTTTAAAAAGAACACCAAGGGTTGATATATATTAGCAGCTATAAAAAAGTTCTATAAAATTATTGTAATTAAAACTATGATATTAGTGCACAAATAGGCCATTTTTTTAACTTTTTACTTGGAATCATTGACTTAGAAGACGTTTCAAAAATAACAAAAAGGTCCCATGTACTCGGCAATTTTCTGCCTCCAGTGGTGAATTTTTTGTATTGATAATAAGGTAAAGGGCTTAGAAAACAGTGCATGAATATGGAAACTTGGTATATGATAGTGGTAATAATATAAATCATAAGGAAAGAGGAAAAAATGTGTTCAGCACACAGTCATTATTATCATATACATAAAAAGAATGCAGACAGCAAACAATTTGAAAATCAAAACTTCAAAAAATATTTCTAATTATTGGGGACCAGCAGTTGGCTTAATGTCTATGCCTCTGGACTCCTATGTAGTCTACTGCAGTTCGAGTCCCGTACCCAGTGGCTTAAACTCACAGCGGGCGTCTGTGCATGCGTGCCCAAGATCCCAAAAGGAGAATAGAGGAGAATGGAGGAGAAGGGATTGTGGTGAGGCCATCCCCCCTGGAGGGTGATTTCTTGCTTTCTGTCTCTCTGTCTCTCTCTGTCTCTTTCTAGCAAGTGCAGGCGCCCTATAGCAAAAACCTCTCCAAAAAAAAAAAAATCCTAATTATTAGAAAGGATAAATATAGAGGCAACCTGTGGCTGGAAGGCTTAACAGCTGGAACTTGTGGCTCATACCCTCCCCACTTGCCTTTGTACTATAAAGTTTGTTTCTTGGGACTTTGAGACAAACTTGTGCCCCTCCACATCCCATCTGGGCACCTGTTCCAGTGAAGTGCCTTGCCAGAAAGCAGGCAGCCTATATCTGGAGGGTTTAATGGCTGTAACTAATGGCTCATCCTCTCCCGCAGTAGCCTTTGTACTCTCGGGTTTGTTTCTTAGGACTTTGATACAAAATTGCCCTCCTATCCACCCTATTCGACAGCAATTTCAACGAAGGGCCTTGCTTGACAGCAGGAGAACCTAACTGCTGGAACCCTCCCACAATTGCCTTTGAACTCTCAGGACTTTGGTGTTTTGTATAACACGAGGCACAAGAGATCTCTTCTTCGTTACTAGGTTGAAGCTCAGCAGCTCAGTTTCAGGCACAGCTGTTCTCTAGAATTGGGGAGGAATTTGGGTCACCCAGGACCAGCCATAACAGTGCAAGATGCTGGTGAGCAACAGGGAGGCAGAGCAGAAGAGAGGGTGCCAATTGCCTACTCCTGCACACCTTTGCATGCTCAGAGAAACTTTGAATAATTTAGGAAGAAACATAAAAATTACCAGATGACTAGAAACCATCACAGAGGGACAAGAAATATGAGCAACAAACAAACTGTCTGTCTCTCCCCCAAGGGAAAACATCAATTCCTCATCACCCCTATATGACACAATGTAATTCATGGAAATGTCAGATAAGCAATTCAGAATATTTATAGTGACCAAACTAAATTAGATGCAAGAGAAAAGAGACAATGAGCTCCAGAATATGAGGAAGTCCTTTCATGATTTGAAAGAAGAAATAATCACCATAAAAATGAATCCAATGAAACTGTTAGAGGTGAAGAATGTGATTCATGAAATTAAAATCTCCCTCAAAAGTGTTAAAAATAGATTAGATCATGCAGAAGATTGAATCTCGAATGTGAAACACAAAACCTCTAACCTAGAAAAAATTATCAAACGGACTGAGAAAACAGCCAAGAAAAATGAGGATAGTATACAAGAAATACTAGACATTATCAAGCACCCAAACATCTGAATATTTGGTATCCCAGAAGAGGAAGAAAATGATAAAGGCATTGACAATTTCGTCCATGAAATCCTGGAAGAAAACTTTCCAAACCTAGAGAGGCATTCAAATATCCAGACCCACCTAAGAAATATATAGGAACCCAAATAGAATAAACCCAAGAATATCCTCTCCGAGACACATCATAGCTAGATTGGCCAAAACCACAGACAAAGACAAGATACTAAAACTGGCAAGAGGATAATGTTAAGTTACTTACAAAGGTTATCCCATCAGGCCAACATCAGACTTCTCATCAGAAACAATATAGGTTAGGAAAGAATAGGGAAATATAGTCAAAGTGTTAAATGAAAAACAATTTCAACCAAGAAAACTATACTCAGCAAGATTATTCTTCATATAGGAAAAAAAAGATAAAAACATTCTCAGATAAACAAAACCTCAAAGAATTTACCAACTCCAGACCAGCTCTTCAAGAAGTTCTGAAGGGAGTGCTATACCAGATTAACTATAAAAAGTTAGATAGATTGATATAAGAGAACAAAAGGAAGGAAGGAAGGAAGGAAGGAAGGAAGGAAGGAAGGAAGGAAGGAAGGAAGGAAGGAAGAGTCTCACTTAATGATAGGAGCATGTCCTGAAATATCGATAATAATATTGAACATTAATGGATTAAATTTTCCAATCAAAAGACACAGACTGGATAAAACAAATAGAAACCCTCTATCTGTCACCTACAAGAAACACCTTATGGATGAAGACATACATAGACTAAAAGTGAAGGACTGGAAAAAGATATTCTACGCAAACTGAAATCAAAAAAAGGCTGGAGTTGTGATATTGATTTCAGACAAAATAGGCTTGAAGACAAAAACTATGTAATAAGAAACAGAGGGCATTATATAGTAGTAAATGGGCTAACTCATCAAGAAGACATAATGCTTATAAATATCTATGCACCCAACTCAGGAGCACCAAAATACATGAAGGAAAGACTGCTGGAGTTGAAAGGAGAGAGAGGTCGCAGCACTATCATTGCTGGGGATCTCAACACCCATTACCTCCTTTAGACAGATCTTCTAGGTAAAAGTTTTTTACCCTTTTCAGACAGATGTGTTTTTTTACATTATATGAGATTTGAGTGTGCAAAAAAACATTGCATAGGTTATAATATTATTTTTAACTCCTAATTTGGGTAGATTTGGCATTATAGCTGTTTTTGTTTTTAAAGATTTTTGCTATAGAGTACGGGCACTCTCCAAAGAGACAGAGACAGAGAGGAAGAAAGTGAGACGTCACCTCACAGGGGTCATAACCATGACACAATCCCTTCTCCTCCATTTTCTTCTTGGGATTTTGGGCACGCATGCACACATACCTGGTGTGAGTTTCAATCCTCCTGGTCTTTGACTTGAACCAGGTCAGCCACATAGGAGTCCAGTGCCTTAATCACTACACCACCTGCTGGTCCCTAAAACTTTTTTAAACTATGAAAGATAGTTTTCTCTAAATAGTGATGAAGTAGTTTAAGTGAGAAAAATATCAACTGAGGACATCTAATTATTTATTAATGGTTAATAAATATGCAAATATAAAACTAGAATAAGCTGGGGACACAAGTAGGGTAGTGGTCGTAAAGATCTAAAATCTTTGGGAAAATTTCTAGAACACTTCATTAAAGAGTAAAATACATTTGTGGGACACAGAAATAGTATATTACTTGTTGGTGATAACATGTATAGTATTCTCAACTAGACTGGTCTGAGAAGTATTTAATGTTAGATAAATTCTCTTTACAAGCCAAATGATGTATAGTGATTGAATGTTTTTAAAAATGATAATAAAACATTGTCTTGACTGATATGCATGGTAATCATGCTGGAAAAAAATGTTATACACTGTAAAGATATATGTGATTAAATATAATACAAAAATAATAAAAAATAATAATGATAAATAAAATTAAATAATTCTTTTTTAAAAAAAGGCAAAATACAAAACAAACAAACAAACAAAAAACACACACACAACTGACTTTGAAGATTGCATATAGCTATTACAGGCCAGGTTTGAAATCTAGATTTTCCAATATTGGATTTATTTTTTAAACCAAGATGATTTGAAAATCTGAGATAAAGGAAAATCTCCATGCCCTCTGAGCTTTTAGAATTGATAAGTCTCTTCTATTAGTTTTTCCATGGCTTAAGCTATTATAACAAAGATACCCCAGAAGCAGTGGTTTAAAGTCTAGGCCATGCCACAGACCAGGTATCTCACAGTCTTTTTGAAGGGGAGTAGGCATCAATATTAGAACAAACAAGCAAACAAACAAACCACACAAAAAGCAAAAGACCAAAAAGCTTTCCAGGTTACCCTAAAGTCTATTTACTTTTTCTTTTAGAGAGAAATTTTTGTTGTAGGGTGTGTACACTCACTAAAGAAACAGAGAGAGACAGAATGCAAGAAATCACCCCCTACAGGGGATGGCCACACTGCAGTCCCTTCTTCTTTGTTCTCCTCTTGAGATTTTAGGTAGGCACGCATGCACACGTGCCCAACATGAGTTTTAAGCTGCCAGATCCCGGACTTAAACTGCAGTGGACTATGTGGGAATTCAGCAACATAACCATTACAACACCTGCTGGTCCCAAGACTACCTAATGTTGAGAACCACTGGTCTAGAGTTATTCTGAACTGACTAAGGAGGAAAGTCAGCTCTGAGACCCAGAGCCATTCCCATCCTTGATCCTGAATTTGCAAGTTAGTCCTTCCATGTTCACTACTGTGATTTGGATGATGGTTGGTCGGTCCCAAAGGTTAACATTCTGGAAGCTTGCTCTCCAGTGTAATGGCCCTGGGAGATGGTGAGACCTTTCTTAATAAGAGAGCACCATCCATTTGCCTGAGAATGTGGGAAGGACAAACAGATGGAGTAAAAAGTCAGTCTCCTCTTTCTTCCCCTGGCTCCCTTTCTACTTATGGTCGCAGACCTGCCTTCCTCTCTCAGCCACATTGTAACTCAGTACCAGAGGCTGGCCAGATGCCATGCCCATGCTTTTGTACTTGCCAGCCACCAGGTCATGAGCCTAATACAATGCTATTCTTTGTAAAACATGCAGTCTCAGGTGCTTCTGTTCAGTTACACAGTAATGGCCTACATCAGAGAAAACACAGATGTTTTGTTTATGTCTTTTTCTCCATAAGGAAGAAAATGGTCAGGAAGGGGAATGGGAGGAAGTAGAGTCCAAGCAGTTTCCTTTATAAAGAAGTGCTCTGGAAGTAATACATGTACATATCTATCTATCTCACTTCTTTCCAAATTCCACTGGTAAGAGCTAGGTCATGTGACTATATTTAGCTGTAGGATTGAGACATGGCATTAGTCTTGATTGGCCATGTGCCCTGCTATTCATGAGGTGGGAAGGTTTCCATCATTGACAGGTAGATGGGTGTAATGGGTACCTTACCTTAGTTACATAAAAAAAAATGACTTTAGTATCTGTTGTCAATGGTCAACTGTAAAATTCAACAGTTTGGTTGAGCTCATATAGATATGTAATTAGGGGCATAAATGATAACCATACACACACACACATATGTAAGCTACAGGCTAGATGCAAAGACTTGGTAGAGTCTTCATTTATTTTTAGTTTACATTAATTATAAAGCCTCTAATTGCTCTTATTTCACTGTCATTTGCAAGAGCTGTTTATAGGGAAGACATTGCCATTGGTTGTTTTTTAACTTATTTGGGTTCCCTTTGGTGCAGCTGTTTAGGGCTGCAGAGAAATTATTTTAGAGAAGGCATATTCCAGTGATGTCTGTGGAAATCGTGGGTCTCTAGACAAGGTTATAACAACTTCAAGAGTGTAGAATCTAATAAAATTAAGATTAAGTAGAAATATCACATTTGGTAGGATATCACATTTTCTAGAACTATCCCTTTCTTTATTTTCCTATGTATACTCTTACTGCCAAATCATTCTTGGGTACAAATGTAGTATGAGTGAACTATTCTTATTCATCATTCTAATAATATATTTTTGTGGCCAGAATTCTTCGAGGCCTATAACCCATCCTTAGCAAATAATATGTGGTATCAATATGTTTATCTTATATCATTTCATGGACTTTGCTCAGAAAAATTATAGCCCATCATAGACCTTTCATGGTGACATGCTGAGTCTATTGGTACACAGTAGTGTTGAAGGTGGAGGACTCAGTACTGGGATTCCTGCTGACATCCCTGGAAAATTCACAAGTGTAACAGGAGACACAGAGACCTCAGTAATCACTGTGAATTGTGGGAAATGGTATGCTAATGACGGACAATTTGCCCTGGAAAGAGGACTCACCTTAACCAAAATCAGGCATCTCAGATGGGGTTGGGCACCTCAGACGAAGTCAGACAAGGCTTCAGAATGTTGGTGGCCCTTGAACTGATTCTTGGAGGAAAAGTAGGAGGTCTTTCTTTTTTTCTTTCTTTTCTCTCTTCTCTCTTTCTCTCTCTATCCCTTTCATTGAGAAACTTTTGCTGTATGGCATGTGTGCTCACCAGAAAGACAGAGAAGACAGACAAATAGTGAGAAATCACATTACAGAGGGTATGGCCACATCGCAATCCCTTCCCCTCTCAGGATTTTGGGCATGCATGCACACACGCAAACACATCCAGTGTGAATTTCAAGTCACTGACTCGAATCGCAGTCTACTACTTGAGAATCCAGCAATGTGATTTCTACGCCATCTGCTGGTCCCTCTTCCTTCCTTCCTTCCTTCCTTCCTTCCTTCCTTCCTTCCTTCCTTCCTCTTTCCTTCCTTCCTTCCAGAATGTGTGAGCTGTGACAGAGCCTGTTTCTTTCACGGAAAGTGAAAAAGTTCCAGCATGAATGCTGAGTGAGAATGACTGCTGCAAGATGTGCTGACGGGGGGCCCTTTGGAAACACCCCTAGAATGTGCCAAGGAGTTCGGATGTTGGGCAGAGCCAGAGGCCCTTTTGAGTGAGATAGTTAAGCATCTACAATTGAGAAACACTGCCCCTGGAAACAAGGAAGCTGCAATTCTATCTCCATACTTTCCTTTCCTATAGTTGCTCACTCCTCTGATGTTTATCCCTCACAGTCAGTCACACAGCTGGAAAATAAAAGTGCATACACATTTGTGCTGATTTAAAAGAACTTTTTTTTTTTGAGAAGTTTTTGCTATAGGGCATGTGTGCACACCAGGAAGAAAGAGAGAGACAGAAAGCGAGAAATCACCCCCCCCCCCCCCCCCCCTGGGGAGGATGGCCATGCCAAAATCCCTTCTCCGCCATTCTCCTCTAGGGATTTTGGGCACACACACACACGCGCCCAGTGCAAGTTTAAGCCACCGGGTCCGGGACTCAAACTGCAGTCAGCTTCATGGGAGTCCAGTGACATACTCATTATGCCAGCTGCTGGTCCCTGCTGGATATAGTTTCTAAGCCTTTGAATTTGGTCAATCTTTGAAAAGTTTCCATGCCAGGGTGAGAAAAATGTATATTTTGTGATCTTAGGGTGGAAAGTTCTATAGATATCTATCAAGCCCATTCAATTTATAGTATCATTTAGGTCCTGTATCTATTTATTTTTTTCCTAGAAGATCTGTCTAAAGGAGATACTGGGGTATTGAGATCCCCAACAATTATAGTGTTGCTCCCTATCTCTCCTTTTAGCTATAGCAGTCTTTCCTTCATATATTTAGGTGCTCCTGAGTTGGGTGCATAGATATTTACAAGTGTTATGTCTTCTTGCTGGATTACCCCATTTACTATTATATAATGCTCTTCTTTGTCTCTTCGTACAGTCTTTGTCTTCAAGCCTATTTTGTCTGAAATTAATATTGCAACTCCAGCCTTTTTGATTTCCATTTGCATGGAATATCTTTTTCCTGCCCTTCACTTTTAATCTATGTATATCTTTATCCATAAGGTGTATTTCTTATAGACCAAAGATAGAAGGTTTGTGGGGTTTTTTTTATCCATTCGGCCAGTCTGTATCTCTTAATTGGAGAATTTAATTAATATTCAATGTTATTATTGATATTTCTGGACCTGTTCCTATCATTAAGTAAGCCATTTTCTTGGTTGCCTTTTGTTCTCTTATAACTGATCATCTGACTTTTTAGTTTTCCTGGTATAGCATTCCTTTCAGAACCTCTTGAAGAGCTGGTCTGGTGTTGGTAAATTCCTTCAGATTTTGTTTATCCAAGAATGTTTTTATTTTTTTCCCTATAAAATTCCAAGAGACATTCTTCACAGATCTAGAAAAGACAATCATAGAATTTTTCTGGAATCATAAAAGATTACATATTGCCAAAGCCATCCTGCACAAGATGAGTAGAGTGGGTGGCATCTCACTCCCTGACACCAAAATATATTACAAAGCTGTGATAATAAAACAGCATGCTATTGGCACACAAACAGACACAAGGACCAATGGAACAGAGTTGAAACTCCAGAAATAAACCCCAACACATACAGCCAACTGATCTTTGACAAAGGATACCAATAAATCAAGTGGGAAAAGGAAACCTCTTTAGCAAATGGTGCTGTAAAAAACTGGGTATCAACCTACAGAAAGATTAATCTGAACACCTATCTGTCACCATTAACAAAAATCAACTCAAGGGACCAGCAGTTAGCGTAATGGCTTTGTCGCTGGACTCCCACGTAGTAGACCGCGGTTCACGTCCCGGACCGGTGGCTTAAAACTCACGCCGGGCACGTGTGCGTGCGTGCCCAAGATCCTGAGAGGAGAATGGAGGAGAAAGGATTGCAGCGTGACCATCTCCCCTGGGGAGTGATTTCTCGCTTTCTGTCTCTCTGTCTCTCTCTGTCTGTCTGGCGAGCACACACGCCCTATAGCGAAAACCTCTACAAAAAATAAAAAATCAACTCAACGTGGATCAAAGATATAAATGTAAGACCACAAACTATAAAATTGCTAGTGGAAAACACTGGAGAAACTCTAGGAGACATTGGGGTAGGCAAAGACTTCTTAAACAAGAACCCCAAAGTACAGGCAATAATTCACAGATGGGATTACATCAGATTAAGAAGTTTCTACACAAGAAGGGACACCATAATTAGTGTGAATCGACAACCCTAGAAACAGGAGAGAATTTTTGTAAACTGTGCCTCAGATATGGGACTGATAACCAGACTACACAGGGAATTCAAGCGGCTTACCTGGAAGAAAATGATTAACCCAATTAAATGATGGGAAAATGAGCTGAATAAACAATTCTCAAAGGAATACATATGACAGCCAAAAAACATATGAAAAATACTTAACATCCCTCATCATAAGGGAGATGCAGCTCAAAACCACAATGAGATACCACCTAACCCCAGTCAGAATGGCAAAGATTAAAAAATAAATAAATAAATAAAAGATAAATGCTGGAGGGGATGTGTTGAAAGGGGAACACTACTACATTGTTGGTGGGAATGTAAATTGGTCCAGCCACTGTAGAGAACAATATGGAGGCTCCTCAAAGACCTTCAAGTAGAACTACCATATGATCCAGCAATTCCATTCCTGGGTATCAATCCAAAAGACAGGAGAACACTCAGTTGGAAAAGTGTTTGCACAAATATATTTATTGCAGTATTATTTACAATTGTTAAGACATGGAACCAACCCAAATGTCCACAAACAGATAAATGAACTGAAAAAGTGTGGCACATGTACTCCATGGAATACTATTCAGCCACCAAAAACAACAAAGCCCTGGAATTTGATAGAAATTAAACAAATATGGAAGATCTGTTGCTGAGTGAAGCAAGTCAGGCTATGAAAGAGAGGCATTATGTGTCTCCACTTAACATACACTGGCTGTGTGCAATCTATGGTAGAGACTGAAAGTCTGGATAACATAAAAGTATTAAAAACTGCCATGGACACTAGAAACAAAGTGGAAGGAAAGTCTGGGAAGGGAAGAAAAAAGGAAATGAAAATTGGGGGGGGGGGAGAATAGATAAGACATTTGTGGGAAACAGACATAGTTTATCTGTTGATTAGGATGTGTATAGTACTCTCAACTGGACTGAACTGAGTTGTATATCATGCTGGGTAAAAATCTCTTTAAAAAGTAAATGATGGGGAACCAGCAGTTAGCGTAATGGCTATGTCGCTGGACTCCCACGTAGTCGACCGCGGTTCACATCTCGGACCCGGTGGCTTGAAACTCACGCCGGGCGCATGTGCGTGCATGCCCAAGATCCCGAGAGGAGAATGGAGGAAAAGGGATTGCAGCGTGACCATCCCCTCTGGGGGGTGATTTCTTGCTTTATGTCTCTATGTCTCTCTCTGTCTGTCTGGTGAGCGCACGCGCCCTATAGCAAAAACCTCTCCAAAAAAAAAAAAAGTAAATGATGTATAGTGATTGAATATAATAATAATAATAATAATAATAATAATAAAAAGAAATAAAAAATAATTTTGGGTTGTTTTTTCTTTTTTTTCCTTCTTCTTTTTCTCTATTTCTTTGTTTTTTTTTCTTTTCTTCTCTGTGTTTTCTTACTCTTTTTCTTTTACCTCATCACTTTGTTGCTCAATCTCCACTCACTGAGTGACTAGACAGATTTAAAGACACCATAGCCAAACACCTAAATACTATTTGGGTTAACATATTCCCCAACTCCCACTGAATCTGCTGCACAATGTGATAAAAACTGAACAGCAAAGAGAATGCAGATCATCTCCTCCTGGACACTCCTGAATACTCAGATTGAACTTCAAGAATTAGGAAGAAATGAACAAAAATTTTTTTAAATTAAAAAAAAAAGAATTAGGAAGAAATGTACCATCGTCAGATGACTAGAAATCACTGCAGGGTCACAAGAAATACGGGAAAGCAAGAAAATACCTCTCCTCCATGGAAAAAGAATAACTCCTCTTCATCCACAGGCAGTTCGATGGAAATGTCTGATAAGTAATTTAGAATATTCATAGTGACAAAGTTAACAGAGATGCAAGAGAAGAGTGGCAGAAGAATAGAGCTGAGGAGTTTTAGGAGGTGAGGAAGTTCTCACATGATCTGAAAGAGGAAATACACACCATAAAAAAGAATCAAACAGAACTATTAGAGATGAAGGCTGTAATACAGGAAATAAAAACCTCCTTTGAAAGTATTAAAAGCAGACTAGATCATTCAGGATATAGAATCTAAGATATAAAAAACAGAATTGCTGACCTAAAAAAAATCCACCACTATTTTCTGAGAAAATAGTCCAAAAAATGAAAATAATATGTGAGAAATACTAGATACTATCAAACGTCCAAACTTCCGGATAATTGGTATCCCAGAAGGTGAAGAGACTAATAAGGGCATTATAATCAATTCCATGAAATCCTGAAAGAAGACTTTTCAAACCTAGAGAGGCATTCAGAGATTCAGAACCTGGTCCAGCAGTTGGCATAATGGCTATGTTGCTGGACTCCCATGCAGTCAACCATGGTTCGAGTCCCGGACCTGGTGCCTTAAACTCACTCCAGGTGCGTGTGCATGCATGCCCAAGATCCCGAGAAGAGAATGGAGAAGAAGGGATTATGGCATGGCCATACTCCCTGGGGTGTGATTTCTCACTTTCTGTCTCTCTATCTCTCTCTGTCTTTCTGGCGAGCACACATGCCCTATAGCAAAAACCTCCCCAAAAAGAAAATAAAACGATTCAGACCCAAGAAAAACATAGGATCCCATATAGAATCAACCCAAGAAGATCTTCTCCAAGACACATTATAGCCAGATTGACCAAAACCACAGACAAAGACAAGGTACTCAGACTGGCAAGAGCGAAATGACAAGTTACTAACAAAGGATATCCCATAAGGTGAACAGCAGACCTCTTATCAGAAATAATGTGAGCAAGGAAATAATGGGAAAATATATTCTAAGTGTTGAGTGAAAAGCTATTTCAACCACGAATACTATACCCAGCAAGATTATCCTTCATATGGGAAGAGAAGACAAGAACATTCTCAGATAAACAAAACCTGAAAGAATTTACCGACACCAGACCAATTCTCCAAGAAGTTCTGAAGGGAGTGTTATATCTGGAAAACAAAAGTCAGACACACAGAAATAAGAGTTAAAAAGCATCTAAGGAAAAGGTCCAGCTTAATGGTAGGGACAAGTTCAGAGTTGAATATTATCTTTCAAATTTTAAATGGAAAGCTTAGAGCACAACAGAACGTAGATTAAGTACATGAAACTTAGCCGATGAAATAGAATTTTATGGCTTTTGACTAAAACAATTCTGATCGTTTTCTATGCTTTGTAGTCCAAAGATTAGGATTTTTTTTTTCTCCTCTTAAATTGTTGACAGATCCAGGTAACTACAATTTGAACAGAATCTTAATCTGCTTCCTGGCTTTAAGTCATAAGCAAAGTTCTCTTAACATTTTTTGGTTTTAATTTTTCAAAGCTAAAACTTCCTTTCTTAATATTAAAAACATATGAAAGGGACCAGCAGTTAGCATAATGGCTATGTCAATGGACTCCCATGTAGTCGACCGCGGATCAAGTCCTGGACCCGGTGGCTTAAACTCACACCAGGAGCGTGTGCATGTGGGCTCCAGAATCCAAGAGGAGGGGAACCAGCAGTTAGCATAATGGCTATGTCTCTGGACTCCCACGTAGTTAACCGTGGTTCGTGTCCCAGACCCAGTGACTTAAAACTCACGCAGGGCTTGTGTGCATGTGTGCCCAAGATCCCGAGAGGAGAATGGAGGAGAAAGGATTGCAGCATGACCATCACCCCTGGGGGGTGATTTCTCGCTTCCTGTCTCTATGTCTCTCTCTGTCTGTCTGGCGAGCGCACGCTCCCTATAGCGAAAACCTCTCAAAAAAAAAAAAAAAAAAAAAAAAAGATTCCAAGAGGAGAATGCAGGAGAAGGGATTGTGGCATGGCCATCCCCCCTGGGGGTGATTTCTCGCTTTCTATATCTCTGTCTCTCTCTGTCTTTCTGGCAAGCACACGCACCCTATAGCAAAAACCTCTCCAAAAAAAGAAAAAAAAAAAGAAACATATGAAAAATACCTATTTAATGACCATAGTAAGCTACAGAGACTCAGCCAGGTGCTATTTTATAGTATATTCATTGAACTCAGTTTCATGCCTAAAGTCAAACATTTGTACACAGATATTTATGTACCAGCTGAACTTGCTATTTAAAGTAGTTAGATCAATTAAGATATCCTGGTAACTAATATAATGTGGAAGGAAAAAAAAGGAATGGAAAGCAACTGCAGATACCAGAGACAGAATGGGAGGAAGGTAGGATATGGCAGAGGGTGAGAAATGGAATATATATATATATATACATACACACACACACACACATACATACACACACACACACACATTCACATACATACATACATATGTGTGTGTGTGTAAAACAAGAAATGGAAAAGTATTTGTCATGATAACATATAAGACTAAGCCACTATACAGTGTATTCAAATTATTTGTCATGATGACATATATGACTAAGCCACTATAAAATGTATTCTGGATGGGAAGCTGCATCTTGTACACTGTAATGATGTTCAGTGAATGAATGTAAAATAAATAATTAATAAAAAAATTTCAGTTATGCAATTAGACATGTACTTTATTAAGGAAGAAAAGAAACATTTGTTCAAAAGATAGAAATTAACCTTCAAATATTAGACGAGAGAAATCATGTGATGCTCCATTGCAAGAATATTGGTTTTGATCCCGTACACATTTTTCTAGGGCTCTGGGAATCCAAATAGTGCTGAGCTATACATTAGCCACATGCCTGGGGTATAAACAAGGATTCCAAAAGTGTGATGTCCATTTCAGGAACAGAGCTCTCTCTGTTGACTCTCATTTTAGTCAGGTGAGTACTTAAGAGTTAGGGAAGAGGTAAAGATGCTATCAGCCACCATGACAGGAATGAAAAGAAAGATGGAGTCCAGAGGTTAATAGAGTCATTTTCCTTTCATTTCATGATCCCGATGAATTCTAGTGCCGTTACTTGCTCTTGAGTGAAAACTTCTGCTGCCAGAGTGAGCATAGCTACTCAAGATGGTATTTTCGCAGACATGGCTGAGGTAGACACTGTTTAGGTGGGCATAGAGGAGGTGGGCGGGGCTCAGGGAACCTCAGTGGAAAGCGGGACTCAGGGAACGATGGCAGATGGCAGGGCTCATGGAACCTTGATAGAAGAAAAGGTTCAAGGATCCTCCTTTGAACACAGGACTCAGGGAACACTGATGGAGAGCAGCGATCATGGTACCCTTGTGGAGTGCAGGACTCAGGGTACCTCATCAGAGGGTCAGACTCAGGGCACCCCAGTGGAAGGCAGGGCTCAGGAAACCTTGGTGGAGTGCAAGGCTCTGGGCACCTTGATGGAGGACAGGGCTGAGGAAACCTCAGTGGAGGACAACACTCATGGAATCTTGGTGAAGGACAAGGCTCTGGGCACCTCACTGGATGACAGAACTCAGAGCACCCCAGTGGAGGGCAGGGCTCAGAGCATCTCAGTGGAGGGCAGGGTTCTCGGTACCCCAGCGGAGGGCAGGGCTCTGAGTACCCAGGTAGAAAGCAGGGTTCAGAGAACCTCAGTGGAGAATAAGGCTCTGGGCACCTCAGATGAGGACAGAACTCTGAGCACCCACGTGGAAGACAAGGCTCTGGGCACCTCAATGGAGGGCAGGGCTTAGGAAACCTCAGTGGAGGACAAGGCTCTGGGCACCATCGTGGAGCACAGTGGTCAGGAAACCTCTGTGGAGGACAAGGCTCTGGGCATCTTGGTGGACAACAGGATTCAGAGCACCCCGGTGGAGGACAGGGCTCTGAGTACCCAGGCAGAGGGTGGGGCTCAGAGAACCTCAGTGGAAGACAAGGCTCTTGGCATCTCAGATGAGGGCAAGACTCTGGGCACCTCAGAGGAGGACAGGGCTCTGGAAACCTCAGTGGGGGACAAGGCTCCAAGAAGCTCGATTGAGGGAAGAATTCAGGGAACCTCGGTGGAGGACAGAGCTCTGGGTGTTCAGGTATGAACACAGGTGGATGCTGGCACAGCTGCTTGCATTGCTGCTGCTGGTAAGACATCGCTCCTGAATCTCAGGAAATCTGAAAGAACAACAGGTGATGGTGCTAACAAGAGAGACACTCTTGGATGAGCTAGACCGATATTCCTCCATCTCCAAAGACACGTTTTGGTTGTGAAAACAGTGTACGAGTCTGTATGATTTCCTCCCTTTTGTAATTCTTTTCTCTCAGCATTTTAGTCTTTTCTGGACAATTTTGTATTCTACCTCTTTTGAAAATAACCATTCCCTTGTCATGACAAGCAAGATGCTGTCGTAATGAGAATGCCACTGTCAGAATTTGAGTCCATCCCGCAGCAGATCCCTTCCACTTTTGTCTCCCATGAGGTCCTAATTAAGAGTCTAACTGAGCTGACCACGGTGCTGAGCCGTATGAGCTCTAGGAGAATGATGAGGGCTCAGACCCAGCACCCAAGGGCTTGCACTCTGAGAAGAAGACATTGCAACTAAAATGGAACATGAAATAAAGTTTACTATGTCTTAATCTCCTTCAGTTTAAGACTGACCTTTGAAATGTTTGGTTTATTGACTTCGGCGTTAGCCACCAAATAAAAGCTAAAATATAAATTAATCATACTTCCAAAACTTTACTTCTTCTCTACCCTAAACTTAAGTATCAGTTATTAAAATAATAGTCTTTTCTTTCTCCAGGCTAAACCCGGTATCCAAGAGACCCCAAAGCATCCAAGAGTTGTACTCACCAGAGTCTCTTCTGAAGCTCTACAACTGAGCAAGAGGAGGATGGCATCAATGTGATGAGGAGTCCTTTTATAAGGGCCAGGAGGCCCCACATGGGACAAAGCAGAACAACCCAGGACTGGAATGAGCCACATATTTCCCAACAAAAATACCATCTGCATGAAATTCCAAGAGTGACTTGCCACACTCGAGCTGCTATCACAAAATGTACAGGCCCTTGATGTTTCTCAGATGGAAAAACATTTTTCTAGGCACAGGAGCCTGTCTTGTATGGCATGAGGGGAGCAAGAGGAGTTCTCTAGGGAATTTAGTGAGAGATAGTATCTGCCCTGGTTCCCTATAACTCCACAACCCTTCATGCTCCCTGGATATAAAACCTGTTCCTTCCAACTCACTTGCTTAGCATCCACCTTGTGTCCTGGAATATGACTATCGGAAGTTGCATTCTGTGGCTATAACAGAACTTTCATCCCAGCTGAGATATATACATATGCATACATAGATTCTAACATGATAGAGATATATAGATACATGATACATTCAGACATGATAGGATGTATAGATACATACATACATAGGCATATAGATACATACATAGGTAGATTTAGATATGACAGGATGTATGGACAAATACATACGTATATGCATACACTGACAGATACATTTACACATAAATTAATACACGACAGGATTCATATATACATACATACATGCATAGACACATACATAGATACACATAGATACATACAAAGATAGATTTAGACATGACAGTACAAATGAATACATACATATATACATACATGGATACATAGATACACATAGATTCTGACATGATAGGCTGCATGCATACATACATAAATACATACATTTAGGTCTTGTAGCTCTGTTTATTTTTTGTTTAGACGATCTGTCCAGAGGAGTCAGTGGGGTGTTGCAATTCCTTTCAATTATTGTGCTTCAGTCTATTTCTCCCTTGAGATCTAACAGTCTCTGTCTGATGTATTTAGGTGCTTCAGTGTTGGGTGCATAGATATTTACAAGTGTTATATTTTCTTGCTGAACAGTGCTTTTAGTACTGTATAATGTCCTTTTTCTCTTCTTACATCTTTCATATTAAAGCCCATTTTTTTCTGATATCAATATTACTACTCCAACCTTTTTGCTTTGTTTTGTTTCCATTTTCATGGAATATCTTCTTCCAATCCTTACTTTTAGTCTATGTAAATCCTTATCAGTGAGGTGTGTTTCTTGAAGCAGTATATAGATGGCTTCTGGTTTTGTATTCTTTCAGCCATTCTGTGTCTTCCAATGGGAGAATTTAATTCATTGACTTTCTACATTATTATTGTTATTTATGAATTTATCCTTTTAATTTTATTATCCATTTTCTCTGTTTTTCTTGTTCTCCTATTTCTGTTTATCTTGATACAACACTCCCCTCAGTACTTCCTGTAGAGCTGGTCTATTATTGGTGAATTCTTTCAGTTTTTTTATCTGAGAATACTTTTATTTGTTCTTCTTATTTGAAGGAAAATCTTGCTAGATATGGTATTCTTGTTTGAAATTGTTTTCTTTTAATATTTCTAACACATCTTCCCATTCCTGCCTTGCCTGCATTGTTTCATTTGAGAGTTCTGACATTAGCCTGATGGGCTAGCCTTTGTAAGTAATTTGACATTTCTCCCTTGCCATATTTAGAACATTGTCTATGTCTTTAATTTTTACCAATCACTATGATGTGTCGGAGAAAGGATCTTTTTGTTTTGATTCTATTTGAGGTCCCTTTTATTTCTTGGGTCTCGATTTCTTAATGTTTCTCTAGATCTGTAATATTTTCAGATAGTACTTCATATAAGAGTTTTTCCATGCCTTTAGCAGATTCTTCACCTTCTGATTATCTAATATATGGCTATTAGGATGTCTCATGGTGTCCAGAATTTCCCATATGTTGTCCTCAGGTTTTTGGTTGCTTTTTGTTTTTGTTTTTCTTATTTTTGGTAATTTGGTCTATACTGGAGACTTTGTCTTTAAGACTAGAAATTCTTTCTTCTGCATGGTCCATTCCTCTATTAATGCTTTCTAGAAAAATTTCAATTTGTATTGTATTCTTCATTTTCCAAAGTTCTGCTCTATTCTTTTTTAGGTTGTGTATTTCTTTGTGAAATTTATTTTTCATGTCTTGAAACGATTTCCTTATTTCCTGGAACAGCTTGTCTTTTTTCTCTTCAATATCATTGAGTTTTGTCACTATAAATATTTGGAATTCTTTTTCTGACATCTCTGTGTATTTCTCGGTGCTGTCCACTGTTGGTGAGGGGCTACTATCTTCTCCTGGTGAAGAGATACCACCTTGTTTCTTCCATATCTGTGCTGGTTTCTAGTCATCTGATGCAGTATTGGCTTTTTTTCTATTTATTGGAGTTGATTCTGTAGTACTAGTGGAGGAAATTTCACCCTTGGTTCCCAGGTGTGTACCTATTGGAGGGGCGTATCTCCCTGTTTAGAGCAGTTGTGGGTAACTTCAGGTGCTTGACTCCTCTACCAGCATTCAGTTCTTGATGAGGTGGTAGCAAGCTAAGGAGATAGAACTTGGTGAATATGATTCCCTCTGTGTAGTGCATAGGTTGTTGTACCAAAAGTTCCAAAGTGTCTTCCAGTCCCATTGCACAGACTCACCCTAAAGACCTGTCTAGACAGGGCTTAAGACTCCAGGTGGGCAGGTAGGCAGAGCAAATCCAGGCTGCTGAGAGGGTGGGCAATGGAGTCCAAAAGTCCTGAAGTGGCTTCCAGGCCCAAGCACCATCTTACCCTAAAGGTCTTCCCCGAACGGGCCCAAGACTCTCCATGGTCAGGCTGGACAGGGAGTGAGCCTAGGCTGCTGGGACACTGATGGAGTCCAAAAGTTCCAAAGTGACTCTTGGACCCAAGCATGGACTCACTGCCTTCTTCCTTTTCTGTGTCATCCCAGAATCATTTATTTTACATACAGTATCTTATTTTATCATTATATTCTATTTAAAATATAGTTTGCATATCCATATGCTCATAGAAAATAAGTAATATTTATTTTTGTGGATCATACACATGTGTGTGAGCATATGTGTACATGTCTGTGTGTGTGTATGTTGCTTAGCAAGTTTTTAAACTTCTTTGGGTGGGGATTTAATATTTTTTTAAATGTAAATACTTTTGGACACTCTAAAGAGTCAATATATAGTATAGAGAATTTTCATGTATTCTTGGCTTGGGTTTCCATAATATTAACATCTTACATGGACATGGTACATTTATCAAAATAAAGAAATAAACATTGATGCAATAATATCAACTAAACTACTGACTCTTCTTATGTATTCGGACACCTTCAGTTTTTCCAGTAATGTCTTATTTCTGTTCTAGGATCTCACACTGAATTTAGTTGTCATGTCTCCTTAGTCTTTGCCAGACTTTCTTCATTTTTCCCTGCATTTCCTTATGTTTCCTTGGAAACATCTCATATTTCCTCTTGAGAGGTAGTACGCATTGAATGATCAGCCTCTGGAGCTACCTGAGGTCCAATCCTAATTCCTTCATCTAGTCTAGCAGATCTCTGGTTAGTAATTATATCTCATGCTTCAGTTTCTTCATATATAAAATGGGGGGTATGAACTCAGTAGTTACTGTGAAAATTAAATGGGTGTCACATAATAGAATACCCATATTAGGTGGAAATGACACACTTGGAATTTAAAACACAGCTTTGCTGTTAATTAACCCCGATATTGCAGTTAGAAAGAAATGGAACATTCACTTAGTGAGATGGCATACACCCTTTCCAGTTCTTTAACAGATTTAATTACAAGCATTTTTCTGATTTTAAAAAACACAATCTATGATCATATTCAAGATCCAAGAATCATCATGTGATAATCGAAGGATTATGGGTACTTGGATAGCTCAAATGTGGGAAAATATTTTGAAAAAATTCAGCTAAATTCAAATGAGTATCCATAATGTTTTCAGGAAGCATTTGAAAGAATTCAAAATGTTTTTCAAGTAAAATATTAAAGAGGCATTAGTTTATTGACAATAAGATTTTTTTTCTTTAATTGGCAGGTTATTCAACATGTAAGTACAATGAAGTTGATTTCCTATCACTAGCCATGATACATACACACTCAAGATATGGTGAAGATACTTTTACTATGGAGTGAATTGTATGGTTAGGGTATTCACTCCTTTGTAGATCTTTTACTATTGATAAATCATAGATCTCTATACAGTTTAAGTATTCATTGCCTTTGGTTATATACAGAAAATATTTTATTCAATTTTTCATGTGACCTTTACAGTTTTGCTTATTTTGTCATATGAGTTTTAAATTTTGATGTAAACAAATTTATATATTTTCCTCTGTTGTTTGTATGAGTTATGTTTAAGTCAGTCTTCCCCATCCGAAGCTTAATGTAGTCTACATTTGTTAATATTTTCAAAGTTTAAGATTATAATCTATCCAATATTTATGTTTTGTATATGATACATAAATATAACAATTAGTTCATAAAAGCTACCTAACTCTCAACTGTTACTAAATATCCTGCAGTTTTTGCTTTGATTTATAATACCATGGCTATCATATGCTAAATTCCCATGGTTATAATTTGTTTCTTGGACTTTGTATTCTGTACCATGAAAAACAATCTGTTCCTGTAATAACTTACTTTTAATTCTTGTTGCTTAATTTTTTCTTAATACTTGGAAGAATATGACATGCTTCTTAGATCTTTCTAAAATCTTGTGTTAGGTATTCTTCCAAATTTACTTTTCTTTTTCTTTTTTTAAAGAGTTCTTTTTTCTGTTTTCTGTTGAGAGATTATTTTCTGTAGGTTACATGCACTCACCAGAGAGATGAAGAGACAGAAAGCAAGAAATCACCACCCCCCCCAGAGGGGATGGCCACACCACAGTCCCTTCTCCTCCATTCTCCTCTCAGGATTTTGGGCATGCATGCACACATACCTGGCATGTGTTTTAAGCCGCTGGATCTGGGACTTGAACCACAGTCGACTACATGGGAGTCCAGAAATGTAACCAGTATGCCATCTACTGGTCCTGGTAATTTACTTTTCTAAAAGCATTTAAAATACTCTTTGGTATTACCTTTTCAACTATTTGTGCAGTCCTATCCTCTCTTTTTACCTTCTGGACTTGCACTTACGTTAGATCACTGCTATTTGACACTATGTTTTTATTTTTCACCTTTGAAAAATGTGTGTTTCACTTGGACAACTTCTATTGCCCTATATTTGGTTTCATATTCTTTTTCTAGCTGTGTCCAGGTTACATGAAAATCAGTCAAAGAAAGCTTTCATGTATGATACTATGCTTCTTCTGTTTTTATGCCAGAGGGTATCGTGTGTGTGTGTGTGCACATGCACGCAAGAGAGAGAGAGAGCTAAGCACTTGTGCGTGTGCATGAGAAAGAGAGAGAGGGATGAGAGAGAAAGCACCTCCCATGGGCAATCCCTTCTCCTTCATCTCTCTCTCCCCTTAAGATTTTGGGCACAAATGCACATATGCCTAGCATCTTTTTTAAGTCGTTGGTCTGGGACTTGAACTGTATGGTTAGCCATGTGGGAGCCTACAACACTGACTTATCCTGTCATTTTTTAAAAAGTTTATTTATATATTTCTTGAGGGAGAGAGAGAGATATGAGAATAGGTTTTCATGCCATGATTCACTTCCAGCCCTTGTTCATGGGCAAGCATGAGCTTGGTGTGCTCAGGAGGGGTCTTCAGACTTGAACCAGGAACTTTCCCACAGGGAATTGCCTCTCAGATTGATGCATTTCACTTCATACAGTTTACTCCTATATGACTCTTTTTATTTTTTATTTTTTTGGTCTTTTTTCTAGACCTTTAATCACTACTATTTCAGAGTCTCTATCTGCTAGTTCCAAAGGGGTCATCTTACTCTATTGGTAGTTTCATCTCTTGACAATGTCTTATCTTTACTCTGGCATGCGTGTGTGTGTGTGTGTGTTCTGTATAATTTTTGTTAAAATGATGAATATTGTGTACATCAAAATAGAAGAGTCTGAGGGGGAAACATATTTACACTAAGAAATGAACACATCTTTTGTCAGGTCAGTGGGGTTGAGTTAACATAGTGGTTGAGTTGGGTTTGAGTTTCGTTGTGGCTATCCTTCTCTTTGGTGTACCACAGGTTTAAAACTCTTCTAACAGTAGGCTGCTGCTGCCTTGTGCTTAGTTTGGGTTCTGGGACACCAGAGGATTTTTCTTCAGTGTTCTATACCTCTGCCACCTGGGTTTCAGAGAACACAGCATGTTTGCATTGTATAGAAAGTCTGTCTTCATGCTTTTCCTCCTCACTTAGCAATAGACTGATGTTTTCTATTTGTGTGATACAATGCTCAGAGTAGGGGAGGGCTGCCTCTCAGTTTTCCTTGTTCAACTTTATGCAGGGTCTGTTAACCCGTCTTTATGGGCTGGAATTTCTTTGCATTCCTGCCCCTCCCTTTATGGCAGCTAAACTCTGTGGCAAGTCTTAGGCAACAACAACTATTCTATATCTTAAATTTCTGATTAAGTAAAAGAAAGACATGCTTTTATTAAGCTCTTCTAGAAAACCCTTTATGGCATCAAAATTCAGCTCATTTTCTGGATACAAAGCAATTACCAAATTAGGAGGACTACACTTAGCCATCTCTTTTAACTATACCAGGAGTTTTTTGAGTAGCATGAGTTCTACTTTCTTATTATATTTTGCAATATAATAACTGACATTGCACTAGTAAGAAGTCTTATAATAACAATCTGGTATTCTGGGTCAATTTTTATTTTTGAAAAATTGCTATAGGCAATTGTGGTTGCAAAACAGAGAGAGAGAAAAAAAGAGAAAGAAATAGAGTAAGCAGCACCCCAAAAAGGGCATAGTCACACCACCATTCCGTCGCTTTCATTTCCCCATTCTGTCAGGGTGTTGGACACACGTAGGCAAGCACATGCTTTTGGGGTGTTTTACAAACTCCCTGTGCTGAGATTCAAACCACAGTTTGTCATCTTGGTTCTAGCTCTGTTAACCACAGAACTATCTGGCAGGTTCATGGTCAATTTTTTAAATCTACTCTTCTTATCACATTATATTGTTGACATTACTTTAGGTCATTTTTTTTTTTAATGAACCTCCTTCTTTTTTTTTTAATAATTATTTATTTTATTTGTTTATTCATTCATTGATTTTTTAATTTTACCAGAGAGAGAGACAGAGGGTGAGAGAGAGAGGAAGTGAGAAAGCAAGCCACCAGGTCCAGGACTTGAACCCAGGTCAGTCATGTGGGAGTGTCCAGCGCCTTAACCACCACACCACCTGCTGGTCCCACTTTAGGTCATTTTAAGAGAATCCTTTAAGAGACATTTTAAATTTAGGAGTCAGCAATCTATATAGAGCCTGTGGATCAAATATGGTTCCTCTTCCTCACTTTTGCGATGAAGTTTTTTAGAAACACAATTATGTCCATTCAATGATGTCTTTTTGGGGCTGGCTGGTGACAATTACCAAATTAGGAGTGGTTAAGGGTGCTGGATTCCCACATGGCTGCCCGTGGCTCAAATCCTGGAACTGGCAGCTTGCTTTCTTACTCTCTCTCTCTTCTTGCCTCCCTCCCTTCCTCTCTGATCAAATTAAAAGAGTGAAAGAAAGAGAAAAAAAAGTTAAATAACAAAAAATCTTTTTTTTTTTTTTGGAGAGATTTTTTTCGCTATAGGGCGCGTGCGCTCGCCAGACAGACAGAGAGAGACATAGAGACAGAAAGCGAGAAATCACTCCCCGGGGGGATGGTCACGCCGCAATCCCTTCTCCTCCATTCTCCTCTCGGGATCTTGGGCACGCACGCACACGCGCCCGGCGTGAGTTGTAAGCCACCGGGTCCGAGACGCGAACCACGGTCAACTACGTGGGAGTCCAGCGACATAGCCATTACGCTAACTGCTGGTTCCCAAAAAATCTTTTTAAATTATGTCTTTCTTTTCTGTTTTTGTGGCACAACTTCAAAGTTCTATAGTAATGAAATAGACTATATGACCCATAAAGCCAAAATTTTAAATCTAGTTTTTTAAAGACATTGTGTTTACTAATCCCTGCCTTACCATATTGCTTTCCCTAGGGACTCACTCACTCCCAGGCCAAAATAGCTCAACTCCACTAGACTGGAGTCAGTGTAGACTGCATGCTCTGTTTAGGATATTATCCACTCTCATTATTGTTGGTGGATCCCATGATATTTATATAGCTTCATTACAAGTATTCTTGCTTTTTTTAAGAGATATTTTTGTTGTTGTAGTAGTTGTTGTTGTTATACGGTGTGTGAGCTCACCAGAGAGACAGAGGAAGACAGAAAGTGAGAAATCACCCCCCAGGGAGGATGGCCACACCACAATCCCCTCTCCTCCATTCTCCTCTCCGGATCTTGGGCACACATGCACATGCACCCAGCGTGAGTTTTAAGTCACTAAGTACAGGACTCAAATCACTGTCAACTACATGGGATTCCAGCAATGCAACCACTACGTTATCTACTGGTTCCACAAGTATTCTATGGCTAATGACAATGTTGCCCAAAACTTGATGTTTTCAGTTTTAGATAACACTCTGACTAGTTCCATGGCTAAAATAGAGGTTGAGGATTAGGAACCATTACCTGTTAGGCAGTATAAGGAATATAGACAAGAAATCTCAGGCCCTTCCTCAAAAAACCGAAGTCGTTAAGTACTAAACATTCATATCCCTCATTGTAGAGATGAGGCCGATGATTGTCAGCTGTTAGAAGGCTTGCTCAGATTCTAATGTGGGTAGAAAATGTGGGACAACAATGTGTACCCATGATCTGTAATTGGATCATGGTGTCAGGAACTTGTTGGGGGTATCTTTCTCTTTATCTTTCTGTTGCATTCCTAGAAGAAATAAACAAAAAGAAGTAACTTGATCTACAATGCTAATGTGTAGATCAGCCCCTTCAGAGGAGGTAAGGAAAGCATGTCTAAAGACTTGACTATAGGTGTTTTTGTTTTGTTGGGTGCTTTCTGTTTTTTGTTTTTTGGGTTTTTTTCTAAGGCTTTTGCTATAGGGTGCGTGCACTTACCAGAAAGACAGAGACAGAGAGACCGGAAGCGAGAAATCACCCACTGGGGGTATGGTCATGCCCCAATCCATTCTCCTCCATTCTCCTCTTGGGATCTTGAGCATGCACGCACATGCACCTGGCATGAGTTTAAGCCACCAGGTCCTATTTTGTTTTGTTTTTAAATCACATATTTCTGAAATAATTTCTTAACTCAGACTAGGCAGCAATTTGAATTCCTAGAGAATCAGCATGAAATAGCATGCTAGGAATGCACCTTACATGTCCCCTTGGTATTCTTGCTCCTTCTGTAATCTTCAAAGGCCTCAGTTTCCTAACAACAGGATGACTGTTGATGGAATATGTGCCAAACTAGGAGCGTTAGGGAAGATAGACGGGGCCCTTGTTATCCCTCCAGAATGTTGAGATAGAAAATGGGACCACAGCACACTCCAATGTTGTTACTCATATTCCTCAAGCTTCACGCTCCTGTTAATATTTTTTTTTCCTCACACTCTGCACGTGAACATTATTTCTCTTTCTCTACCATATGAGCATAACTCATTTTGTTAATATGATAGAGGCTAGATAGTAGTATTCCTTTGAGTAAAGGGTCCGAGGCATGAAATATCTCAGGTGTGGGAAGGAGCCTTCTCAGGGGAACAAGGTACTCATCCTGAAGGTATTATCATATTTACACCTTTTAATTAGCAGTAGATGCTGTTAGAGGAAAGATGGTAGCAAGTATTTATCGACAGTGATAATCTTTTTTAATATCTTAGGTACATATTTTAAATTATTAATTAGTTAATAAGAGTCAATGTTTTTCTAACCTTAAAGAGCTAGCATTTCTTGGGAACCAGCAGTTAGCGTAATGGCTATGTCGCTGGACTCCCACGTAGTCGACCGCGGTTCGCGTCTCGGACCCGGTGGCTTACAACTCACGCCGGGTGCGTGTGCGTGCGTGCCCAAGATCCCGAGAGGAGAATGGAGGAGAAGGGATTGCGGCGTGACCATCCCCCCTGGGGGGTGATTTCTCGCTTTCTGTCTCTATGTCTCTCTCTGTCTGTCTGGCGAGCGCACGCGCCCTATAGCGAAAAAACCTCTCCAAAAAAAAAAAAAAAAAAAGAGCTAGCATTTCTTCAGGACATGCTATGTAGCATCATGCCTAAATGTTTTTTCTCAGTGATTTTTGTAGTAGACTTTGAGTTAGTTATTGCTATTATCTTTTCTCTATTTTTGAGAGAGGTTTTTGCTATAGGGCACATGTACTTGCTGGAGAGACAGAGAGACAGAGGAACAGAAACAAGAAATCACACCATCACCACTCCCTCCCCCCAGGGGATGGCCATCCCACAATCCCTTTTCCAATCTCCTCTCACGATTTTGAATATGCACGCACACGTGCCTGGCATGAGTTTCAAACTGCCAGGTCCGGGATTTGAAGCTTAGCTGACTATGTAGGACTCCAGTAATGTAACCATTACACCATCTGCTGTTCCCAATTATTGATATTTTCTTTTATTTCTATTTTTAATTTATTATTATTATTATTGTTTTTAAACATTTGATTTCTATACAACATTTGGCTTATAAAGAGAATTTACCCAACATGAACTACATCTCAGACCAGTCCAGTTGAGAATACTATACATGTTATCTCTCCTATTATTAATAGGTAATAAACCATTTCTGTATCTCACAAATGTCTTGCCTCTCTATTTTTTCTCCCTGATTTCCTTCCTTATACTCTTCCCCTCTCCCACCCTTGTTCCACACTGTCTCCAGTGTCCATAACTATTTTCACTGCTTTTATGACCTCCAATCTTTCAGTCTCTACCATAGAGTGTGGACAATTGGTATATATTAAGTGAAGACATACACTATCTTTCTTTCATAGCCTGGCTTGCTTCCCTCAGCAATAAATCTTTCATATTTGACCACTTTCTATCAAATGCCAGGGTCTTGTTTTTCACAGCTGAATAATATCCCATGGAATACATGTGCCACAGTTTTTCAATCCATTATTCTGTGCGTGAACATTTGAGTTGGTTCTATGTCTTAGCAATCATGAATAATGTCAGTTATTGCTATTTTCTACATTTAGAGCTAAAGACTTGAGCTTCAAGGATGCTAAGAAAAGCCTAAGGGTAACAGCTATGGTACTCACTGAGGACTGCATAATCAAATTAGTCAAGTTTTCTCCATGAGGGTACAGCAAGTATTATCACCATGTTTCAGATTGCTATATATTTGAAATTATCAGTGGTTTACATGAAAGCTGGGTTTTTTTTAAGAATAATTGTTTATGGGGACCAACAGGTGATGTGGTGGCTAAGGCACTGGACACTCCCACATGGCCAACCCTGGTTCGAGTCCTGGACCTGGTGGCTTGCTTTCTCACTTTCCCTCTCTCTCTCTCTGGTCAAATTGAAATAAATTAATGAATAAGTAAAATTAAATAAATAATTCTTTTTTTAAAAAAAAAGAAAAATTGTTTATTCATTGAATTGTGTGAGAGGTTACTGACCTGACTTGCTTGAGTATGCTAAAGAAAAGTTTCAGGAACCCATCAAATGCTATTTGAAATAACAATAAATTGTAAGGAACCTATAGAATTAATGTTTAGGCAAAGACAGTGAATAAAAAGGTGGGGAAGGGAAACTCTCCATAGTTGTGGAGCTCAAAGATTGAGTAATTTCTGAAAAAAATTATAAAAAAAATAGCTCTGAGTACATAGGGAGATACATTGACCCAGGGTCATAAAAATCTCAGAGAATCAGGCGATATGTTACTGGAGCTATGCAGAGGAGCAACTAACACTTTGGTCTATGTCTAGAAGGCTAAGAAAAGGTTTTGTGTCCTTGTTCAAACTAATTAAACATCAGGAAAATCTATCTCTTTCTCTATGTTATCTATATTTTATCATCTATCCATATATCTATCTACCCATCCATCTATCTATCCTATCATGTCTGAATCTATTTTGTATGTGTCTATGTATGTATGTATGTATGCATGCATCCTATGTATCATGTCTGAATCTATGTGTATATGTATCTATGTGTTAATGTATGTATATATGTATGTATTCATCCATCCTGTTATGTCTAAATTTATCTATCTATATATACCTATGTGAATATGTACCTATGTGTCTAGGTATATATGTATCTGTGCATCCTGTCATGTCTGAATCTATGTGTAAATGTATCAATGTGTCTGTGTATGCATATATGTATGTATTTGTCCATCCATCCTATCATACCTAAATCTATCTGTGTATGTATCTATATGTCTACGTATGTATGTATCTATTCATCCTATCATGTCTGAGTCTGTATATGTATGTATGTAACTATGTGTGTATGTATCTATTCATCCTATCATGTCTGAATGTATCATGTATCTATATATCTCTATCATGTTAGAATCTATGTATGCATATGTCAGTTGGGATGAAAGTTTTGTTATAGCCACAGAATGAAACTTCTGATAATCATATCCCAGGACACAAGGTGGATGCTAAGCAAGTGAGATGGAAGGAACAAGTTTTACATCCAGGGAGCATGAAGGGTTGTGGAGTTAGATGGAGACCAGGGACAGATACTATCTCTCACAAAATTCCCTAGAGAACTCCTCTTGCTCCCCTCATGCCATACAAGACAGGCTCCTGTGCCTAGAAAAATGTTTTTCCATCTGAGAAACATCAAGGGCCTGTACATTTTGTGATAGCAGCTCGAGTGTGGCAAGTCACTCTTGGAATTTCATGCAGATGGTATTTTTGTTGGGAAATATGTGGCTCATTCCAGTCCTGGGTTGTTCTGCTTTGTCCCATGTGGGGCCTCCTGGCCCTTATAAAAGGACTCCCCATCACATTGGTGCCATCCTCTTCTCACTCAGTTGTAGAGCTTCAGTAGAGACTCTGGTGAGTACAACTCTTGGAGGCCTTGGGGTCTCTTGGATATTGGGTTCAGCCTGGAGAAAGAAAAGACTATTATTTTAATAACTGATACTTAAGTTTAGGGTAGAGAAGAAGTAAAGTTTTGGAAGTATGATTAATTTATATTTTAGCTTTTATTTGGTGGCTAATGCCGAAGTCAATAAACCAAACATTTCAAAGGTCAGTCTTAAACTGAAGGAGATTAAGACATAGTAAACTTTATTTCATGTTCCATTTTAGTTGCAATGTCTTCTTCTCAGAGTGCAAGCCCTTGGGTGCTGGGTCTGAGCCCTCATCATTCTCCTAAAACTCCTATGGCTCAGCACCGTGGTCAGCTCAGTTAGACTCTAAATTAGGACCTCATGGGAGACAAAAGTGGAAGGGATCTGCTGTGGGATGGACTCAAATTCTGACAATGGCATTCTCATTACAACAGCATCTTGCTTGTCATGACAAGGGAATTGTTATTTTCAAAAGAGGTAGAATAAAATATTGGCCAGAAAAGACTAAAATGCAGAGAGAAAAGAATTACAAAAGGGAGGAAATCATACAGACTCGTACACTGTTTTCACAACCAAAACGTGTCTTTGGAGATGGAGGAATATTGGTCCAGCTCATCCAAGGGGTATTGGCTCATTTGCCAGCTGTACTGTCTCTCTTGTTAGCACCATCACCTGCTGTTCTTTCAGATTCCCTGAGACCCAGGAACAATGTCTTACCAACAGCAGCAATGCAAGCAGCTGTGCCAGCATCCACCTGTGTTCATACCTGAACATCCAGAGGTCTGCCCTCCACCGAGGTTCCCTGAGTTCTTCCGTCAATCAAGCTGCTCAGAGCCCTGCCCTCCACTGAGATGCCCAGAGTCTTGCCCTCCACTGAGATGCCCAGAGTCTTGCCCTCATCTGAGATGCCCAGAGCCTCGTCCTCCACTGAGGTTCTCTGAGCCCCACCCTCTGCCTGGGTACTCAGAGCCCTGCCCTCCACCAGGGTGCTCTGAGTCCTGTTGTCCACCAAGGTGCCCAGAGCCTTGTCCTCCACAGTGGTTTCCTGACCACTGCACTCCACGATGGTGTCCAGAGCCTTGTCCTCCACAGAGGTTTCCCGAGCCCTGCCCCCCATCGAGGTGCCCAGAGCCTTGTCTTCCACAGGGACACTCAGAGTTCTGTCCTCACCTGAGGTTTCCAGTGCCTTATTCTCCATTGAGGTTCTCTGCACCCTGCCTTCTGTCTGGGTGCTTAGAGCCCTGCATTCCACTGGGGTACCGAGAGCCCTGCCCTTTGCTGAGGTGCTCTGAGCCCTGCCCTCCACTGGGATGCTCTGAGTTCTGTCATCCAGTGAGGTGCCCAGAGCCTTGTCCTTCACCAAGGTTCCCTGAGCACTGCCCTCTACCAAGGTGTCCAGAGCCTTGTCCTCCATTGAGGTTTCCTCAGCCCTGCCCTCCATCAAGGTGCCCAGAGCCTTGTCCTCCATCGAGATTTCCTGAGCCCTGCTCTCCATCAAGATGCCCAGAGCCTTGTCCTCCATCGAGATTTCCTGAGCCCTGCTCTCCACCAAGGTGCCAAGAGCCTCGTCCTCCACTGAGATTTCCTGAGCCCTGCTCTCCACCAAGGTGCCAAGAGCCTCGTCCTCCACTGAGATTTCCTGAGCCCTGCCTTCCACCGGGGTTCCCAGAGTCTCACCTTCTGCTGAGGTACCCTGAGTCCTGCCCTCCGCAAGGTTGCCCTGAGCACTGCTCTCTACCAGTGTTCCCTGAGCCCTGTCTTCTCCGGAGGTTCCCTGAACCTTTTCTTCTTTCAAGGTTCCCTGAGCCCTGCCATCTGCCAAGGTTCCCTGAGTCCTGCACTCGGCCGAGGTTCCCAGAGCCCTGCCCTCCGCTGGGGTTCCCTGAGCCTCACCCACCTCCTCTATGCCCACGTAAACAGTGCTTACCTCAGCCATGCCTGCGACAATACCATCTTGAGTAGCTATGCTCACTCTGGCAGCAGAAGTTTTCACTCAAGAGCAAGTAACGGCGCTAGAATTCATCAGGATCATGAAATGAAAGGAAAATTACTCTATTAGCCTCTGGACTCCATCTTTCTTTTCATTCCTGTCATGGTGGCAGACAGCATCTTTACCTCTTCCCTATCTCTCAGCTACTCACCTGACTGAAATGAGAGTCAACAGAGAGAACTCTGTTTCTGAAATGGACATTACACTTGTGGAAGCCTTGTCTAGACACCAGGCATGTGGCTAACGTATAGCTCAGCATTGTCTGTATTCCCAGAGCCCAGAAAAATGTGTACGGGATCAAAACCAATATTCTTGCAATGGAGCATCGCATGATTTCTCTTGTCTAATTTTTGAAGATCAGTTTCTATCTTCTAAAAAAATATGTCTTTTCTTCCTTAATAAAGTACATGTCTAATTGCATAACTGAATTTTTTATTAATTATTTATTTTGCATTCATTCACTGAAGATCAACACAGCATATGAGATGCAGTTTCCCATCCAGAATATGCTGTATAATGGCTTAGTTATACATGTTATCATCACAAATATATTAACCCTAATAGTATTTGGATGTTTGACCATGGTTCCCTTAGATCCATCTAGACACTCAGTGAATGGAGATTGAGCATCAAGGTGATGAGGTTAAAAAAAATAAAATAAAATAAATAAAAAATAAAAACAGAGAGAGAAAAAAAGAGAGAAAAAGAAGAAGAAACAACCAAAAAATTATTTTATTTCTTTCATTGTTACAATTATTACATATTCAATCACTGTTCATCATTTAGACTTTAAAGATATTTTACTCAGCATGATATACACCTCAGTTCAGTCCAGTTGAGAATACTATACACATCCTCACCAACAGATAATAAGCCATGTCTGTGTCCCCATTTCTGTGTCTTACTTCTCTATTTTTTCCCCAATTTTCATTTCCTTTGCTCTTCCTCTCCCATGCTTTCCTTCCACTTTGTCTCTAGTGTCGATGGTAATTTTTAACACTTTTATGTTCTCCAGACTTTCAGTCTATACCATAGATTGCAGACAGTTGGTGTATGTTCAGTGGAGACACATAATGTCTCTCTTTCATAGCCTGACATGCTTCACTCAGCAAAAGATCTTCCATATTTGTTTAATTTCTATCAAATTTCAGGGCCTTGTTGTTTTTCTATGGCTGAATAGTATTACATGGAGTATATGTGCCACACTTTTTCAGTCCATTTATCTGTTTGTGGACATTTGGGTTGGTTTCATGTCTTCGTAATCGTGAATAATGCTGTAATAAATATAGGTGTACAAACACTTTTCCAACTGAGCATTCTCATGTACTTTGGGTAGATACCCAGGAATGTAATTGGTGGATCATATGGTAGTTCTATTTGAATCTCTTTGAGGAAACTCCATATTGGCTGGACCAATTTACATTCCCACCAATCATGTAGGAGTGTTCCCATTTTGCCATATCCCCTCCAGCACTTATCATTTTTTTTTTAATCTTCACCATTCTGACTGAGGTTAGATGGTATCTCATTGTTGTTTTGATATGCATCTCCCTTGTGATGAGAGATTTTGAGCATTTTCTCATTTGCTTTTTGGCTATTTGTATGTCTTCCTTAGAGAGTTGTTTATTCAGCCATTTTCCCATCTTTTAATTGGGTTAATCATTTTCTTCCAGGTAAGCTGCTTGAGTTCTCTGTGTATTCTGGTTATCAGTCCCTTAACTGAGGCATAGTTTACAAAATTATCTCCCATTTTAAGGGTTGTTGATTCACACTGATTATGGTGTCCTTTGCTGTGCAGGAACTTCTTAATCTGATGTAATCCCACCTGTCTATTTTGAGGACTATTGCCTGTGCTTTGGGGGGGGGGGGGGGGTCTTGTTTAAGAAATCTTTGCCTGCTGGGACCAGCAGTTAGCGTAATGGCTATGTCGCTGGACTCCCACATAGTCGACCGCGGTTCGAGTCCCGGACCCGGCGGCTTAAACTCACGCCGGGCGCGTGTGCGTGCGTGCCCAAGATCCCAAGAGGAGAATGGAGGAGAAGGGATTGCGGCGTGGCCATCCCCCCTGGGGGGTGATTTCCTGCTTTCTATCTCTCTGTCTCTCTCTGTCTGTCTGGCGAGCGCACGCGCCCTATAGCAAAAACCTCTCAAAAAAAAAAAAAAAAAAAAAAAAAAAAAAAAAGAAATCTTTGCCTGCTACAAATCCTCCCAGAGTTTCCTCAGTGTTTTCCACCAGCAGTTTTATAGTTTGAGGTCTGAGGTTTAGATCTTTGATCCACGTTGAGTTGATTTTTGTTAATGGTGACAGATAGGTGATCAGATTCATCTTTCTGCAGGTGGATACCCAATTTTTCCAGCACCATTTGCTAAAGAGGTTTCCTTTTCCCACTGGATTGATTGGCATCTTTTGTCAAAGATCAGTTGGCTCTATATGTTGGGGTTTATTTCTGGGGTCTCTACTTTCTTCCATTGGTCCTTGTGTCTGTTTTTGTGCCAATAGCATGCTGTTTGATTATCACAGCTTTGTAATATATTTTTGGTGTCAGAAAGTGAGATGCTACCTACTCCACTCTTCTTTTCAGGATGGCTTTGGCAATACGGGGTTGTTATGATTCCAGACAAATTCTATGATTGTCTTTTCTAGATCTGTGAAGAATGTCTCTTATAACTTCATAGGGATTGCATGAAATATGTAGATTAATTTGAGTAGGATTGCCATTTTGATTCTATTAATTTTGCTAATCC
The DNA here is from genome assembly GCA_026018925.1 of Tupaia tana. Lineage (NCBI taxonomy): Eukaryota > Metazoa > Chordata > Mammalia > Scandentia > Tupaiidae > Tupaia > Tupaia tana. The sequence continues at coordinate 94,546,346 of JAKSZU010000004.1, forward strand.
AGGAACACGGGATATCCTTTCACTTTTTTGTGTCCTTTTTTATTTCCTTTTTAAGGTTTACATAGTTTTGCTTATAGAGATCTTTGACTTTCTCAGTTAGTTTTTTTCCTAGGTATCTTATACTTCTTCTGGCTATGGTAAATGGGATTACTTTCTTCAGTTCTATCTCTGTCTGCTTGTTGTTTCTTCATTTCTCTTATTCCCTGAAATCACTAGTTCTCAGCAGCAATGGAGGGGTCTTCTTCTGAAGGCCTGCCTCTTGCATCTCCTAGAGTGTAGTGGAAAAGGGGATTATTAACAAGATAAAGGAGGATTAGAAAGCCAAGTGAATACTTTACCTTAAAAAATCTTAAAAAGGAAAAATTACAAAAATGATAAGACAGAGAGAGACAGAGGGAGATACAGAGAGAAGGCTGTGGGAGGAGTGCCCTACCACTCAAGACTGGGGGGGCTGGAGGCTGAATTGTCAGCAGGAAATCTTCATTTCTCTTATTCCCTGAAATCACTAGTTCTCAGAAGCAATGGAGGAGTCTGTACAACTGAAATTTTATAAAATCATTTTAAAAAATTCATCAATTACTTCAAGCTTTTTTAGGGGAAATTGAGTGAGTGCCTTGGGGTTATTTCTTGTTTCCTTAATAAGAACAACATTTGACACATAGTAAAAAACATAATAGCCTGTAGTTAAGTTTATTATTATTCTTTTTATTATTGTTATTATTTAAGTAATTTAAATAATAGAAATAATGTAGACAAAAAGGAAGTTAGTTCCTCAAATTTTCACACACAATTGTCTACATTTTAGACCACACTTAACCTGTTTCCTCCTCACCTGTTTTGATTTTCAAGATTCTTTGTCAACTGCTGGAAAATGTGCTGTAGTGAATAATATTAGATGCACAGAATAATATTAGATTCTAAAAGTCTGGTAAACAGGGAGGAAAATAAGAGTGTCTTGGGAAGCCATTGTTCATTTCTATAGTTCATATGTCAACTCTGACTCTCACACTGCAGTCAAGATCCTTGTGTTGGTTTTAATTCCTTCTTTTTTTTTTTTTTTTTTTTTTTTTTTGGAGAGGTTTTTGCTATAGGGTGCGTGCACTGGCCAGACAGACAGAGAGAGACATAGAGACAGAAAGCGAAAAATCACCCCCCAGAGGGGATGGTCATGCCGCAATCCCTTCTCCTCCATTCTCCTCTCGGGATCTTGGGCACGCACGCACATGGCGTGAGTTTTAAGCCACCGGGTCCGGGACGCGAACCATGGTCGACTACATGGGAGTTCAGCGACATAGCCATTACGCTAACTGCTGGTTCCTGGTTTTAATTCCTTCTTAAAACCATCTCTTTGGATCTTCTGACTCACTATTTGAGAAATCCTCAGGTTTATAAGCTTTAGAGAAATTTCCAAAGTTATCATAAATCAATTAATTTCCCCTTAAATTCTTCTTTTGCAGTTCAAGTAAGTAGCCATTAAGTGGACAGTAATTTTGATAAAGCTATTTAGACTACTCATGGAATAATCAACTGAGAGATTATAGCACATTTTTCTAAAAATAGTGTTCACTCTCCTCTGTGACTATTATAAAATCATACACCTATGTATATTTTATATAAATATGTATGATACAGAAACGTAGTATATACTATTTAGGACAAGATTTAAAGTCTCCTTAGGTACTAAAATTTGTAATTGCTTAAGTTTAAGTACATACTAGAAACTAGACAAAGAATAAATGCTTGTTTTTTCATTCATGATAAAGCATGTTCATGTGCACAAGACAGAGAAAGAAAGACAAGAAACCTCCACAGAGCTCAGTCACCTTGTGATCCCCTTCCTGCACTTCTCTAACCCACCAGGACATTGGGCATGTGTGTAAATCTGGAGTGTTTTCAGAACAAGTACTCTAGGGACATGCACTATCATCAGTACGTGGCTTCCATCTCTGCAGTCTGGATAAGTTACTGACTGCACCACAGAGGTTCAGCCCATAAAAGTTTCTTACACAATTTCTCATTTAACTTATTGGATTGTCAGGAAAGTCACGACACATTTTTGCATAGAAAAATATGTCATGGCTTTCCTGATGACCTAATATACTCACAGTTACCCTCAAAATCAATGCAATAATTTTCTTTACAGGGAATAAAACAGAGCCTAAGAGTGGTTAAATAACTCACCTAGAATCGGTCATACAAGAAGCGACAGAGCCAAGACTCAGGCCTGGGATATGTGTTTAGAAAGCTGCTTTCAGTCACATAACGTTCAGTTGCCTGTTTTATCTACTCGGCTACTAATCTCAGTCACCTATGCAGTATTTTATTTCCCTGCAGACCTGGCCATGAATGAAAACTGCAGCCATATATCACTTCATGATAGGGATAGTTCTGAGAAATGCATTAGGTGACTTCATTGTTGTGGGAACATTACAGAGTGTACTTATACAACCTGGATGAGGGTGCCTACCACACAGTTCGGATATGTGGTCTAACCTTATGGGACCATTGACATATTATGAATATAGTCTGTAAGTAACTGAAACATCATTATCCAGTGTGCGATTGAATCTCTTCCTTATAGTTTTTCCTTAACATGCAAATTGTATACAAATTGTGCAATACTAATCATAGTAAGAAAGAAACCATACAAACTGGACAAAGCTAGAAGACATAGTGCTAAGTGAAATAAGCCAGAATATGAAAGACAAACATACTACATTCCTGATTACCATATGCCACATTTAGTGACTATGTATCTTTATAATGTACAATATGGTTTTTCAATGCATGCATGTAGTGCATGACAATCAAACCAAAGACATTACAATCTATATCATTGTCAGCAGAAAACTCATTCTTGTGTCTGATAAATGTTTTCTCCTGAGCTTCTCCCTCCCACCTGCCTCCCAGAAACAAGCCAGACTGTGAGAGACAAATATTTTTGTGTTCTCCACTCAATATAATGTCTGCACTCTATGGCCACAAGATATGTTCTGTCTGGTAGCTAAATAACCTTTCTATCTTCTTCATGCTTTATGTTTGCAGGATATGTATCTTCACATCTACTTTTTCCCCAGATATGCCTGTGAATTTAAGGTGCTTCTTTTTTAGGCAGCATATTGATGTCTACCTCTTCTCATTCAGTTTGATAATTTATTACTTTGATTTGATTGTTTATTCCATTCACATTTAATGTAATTATCAACATGGTTGAATTAATGTCTGCCATTTCATTTTTTCTTAGCTTTTTGTTCCTCTGTTCCTATTTTACTAATATCATTTCTTTTAGACAAATACTTTTAGTGCACATCTTAATTCCTCTTTTTACTTTTTAGTTATGTTCCTGTAAATTTTCTTTAGTGGTTGCTTTATATATTATGAAATGATTCTTTAATTGATCAAAATTTATTTCAATACTAGCTTATTTATGGTTGAAAAATAGAAACTTAACAACAATATAGTATCATTACACCCTCTCTTTACTTTGTGAAATTCTTATATACACATTATAATGTTAAGAATACAAATGTCATAAATTTAAACAACTACACATTTTTATAGAAATTAATAGAGAGTAAGATCTCTTTGCTCCTTACATACATATTTACTCTTGATGGCATATTTTGTTCCAACTTTTTTCAAGTTTACTTTATTTATTTAATGAGAGAGAGAGAGAGCAAGAGACATCCCCAAAAAGGTCTTAAATCACAGTCTGCTCCTAGCCTCAGCCACTTAAGATTAAAGGCATGCATGCACAGACCTAGCATGTACGGGATGACCTCAGAAATAAAGCTGGGACCTGCCATGTGGGTGCAGCTGTGTTAATTCTCAGAGGCATTCTGTAACCTTAGTGATTCATTGAAAGAATTATTTTAGCAATTCTTCTAAGGTAGTTCCGCTACAATTAAATTCTGTTATTATTTTTCTAAGTGTATTTTTTAATCATCTTTTTTTTGAAGTTTTTTTTTTCTGAATATTGAGTTGTTGCCTGATGGTTTTTTTGTATTTTTTTCCTTCTTTCAATATACTGTTTTTTGAATATGTTATTTGAATTTCTTCTTGCCTTCACTGTTTCTAATGAAAAGTCAGGTATTAATTTTATAGTCTCATGGTGTGTGATGAGTCAATGTTTTTCCCAAATATCTTTATTTAACTTTTCTGTTTTCCCAGAATAATTTTTTTCTTTGTTTTTTTATGTTATTTGAAAGAATTTATTAAATACCAAATTGCCTTTTTTGAAAAATAAAAGCTTTGTTGATACATAATTTACATATCACACTGTTCATTTATTTATAGTGCACCATACAGTGGCTTTTAGTATACTAGGTTTTTCTATCCATCATCATGATTGCTTTTATTTTTTTTGATGAGTCAATTTTCTCTCGCTGCTTTCAAGAGTTTATTTTTACCTTTCACTATTTTGACTGCTTTGTTTCTAAGTTTTTTTGTGTGTTTATCCTACTTTAAATTTAGTAACACTTTTAAACCTAAAGGTTACTGTTTTTCACAAAATTTGCAAGATTTCATCCATCAGTTTTTAAAATATTTCTCTATTTACCTCTCATTTCTTTCTCCTGATACACTAAATGCATGTATGTTGGGACAATAACAAACATATCTGAGAATATGTTTATTAGTCTTTAAATGCTCTTTCTCTATTTTTTATTTGATGATTTTTATTACTTCCTCTATAAGTGTACTGCTTTTTCTCTTCTAACATATTAAATCTTTTATTTGACTTAGCTAGAAAAATTTTTGTTTTAATTATTGCCCTTGTCACTTCTATAATTTCATTTGATTATTTTTATAGTTCTCATGTATCTGATGAGGTCCCATAGTTACTCATATTATTAACACTTGATCTTTTGCACATGTTTAAGTATGAAAAATATATGTAACAACACAAATATCCCTCCATAAAATCCATTATCTGAGCACTCCTGAACTCAGTATTTTTCTCTTTTTTGGAGAAGTTTTTGCTTTAGGGTGTGTGTGCTCACCAGAAAGACAGAGAAAGAACGAGAGACAGAAAGCAAGAAATAACCCCCCAGGGGGCATGGCCACACCACTATCCCTTCTCCTCCATTCCGTTCTCGGGATCTTGGGCACGCACGCACATGCGCCTGGCATGAGTTTAAGTCACTGGGTCCGGGACTCAAACCATGGTCGGCTACATGGGAGTCCAGTGACATAGTCACTTTTCCAACTGCTGGTCTCCTGAACTCAGTTTTTATTGATAACTTTATTCCCTCAGTATGTGACCCTCTTCCTGTCTTTTTGAATGTCTTACTATTTTGACTTGAAAAATTAGACATTGTAGAAAATACATTTCTAGCAGCTCTGGATTCTGTTTTGTCCTTCTGACATTTTGATTAGTTGTTTTAATAGACAATTAATTTACCTAGACACAAACCATGAAATCTGTTCTCTTTCGATCACTATTATTTCTGCTCATACATTTTTAAGCTTGGATCCACAAAGTTATCTACTAAGCTTGGGTAGTTCAGTGGTCAGATAATAGTTTGGGCAGATGCTACACTCTTCATCTCAAGCTAGGAATATTTGCATGGTTGACTGCCAGAGCTCCAAAACACAGCTGGAGAGAGACTTCCTCTCTCACAATATCCCACTCACAGATTTATACACTCCACCTCACTCACAGCAACCCAGGAGTGTAGGCTCCAGCTGCCTCATACACCAGAATATGCAGGGGGCGCTGACTTCAACGAGGGTTGCAGTGGTCCCTCGTGTTCCATGCATTGTGCTTCTGTGTTTCTTTGATCATGTTTGATTCTTCTTTTCTTAATGAAAGACCCGTACTTTTGTGTTGATATTCTTGAATGTTTCCTCTGTTCTCTCCTGTTTCTGTACCTTTGGTCATTTGGCCTTGGCTTTGGCAGGTGAGCTTTGGAATGATGGGAAGGTTTCTTTGCAAAGCTATGCCTGAAGTGCCATGAGCTGCTAGTGAGGGACATAGCAGTCCCTCTGGGAGCATTCATCCATGATAGAGAGAGAAAAGCATTCCTAACAGAGTCCCCACACTGCAGCTCGCTCCCAGTCAACCTGCCCAGACCATGGGTGCATGCTCACATCAGGCACACCCAGGGAGGTCTTGGGATGCAAACCCAGGACCCTTCCCAAGTGGACCCAGCTGCTTTATCACTGCATGGCCACCTCAGTTCCTGTGTTCTTGGAAGAAAGAACTCAGCCATGAGACAGTCCTGCAGTGGAACAACAAAGCTTTCTAGCAGGGCAAAACAGCAGTGTGGCTATATTTACTTATTTATGTTTGTGCTGTATGATTTTACTTAAGAAAGCTTTCCCCATCCCAAGGTAATATGACATAAAACCTCTATTCTATTTTTTTTTTTTTTTGGTGAGAAAATTTTTGCTATAGGGCAAGTGTGCTAGACAGAGAGAAAAAGATAGACAGAAAGCAAGAAATCACCCCTCAAGGCAGATGGCCACATAGCAATCCCTTCTCCATTCTCCTCTTGGGATCTTTGGCACACATGCACATGTGCCTAGAGTGAGTTTTAAACTGCCAGGTCTGGGACTTGAACTGCAGTCAACTACGTGGGAGCCCAGCAACACAACTGTTACGCCATCTACTAGTCCCTATTGTTTCTTTCTTTTTAAAAATTTATTTTTAATTATTGTATGTCTTTACAGCATACAATTTGGGTTCTGAAAAGCATTCCCCAGCAATATACTTTTCTCTCAATTCCTCATGGAAATTTTTCAAAGATTGACCAGATGATAGGATACAAATCAAGCCTTTACAGATTCAAAGGCATAAAAAGTCATCTTCTCTTATCATGATGGAATTAAACCTGACATTAATTTCAGGAAAAATCCTCAAAACTACACAAACACATGGAAACTAAACAACCTACTCCTGAATGACTTCTCAGTTACTGAAGAAATTAAGACTGAAATCAAAAGATTTATGGAAACGCATGATAATGAATGCATGAGTTTTCATAATCTATGGGACACTACAAAAGCAGTTGTAAGAGAGAAATTTATAGCAATTAGAGTACTTAAGAAAAAGATGAAAAGGTGGCACATAGACGTCTAACAACATGCCTCAGGGAATAGGAAAAACAACAAACTAAAAAAAATGCCCAGAGAAAAGGAATAATAAAGATTCAAGCAGAAATAAATGAAATGGAAAATAAATGAACTATACAGGAAATAAACTAGAGCAAAAGCTTGTTCTTTGAAAAGGTTATCAAGATTGACATACCATTAGCTAGACTGATTAAGAAAAGGAACCAAATATATCAAATTCGCAATGAAACAGGCAATATTACAATTAACACAATAGAAATACAAAACATCATTAGAGGATATTATGAGCGACTATATGCCAACAAACAAGAGAACCTGGATGAGATGGACAAATTCCTGAACATATATACCCTACCAAAATTGAATCAGGAAGACATGGAAAGCCTGAATAGACCCATAACAAGTCATAAGATTGAATAGGTAATAAATGAACTCACAGAAACAACAACAAAAAAGTCCAGGTCCTGATGGCTTCACTTCTGAATTCTACAAAAATTTTAAAGAGTTAACCCCCATTCTATTCAATTTATTTCTAAATATCCAAAAGAAAGTAATCCTCTCAAATTCATTTTATGAAGCCTTTATCATCCTCATCCCCAAAACAGATAAAGTCATGACAAAAAAGGAAAACTTCAGACCAATATCTCTGATGAATATAGATGCAAATATTCTCAACAAGATATTTCCAAATTATATCATATCCATCAACATATATACAAGATTATTCATTGTGACCAGGGAAGTTTTATTCCAAGGATGCAAGTGTAGTTCAACATACTCAAAACTGTAAACATAATGCACCATATCAACAGAAAGAAAGATATAAAACCGTATGATCATTTCAGCCAATGCAGAAAAAGCATTTGACAAAATACAACATCCCTCCATGGTTAAGACTCAGCAAAATCAGCATTGAAGGATCATTTCTCAACGCAATAAAAGCCATATATAAAAAAAAAACTGATAGCTAACAAAAGTACTTAAAATGCAGAAAATAAAAGTGGAAAAACTAAAAACTGTTACAAGACAAAGCTGTCCACTTCCTCCACTCCTTCTAAATACAGTGCTGGAAGTCCTAGCCAACACAATAAGAAAAGAGAATAATATAAAACACATTCAAACAGAGAAAGAAGAATTGAAAATATCTTTATTTTCAGATGACATGATGGTTTTCATAGATGACCCAAAGGTACCCATAAAAAAACTTCTTGAAGTAATAAATTAATACAGTAAAATAACAGAATGCAAAATCAACATCCAAAAGTCTGTAGCATTTCTATATATGAACAACAAGCTGATCAAGGTAGAACAGAACTGAAGAAAGGAGTCCCTTTTAACATAGCCACAAAAAGTATAAGATAACTAGGGAGGGGATTGTAGGTGGCTTAGTGGTTAAGGACACTGGACCCCCACATGGCCAACTGTGATTTGAGTCCCAAGCCTGGCAGCTTGCTTTCTCAATTTCCCTCTCTCTCTCTCTCTCTCTCTCTCTCTCTCTCTCTGCCCCTCTCTGGTCAATAGAATAAATAAATAAAGTTAAATAAAATAATTATTTTTTAAAAGTGAATATGACCCCCCAAAAAAGATAACTAGGGATAAAACTAACAAAAGAAGTCAAAGACCTTTACAAAGAAAACTATCGGGAACCAGCAGTTAGCGTAATGGCTATGTCGCTGGACTCCCACGTAGTCGACCGCGGTTCGCGTCTTGGACCCGGTGGCTTACAACTCACGCCGGGTGCGTGTGCGTGCGTGCCCAAGATCCCGCGAGGAGAATGGAGGAAAAGGGATTGCGGCGTGACCATCCCCCCTGGGGGGTGATTTCTCGCTTTCTATCTCTCTGTCTCTCTCTGTCTGTCTGGCGAGCGCACGCGCCCTATAGCAAAAAACCTCTCCAAAAAAAAAAAAAGAAAAAGAAAAGAAAACTATGAAAATCTTTTAAAAACATATTGAAAATGACACAAAAAAAGTGGAAGGACATTCCATGTTCATGGATTGGAAGAATTAATATAATCAAAATGACAATTCTCTCCAAATTTATCTACATGTTTAATGCAATTCCAATCAAATTATCAGAGATATTCTTCACAGATCTAGAAAAGACAATCATAGAATTTGTCTGGAATCATAAAATACCTTCTTGTATTGCTAACAAAATCTTACACAAGAAGACTGGAGAAGGTGGCATTTCACTCTCTGACCCCAAAATATATTATAAAGCTGTGATAATCAAAACAGCATGGAATTGGCGCGCACACACACACACACACACACACAAACAGATGGTATTGGACACCAAAAAAAAGGAACAGAATAGAGACCCCAAAAATAAACTGAAACATACAAATAATTTTAACAAAGGATACCAGTGGGAATCCAATTGGAAAAGGAAAATCTCTTTAGTTAATGGTGCTAGAAAAATTGGGTACCACCTGAAGAAAGATGAAACTGGACTCCCACTTTCACCATTAACAAAAATCAAATCAAAATGGATAAAAGATATAAACCTGGGAACCAGCAGTTAGCGTAATGGCTATGTCGCTGGACTCCCACATAGTCGAGGTTCTCGTCCTGGACCCGGTGGCTTAAAACTCACGCCAGGCGCATGTGCATGCATCCCCAAGATCCCGAGAGGAGAATGGAGGAGAAGGGATTGCGGCGTGACCATCCCCCCTGGGGGGTGATTTCTCGCTTTCTGTCTCTATGTCTCTCTCTGTCTGTCTGGTGAGCGCACGCGCCCTATAGCAAAAACCTCTCCAAAAAAAAAAAAAAGATATAAACCTAAGACCTCAAACTATAAAACTACTGTTGGAAAACACTTGGTAAACTCTGGGAGACACTGGGATGGGCAAAGACTTCTTAAATAAGAACCCCAAAGCACAGGCAATAATCTCAAAACTAGACGTATGGGATTATATCATATTAAAAGTTTCTCCACAGCAGAACACACAGTAATTACTGTGAATAGATAACACTCAGAATAGGAGAATATTTTTGTAAACTATGCCTCAGATAAGGGATTAATAACCAGAATACATAGGGAACTCAAGTGATTTATTCCCCCCCCAAAAAAAAAAATAATTAACTCAATTAAAAGATGAGAAAATGAGCTGAACAAAAAACTCTCTGAGGAAGACATATGAACAGCCAAAAAGCACATGAATAAATAGTCGACACTCTTATCATAAGGGAGCTGTAGATTAAAACCACAATAAGGGGACCAGCAGTTGGCGTAATGGCTATGTTGCTGGACTCCCATGTAGTCGACTATGGTTTCAGTCCCAGACCCAGTGGCTTAAACTCATGCTGGACGTGTGTGCATGTGTGCCCAAGATCCCAAGAGGAGAATGGAGGAGAAGGGATTGCGGTGTGGCCATCCACCTAGGGGGTGATTTCTCTCTTTCTGTCTCTCTATCTCTTTCTGTCTTTCTGGCAAGCGCACTCACCCTATAGCAAAAACCTCTAAAACACACACACACACACACACACACACACACAATGAGATACCACCAAACCCCTGTTAGAATGGTGAAAATTAAACAAACAAAAAGATAAGTGCTGGGAGTTGCAGTGAAAGGGGATCTCTTCTACAATGTTGGTGGGAACGTAAATTGGTCCAACCACTGTGGGAAAAAAAATGGAACTACCATATAATGCAGCAATTCCACTTCTGAGAATCTACCCAAAAAAAACAGAAGAATGCTCAGTCAGAAAAGTATTTGCATATCTATGTTTATTGCATCAGTATTCACAGTTGGTAAGACATAGAACCAACCCAAATGTCCACAAACAGATTTATAGATTGAAAAAGTGTGGCACTTATACTCTATGGAATACTATTCAGCCATACAAAAACAAGACCCTGGCACTTGATAGAAAGTGGACAAAAATGGAAGATTTAGTGCTGAGTGAAGCAAGTCAGCTTCACTGAAATAGAGACATTGTATGTCTCCACTTAACATATACCAACTGTCCACACTCTATGGTAAAGACTGAAAGATTGTATGGCATAAAAGCGTTGAAAATAGTTATGGACACTGGAGAGAGTGTGGAAGGTGAGTGGGAGAGGGGAAGAGCGTAGGGAAGGAAATTAGGGAGAAAAAATAGAGGTAAGACATTTGTGGAACACAGAAATGGTTTATTACCTGTTGATGGTAACATGTATAATATTCTCAACTGGACTTGTCTGAGGTGTATTTCATCTTGGGTAAATTCTCTTTACAAGCTAAATGATGTATAGCTATTGAATATATAAAGAACTAATAATAATAATGAATCGAAGGAAAAGATCTACACAAGAAACCTAGGAGTGGTCCGGTAGCAAGGTACAAGTGTTAGGGCACCACTGCAGGATTCTGGAGCCACATGGAAGGATTCAAATCCTGAACAAAGCTAAACATGCTGGCTATGACCTTGTGATCTTAGCTAACTGGGAGGCTGGAGTGAGAGGATCATGGTATGACAAGACCCTGTCAAAAATGCCTTTTTAGAGAGAAAGATATAAAAGGAAGGAAGGAGTCATCCTCTGCTCTACCTCCTCCTCACCTTCCATGTCCAATGCATCACTCAGCATACCATTTGAACCATGAAGGAAGCCTCAATAAGATCAGTCTGATGATCCATGAAACACACGTGTCCTCAACAACCTAACAGAGTCTTCTGTAGATAACTTCCTTGTCTTAATCTCTTTATCTTCCGGTATATCAAACTAGACACTTTCCGGTTGGTGCTTTTAATGGTTGTTGAATGAGAGTACAGAACTCAATTTACAAGTGCTAAATTAGTGCTAATCAATGATTGTTAAATGAAAGTGCAGTACTCAATTTCATGGGGTAGTGAAACCACAGACATAAATAATAGCCATAAAAACAATAGCCATAAGTAAGCTGAGACTAAAACCCCGAGGAAAACTTCCTTATATCTTTGAAACTTGTGTTACAGTGTAGTCTTTTTCTTTTTCTTTCTTTCTTTTCTTTCTTTCTTTCTTTCTTTCTTTCTTTCTTTCTTTTTTTCTTTCTTTTCTTTTCTTTCTTACTTTCTTTTTTTTTTGAGAGAGAGAGAGAGAGAGAGATTATTGCTATAGGGTGTGTTGGTTTGCTGTAGAGAGAGAAGAGAGAGACAGAAAGCAAAAAATCACCCACTCTGGGGATGGCCATGCTGCAATCCCTTCTCCTCCATTCTCCTCTTACAATCCTGAGCGTGCAGTGCACCCACCCAACATGAGTTTTAGGCTGCCAGGTCCAGCATTTGAACTGTGCTCGACTATGTGGGAGTCCAGTGACATAACCATTATGCCATATGCTAGTCCAACAGTGTACTGTTTTACTGAGAGACCCTGGAGGGCTGGTCCAATGTAATTCACTAGAATAATGGTTCTCAAAGTGTGGTGAGTAGACCTCTGAGGATTTTGAGATGCATTCACTGCTGTCAATGAGACAAAGAATAATAAGGTTTGTTCTTTTTTGGGTATTTTATTTTACTTTTTTAACTCACATTCTTCATGAATCCATAGCAGAATTTACCAGAGTATATGAAGTAGGAGGACACCATCACTCTGAGAGCTAGAACATCTCCCTGTATAAAATGTTCCAAATGCTCTAGCTTTAACTTTATAATTCAAGAAATATCAATAGACATAAGCCACATGAACAAAATACCTTTGGGGGTCCTAGTTACTCTTAAGAGTGTAAATCACTTCCAAAACCAAATAGTTTGAGAACTTCTGTGGTGAAACTCTCTCTAGGGTCTGTCCCCACGAGTTGGGCTCCATGCAGGGTCAGGATCATAATTCTGGCCCCTGAAGCTGACTCCCACACGCCTCTGTTGACATTGCAGAACTTATCTCATGCTCAGCCCAGTTCACAGTCCTGACACTGATGGCCAACAATTTCTACCTCCCTGAATGGTGAGTCCTTATCAGAAAGGGAAATGCACTTTGTGTAGAGGTAGACCTGGGAGGGATTGAGAATGGGTAAGCAGAGGAGTAGGAGACTGTGTAGATGAGGCAGGGATCTCTTGTTTTTGTCTCTTTCTCCTGATTGCCTCCGGGGTCCTATCAAGGATTTCTTAGTCTCAACACTGTCTCTCTGTGACTTTCTTTGATTCCTAGCAAAACAGCAAAGACACAACCAATCAGGACAAATATATTTACGTATTTATTTATGGTGAATTAGAGAGGCAGAAGCATCCTAAGTCTTGGATTAGGTTCAGAGTCCAGGGGAGAGTGACCTTTATTAGGGTTTGTTGAGATTATTAGGGAAGAAATACAAGCAGAAGAACTCATTGCCTTCACCAGAGAGTAGAGTGATACAGTAGAGGATTCTGGAAAATTTTCCATTGATTGAAAGTTTTCTTGTATTAAATTTTTAACCTGTTTGCTGCTGGGAAAATAATAAAGTTGCAAATCCCACAGAAGCATATTTGGGCAAGTTCTGTTTTCTCGTAATCATCTCACATAACCAGAGCCAGCATGGTAGAGGAGGCAGCAGCTGGAAACACTGGTGTGTTTGAACCTTGGGTGTAAGGTTTGAGAACATGGTGATTTTGTTTAAATTATGCTGTCTCCTGGGTGAGGAGCTGGAAAGAGTAGTTGATTCCAGTAGGAAAATCCATTAGAGTACAATAATATCTTTCTTGAGTGTGAAGACATATAGCCTCTTTCAGGTTGTGTGGTGTTCCCTGTTGTTAGCCAGAGAGGGATGGAGGTGGGCAGGGGTGCAGCATCTTCAATTGCAGGCCAGGAAGGGTGGCTTCAGAGACTTCTTAAGGATTCACTTCTGCTTTGGTGGGCACTCCTGCTGGCATTGGGGATGCTGCACAGGTGGGCACTTCTGTTGCCTAGGGGGTTGGGGGCAGGGTTCTGGGATCTTGGGAGGGCAGGGCTCAAGAACCTGGGGAGGGGGCTGGCACTTCTACTGTTTGGAAGGTGGGGGACAAGGTGTAGGCACCAGGACCTGGGGAGGAGGCTGAGGGGGGACTTTACACTGTTGCTGCTGCTGATAGGACATTTTGCCTAGGTTGAAGATGAACTGAAAAAAAGAAAGTACTTAGAATAAGACATCAGTGACATAAATTATTTACAATACTATCACAAGGGAGAATGCCCTCACTCACCACCCCTTCTTTAATACTGATGGTATGTTCCTACAGCACTCACTCCTGAGACCACTCACCCTACAGGAGCCTCCATGGACTTTACAACTGTCAGAAAAGTGTGTTTTCATTGGGACTGGCCCACAGATAGCCAGTGTCTGCTCCATTTGCCCCTCCTAGGAGGCTGGTGCCTGGACTGTGCTCCGTTCTTTAAATGGAACATTTTTATTCTGCATAAGGCTAGGGGGAAGAGAAGTTTGTAAAATATCTGGAGGGTGAGCCTTTATAAAAGGTAAAGTGATTTCAGAGTAGTTTGAGGAAAGTAAGGTTGGGGTCAGCAGGGCACTGGTTAAATGTATTCCAAACTGCTGATGTAGATAGTCTAATCTGGAGGGAGATGGATTATAATTCCCCTGCCATGAAACACTTCTTTTCTTTGTGATTGTGCTCTTCATTCCCACATTTCTTCTCCTTACTCAGTCCTTTTTGACAACTTCCCTAAATCTTTAGGACCATTTGTACTGCTTTTGATCACTGCTTTTTCAAGAACAATTAGTGTCCCTAGTCATGGCCCATGATTTTATTTTTTATTTTTTAATGCCAGAAAGTGTGGATGTGTGCATGAGAGAGAGAAAGAGAGAGAGAGAGAGAGAGACTGAAAGAGATACTGAGAGTGAGAGACAGACTGAAAGAAAGCCCCTCAGCAGAGCTTGGTCATGATATAATCCACTTTCTTCCAATTCTCCTTCCTGTCAGGCTACTAGGCATGTGCATACACTTGGTATGTTTCTTAAGCCAATAGGGTTAGGACTCAAACCCTGGTTGGCCATGTGGAATCTGGTTTCCTTCACTTAGTCCTTGACACTGTGCTAGAGAGCTGGTCCTTCATGCCCATCTTAAGTCTTAGGATCTAGCAGCATATCTGAGTCAGTGGGAAATCTTAGTCAAGCATCCAACTAACATCCTCAACTAGACGTCTCACCAAAGCCTGACCTGTGTCCCAAAGTTTAACTATCAAATAAGAGAAATATTTGAAATGAAGTACAAGAAAAACAGGGACTGGGAGTTTTAGAAGCTAGATTCTTACTTAAGCTTCAGCAAATCCTGTTGGATGACATAACTTTTGTTTCCTCAACCCTACCATTAGTGCCATTGTTCCAAAAGGGTTAAAAATCCCTTTGAATCTCAAAACTCAAAACACTCAGATAAAAATTAATAATTTTTAATCCAGCAACACAAAGGATTGAAAAAAAGAAAACACAAAGATTTAAAATAGTGATCATTAAACCTTTTCTGTCAAAGGCCAGATAGTAAACATTTTAGACTTAGTAGGCCAGACCATCCTGTCACAACTTTTTTTTTGAGAGAGATTTTTGCTATAGGGCGCATGCACTCGCCAGAAAAACAGAGAGAGACAGAGAGATAGAAAGCGAGAAATCACCTCCCAGGGGAGATGGCTACACCACAATCCCTTTTCCTCCATTCTCCTCTCGGGATCTTGGGCACACACGCACACGCACCCAGCGAGAATTTAAGCCACCGCATCCAGGACACAAACCGCGGTAGACTACACGGGAGTCCAACGACATAGCCATTATGCTAACTGCTGGTCCTCTTGTCACAACTTTTCAACTCTGCTGTTACAGTGCAGAAGTAGTCATGGACAGTATAGAACAAATGGGAGTAGTATTGTTCCAATAAAACTTTATAGTTATGCACAGGAGGAAGACTGGATTTAGGCCCCAACCTTACGTTGCTGAACCCTCTCTTGAAGAGTATCGGACCTTCAGATATGTCTTCATCACACCTGTCCCTGTTTGCTGTGTGTCCTACTTAGTCTTTCCCCCCCATCTGTTTTGTGCATCAGTTTTGATTATTGTTTCTAACCATTTGTCTTTCTTTTCTACATCCCACCCCAATCCACAGCTGTACATAATGTCATTCTGTCTCATGGGAGCCTATGGCCGTCCTGTTTGAGGGCTTTATCTCCCACAGAGCAGAGTATCCCCACTCACTTATTTGTGTCAGGGCGCACTTTTGTCCGAGATCCAAGTGGCATGAAGAAGCCCAAACCAGGGTCCTTTTTATCCTGAGCTCAATCTGGAAAGGAGGAAACCAAAGGGATTTCCCTAGTATTTCCTGGTATCCTGATGTCTCACTGAGTTCTTGAAAACACTTGCCAAATTCCATCTTCTCACTCAGAACTCCAGTTTTGCACCTTTGGGGTGAATAATATTTTTGTTTCCTCTGAAAGGATCTTGCATATGTGTGTGATGGGTGGGGCAGGGGAATGTAAGATTGGGTGCATTTTCCTCAAGTGTACTTGTGTCCTTAGTGAGGACTATGGATATGAGGAGACAAGAAGAAAATTCCTGGGTTGGATTTCTGGAATTGTTGCTTTTTCTAGGCATTGTAGGGCTGGATGTTATATTAATATTATTACCTTTGATTTACATGTAATAGCTGTACAAATTCATGGGGTACAATGAGTTTTTCAAAAACTGTGTACTTTGTATAACAATCAAATCAGTGCAATAAATATGTCCACCATCTCAAACACTTATAATTACTTTGCATTGTGCATATTTAAGATCCACTCTTCATTGAATTCTCTGTCACCAATCATTGCCACTGTACTGTTGGTTAGTACTCAAGAACTCATTCCTCTTATCAATCTACACTCTTCTACTAGCCAGTTTTCTCTATCTCCTCTCTCCCCTTCCATTTTTTCCAGCTTCTGATGTCCACTGTCATAGTCTCCACTTCTATGCAACTGAATCTTTCAGCTCCCATTAGTGAGTGAGAACATATAGTATTTGTTTCTCCATACCTGATTTATTTTGCTTAGAATTATTTTCTCTAGGTTCATCCATATTGCCTCAAATGGCTGGATTTTATTCTTTCTTTTATTCTTTCTGGATTATATTCTATTGTGTGTGTGTGTGTGTGTGTGTGTGTGTGTGTGTCTACACACCACATTTTCTTCTTTTTAATTTTATTTATTTATTTTTTGGTTTATCTATTTTATTACATGAAAAAAGAGTGATGTAGATGGAGAGATACATAGAGAGACAGAGATACAGACCCCTGACAGGTTATCAGTGCCATGATCCACCCCCAGCTTCAACAAGCCTATATTGAGAGCACATGCATGTCTGACATACCTAGGGAGGTCTCTCGATGTGAACTGGCAACCTTCCCATGTGAGTCTGCCTCACAGAGTGTTGTGTTTTATCACTCAACCACTACCCAGCTCCACCAACCTTTTGTCTTGACCTGCAAAATCTATATGGTACAACTTACTTTTCACAATTTTCTATTATGGATCAAGCAAAGGTTAGACTTTATTTCAGACCATATATTTGTTTTACCCAGGTACCTTCCTTGTTCTGTTTTGTTCACTAGCTTTTGTAGGTTTAATCTGCAAAATGCATCTTCACTAGATTACAGGTCCCAGAAATCTACCTCAGCTTATGTAGGCTCAACTTGAGCAGCTATGTGAATAAGGTTCCTTAGTATTTACATATAAAACTGAAAACTATCAAAAGGTAGTAATTTTCTTTTGTTCTATAAAGCAATTAAAAATCAAAAAGACTATCTCTTACCATTTCATTAAATATGATTATAACAAAAATGTTTATTTAATTATAATTGCCTTTCAAAATATTAGTCTATTTTATTGTGTGCCACAAACAAGTATTGTGATGTTTATCTAAGTCAGAAGAATTTATGGACACTTAATCTTATAATTGTAGGAGGTAATGTTCAAATATTTCAATTTCAATATACTTACACACTGTTATAAAGAAATATACTTCTAGGGTCCAGCGGGTGGAATTGTGATTAAGGTTTTGGATTCCCACATCACTAACTGCAGTTTGAGTCCCAGACCTGGTGGCTTGAAAATCATGTCGGGCATGTATGTATGCATGCCCAAACTTTTAAAAGGAGAATGTAGGAGAATGTGGCCATCCCCCTCATGGCCATCTCTCCATCTCTCTCCAGCTAGAGTACACACCCTATGGCAAAAAAAAATTGTAAAAATAAACAAACAAAAGAAACAAAAAATGAACATGCTTCTGACTATTGAATATGACAGTATTCATAAATATACTTAAACATCTTCATGTGCTACAATGAAATAAATGTTAATGGAGAAATAGAATGGAAGTTAAAGTTTAAGTAAGAGAAAATGTAAAATTTTCAAATTTGAAAAAGAGCTTAGGTCAATTTCTTTTATGCGCACAGATGAAAATAAACAAAGTATTAGTAAATTACTAAACAAGATATAAAGGAACAATGCATTGGGTTGTTAGAAGAGTTATGATATATTATTTTCTATGCAAAAATGCATCATGACTTTTCTGACAGCCCAATATAATCACCATGTTGACTTTGTTTCAACAAGCAAGGTTAGTTTAACAATTGGAAAGAAATCATTAAAAATTATTATATTAGTATAAAAATAAATAAATAAATATTATTACATTAGTAAAAGGAAAAGTAAAAATAATACAAACGGTAGATGCAGGAATAATTTTTCTTAAAATTGCACTAGAATTGCTAATTATTATTATTTTTTATAGAAACTTTTGCTATAGGGTGCATGTGCTCACCAGAGAAACAGAAAGCAAGAAATCACCCCCTCTACCATGGGGGTGGCCACAGCACAACCCCTTCACCTTCATTATTCTCTTGGGATTTGGGGCACACAAGTACACATGCCTGGCATGAGTTTTAAGCCACTGGGTCTAGACCACAGTCAACTATATGGGAGTCCAGCTACATAGCCACTGTGCCATCTGCTCGTTCCTATAATTATTATTAAACTAGAAAGAATGTTCTTCAAAGGAGTAACTATGGAAAAATATGAGGCTGACCTGTGACCTGGTGATTAAGGGAACCAGATATAGCCAACCAAGTGTTTGATCCCAGCCCTGGTAGCTAGAAAACCATGCTGGGCATGTGTGTGCGTGTGTGTGCATGTGTGTGTGTGTGTGTGTGTGTGTGTACATGTGCATGCCCAAATTACTGACAGGATGGAGAACTGGAGGATAAGGGACTGTGGTGTGGCCATGCCCTATCAGGGATGCTCTCTTTCTCTCCTCTGTCACTGTCTGGGGAGTGTGTGTGTGTGTGTGTGTGTGTGTGTGTACGTGTGTATTCTACCTTATACCAAAACCAAAAATTAGTTGCAAATGTATTACAGATCCAAATTTTTATGATAAAACAATGGGACTTAAAAAAAAAGAATCCTTGAGGAAGATATCTTTAGATCTTGTTGATAAGAAAAAAAATTTTAAAGGAAATAAAAAGAATGATAATAAGGGCCAAATGATAAATTGGATTTATTAAAATGAAGAATTTCTGGTTATCCAAAGGCACCACTTAGGGCTAGAGTGTGGCACAGTGGTATGCAAATACATCTACATCAGGGGTCCTTGGTTTGTTTCCCAAGTACGCCCTGTGCACATTGGAGGACAGTGGAACATATGGAGGACAGTGGCCCATGTACATGGGCCCATGATTCAGGATGGCTGAGGCTGGGACTGGATCATAGCATGGAATCCCTGTTTCAGGGTGCCTCTCTCTCTCCCTCCCATCTCTCTCATAAAAGAAATAAATAAACTTTTAAAAAGAAAAGCACCACTAAGATTGAAAAATATTAAACCACAGAGATGAAGAAGCTGTAACAAAAAATATACACACCACACGCACGTGTACGCACATACTCCTACAGATCAACAAGAAAATAAGAAACAAATAGTATAATGTCCAAGCAACCTAAACAAATCATGAGAAGATGTTTTCAAATTTGCAATGAACATATGACAAAAAACCCTCGATCTCATTATTCACAGGAGAAATACAAATTGCAGTCACAGTGTATTATCTCTACATAGCCACTGTAATGGCTAACATAAAGAAGATGTTTCAATTGTGGAGCGATAGAAACTTTCATACCCTGATAAAAAGAATAATAATTAGTAAAGTGGATTTGGAAAAATTAGCAATACACAGTAGAGCTCAACATTTTTCTATCCTTTAACCCAATCATTATACTCCTAGCTATAAACTCAACCGAAGTATGTACATAAGTGCATATACAGTCACAACAAGATATGCACATGTGTATCTATGTTAGCAATATTTTAAAAAATTAAAAACTACTACTAATAAAATTTTTGTTAATAGCAAAATTATAATTGGTGGTGTATTTCCTCAAAGGAATGCTATATGCAATGAACATGAACAATCTACAATTACACACCAGATAGTGAATTAATTTCACAAAGACATTTTTGAGGAAAAATATCCAGGTGCTAGACAATTCAATATTGTTGATTCTGTTTACAGAAAGTTCAAAAAACAAGAAAGCATTTCTATGGTGTTAGATATGGAGATAACGGTGAAGGGTAGCAGTTGGTAGTGGCTGGGAATAGACACAAGGTGCCCCACTTCTGGGATACTGGTAATAAGCTATTTATTTCTTCATTTGTACTTCTTTGCATGGTTATTCAACTAATAAAATTTTACTAAGCTGTATACCTATAGTTTGTAAACTTTTCTTAATTTATATTTCAATTTTAGTCAATCAAAAGACCACTTTAGGGACCAGCAGTTGGCATAATGGCTACTTTGCTGGATTCCCATGAAGTCAACCACGGTTCGAGTCCTGAACCCAGTAGCTTAAACTCACACCGAGTGCATGTGCATACATGCCCAAGATCCCGAGAGGAGAATGGAGGAGAAGGGATTGTGGGGTGATTTCTCGCTTTCTATCTCTCTGTCTCTCTCTGTCTTTCTGGTGAGCGTACACACCCTATAGCAAAAAACTCTAAAAAAAAAAAAAAAAATGACTACTTTAAAGAGAAGGAAGCCATCAGAATGCCAATATTCCTGCAAGTGTGAACAAGAGGAGAGATATTTAAGGAAGTCAGCAAAAGAGCCACTGTTCACAGCACGAATACTTTGTAGGATGGAAAGGAATAGATTTTATTCTTAAAGGTACTTAATGATATCAATTGGGGGAATCATAAGATTATTATTAAGTTTTTTTAGAATTTCTGTAGTTACTCTGATAAAGGATTATTGTAGCGCAAGATATAAATAAAGAGATAAGAAAAGTGACTTTATGGTAGTTCAGGTGAAAGATGATGATGGCTCCAATTAGAATAAGAGCATTAGAAACCACAAGAAGGTGAGAGATAATGTTAAGGTGGAAATCAAGTCTTTGGGTAGAAATTGTAAATGGGAAATGAGGAAAAGAGGAATCAGAGATGAATCCTAGGGTTTTCACATTGTTATTACTTTAAAAGTCATTATTATGATTTACTTTGTTGTTGAGCTTCACAAACACGATTACATTGTTGTGTATATTAAACATAACAGAAAATGTTATATAATGATAGATCATAGTTTCTTATATAAAAAGAATAATGAGTGCCTATTATAAACAACTTCATAAAAATAAATGCTACAACTTAGATCACAAGTACAAATTTCTTAAAAATATTACTAATAGGGAACCAGCAGTTAGCGTAATGGCTATGTCGCTGGACTCCCACGTAGTCGACCGCGGTTCGCGTCTCAGACCCGGTGGCTTACAACTCACACCGGGCGCGTGTGTGTGCGTGCCCAAGATCCCGAGAGGAGAATGGAGGAGAAGGGATTGCGGCGTGACCATTCCCCCCTGGGGGGTGATTTCTCGCTTTCTGTCTCTATGTCTCTCTCTGTCTGTCTGGCGAGCGCACGCGCCCTATAGCAAAAAACCTCTCAAAAAATATATATATATATAACTAATAAAAACTAACACATAAAAACTGAAAATTTAAAAACCTTGTAATGAATAGTCTTTGGATATGCTCGTGTGCCTAGGTGACATCCCTAGTCATTCAAACACTAATCTAGGTACTGCTATGAATATAGACAGAATTAAAGTCAATAATGAGTTGACTTTAAGTAAAGGAGAAAGTCCTAGGTCATCTGGATTGATCTGATTCAATCAGTAGAAAGCCTTTAAGAACAGAGCTAGTAGGTGTAGAGATGTTCAAAGTACATTAAATAAAGCTAAAAAAAAAAAAAAAAGAACAGAGCTAAAGCTTCCTCAAATAAGAAAACATTTGTTTTTTTCAATTTATGGAAACTATTTAATTATCTTATGAATCGTTGAACATTCTATGTGATGTAGAAGTAGTATTTGGAGCGCTTGTTTTTTAAATTTTTCTGTTATGATTTCTTATTTACATTTAATTGTTGTACATCTTTAGAGCATACACAGCATGCATAAAGTGTATAACAATTAAATCAAAGATACTATCATATATATTTTCACAGAGAACTTGACATTCTTATGTCTGCTAAGTGTTTTATCCTTGAGCTGTTTTCTTTCACCCTTCTAATACCTACTATCCATCTCTCATCCCCCTCCTATACAGTTTCTATTGTATGCACTGTCGTATCTTTGAATCTTTCCATTTTTGCCATAAAGTATAGACATTTGGTATATATCAAGTGGGGATATATGATATTTGTCTTTCATAGTCTGACTTGTTTTGCTTAACAGTGAATCTTCCATATTCAGCCATTCCACATGAAATGACGGAATCTCATCATTCTTTATCAATGAGTAATATTCCATAATGTATATGTGCCACATTTTTCTAATACAATCATCACCACTTCTTTTTTTCAATAGGGCATATTTGCTCACCAGAGAGATGTGGGGAGATAACAAATCACCTTCCAGGAAGGATGACCACACCATAATCCCTTCTTCTTCAATCTCTTTTTGGGATCTTGAGCAAGCACACACATGTACCCAGCATAATTTTCAAGTCAAGCTGCTGAGTCCAGGATTCAAACTGCAGCTGGCCAGGTGGGATTCAGAGCCTTAACCTCCATACCAGCTGCTGAACTGATACAGTCATCAGTTCATGATTCCATGTCTCTGCAATTTTGAATAACACTACAATAAACATGGATATAAAAGAATCTTTCTGAGTGTTTTTCTAGTCTTTGGGTAAATAATGAGGAGTAAAATTCCTGGGTCATGGTATTCCTATTTGTAGGTTTTTGAGGAACCTACATATTGTTTCCCACAGTGTCTGTACTAGTTTACATTCCCACTAACAGTGTAGGAGGGTACCCTTTTCACCACAGCCTTGCCAGCACCTCTTCATCTTTTTGATCATAGCCATTCTGACTGAGGTTAAGTTATATCTTGTGGTTTTCATTTGCATTTCCCTTATGATAATAGATGCTGATCATTTTTTTCACATTGATAATTTGTATGTCTTCCTTGGAGAGTTGTCTGTTCAGCTTATTTGCCCATTTGAAAGTTGGATTATTCATTTTGGGGTATTTTTGGTGGATGAGCTACTTGAGTTTCCTATATATTCTGGTTATCAATCCATCATCTGAAGTATAGCTTTCAAAATTTTTCTCCTGTTCTGTGAGTTGTTCCTTCACTTTAGTTATTGCTTCCTTTCTTGGGCAGAAGTGTTTTAGCTTGATGTAATCTTACTAATCTATTTCGGAATTGCTGCCTATGTTTAAGGATCTCATTTAAGAAATTTCCGCCTACTCCAAGGTCTTCAAGTGTTTTCTCTGTGTCTTCCCACCAGTAGTTTGAGGTTTTATGTTTAGATCTTTGATCCATTTTGAGTCGATTTTTGTTAATGATGAGAGCTAAGGGTCAGTTTCATTTTTCTGCAGGTGGATATCCAGTTCTTCCAGCACCATTTGTTGAAAAGACTTTCATTCTCTACACTGGATTGCCTTGTGTCCTTTTTCAAAAATCAATTGCCTGGGGACCAGCAGTTAGCATAATGGCTATGTCGCTGGACTCCCATGTAGTCGACCATAGTTCGAGTCCCAGACCCGGTGGCTTAAACTCATGCCGAGCGCGTGTGCATGTGTGCCCAAGACCCCGAGAGGAGAATGGAGAAAAATGGATTTCAGTGTGGCCATCCCCCCTGGGGGGTGATTTCTCGCTTTCTGTCTCTCTGTCTCTCTCTGTCTTTCTGGCGAGTGCACGTGCCCTACAGCAAAAACCTCTCCAAAAAAAAAATATCAGTTACCTGTATGTTTTGTGGTTTACTTCTGAATTCTCTATTTTGGTCCACTGATCTACATGCCTGTTTTTGTACCAGTACCATGCTGTTTAGATTTTCACAGCTTTGTAATATACTTTGTGTTTGGGTAGTGAGATGCCTCCTATTTTATTCTTTTTGCACTGTATTACTTTGGCAATATGGGACCTTTCATGATTCCAGGTAAATTTTATTTATATATATACACACACACACACACACACACACACACAAATTTCTGTAAAGAATGTCACTGGTAATTTGATTGGAATCACGTTGAATTTGTAAATTAACTTGTGTAGAATTGACATTTTGATTATATTGATTCTTCCAATCTAAGAACATGGGGTGTCTTTTTATTTATTTATTTATTTTTTTGTATTATAGTCCATCTTTTTCCTAGTTTTCTTTGTAGAGGTCTTTCAGCTCTTCAGTTAGTTTTATTTCTAAGGGTAGTTTTGTTTGTTTTTTATTTATGGCTATAATAAATTGCATTACTTTCCTCAATTCTGCCTCGGTCTGTTCATTATTGGTGTATAAAAACACTGTAGCTTTTAATATTGTTTCTGCACCTTGCCACATTACTACATTTACTTATCACTTCTAGGAGTTTTTCATTAATTCTTTTGGATTTTCTATGTATACAATCCTTCCACATGCTGGTTGCAGCATCAGTCTATGTCAAAGAGTTCTGTTCTGCCCTTCTGTCCTTCTGTACTACGGATATTGGACTTGCTTAGCCACCATGCATAATCAACAAACCAAGCCTTTGCAATCCATCCCTCAATGTACTGCCCCTACTGGTTTCTGTTCCTTTCATTGAATCCTGGCTGAGATAATCCCTACAATTCCTAGAGAAACATAGCTCATGTTTATATACTTCCCTATGGGGGAAGCCCCAAATCAAATGACTCAACTGTGTATTATACCAAATACATAAGGAAGAAAAAATTTCAATCACATGCATCTTTCAGAAAATAGAGGAAATATTTGACAATTTTTTTTGAGTTCAGCATAGTCCTCATATTAAAATTTGACAAGAACATTAAACTAAGAGAAAATTACAGACCAGTATCTCCTATGAAGATAGAAGCAAAAATTATTAAGAAAATATTAGTAAATTGAATTAAGAAATACATTAAGATTTTTCACAAGAATGTAAGATTTACTTAAATTGTTCAGATACTTCACTAAATTAACCAGGTAAAAGATAAAATTGTGTTATTAGCTCAATAGATGTAGCAAAACTATTTTACAAAATTCAGCATCCATTCATGGTAAAACTTTCTATAAGCTAGAAATAGAATGGATTTTTTTCCATCTATTGAAGGTCATATATGAAAAACATATAGCTAACATCATATTAATTACAAAGTAGGTATATCTCAACTCACTTCTAATACTCAGCTTTTGCTGGATTTCCAGCTGGTGAAAGAAACTTTAAAAACAAAATAAAAGAATGGGAAGGAAAAAAGTAAAACATGCCTTCATTCACAGAAGATATAATTGCCCATGAATAAATTTCTAAGAAATATACAGAAATATATACTGAAACTAATAAGTAATTTCAGAAAGGCCATGAAATAGAAGGCCAACATATAGAGATCAATTATATTTCTATAAACCAACCCAAAAAAACTGGAAATAAAATTTTAATATAGCTTCAATAGCTTAAAAACATAAAATATTATTGTTATTTATATTTAACAAAAATGTGAAAGATGTCTAAATCATAAATTATAATATAACTTGAGAGATTAAAGACATTCTACATAAATAATGAGCTATACAGTGTTTATATATTGGATAACACATCATTTTGTAGATACATGTATTCTTAAATTTATCTATTGATGTCTTGCAACTCCAATTAAAATTCCATTGTGGCCTAGCCACAGTGTAGCCCACCACAGACTGGGGCAATGTGGGAGGCCCAGATTCAATTCCTCATCAAACCTAAAGTCTGGCATAATGGTGTGTGCTTGTACTCCTAGTAATTCAAGAAGCTAAGACAGGAGTATTATAAACTTGAGGCTGACCTGGGCTACAAAGCAAAACTGTGTAAAAAAGGGTTAGACAAGGTGGCACTGCCTGTAACTCTAGTTGGGAGGCTGAGAAAGGAAGATCATGACAGGGAGGCCCTGTCAAATACAAAACAAAACAAAAACTTATCTTTTATTTTAAGAAATTAATAAACAGAGTTTAATTTTTGTATAAAGGGGCCAGGTGATAATGCAGGGGTAACACAATGGTATATGAGACTGACTCACATGAGAAGGTTCTGGGTTGAGTCTGGATACCTCCTTGAACATGATAGACATGCACATTCCCATGATCCAGAAATGGATGAGGCTGGGAGTGGATCTCAGTGCCAGGACCCTAGTAGGAATGCATTCTCTTTCTGTCTTTCTCACTTATGGAAGAAAGAAAGTTTAAAAAATATTTAGTGTAAATGTTCATCAATTAAGAATGTGTGGTTTTGGTTTATGGATAGACATAGATCAATAAAGTGTGTAAAGAATCCAAAAATAGAGCCAATATTTATGGTTGAGTGGAAAATTATAAATAGCCAAAAAGCATATGAAAAAGCTTAAAAACATTACTTATCAGAGAATTTCTGTTAAAAAATCTTTTGAGATATTACTTTAGACCCACTAAAATGAATAATATTTAAAACGTAAGTGTGGTAAGGACACGGAACACAGGGCTGGGTGAAATACAGCATGGTACAACCAACTTAGAAAACAATTCAATAGTTTCTTATAAACTTAAACATCCACCTACGCAATGATCAAGAAGTCCCACTCCCAAGTACTTATTTAAGAGAAACAAAAATATGTCCACAAAAGACTCATACATACATATTCATGAAAACTTTATTCAAATAGTTCCAGAATGTAACACCCAAATATTCATCAGCAGGTAAATGGATAAACATATTTATCAAGGGTCTCATATGTCTAAAGGACTGTTAGATGTTGGCTATGTAGCAGTGGTGAGTAATACATGGCACTTAAATCCAGCATACAGACATCAAACAAATGATTACACTAATAATTATTTAATTACAATGATTAGATGTGACATGAAGTCTTTCAAGTTTAGAAGAGCATAAGGCTAACCTTGTCTGGAAAAATCAGTAAGGGTGAGCCTGAACCTTGTATGGTGCACAAAAGTCTACAGGGGAGAGTTCCTAGCTGAGAAAATAGCATTCATGAAGGCTTGGGGGGAAGAAAGAACCCGGCATATTTAAGAACTAGAGAAACGAGAGCCTTGAAATTGAAAGTCAAGCCAGAGATAGGAGTGTTACAGAGGACTAGGCATACGGCAAGCAATCAGAGCCTTACGGGCCAATGTTAAAGAGTGCAGGCATTTTTATTTTTACTTTATTGATACACTTTTAAAATGTTTATTTTTATGAAGCAAAAATTACAGAACTTTTGTTTTCAACTAAGAACTTTACATTCTTTTGTCTGTTGACTGATTCTACCCTCTTTCAGAAAGCCATTGAAAGAAGGATATCAGGCAGGACAACACAGGTGTGTTTGTATTTTTGAAACATCATCTGATTGCAACATGATGAATGACTTATAGGACATTGAGAGTTAAAAAACATAAGTTAAGAGGCTCTTTATCAAAAAATAACTTTTAATTTAATTTATTATTTTTATTACTATAAGCTATAGGACATGTGCATTCACCAGAGAGAGAGATTGAGAGAGAGGAAGTGAGAAAGCAAGCCTCCAGATCTGGGACTCAAACTGCAGTCGACTATGTGGGAGTTCAGTGCCCCAATCACCACCCTACCTGAGGGCCCTGAGTTGAGAGGCTCTTAAAGCTAGTCCATATGAGAAATGATGGTGCCTGGATGAAGGTAGCATGAGTAGGAGAAAAATAAGTGGAAGAGACAGAAGAAATGAGTAGAATTGTTAAGCTGACAAAATCAGTTCTGATCATTCTTCCCTGAGTCCAGACTCCATAGCATCTAAAATTATAGCACACTTAAGTAAGCTGCTGCTGCTGCTGCTTCTCCTTCTTCTTTTCTTCTTTTTCTTCTCTTCCTGCTCCTCCTCCAGCTCTTCCTCCTCCTCCTCCTCCTCCTCCTCCTCCTCCTCCTCCTCCTCCTCTTCTTCTTCTTCTCCTTCTTCTTCTTCTTTTTATTAACTTAGCTTCCTGATAATTTTTGGCTAGCAAACCAGACCCCTAACAATGGTCAAATATGTGACTGACACTGCCAGGTGGTGTCTCAACTTGCCAGGTCTAAAATCAATTATAATTTAAGTCTCTGGCAAATACATGTAATGTTTTCCCTTGCTTCCCAGTATCCTTTGAAATTTCATTTTGTATGGGCTAATCTAAAGACATATATCCCTTCTCCCCAGAGTAAAACCCAGAAAATAAACCTCACAGCTTTGTTTGCAGCCTGGGCTGTCAGACACCTAGGCTTTACAGATGCTCTGAACTCCAAAAAGGAGCAATTGGAAGAAGGTCTCCTTGCAGCACACATTTTGCTGACAGAGGTCGTAGCTCCTGTTTTTACTGGCTGAGGATTCAAGGTGTGTTCTTGTCACAGATGTTGCATTGGTAGAAAAGTAGAAGTAGCAGTTTTCTTACTAGGCCAGTTCTGTGGTGTGGTTTGGGCATTGTTCCTCGATACTTAGCTCCAAGTCTGGTTCTTCAGCCCTCCAGTTCTATAATCCACCCACTCCACCAGTAGCCATTAATAAGTCCCTTTTCTGCTTAATCAGCCAGAATGCACTTCTTGCTTCTCTCTGGCTACTACTTAATATCCCCAGCTGATAAAAACAAACAAAAACCCAAAAACTATTGGTAGATGTTATTAATTACAGTCTTAGACTGTTCTTTAAATTTCACTAACATGACATCATGAAAATGGTGTCCTCAGAAGAGTGACTGAACAGGAAAAATAGCTCTGATCAAAGCTTTTGTTCATATATGGCTTATATATGAGTTATGCTAAATATATGTATGTATATATGTATGTGTGTATATATATATATATGTGTGTATGTGTGTGCATGTGTGTGTGTGTATATATACCTCTATAATATTGCAAAGGAAGTCTTTCATGGACCTTTCTCATAGATAGATTTCTGAGCCCATCTACTAAAATTTAAACTATAACAAAGTTTAAAAATGTGAATGCCTTTCATGCCTGACCCAGTTTGTGTTCCAGCCCCAGTGATTTGAAAAACACTCCAGGTGCATGGCTGCCAAAAGTCTGATGGGAGAGGAGAGTAGAGAAAGGATTGCAGCATGGCCACACCTCCTTGGGGGGTTCTTTCTCTCTCTCCCCTTCATTTTCTTTTTTTTTTCTTTTTTTTTTTCTTTTTTAAAGTAATGCTTTATTTCACATGCATAGTTGCATACACTTATGGTAGGCCATAGCTGTAATTCCCATTGTAAAGGTAAGGGAGAAACAAAGGGCAGATTGGGATAACTCTATTATTCAGGACTTCAAATTGAATTGCCACTGTCACATAATTTTCCTTTGCTCAAAGTGGAGGACAAAGGCTGAGCTTTTACAAGTCCCTTTGCTCACATTCGTGCTGACTCCTCTTACTCTGCCCAAGAATCTCATTGATAAGGGTCATTTTTCATTTTCCTATTATAGCACAATCAACACACTTCAGATCTGAGTCTCAGTTTCTCATGTCTGGAACAATGAACAAGCAGGCTTTAGACATAACTAACACTGCTCCCTACAGCTAAATCTCACTAAGAAAATACATGGGCATAATATAAGACTTTGGCAGTGTTTACTTATAGTTTTTAACTGTTACTTTAACAAATTACCACAATGTGCCTGTTTAGCAGCTTTAACAGGTATATTTTATTATCTTACAGTTCTGTAGGTCAGAAGTTAGATTTAGGTCTCACTGAACTAAAACCAAAGTGACAGCAGGGTTGTATTCCTTTCTAGAAGCTCTAAAGGAGATTCCATTTCCTTGCTTTTTCTTCCTCTAAAGGCTGCCCACATTCCTTGATTTACGGCTCCTTTTCTACATCTTAAAAGTTAGTAACAGCACAGTCTTTCTCACACTGCCTTCTCTCTGGATCATGACAGCTGAGAAACGTTCTCTGCCTTTAAGGACTTGTATGATTAGCTCAGGCCTATATGCATGATCTTCCCCTTTCAAAGTCCTTAACTTTAATCACATTGCTTTGCACTGTACGGTAACATATTCACGGGTGCTGGGGACTCTGGGGTTGACGTCTTTGGGAACCATTATTCTGTCTAACACACTTACTCATTTTTTTCCTTTCATTTATTTATTTTTACATTTTTCCACAAACATTTACTTTACATAGCAAAAAATTTTAGCTCATACTCCATAATTCTTGACAGTTTACAAACAACTTTCAAAATTTCAAAATACTGAATTTTAAAGATAATGTTCAAAATATGTCTTATAATTTTGTATAATTTTATGACTCTATAATGACAGAAGCAGTATGGTTTCAATTTTTTTTTTTTTTTTTTTTTTTTTTTTTTTAGAGTGCAGACACTCAGTATATACTAAGTGGGGACATTCAATGCCTCTCCTTCATAGCGTGGCTTGCTATGCCCTCTGGCAAGAAAATTATTTAAAATATATAGGAGTTCTTTAAGAGTTATTCATTTTCTATCTGAAAGCCTTGGGACCATGTTTTCATTTGAAGACTGCTCTTTGTTGTTTCTGGATAGTGGAATTTGACCTCAAATCCAAGTGAAGCAAAGCCTCTTAATGTAGAAAAATCATAAGATGGTGGTCAGCCTGTGGGTTGGTGGTTAAGGTAGCCACATCCCACAGTGGCTGACTGTACATTTCAATTCCCAGACCTGATGACTTAAGATACATGTCAGGCATATGTGTGTGCATGCCCAAAATCCTGTAAGGAGGAAGATGGAGGAAAAAGGTTTGTGGAGTGACCATTCTCCATAGAGGGTGGTTTTTCACTATTCCTCTCTCAATTCTCTGTCTCTTTCTGGCAAGTGTAATGCCCTCTGACAATTTTAAAAAAAGAAAGATTACAAGATGGGGCTGACCTCATAGCCTAGTGGTTAAGGAAGCCAGATTCCATATGGATAACTGCTGTTCAAATCTTGATCTCAGTGGCTTGGAAAACATGCACAGGTGCCTTTTAAAAATCCAAACAGAGCAGAGAAATAGAGACTGCAGTATGACTATGGCATTATGGGTGCTTTCTCTTACTCTCTCTGTCTGTCTGTCTGCCTCTCTCTAGCAAGCACTTGTGCCATCTGGAAAATTAAAAATAAAAAAGAAGAAGAAAGATGAAAATGAGAAAATCTGGGTGTTAGGTTTAGTCTGACATCGCAATTTTATCCAACTTACTCAGTATCTCCATGGCTTAATTTTGTTCCTTTCTAGTATTAAAGGTTTTTTTTAGACTTTTTGCCTTATGGCATGTGCACTCACCTCCAGAGACAGTGATAGGGAAAGTAAGAAATAACCTCCTCGGGGAATGCCATGCCTCAATCCCTTCTCCTCCATTCTCCTCTCAGGATCTTGGTGATACATGCACACACATCTGGTATGATTTTCAAGCTACTGGGTCTGGGACTCAAACCATGGTTGGCCATGTGGAAATCCAACAATGTAAACACTATGCCATCTGCTGCCCTCATATTAAAGCATATTAAAGATTTTTGACTTGAAGATTTCCAGAATTAATCCTAGAATTACATTATGTTTGTTTACCTATCAATTTACCTAGCTATCTTACTCCTTTAAAACCTTACCTTGAAGAAAACATCACTCTCAGTTCAACCACAGGATCTTATTCTAGTCCAGAAGGGGGCTAGCCCAAGTCTTAAGGGAACTCTGCCCTCCTTTCAGAGATCTCTCAGTCATTGTCTCTCCAGTTTAAAGAGTAAGTGATTAAAGTGGCATAAGGAAGGCCTCAATCTTTTACCCTTGATCTCCAAACTCAAGTTTAGGGAAAACAAAGGGAATTTCCCCATTTTCCTGTTTCCTGGGTGTTTTGTTCTATGTACTAATTCCTTCTTTGTATGGAAATCTCCAATTTGGCAGGTACTGACTGACTAGTGATATTTCCATTCCTTAGGAAGGATGGCTGAGAGGAATGGAACACAGCAGCCATTTCCCACAGTACCCAGGGCTCTCGGTGATGGGTAGTCAAGGGGAAGGTATAGTGCATGGGCCATGGAGAGGGGGTGTTTGAGTAGCTGAAGGCATGTGAGGACTGGTTGATAATAGGCAAGTGGTAAAAAACCTGAATTTATCATTTTTCTTCTTTCTTATTTATAATTGCCAGAGAGCAAGAGAGATGAAAAACCTTGCCCCAATGGGGTGTGGTTATGCTACAATTCTTTTTCATCCATTTCTTCATCCCATTTCTCCATCAGGATTTTGGGCCCACGTGCACACATGCCCAGCATTTCTCAAACTGCTAGAGCTAGGATTTCAACTGGGCTGGGCCACGCAGGACCTGTCTCCTGGTGCACTATGTTTAAACCCTGCACTATGGGGCTGGACTGAATTCAGCATGTTCCAATACTTCTATTAGGAATCCTTTGTAGTTCTTGTGTCTGGATATTTGAATGCCTCTCTAGGTTTGGAAAGTTTTCTTCCAGTATTTCATGAAATAGAACATCAATGTCCTTACTAGTTTCCTTGCCTTCTGGAATACCAATTATCCAGATGTTTGGATGTGTAATAGTATCTAGTATTTCTCATATATTATTCTCATTTGGGGGGGGGGGTATTTTCCTCATCTTTGTGGTGAGTTTTTCTAGGCCAGAGGTTCTCTACATCTGAGATTTGATCTTTTGCATGATCTAAAGTTCCATTTATATTTTAAAGGCCTCAGTAAGGCATAAGATGAGACCGGTTACTCCCCATATCCATCACAGTTCTTGGCCACAGAGTCATGTTTTATTTTACAGTAAACAAGCTGTGATGCTGCAAAAGGGTTATACATTTCACAGTGTGACTGCTACCTTTTCTTCTTCCCAGTGTTCTTGAGTTTATGTTATAAAGAATAAGGTATAGCCAAGTTTTATCATTGTTGGTGGCCTTGAAGAAACTTATTTAACTAATGAGCTTGTTACTTTTGTAAAGGAAGAGTCAACTGGAAAATTCAGAGAGTTAAAACTTGTTTATAACTTGATCTCAACTTGTGATAAACATAATCCCTTATAAATTCCTAAAGTGTAAAATATTGGTTGAGATCTATTTTTCCTGTCACTTGATGTTGTAAACTAAAAGATTCAATAAAAATTGATGTATTGTCTTGAAAAAAAAAATAATAAGATACAGCCAATTGGTTGCCTGCACTATTTTCAATGAACTAGTGTAAACTCTTAACAAACAACTTATTACCTTCTCATTTCTGTCATTTCTCTTTATTATGTAAACCTGTTTTCTTGGTCACCATTGTAATGAGCACATGTCTGAAAAAACTAGAAATTTGCTACCCTGATGATTTG
Source organism: Tupaia tana (assembly GCA_026018925.1). Lineage (NCBI taxonomy): Eukaryota > Metazoa > Chordata > Mammalia > Scandentia > Tupaiidae > Tupaia > Tupaia tana. Next base: position 94,580,080 of record JAKSZU010000004.1, read on the forward strand.
TCCTAAGCCCTGGCTCAAATAAACCATTTTTATTTTACTTATTATGTATGCATCAGGCTTTTTTGGGTTTTCTTTGTTTTGGTTGACACGACTAATTTCCCTGGTGATGTGTTTGCCTTGTCATGTTGTCTAGTAGGAAAAACCACACTTATAAAACCATAAATGGGTGGAAAGAAAGAAAGGCTTCAATGTACTGTATGTGCCAGAGAAACACGACTACCATCTGCTGGTAGCTCTGCAGTTGAGACATTGCTGTTAACCAAGGATCAGTACAAAAGAGTTTGTAGTCAATTTCCAACACTTTGGTCCATGATACCTGAGAGTATCAAGTGAAAAAAGTGAGCAATTACTTGCTGAATCAGTGTGCAGAGTGGTGATAGGGTTGGTAGGGTGAGAGTAGTAGACAGGATAAAAGTTGCTATGTGCAATGGAGTTTCAAGGATGGAACAGGCATGTGGTGTGGTCACACAAGTCTGTGTACTGTGTACTCCAATTTCTCAAATAGCCTGAGAAGTGGATATGGCAGAGTCATCATAGGCAAGTGAGTGGGTCTTCAATTCAGGTGTTTTCAATGTTTATATGAAATCGATCAACTCAAGAGTTGCTATAGCAACTGTTATTTACTCTATTTTTCAGTTTCAGCGTTTCTGTGGGGTAAGACACACCTGTATTTCAAGTAGTCCCATGACTCCTCTCGAAAGGGTGGGGGAAGGGTGTTTACCTGTTAATATTCTGGGAAACTAATTGCATGGAGAAATTCAGGTAAAAACATAGATAGGAGAGTTTGAACACTTCAGTCGTGCTGGCATTTAAGGCAGGTATGACTAAGTAACTCCTATAGACAAGAGCAGCCTTGACAGGCTAGGTGCTCCACTGTGAAAGGAGGCAGGATCTGTCCTCCCACCTGGTGGACTGTCACGGCAAAAAATATATATAAAAAAGTGGAATGAACTGATTGTGGGTCTTGGATCTTCTTAACCTTTTAAAATTTCTTTGTCAGTTTTCCATAATACCCTATTCTTCCCCACCTATTGACTACCTCTCTTGAGTCACTGACCAGTCAGTAAATTTTTTTAGATGGGTTTATGGGGTCCTAGCTCTCAGTGAGTGGTGAATAGCCACAGAGGGGTGTAATGAAGAGAAATTTGCATGGGAGGAAAGTACTTGGGAAAATTGGTAGGTTGATTTGTGGGGTCCTAGGCTGAATCAGTAATTTAAAGGATACTTTGGTTGACAAAATTAATATGGAATTCATTATATAATAGTTAAAAGTATGGCCATCTTGTGGCATGGTGGTTAAGGCAGCTGTATTCTACATGTTCAATTGTATGGTTCGATTCCCGGTCTTAGCAGTTTGAAAAACACACTGAGCATGTGTGCACGCATGCACAAAATCCTGAAAGGAGGGAGAAATGGAGAAGAGATGGTGGCTTGATCATCCGCAGTGGAGGGTGTTTTCTCATTTTCCCTCTCTCTCTGTCTCTCTCCAGCAAGTGCATGTACCCTCTGGCAAATCAAAGAAAAAGAAAATTAAAAGTTACAAACTAAAACACTGCTTTATGGGGGCCAGCAGATGGTTTGGTGGTTAAGGCACTGGACTCCCACATAGCCGACTGCTGTTTGAGTCCTGGACCTAGTGGCTTGTTTCCTCACTTTCCCTTTCTCTCTGTCCTTCTCTGTCTCTCTTTCTCACACATGCCCTATACCAATTTTTTTAACATAAAAAAAAAATAATTCTTAAAAAAAAAAAAAAACGGCATTATGTGAGCTGTAAATCCAAATAACTAATATTTGATCCCATAGGGAGTCTGGTAGGTGGTTTGGTGGTTAAAGGCGCTGAACTCCCACATGGTCGACTGCAGTTTGAGTCGCAGACCTGGTAGCTTGCTTTTTCACTTTCTCTCTCTCACTCCATCCCTCTCTGGTTAAATTAAAAATAAATAAAGTTAAATAAAATAATTCTTTAAAATAATTTGATCCCATAGGAACATTTATATGCTTATGTAATTCCTTCAAAGTCTTATTAAAATTGTATCATTTTAGGGGACCAGCAGTTAGTGTAATGGCTATGTCGCTGGACTCCCACGTAGTCGACCACTGTTCGTGTCCCGGACCTGGTGGCTTAAAAGTCACACCGTGAGTGCATGTGCGTGCGTGCCCAAGATCCCGAGAGGAGAGTGGAGGAGAAGGGATTGCGGCGTGACCATCCCCCGTGGGGGTTGATTTCTCGCTTTCTGTCTCTATGTCTCTGTCTGTCTGGCAAGCACACGCGACCTATAGTGAAAATCTCTCCAAAAAAAAAAAAGAAAAAATTGTATCATTTTAAATACCTTTTTAAGGGACTTCAGAGTTCGGAGTAATGATTTACTCACTTAACTTTAAATTAAACTCTTAAAAAAACTTAAACTGAAGTTACAAAGTTGATATACTCAACTTTAAACTTTAACTCTTGAACTGATAAATACAATCCCAAATACACACTGAAAGAAAATTTTACATATTTTTATTACTTTAAAAAATATCTCAATACTAGTTAGAAACCTAACCAAATCCTATTATACCTTGCAATTTAAAAATCATACCTTTGAGAGAGTTACAGTGATTAAATATGAAAAAATTAAAAATAAATTAATTAATTAAAATCATACCTTTAAATAAATTAGTTATATGCTTTAATATAAACTATATCACTAATTTTTGTGGTGATCTAATATGTTGGATTTTGCACTTTATATTTTATATTTTTACACACATACATGCACAGAGTGTATAGTCACCATGCCAACAAGGATTGTCACCCAAATGGGATGCTCTCTTAGCCAATGCCCTTTTGATTAAAAGTGCACATTAACCAAGAATTTCCTATTATTAAAATCAGCACCTTCCTTTTCGGGTTTTATTTAATTCCATTCACTATTTAATTGCATTCGCCATTTTTAGGAGACTTTTCATATATTTTAGTGTTCTCTTCCTTGTGTCTAATGGCATATCAATGCCTTCCCATAGAATCATTTATATGCTTATGTAATTCCCTCAAAATCTCTTCACAATTTAAGAATTTTAGATGAGAATATATAGAGTAAAATCATTTAGTATGGTCCTTAGCAGTAATAAGCACTCAATAATTGGTCACTTATAATTTTCCTATTATCATAAAAGTATAAAAATTAAAACCAAACTGCTATAAATGCAAAAATATAGCTACAAAATAAGGAGAATGTGTGAGAAATTAATTTCCATGGTAGTGTTCAATGGGGTTTTATTCATGAAGTATCAGTTCAGTTGTGCCTTAAGAGATGGGCTGGAACAGGAGAATAGGTTTTCTATAGAAAGGGCAAGCCTGGGCAAAGACCTGCCCAGAAGCCTGCATAGCCAGAGGGAAAAATTACAGGGTGAACAGGAAAGGTAACTAATTGAAGTCCTGAATGTCAGACTCAGGACTCAGAAATTTTAATTGTTTACGTGTTGGAGTGCAATGGGAGAACTCTTAAGGAGAACAGAGAGATGACTCGAGGTCTGGAAGTGAAGAGAATAAACTGAAGAGAAAGGAGGCTAGAGATGCTATATAAGCCATTTTATTATTTATTTATTTATTTATTTATCTATCTATCTATTTTCAGTTTGTTTTAGGGTTTGTGCACTCACTAGAGAGAAAGACAGGGAAGGGAAAGTAAAAAATCACCCACAAGGGGATAGCCACAGTGCAATCCCTTCTCTTCTTCTCCTCTCAGGATTTTGGGCATGCACACACATGCGCCCAGCATGGTTTTCAAGTCACTGAGTTTGGTATTTGAACCTTGCAGTCAGCCATATGGGATCCAGACGCCTTATCCTCCATGCCACCTGCTGGCTTGTGTAAGACATTTTATAGCCTGCTCATTCACAAAAGGTATAAGACATCTCACAGGGAGACACGTATAATGAGAGAATAAAATAACAAAGAGACCTGGCACCTTAAAAAAAAGAAAACAAATACAGAAATAGGGGCTAAAAATCTTTTTTGGTCAGGCTTTAAAATTATTTCAATGTTTTGGGGGCCACCAGGTGGCATGGTGGTTAAGGGTGCTAGACTCCAATAAGGCTGACTACAGTTCAGGGCCCAGACCTGTTGGCTTGCTTTCTCACTTTCTTTCTCTCTCACTCTATCCCTCTCTGGTCAAATTAACAAATAAATAAATAAAGTTAAATGGAATAATTCTTTTTAAAAAATTAATCCAATGTTTTGACAGTGAACCCCAAACAGGCCAATATTATGAACAAAATTGATATCTTTATAAAGATAATTAATTTTTAATCACTTCTTCTCCATTCTCCTCTTAAGATTTTGGCACAAATGCACACATGCCCAGCGTGTTTTAACCTGCTGGATTCAGGACTCAAACCGAGATTGACTACATGGAAGTCCAGTGACTTAACCATTACACCATCATCTGGTCCCACATTTGACACTTTCTTACACCCCACACCTGTCAGGGTTATTGTTCAAAAAGACATGTTTTAGTTTACAGAAAACAAGCTGTGATGCTGCAAAGGATTATTGTTTTCACAGTATGACCCCCACCCTTTTTTGTTCCCAGTGTTCTTGAGTTCATGATGTAAAGAGTAAGGTATAGCTAATCTGTTGCCTGCATTATTTTAAATGAACCAGTGTAAACTGAACAAACTGCTTGAAACCTCTCTTCTACAGTTTCTCCTTGTTGTGTAAGTCAGTATTCCTGGTCACCAGTTTCTTACTTTCTTTCTTTCTGTTTTAGAGAGATTTTTGCTATAGGGTTCATGTGCTTGCCAGAGAGACAGAGGGACAGAAAACAATAAATCACACCCCTGGGGGATGGCCAAGCTGCAATCCCTCCTCGATTCTCCTCTTGGGATTTTGGGCATGTATGCAAACATGCCTGGAATGAGTTATTTTTCTACTTTTTTTAAATTTATATTGTCATTATACACACACACACACACACACACACACACACACACATATATTCAATCACTATACATCATTTAGCCTGTTAAACACCATTTCACATGTGTTTATCTTCATGGTGACAGAAAACCCCATGAAAGAAAGCAAAACTTGAAAAGATTTAAGAAAGTAGATGTAAGGTTTTTGATTTTCACAGATGTAGGTGCTAGAGGAATTGATTATCCACGGTGTTCCTTATGTTATAAATGTCACCCTGCCTGATGAAAAGTAAGACAATGAACATCGAATAGGAAGAGCTGAAAGGATGGGTCTGGCCATTTCCCTAGTGGCAGCAGAGAAAGAGAGATCACATCATTTACATTCTTATGTAGGGACATGTTTGTTCTTTCCTTGACCCTTGCTGCAGGCAGAGCAAAGGGTGGAGCTTTCTAGGAGCCTTCCAATAGATATATCTGATGGAATTCAGGAAACATCCTGACCCCAATTAGCAAAGTCCAACCCTTACTCTGCCTCTGTAAGATTCTTTAGCCTTAGCAACACCCCTTTGATGTTATAATAAAGTATCCTCCCCACACTTGCAGCTAGGCTTCTCTCCACTAGATAAGAAGGTTATGGGGATTTCTCTTTGATATGGAGGTGTCCAAGAGATACACCTGGCCCACTCTGTCTAAGCCCTTATAGATTTGTTACCTGCTTCTTACTGTCTATAACATGTCAACGTATCTATGGAATGTCATGAAATACATGTATATAGTGTTACTTTGCCCTATAAATAAAGGCACCCAGTTGGTCTGGTCGGCGCAAGTTGCTTGGGCTACCTAGGTTCAAGCTGCCTGTCCACTGCTACTCTGTCTCTTTGTCTCTTTCTTTCTACTTCCTCTTAGATGGAGCTAAGCCCAGGGCAGACGCTGACATTCTTATGTCTGTTAAGTATTTTTTCTTGAGGCTGAAATGAAGAAATGCAATTAATTTTTGTATACAGTGACCTTGTAAATCAATTTTTAAGACTAATAGTTTAGTTGTTTTATTCCTATTTTGACTTGCATAAAAATGTTTTCTGCAAATAATTATAGTGTTATTCTTTTCAGTCATTTTACTTTTTTTCTTAACTTATGGTCCTGGTTAGAACTTCTTATAGAATTCTAAATAAAAATAAAGAAGAGCATTCTTATCTCATTTCCAATCTGAAGTAAACTTTCAAGGTTTTACCATTAGGAATAACATTCACTCTGTGTGTGTGTGTGTGTGTGTGTGTGTGTGTGCGCGCTCACACGTTTTTGTGTGTATAGAGAGATTTTTGCTATAGGGTATAGGCACTTGTCAGAAAGACAGAAAGTCAGAAAGTGAGAAATAACCCCCCTAGGGGGATGACTACTCTGCAATCCCTTCTCCTCCACTCTCCTCTCAGGATTATGGGCATGCACACACACCCAGCATGAGTTTTAAACCACCAGATCATAGACTCCAGTGACATAACCATTTGCCACCTACTGATCCCTCATCATTTTATTTATTTATTTATTTATTTATTTATTTATTTATTTTATGAGCTAGAGGTTGTGTGCACTCACCAGACAGAGACAGAGAAAAGGAGACTGAGAGAGCATCCCCACTAGGGCATGGCCATGCCATAGTCCTTTCTCCTCCAGTTCTCCATCCTGTCAAGAATTTGGGCATGTACACACAGGTACCCAGCAAGTTTTTCTAGCTACCAGGGCTATGATTCAAACACTCAGTTGCCTATGTGGGATCTGGCTCCCTTAACCACTAGGCCACAGGTCAACTGTATATTTTATTATAGCTACTCCTTCAAAGAAGTTTCCTTCTACTTCTAGTTTAATAATAATTATACATTCTTATTCAACTTTATCAAAATTTTTCCTGAATCTACTGTGATGTTTATATAATTTTATTTACCCTTTTTTTATTACTGTAGTCACTTCCGATGAATTCTTTCCAAATGTTAAGCCAACCTTATATTGCTGAAACAAAGTCAGCATGATGATTATATTGGGTTGTCAGAAAAGTCATGACTCATTTTTGCATAGAAAAATGTAGAAAAAATTCATCATGAGTTTTCCGAGGACCCAATATATTGTTTCTTATATCTTGTTTAGTAATTTACTATTACTTTGTGTAAGAAATTTTTATCTATGTTCATAAGAAAGATTGACCTAAGCTCTTTTCAAAATTTGAATATTTAATGTTTTATCTCAATTGAACTTGAATTTCCATTCTATTTCTCCATGAATTTTTATATCACTATAACATGTGAATATGTTTAAGCATATTTCTGAATATTGTCATATTCAGTAGTCAGAAGCATGTTTCTTTTTTCTTCTTCTTTTATTTATTTTTTTAAGGTGTTTGCCATAGGGCTCGTACTCTAGTCGAGGACAGACAGAGAGAGGGAAAGTGAGAAATCACACCCCAGAGGAAATGGCCAGAAGGCAAATCTTTCTCCTCCATCTCCTCTTAGTAGTTTGGACATGCATGCATACATGCCCAGCATGATTTTCAAGACGCCAGGTCTAAGACTCAAACTGCAATTGGCCATGTGGGAGTCCAAGGTCTTAAACACAATGCCATCGGCTGACCCCACAGGAGTATATTTCTTTATAACAATATGTAAGTACATTGAAATTGAAATATTTGACTGTAGTTTCCTACAGTTATAAGATTAAGTGTCTATAAATTCCTCTGGCTTAGATAGACATCACAATACTTATTCGTAGTACACTACAAAATGGACTAATATTTTGATAGACAATATATTTAAAATATAGTCAAATATATTATATTTAAATATAAATTTTATTTATTTATAATTATATTTAAATATATATTTATGTTTAAATTAAATTTAATTGTGTTTAAATATGAATATAAATTTTTGTTATAATCATAGTTAATTAAATGATAAGAAATAGTCTTTGGTTTTTAATTGCTTTATAAAACCAAAGAAAATTACTACCTCTTAGTTTTATACATGTAAGTACTAAGGAACCTAGTTCACATAGCTACTCAGGTTGGGCCTACATAAGCTGAGGGAGATTTCTGGGACCTGTAATTTAGTGAAGAGGTGTTTTTCAGGGAAAACCTACGAAAGATAGTGAGCAAAATATACAGTCTGAGATAAAGTCTAGCCTTTGCCTGAGCCATAAAAGAAAATTGAGAAAAGTAAGTTGTACCATATAGATTTCACAGGTCAAGACAAAAGGTTGGTGGAGCTGGGTAGTGGTTGAGTGATAAAACACAACACTCTGTGAGGCAAACCCACATGGGAAGGTTGCCAGTTCACATCAAGAGACCTCCCTAGGTATGTCAGACATGCATGGGCCGTTGGTCCAGGGTGGTTGAAGCTGGAGGTGGATCATGGCACTGATAACCTGTCAGGGGTCTGTATCTCTGTCTCTCTGTGTCTTTCTATCTACATTGTCTACATTGTCTACATTGCTCTCATTTGTGGAATAAATAGAGATAAACCAAAAAATTAAATTAAAAAGAAATAAAAAAGTGATGTGCGTATACACACACACACACACACACACACACACACACACACCATGTAATACTACCCATACATAAGAAAGAATAAAACCCAGTCATTTGAGACAACATGGATGAACCTAGAGAAAATAATTCTAAGTGAAATAAATCAGGCACTAAGAAACAAAATACCATATGTTCTCATTCACTACTGGGAGCTGAAAGATTCAATTGCATAAAAGCGGTGATTATGACAGTGAACATCAGAATCTGGGGGGGAAAAAAAGGAAGGAGAAAAGAGGGATAGAGGAAACTGGCTAATAGAAGAATGTAGATTGATAAGAGGAATGAGTTATAGACTACTAGACAATAGTACAGTGGCAACGATTGGTGACAGACAATTCAACGTATACATCAATACAAAGAGTGGATCTTAAATACACACATGCAAAGTAATTATAAGTGTTTGAGATGGTGGACATGTTAATTGCCCTGATTTGGTCATTACACAAAGTACACAGTTTTTGACCACATTGTATCCCATGAATTTGTACAACTATTACATTTAAATCAAAAGTAATAATAAGGAGAAGAATATTAGATCCAGCCCTACAATGCCTAAAGAAAGCCACAATTCCAGAAATCCAACCCAGGAATTTCTTTCTCCTTATCTCCTCACGTCCACAATCCTCACTGAAGGATCCAAGTACACTTGAGGAAAATGCACCTGACCTTATGTCCCTCTGCCCTGCCCATCACACACATATGAAAGATCCTTCCAGAGGAAATGGAAATGTTATTCACCCCACAGCTGGAGTTCTGAGTGCAAAGACAGAATTTGGCAAGTATTTTCAAGAACTCAGTGAGACATCAGGATACCAGGAAATATTGGGGAAATCCCTTTGGTTTCCTCCTTCCCAGACTGAGCTCAGGATAAAAGGACCCTGGTCTGGGCTTCTTCATGCCTCTTGGATCTCAGAGGGAAGAGCGCTCTGACACAAATAGGTGAGTGGGGATGCTCTGCTTTTTGGGAGAGAAGGCTCTCAAACAGAACGGCAATATGCTCCCTTGAGAGAGGTGACATTATGTACAAGTATGGGTTCAGATGGGATGTAGAAAGAAAAAGATGGATGGGTAGAAACAGCCATCAAAACTGATTCACAAAACAGATTGGGAGAAAAAAAGACAAAGTAGGACACACAGCAAGCAGGAACATGTGCAACGGAGACATAGTTAAAGGACACATACTCTTCAGAAGAGGGTTCAGCAAAGTACGGTTGGGGCCTAAATCCAGTCTGCCTCCTGTTATAAAGTTTTATTGGAACAATTTACTCCCATTTTTTTTCTATACTGTCCATCACTACTTCTGCACTACAGCAGCAGAGTTGAAAAGTTGTGACAGAGTTGGTTGGCCTACTAAGTCTAAAATGTTTACTATCTGGCCCTTGACAGAAAACGTTTAATGACCACTGTTTTTAAACATTGCTCTTTCTTTTTTCAATCCTTTGAGTTGTTGCACTATAAATAATTTTTTTTATTTGAGTGTTTTGAATTTGGGGGTTCAAAGTAGTTTTTAATCCTTTGAGAATAATGGCATTAAAGATAGAGTTGAGGAAACAAAAGTTCTATGTCACCCAGTAGATCTTGGTGAAGCTCAAGTAAGAATGTTGCTTTTAAAACTCCCAGTCTCTGTTTTTCTTGCACTTCATTTCAAATATTTCTCTTACTCGGTGGCTAAACTATGGGACACAAGTCAGGCTGTGGTGAGACATCTAGTTGAGCATGTCAGTTGGATGCTTGGCTTAGATTTCCCACTGACTCAGATATGCTACTAGATTCTAAGACTTAAGATGGGCATGAAGGACCAGCTCTCTAGCACAGTGTAAGGACTAAGTGAAGAAAACCAGATTCCACATGGCCAACCAGGGTTCGAGTCCTAACCCTATTGACTTAAAAAACACACCAAGTGTATGCACATGCCCAGGATCCTGACAGGAAGGAGAACTGGAGGAAAATGAATTATAGCATGACCAAGAACTGCTGAGGGGCTTTTTTGTGTCTGTCTCTCACTCTCAGTATCTCTTTCAGTCTCTCTCTCTCTCTCTCTCTCTCTCTCTCTCTCTCTCTCTTGCACACACCCACACTTTCTGGCATTAAAAAGTATAAAATAAAATCATGGTCCATGACCAAGGTCACTAATTCTCCTTAAAGAAGCAGTGATCAAGTTTTACAGCAGTACAGATGGTACTAAAGATTTAGGGAAGTTGCCAAAAATGATTGAGTATGGAAAAAAATGTGTTAGTCAGGAATAAAAAGCACAATCACAAAGAAAAGAAGTGTTTCACAGCAGGGAAAGTATAATCCATCTCTCTCCAGATTAGACTATCTACATCAGCAAGTGGGAATACATTTAGCCCTGCTGACACTAAGTTTAGTTTCTTCAAACTATTCTGAAGTCACCTTACCTTTTATATCAAGGCTCACCCTTCTCTTCTCCCTAGCCTTATGCAGAATAAAAATGTTCCATTTAAAGAACGGAGCACAGTCCAGGCACCAGCCTCCTAGGAGGGGCAAATGGAGCAGACACTGGCTATCTGTGGGCCAGTCCCAATGAAAACACACTTTCCTGGCAGTTGTAAAGTCCATGGAGGCTCCTGTAGGGTGAGTGGTCTCAGGAGTGAGTGCTGTAGGAACATACCATCAGTATTAAAGAAGGGGTGGTGAGTGAGGGCATTCTCCCTTGTGATAGTATTGTAAATAATTTATGTCACTGATGTCTTATTCTAAGTACTTTCTTTTTTTCAGTTCATCTTCAACCTAGGCAAAATGTCCTATCAGCAGCAGCAACAGTGTAAAGTCCCCCCTCAGCCTCCCCCCCAGGTCCTGATGCCTACACCTTGTCCCCCACCCTCCAAACAGCAGAAGTGCCAGCCCCCTCCCCAGGTGCCTGAGCCCTGCCCTCCCAAGATCCCAGAACCCTGCCCCCAACCCCCTAGTCAACAGAAGTGCCCACCTGTGCAGCATCCCCCATGCCAGCAGGAGTGCCCACCAAAGCAGAAGTGAGTCCTCAAGAAGTCTCTGAAGCCACCCTTCCTGGCCTGCAATTGAAGATGCTGCACCCTTGCCCACCTCCATCCCTCTATTGCTAACAGGAAACACCACACAGCCTGAAAGAGGTTACATGTCTGTCTTCACACTCAAGAAGAAAGATATTGTAGTCTGATGGATTTTCCTACCCGAATCAACGACTCCACCCAGCGACTCACCCAGGAGACAGCAGTTTAGACAAAACCAGCATGTTCTCAAATCTTCCACCCAAGGTCCAAACTTAGCTAGTGTTCCCAGCTGCTGCCTCCTCTACCATGCTGCTCCCTGTTGGTTATATGAGATGACTACAAGAACACAGAACTCGCCTAAATCTGCCTCTGTGAGATTTGCCACTTTATTAAGCAGCAAGCATGGTTATAAATTTAACACAAGAAAACTTCAAATTAATGAAAAATTCGCCAGAATCTTCTACTGCACCACTCTACTCTGGTGAAAGCAATGAGTTCTTCTGCTTGTATTTCTTCCCTAATAATCTCAACAAACCCTAATAAAGTTCACTCTCCCCTGGACTCTGAACCTAATCCAAGATTTAGGATGCTTCTGCCTCTCTAATTCCCAATAAATAAGTACATAAATATATTTATCCTGATTGGGTGTGTCTTTGCTGTTTTGCTAGGAATCAAAGAAAGTCACAGAGAGACAAAAGTGTTGAGACTGAGAAATCCTTGAACGGACCCTGGAGGCAATGAGGAAAGAGACAAAAACAAGAGATCCCTGCCTCATCTACACAGTCTCCTACTCCTCTGCTTACCCATTCTCAATCCCTCCCAGGTCTACCTCTACACAAAGTGCATTTCCCTTTCTGATAAGGACTCACAGTTCAGGGAGGTAGAAAGTGTTGGCCATTCAGTTTCAGGACTGTGAACTGGGCTGAGCATGAGATAAGTTCTGCAATGTCAACAGAGGCATGTGGGAGTCAGCTTCAGGGGCCAGAATTATGATCCTGACCCTGCATGGAGCCTGATTTGTGGGGACAGAGAGAATTTCACCACAGAAGTTCTCGAACTATTTGGTTTTGAAAGTGGTTTACGCTCTTAAAGTAACAAGGAGCCCCAAAGGTATTTTGTTCATGTGGGTTATGTCTATTAAGATTTCTTGGATTATAAAATTAAAGCTAGAGTATTTGGGATACAATTTATTCAGGCAGATATTCTAGCTCTCAGAGTGATGGTATCATAGTAGTACATCATGTACTCCAGAAAATTCTGCTATTGATTCAGGAAAGACTGTGAGTAAAAAAGTAAAACAAAAACAAAAACAAACCACCCCTAATATTATCATAACAATGCTTTTGGTGTCATTGACACCATTGAATGCATATCTGGAACCTCCTAAGTCTACCCACCACACTTTAAGAACCACTGGTCTAGTGATTACATGGGACCAGACCTTCAAAGTCTCTCAGTAAAATAATATACTATTGGACCAGCAGATGGTATAGTGGTTATGTTACTGGACTCCCACATAGTTGACTGTGGTTCAAGTCCTGGACCCGGCAGCTTAAACTCACACTAGGCACGTGTGCAAGCATGCCCAAAATCCTGAGAGGAGAATGGAGGAGAAGAAATTATGGCTTGATCATCCCCTCTGGAGGTGATTTCTTGTATTCTGTCTCTGCCTCTGCTCCTCTGGCCAATGCGTGTGACCTATAGCAAAAAAAAAAAAAAAAAAAAAATCTCTCTCAAAAAAAAAAAAAAAAAAGACTACATTGCAACACAGGTTTAAAAGAGCTAAAGAAATTCTACTTGGATTTCAGCTTACTTATGCGTATTACATATGTCTGTGATTTCACTGTCAAATTGAGTTCTGCGCTTTGATTTAACAATTATTGATTAGGACCAATTTAGCATTTCTATTAACAGTACCACCCAGAAAGTGTCTAGTGTGATAAATCTGAAGATAAAGAGATTAAGAGACAATGAGATTACTTAGAGAAGAGCCTGTTAGGTTGTTGAGGACACATATGTGTTTCATAGGCCATCAGACTGATCTGACAGAGGCTTCTCTCCCAGTTCAAATGGTACGCTGGGTGATGTATTAGACATGGAAGGTGAGGAGGAGGTAGAGCAGAGGATGACCGCTGGGTTCCTTCCTTCCTTTTATTTCTCTGTCTTTTTTTTTTTTTTTCAGAGAGAGAGATATAGAAAGGCATTTTTGACAGGGTCTTGTCATGCCATGATCCTCTCACTCCAGCCTCCCAGTTAGCTAGGATTGCAAGGTCATGCCCAGCATGTTTAGCTCTGTCCAGGATCTGAACCCAGTCCTTCCATGTGGCTCCAGTATCATGCAGTGGTGCCCTACCACTTGTACCACTGCTACCAGACCACTCCTACCGGACCATTCCTGGGTTTCTTGTGTAGATTTCTTCCTTGGATTCTTAACCAGCAGGACCAGCAGGACCTTCCTTAAGAGCTAATCACATTCAATGACTATGGAAGTTCGAATCCAATCACATTTCATGTATTTCCCAATTCTTCTCCCACCAGCCACACAGAGCACTCTGCATCTTCACATCCTACTGTTTACTTCCAACATGCACACACACACACACACACACACACACGCATACACGTGTACACAGAGGGTGTCCTCTGGTAGATGTTCAATGACTACTTAACTAAACTACATGAGTTTCATTAGCTCCTAAAGATCAGAGCTGCAGGAAGTATGTGTTGATGCTAATAGTAACTTCATTTCAAGCACCTGAAAGAGCTGGTGGGCTTATAGTGAGGCATATGAAAGATGCTAAAAGCCAAGCCCTAGAATGCCTGCAGGAGAACTGTTCCCTGGGGACAAAGAGTGCAGAAAGTCCTTTCTGCTTGTCTTCACTGACAAGGACATCCCAAGAACTGAGGTACAGCTGAACCGAGTATAGCCATTCTTGACAGCACCTTTTTCCCACTCCCACATCTCACCCAGAGTAAGTGAGACCAAGCAGCTGCCAAACGGGAGCCCACCCATGGCTTAGGGCAGTAACATCTCTGCAGGTCTGTGAGCACTACACAGGTGCCAGAGCCCCTGACACACTGTCTAGACACCATGCTCCAGCCTCTAGGATGAGAGCTATTGATGAGGAAGTCAAAAGCCCAGGTCGCAGATGCAAGTCACATGGACCTGGGCTAGAATGTAACTTCCTTGGATCCTCACACGTTTCTCCTCCTTCTGTGTCACCTTGAGCTTGTGCTCAGGCTAAGGTGACAAAAGCCAGAGAGTGGAGGGAGTAAGGTCATGACTGTTATTTCCATGTTTAATTCTGATTCTTTAGTTAACCATCTAAAATTGATGTGTATTAACCTCCCTGAATAAACAGAGGTCAGATTTCCAAGTAACTGGGGGTAGCATAGATGAAGATGGGAAAGGGCCAGAGCTAGGGGACACTACATTTTCCCATTTCTTAATAGACACTATTTCTCAGTGCTCCCAAACTTCTTGCTTTCTTTCTGAGTCATTGTGGTGTTACCACAACCCTCTCAGAGAGCACAATCCAGTCCCTCTGAAGATGGAGTAGATGTAGGCAGACATGGGGCATCAGGGCCACACCTGAGAGACTCCCCTTGGTCAAGAGGCTATAGAGGCCTGGAGCTCATGGAAGCGAGTAGAAGGGATGGGAGGATTTTAGCCCCTGAGGATGAGGAAGTGGATGAGGGGACAGGGCACTTCTCCTGTGAATACTCAGGAGTAAGTTCCTCCACTATTTTTGCTCCAACATAAACATTTATCTCCTATTTCTTTCAAGAGAAATGACTGAGCCACAGCTGCAGCAGTGCCACATCCCCTGCCAGCCCCTCCGAGGTCCCCGATCCCTGTTCTCTGCCTCACAGCTGGCAGAAGTGCACCCCCTCCCCCTGCTAACGAGAATACCACCAAAGCCAAAGTGATCCTCCTGGAGCCACTACCCCTATGTCTAGGCATTAAATTGCCCCGCCTCCTCTCCAATCTCTTTCTACCAGAACCAGCAAAGAGCAGCACATGGTCCGGAAATCACCCCTCATCTACTCAAGGCACCATTTGGCAGCAGTTCATCAAGGGTGTTCTCTCAGCTCCTCCTCCAGGAAACAGTGAGGATTGGACAAATAGGCCATTCTACTCCCTGATTTGTTTTATAAATTTATTTATTTATTAAATAAATAAATAAATATGTATATTTATTCCATCGCTGTGTATCATTATAGCATACCAAATGACTTTTCCCATCATGAATACATTACATATAGATCCACTCAAAGACATTACCATACACATTATAATCAACAGATTTCTTTCCATTTTGGGTCCCTTAAATGTTTTGTTTCTTCCTCTTCCCCTTGATTCCCTCCTTCTCATCCTCCTGGATTTCCCACCCTCCTCCCCCACTGTCTTCAGTATCATCATTGTTCTCCAAGCTTTTATACTTCTTATCATTCAGTTTTGTTGTTGTTTTTTTTTTTCTATGAGAGACAGAAAGACAACGGCACTCCCTACAGTGTTTTCATGGTACTCCACCCTCACCTTCAGCTGGCCAGGTTGGTGGGCATGCACATGCCTGCCATTCTAAGCGAGATCCCAGGACACAAACCTAAGATCTTTCCATGGGAGTCCAGTTGCCTTACTGTTGTGCCACTGCCTGTTCCCTATTCTTTGCTTTGACCTTGTTGTGAACAGGACCTGTGGGCTCTTCTGATTGCTGCCTTCCACACTGCTGCCCCCTCCTGGCTCTGGAAGGTAACTCAAAGTACGGAGGTTTTGGGAACCAGCAGTTAGCGTAATGGCTATGCCGCTGGACTCCCATGTAGTCGACCGCGGTTCGTGTCCCGGACCCGGTGACTTAAAACTCATGTCGGGCGCGTGTGCGTGCGTGCCCAAGATCCCGAGAGGAGAATGGAGGAGAAGGGATTGCGGCATGACCATCCCCCCTGGGGGGTGATTTCTCACTTTCTGTCTCTATGTCTCTCTCTGTCTGTCTGGCAAGCGCACGCACCCTATAGCAAAAAACCTCTCAAAAAAAAAAAAAAAAAAAAAAAGTATGGAGGTTTTGTTCCTTAGCTCTGTAAACCTGGTTTCCACTCCTTAGGATGTCTTTCTTCTTTTTTTAAATAAATAAATAACAACATTTATTTCTTTATTTCTATATTTTCTCACAAACATTTACTTTACATATCAAAAAATTTTGCTCATACTCCATAGTTCTTGACAGTTAATAAACAACTTTCAAAATTTAAAAAAACCTTAATTTTAAAGATAATGTTTGAAATATTTGTTATAATTTTGTTTGTGACTATATAACAGAGATAGTATGTTTTTAAATATTTTTGAGGAAATATTTACATGTCAACTACTCAAACTGTTTCAAAGCAAACACCCAGCACACAAGTCACATATAAACCTTCTTAATTCAGCCCTGCCTACCAAGTATTCTGTGATATGCCATCTGCTAGAAAAGATCAGTCTCTTTTTCTTCCTTCAAACTCTTCTTCAAGATAATCCTCTGGTCATGGCTGCTCTTTTGCAATCTCTACTGATTACAATGTGGGCTGGAAAAATCCAGGTTATTTTATGGTACAAATTCTTTCATATAGCATGTCTAATCCTCTCTGCCAGGCAAAACTGTTTATTGGACCAGGCCATCTTTCCAAGACCTTCTACTGGCTTACTTGAGATCTACCTTAGTTCCATAGTTTTCTGGTTTAATCTTCAGATATGACATTCCAGTCAAACCCCTGTCCAATAATGAGTATTTCCAATTTCTGATTCAAGGCAACAGATATTATTGAACTTATGCAAATAACCATTCTGCCACAAATAAGAATACTCCCAGATATTTTTTAATTCCAGAGGGGTGAGGAAGGGAGAAAAGTTTATGTTTCCATTTAAAGAAACAAACAAACAAGACAAAAAAACTTTTTAACAAATTACTCAACCTAGCAACAGCTCAAAATAAAGCAAAATCCTTAAACTAGGAAAACAAAACATAGTAAAAAAAATCAGTAATGTTTTACTCAAAAGTAATAAAATTCTATTTCACCAGTTTAGTCTTATGTAATTAATCTCTTCTGCAGTGATTCTGCAGTGTTAGTCTGATCTTTCCATTTAAATCCTGGCAGTTAACATTCAACATTATTATTGATATTTCTAGTCCCTAGCATTAAGTTCATCACTTTCTGGCTGCTTTTTGTTCTCTTATTTCTGTCTTTAGTTTTCCTGGTATAGCACTCCTTTCAGAACTTCTTGAAGAGCTTCTCTGGTGTTGGTAAATTCTTTCAGGTTTTGTTTATCTGAGAATGTTTTTATCTTTTCTTCCCATATGAAGGATAATCTTACCAAGTATAGTATTCTTGGCTGAAACTGTTTTTCACTTAATACTTTGAATATATTTTCCCATTCTTCCCTTGCTTGCATTGTTTCTGATGAGAGATCTGATGTTAGCCTGATGGGGTAACCTTTGTAAGTAACCTGATGTTTTTCTCTTGCCAATTTTAGTATCTTGTCTTTGTCTATGGTTTTGGCAATGGTTGTGGTATATGGTCTCTCTTGCATACAGTTATATGTATTTGCAATTGAAAGACTAAACCCCATCCCTACACCTGATATTTGGGGATTCATTCTAGTACAAGGAATGAGAAGTCTAACATATGCAATGGCTAAAAGAAAAGAAACAATCATTTCAGAACTATCCCTACAGCATGAAGGGGTAGGTGCTCACAATGAGTATACTTTTGACAGCTCTGTTTCTTACTAATTTTTTGGGAGATGAAAATATAAGTCTTGGAGCCAGCAGGTGGCATGGTGGTTAAGGTGTTGGACTCCTACATGGCCAACTGTGGTTAGAGTCCTGGACCTGGCGTGTCTCTCTCTCTCTCTCTCTATCTCTCTCTCTCATCAAATTGAAGAATAATAATAAATAAAGTAAAATAAATAACTCTTTAAAACAATAAAATATAAATCTACTGCATTTTTAGGGAGATGCAAATGTATGTGTTAGTTCCTTGTATTTAGGAAGTATAACCTTCATGAGAGAGACAAGCGAATCTAACAGCTATCAGGACTCCAGTGGAAATTCTCTGGTGATAGCTCTACCTTTGTGACAAGTTGGCTAGTGCCCTTCTCACAAGCAATAATGTCCACATCCAAATCCCTAATACTTGTAAATATGTTAGCTCACATGGGAAAAATCACAACCCTGCAGTTGTGATTAAGTTATGGCTGTTGAGATGGGAAGATGCATTAGGATGATCCAAGGCCCAAGTCCTCATAAGAGCCCTTATAAAGAGGAAGGCAGGAGGATTGTGGTGGGTAGCAGGAAGGCATACAAGCAGCCTCTTGAATCTAAAAAGGCAACACAGCAATCTTCCTTGAACCTCCAGAAGGAACTAGCCCTGCCAACACCCTGATGTTAGATATCTTTAAAGCCCACTGGGTTTCCACAGGTCCTTAGTGACTCCTCCCAGTTCCTTCCTAAAAAATAGCAAGGATTTGGGAACCAGCAGTTAGCGTAATGGCTATGTCGCTGGACTCCCATGTAGTCAACCGCGGTTTGCATCCTGGATCCGGTGGCTTAAAACTCACGCCGGGCGCGTGTGCGTGTGTGCCCCAGATCCCGAGAGGAGAATGGAGGAGAAGGGATTGCAGTGTGGCCATCCCCCCTGGGGGGATGATTTCTCGCTTTCTGTCTCTCTGTCTCTCTCTGTCTGTCTGGCAAGTGCACGCGCCCTATAGCGAAAACCTCTAAAAAAAAAAAAAAAAAAAAAAAAAGGAAAAAAAAGAAAGAAAAGAAAAGAAAAGAAATAGCAAGGATTTCACAAAAGTGGCCTCAGGCTCTTCCTTGGGGTCAGGTGTGTCTTCTTCCCCTCTTTTTTCATGTTCTTTTTAAGATTACTTTATTATTTTTTATTATTCAAGTAGGAACCCTTAACATAAGAGCTATCCTCTTAGCAAATTTAAAGTGTACAATCATTTCAGAACTGCCCCTGCAGCATGGAAGGGTGAGTACCCACAGTGAGTACAATACCTTACTGTCGACTGTAGGTACAAGAGTACACAGCAGAGCTCTAGAGAGAATTCATCTTCCTTAACTGAAATTATATATACCTATTAATTTGTTAAGTTGTCATTTTCCCCTCCATCCAGCCTTGATGGGTAGAGATACCATTAAGGCTTTGATTCCTCGAATTTGACTATTTTAGATATTTCACATAAATAGAATCATGTAATATTTGTCTTTCTATCTGGCTTACTTCATTTTCTATAATGTCCTTTAGGGTAGTGGTCTCCAACTTTCCCAGCACCAAGGACTGATCTTGTGGAAGACAATCCCTCCAAGGATGGCAAGGGAAGAATGGGCCAGAATGACATCAATCCACCAGTCACCCCATTTCCACCACCACTACTTTGCCATGTACAATGAAACAATCACCCAACAAAAATGTTCATGCTCACATGAGAATCCAATACCACTGCAGATCGGACAGGAGGCAGAGCCCAGGCAGCATTACAAGCGACGGGGAGTAGCTGCAGACACAGACAAAGCTTCTCGCTCACCGGCTGCCCACCCCTCACTGTGTGAGTGTAGTGGGGTGGAGGGGATGACAGGCCATGGCAGTGGTCCTAGCTAGGAGTTGGGGATCCCTGCTTTAGGGCATTCAGGTCCCTTTAGGGCCATCTATGTTGTAGGATATGGCAAATTTCCCTTCTTTTCAAAGACTAAACAGTATTCCGTTGTATGCATGCACCACATTGTCCTTATTCATTCATCTGACAGTGGACATTTAGGCTAGTTCCACATCTTACCATGGAAGAGGCCTGGTTCTTGTAGCTGCTGTTGTCCCAAACACACACTGCCACCTAGTGGAAAAATAACATCATTAGGAAGATAGAGCTCTGCCTCCTCCATTTTATTAAAAAATATGAAGACGTTATGTAACAAAGTTGGTTACAAATTTAAATTTAACAAGAACTTTCTTTTTCTTTGGGGGGGGCGGTTTTTGCTGTAGGGCCTGTGTGCTTGCCAGGCAGACAGACAGAGAGACAGAAAACCAAAAATCCCCCCCAGGGGGATGGCCACGCTGCAATCCCTTCTCCTCCATTCTCCTCTCGGGATCTTGGGCATGCATGCACACACGCCCGGCATGAATTTTAAGCCACCAGGTCCGGGACTTGAACTGCGGTCGACTACGTGGGTGAACTGCGGTCGACTACATGGGAGTCCAACAACATAGCCATTACACTAACTGCTTGTCCCAACAAGAACTTTCTTAAACCATTATAAAATTACCCCAGAATCTCCTGACTTTGCAATCCCACACTCACAGGAGGGAGGCAAAGGTCCTGTTTTATTGTTGTCTTCCTGACCTGGCCATAGCTTTCTCCCCCACACTCAGCCTGCCAAAGGTTCTCCAACCCGCTGAGGGATTCTGTCATATCTCTGCACTCTCCATCCTAACATCTGCCAAGTAAGACCCCAGTTTATTCACCTTTTCAGGTAGCTGGGATGGTGATGGAATCACAAGAAAGATGAAAGAAATAAATATCAATCAGAGAAGAAGAGGGCAAACATTCCAAGTAGAAAGAAGAGGAATTGTAGTGCTATTGAAGTAATGTTATTTCATCTCTTCATTGAGAGTAAAATTATTGAGTGACTAACATGTATTGGGCCATGAACTGAGCATTGGTGGTATAAAGACAAAATAAGAGGTCCCTATTCTATAGATAAGCCCATCATACGATGGGTGTAGATCAAAAATCAGTAACTACAAAATACGGGGATGAAAATTCAAAAATATGCTTGACTAGAGAAACTAAAAGCCTGGGAAGGTCACATAAATCATACCTAAGGTAAATTTCCTGTAAGTTCAAGGTTGAGGAGGGAGAACATGACTGGGAGAGAAAAGGTACAGAGTTTCAGACAAACTCAGCACATTTTAGAAACTACCACTAGTTGAACCTCAGAGTCTATGGCAAAAGCCAAAGACAGGTGAAAACAGGCCAGGTTAGTAAGATTTTTGTAGACCTAAGTAATAACCTTGGGCTTCATCTTAAATTGGATGGTAAAGTTAAGCTTTGTTTTAAAACTCATTGCAATAGTTCTGGGGAGTATGAACTCCAGGTGAGACTCTTGAAGGCAAGGAGGCCTGTGACAATGACAGTCACAGCAAAGGCAACAGCAGTGGCTGTGAGAAGAGTAGGGGTGCTGACTTGAGGAAGATTCCCAGGTGCAGCCTGGGTCAGCAGTCTGTGGTTAGGAAATAGAATGGCAGATCACGGCGCCACGTGTGGTATGGGGTTGAATGGAAGGCAGCAGTCTGGATGATCCCAGCTTTATAGATTGGAGGTCTTGATGGGAAGGGATGCCATTTAGAGTGAGGAGCACAGAGGAGCATGTTAGGAGAGATGGGAAGGTGATGAATTCTGACTTTGTAAAAGAAGTTGAAAGGACCAAATGGATATTAACGTTTGAATCTAGAAGCAGAAAAGAGGATGAGCTTTGGAAGTTTCAGTTAGAACAATGATGTTGAATGAGATTGGCAATCAATGTGTAAAGTGAAAGAAGAACCAGGTGAAGGTGAAACGATTCAACAAAGGGAGAGTTCCAGAAGGAGAGTAGATGAGGCCAGAGAAGTGGAACCTATCTGTGTAATAGAGGACCCAGGGGAGAGGGGTAAAAAAGAGGACATGATAGTATCAAATATTGCAGTAAAGTCAACCAGGGTGAACACTGAACCATGCCCAAGACGATATCATACAACTCCCCCTCCTTGAACATAATGAATGAGCAAAAGTACATACCTACTAGGAAGAACCACCAATGATGGTTTATGAACCATGAAAGGGGAAGATGTATGACTGGTCTCCACGAGCCAGATAGGAATCATAGGGGAGGGAGAGCTGGCTGCTCAGGCTGCTTAACATTCTCAGAGGGCCCCTTGGAGATGAGGCAATCCCAGATCAGAGAAGCTGGAGGAAAACTTCCAAATGCCTAGGCCCTGTAGGAACCTTATCAGCCAGGCAAAGGAAACATGTTTACCGATATCAAAGAACTACCATCAGACTCCAGCAGAGCAGGGGGCAGGAGAGTCTATCTTGAACAAACCATTAAAGTGCCCTACAAGGGGAAGGTCAGCTTTAAGCACTTACCAAAATCAGACTCCTATGTCAGTTCAGAACTGTTCAGCCCTTTCTCCCTCCTCCTTCTGTAGCTTCCACCCCGAAGGACCAGAGGCAACCTGGTGAACAAGGGAAGAGGAGCTGTCCCAAGTGGGAAAGAGAAAGAAATCCAAAATTCAGGAAATAGACCCTGCAGTTACTAAAATGAGAGTTTTTTATGTAAAGAAGTGACCAAAGAAATGCTTAATTCTTAGCATGTCCCTAAAACTCAATGACATCTGTTAGAGATCCCAAGAGGAAGGAAAGAGCCAGCCTCACAGAAGACTTTAAGAGGCATCCACAGGAGGAATAGAGTTGTTCTATGACTTTATCCTTCAAGTCTGGCTGTCCAACAAAAGTCAAAAAGAGGGAGAGAAAAATGACAGAAAATAATTAAGACTTGGCCTAAAAATGGAGAGGGGGAATCGGTGAAGTTAAAATTGCTGGCACATAGCTTCTCCCTAATTTGGCATAGCACACAGGCATGCAAGACCTCCAGGTACACAGGGACAAACTACTGAATGGCTTGACTGATGATTTTTTCTGCCTTAATGTTTAAATTGCTGTCTTGCGGCCAGCAAGTGGCATGGTGGTTAAAGGCACTGGACTCCCACATGGCTGACTGCAGTTCAAGTTTTAGACCTGAAGGCTTGCTTTCTCACTTTCTCTCTCTTTCTCTTTCACTGTGTTCCTCTCTGATCAAATTAAAATAAATACATAAATGGATAAAGTTGATTAAAATAATTCTTTTAAAAATAGTGTGAAATCGCTATCTTTATCAATAACATTTATATAAATTCTCCCTACTCAAAATTGAAATCATCTAGTAAGAGTGAGTATCAAAATATCTAATTTCTGTGGACACCAACAATAGCTTTGATTGGAAGGAGGAAACAAAGCGATGTGTCGAAGAAATACACTGATGGGCTGGCAGGTGGTGTGTTGATTAAGGCACTGGACTCCCACATGGCCAACTGCAATTCAAGTCCCAGATTTGCTTTCTCACTTTCCCACTCTTTGTCTCTGTCTCTCTTTGGTTAAATTTTTTTAAAATAACGATGATAATTATTTTTTAAAAAGATGAACTGGGCTGGACTGAGGTGTAAATCATGTTGGGTAAAGTCTCTTCACAATCTAAATGATGTTTAGCGACTTAATGTACAAATAATAATTAAAAATAAAATGAAACAGGGAACCAGCAGTTAGCGTAATGGCTATGTCGCTGGACTCCCACGTAGTCGACCACGGTTCGCGTCCCGGACCCGGTGGCTTAAAACTCACGCCAGGCGCCTGTGCGTGCATGCCCAAGATCCCGAGAGGAGAATGGAGGAGAAGGGACTGTGGAGTGACCATCCCCCCTGGGGGGTGATTTCTCGCTTTCTATCTCTCTGTCTCTCTCTGTCTGTCTGGCAAGCGCACGCGCCCTATAGCAAAAATCTCTCCAAAAAAAAAAAAAAAAAAAAAAAAAAAAAAAAAAAAAAAAAACATGAAACAAAAAAGATAAACTTAAAAATAAGAAAAATATATTGAATTGACGAAGTGAGATTTCAGGGCCAAGATCAGAAAATAAGAGAAAGAGACAGAGATGGAGAGTAAGAGAGATCCAGCAAGCTAAGAAATGAAGAAGTCAGGCAAAAAGTGACAAAAATAATAGCATGTATAGAGAACATTTATTGAGGGCTCTTCATATATAATATCTCATATCTTTTCAACAACTCTGTGATTACAGTGAGACCATATAATGAATGAGAGTGTCAATTTTGCACTTGGTAATGTGCTTGGCACATTATAAACTACCAATATAAGTTATTTTTTATCTTCAGACAAGGGCTACTATTATATCATTTTATAGATAAAATAATTGAAACCTAGAATGGTTAAGTAAATTACCAGGGGTCATTCAATAACTAAAGGATGAAAGCAGAATTTTAACCCAAGAATCAAGACTCCTTGCTCTTAACCTCTAATCTAGGCCAGACTTGACACTCATTCATTTCCCCTTCCAGTGTCTTTCCTGAGACGCAGCCACCTAAGAAGCCTGGACTGTGTTTCATCTCAGCAGCATTTTGCTGCCAGCCAGCTGTTCCCAAGCCCTGAGCCAAAGGTGAGGCTAATAGCTGGGACAATAAATGTAGCACTACTGAGAGTGTTAACCATTAGAGAGGAGGGTATTAAAGACTAAATAGAGGGACCAGCAGATGGCATACTGGTCGCAAAACTGGACTCCTACATAGCTGATCGCAGATCAAGCCCCAGACCCGGTGGCTTAAAACACATGCAAGGCACATGTGTATGTGTGCCCAAAATTCTGAGAGGTGAATGGAAGAGAAGGGATTGGGGTGTGGCCATCCCCTCTAGGGGGTGATTTCTCAATTTCTGTCTCTGTCTGTCTCTCCCTATAGCAAATAGATGATGGAAAAATTAAGTTCTCTTGGAGTCCAGTGAATGATATACTTTGTCTCAGTGAGAACTTCTTAAGCAAGAAATAGGAGAAGAGAGAGCAAGATGACAACTACTAGTAGAAATCGCTACATCTTTTGAAGTAAGGGTCACAAATGACTGACTTCTTATCTGAATTAGTAGCTTTGGTACAGAGCTGAACATTAGGTGGATCTAGGTCTCTTGAGATGGATGTGGGAACTGCTTTTCAATAGCTTGGGGGAGAGAGAACTTGTGAACAAAATTACGGGGGAGAGAAAATGAGAGGAGTGGGCTGTGCCAAAACTATGGTTCTAACACCAATTATCCCTGAGACAAGGGGTTAAATTTTGGCTCACTATCCCCATTTATTTAGATTCATTTGAGTTTTAATTGCATATGGCATACTTTATCCATTATGAATGTCACGTTAAACCCCATATTGGGATTCTTCATTCTTTTCCATCCTTCCTCCTTTCTCTCCTTAATCTTCTCTCTGGACCTGTTCATATTCATTCACATGATAAACTCTTGTTGGAGCAAAATGAACTCAAAGTCTCAGGTCTTCCCAGTTGTATGAGGGCCAGGGCCTTATTGCCAATAACTACCCAAGATGCTCCATCATAACCACATTCAACTTACTGAGACTCACACCCATATTCTTCTCACACAAACCTGTTCTGTTTCCTCAGTTCCCATTATCAGTAATACTATCATCTTGAAGCCTAGGAGTCATCTTCAGTTTTTCTTTCTTTTTAATTCTTTACCCAGAGTCAGTAACCAAATCCCATAAATTTTCTTTTCTGGGGCATGGTGTTTAAGGCACCGGATTCCCACGTGACTGACCATGATTTGAGTCCTGGACCTGGTGGCTTGAATATTACTCCAGATGCATGTGCATGCTGCCCAAAATCCTGAGAGGAGAATGGAAGAGAAGGGATTGAAACATGCCCCTTCCTCCTGGAGCTGATTGCTCACTTTCCTTCTGTCTCTTTCCAGTGAGCACATGTACCCTGGGAGGGGGGGGGTGCTTTTTAGATGATGTTTCTTTCATTGGCACCCTCATTCTACCATCATCACTTCATTCTTTCATATGCAAAAACTTTTATAATTTCTTTGAAAGAGGTCTATTCCACTTTCAATCTACCACCACATCTTCTAATCTGTTATTTTGCTGTGAGAAATATCTTTTAATACCTTAGAGATAATCATATAATTATAATCAAAAGTCACTGGTGACTCATCAGTGAATGATTACCAAGATTATCCTAGATCTGAATTCAGGCTCCATGTGCCTGAGCCCCACTTACCTTTCCCACACCAGCCTCTCATTGTACCCATTATGGATGCATCTCTCTTGCAGCCACAGATGCCCACTGGCCAGGCCTTTGAAAAGGCAAGGAAGGACTCTCTGAGAGGCAAATCGTTCTGCTCTGAGACAGGATCTGGGGTTAATCCAACCAGTCAGGAGTAGCCAAGGGCATCAGACTGAATTTCTTCACAGCACACAGCATTTTCCATGGATATCGAGTGCAGTGCCTGATTTAAAAAACAATCACGAGCCCAAAATAGGAGCGAATTAATTTAGAGCTAAAATAATCCTTGGACTTGGCCAGGGCATATGGGGTTGTAAAAAGAGATCTCAGAAGCTCAAATTAGAAAAATAAGGAAGAAAGGAGAGTCAAATGGCTATGATCAACTCAGGGTTGTTTTCCTAGAAAGGTGGAGAAGGGGCCAATTCAGAGGAGTTAACACTTTGAGAGATGAGGGAGGGAATGGAGACCATGTGTCCACAATGAGCCAGTTTTTCTGCTCCCAGCAACCATAAGATTCCTATCCTTACAGCTCAGGAGTCTTCACTGCAGCCTCATTCCACCGTGAATTCTGAAGGACCTGGGAGGGAGCAGGACAGGCAAGGGGGTGACTAATCACAGCTCTGTTCTCGTGTCAAAAGCTTGACTAAGTTGAGAGCTCTGGAGACACAGGACAATGGTTACTCAATGATGCTGTGATGACATCACAAGAGGAGCTAGCCCCTAGACCCATCCCCACCTTCCTCAGAGCTGAGCAGAGGAACCAGAGGGAAAATCCACCTTCCCAAGCACAGCCATACTATCCACCTCACTCGACTACTTGTCAAGTTTGTTACCAACACAAAGGGGTGAGTTGCATTTGGACAGCTGTAAACGGCCACTCTTTCTCTCTTCTATCCTGGAAATGACCTATTGCACCCAGGCACCAAGCAGGGTTGAGTAAAAATTTTCTGTCATTTTTGTTAGCAAGAACTGGGTTCACTTCATCTTGGAAGAGAGATTCTTACCAATTTTAGAGTTCAGTGTCATAATCTGCCTCCCCTTAGAGCCATACTGATTTTAAAACTAAATTAGATAAAATTTTATTTTTATGTTGCCAAAGGAAATCAAAGATATGCCCATCAACTTGAAGTTTTGTCAGGGACCAAAAAGCTACATCCATATCTAATAAGCTAAGGTATACATAAATATAGCTGCAACATAAATTTAGGGTAAAACACAGAATAATAAAGTAATTTCCTTCTGAAAAATCTTACTTTATGACTGTCATGCTATTTTCAGACAAATTAGAACTTCTTGCTTATCTCTTGATTTATCTCTGATTTCTCCCCCTACTCTAGTTATTTGGCTGAAATTGGATAGAGGCAGTTCAAGAGTGGCCCATGGGAACCCAGTCTTGGTAGTAAGGGATTCAATTATCTTCCCTTCCTCAACTCTCAAATGACAAATGCAATTCTCAAGATTTGGGAGCTTAGGCAGGATGCAGGATTGAAGAAATGTCCTGCATCCCTGAATCCACAAATATTTCTCTCATTTATCTTCAGAGAGATAAGGAAGGTAGTCTTCTAGGAAATCTTTAATACCTTTGTGGGCCGTGGATACCTTTGGCAATCTGACCAAACTTACAGACTCCTTGGAATAATGTTTTTAAATTAATTTTAAAAACACAAATTGGGTTACAGAAGAAGCCAATTCTATTGAAATACAAGTTTCTATGGTTGGTTAGGGGCCTGGGGATCCTGGGACACAGGGTCTGTAGAATGGAAACAAGAATAAATGAAAAGAAATCCACAAATCCACTGTAAGGATAAGGACAGCTCTTCAATGAGAATATGATCTAGAGGCTGAGCACATCCCAGGAAGGCTTTCTTGAGAACAAAGATGGACAGGAAGTGTGAACAGGAAGTCTAGACAAATCCTCTCCCACCCACGACCCACCTCATATTTCTTTTCAGGGCCCAGATAATCAAAAAACAATGTCAAGTGATGATAAGAGTAAACCTAGTGACCCCAAGAATGAGCCCAAGAACTGCGATCCCAGGTGTGAACAAAAATGTGAATCCAAATGCCAGCCCAGCTGTTTAAAGAAGCTGCTGCAACGCTGCTCGGACAAGTGCCCACGGGAAAAGTGTCCGCCACCACCAAAATGCCCACCGTGCCCTCCACCCTGTCCCTGTCCCCCATCCTGCCCAGCTCCCTGCCCTCCCAAGCCCTGTACCAAGATCTGTCCTCCTAAATGCCCACCTCCGTGCCCATCTCCATGCCCACCTCCGTGCCCACCTCCATGCCCACCTCCACAATGAGGCACTGGGGACACCACCGGGCCCCACTACCACCGCCATCTCCACCATGTACAACACCATGGGGTGGGAACTGAAACCATGAACTGACAAGTAAACCTGTTCCTCTGCTGCGCAAGACTTCTTCTGGTGTGTTGGTGGATTCTGCTTTTGTTGTCGCTGCTGTTTGATAGAATTAAACCTCCAAGAAGCAATTCCCAACCCTCCACTATCAACAACTTTGAGGACCCCACCTGCTGCCTAGAGAGAGGTCCTTTCCTCTGAAGGGTATAGGTATACATAGGGAATGCCTGTCCCTTTAGAGCAATGCCTGGGAGATCCATAAATATGGCTGGAGTCACTAGTGTGTCTAACTCCAAGAAACAGGAGAGAGTGGATAAGAAAGGGGAAGAAGAGTGAACATCGACAAGAAAGGCTCAGAAAAGATGTCCTGCTACCTTTCCTGTTAGTTCATTGTTTAATGTTTAAGCAGATGGGCTCTGAGTATAGGCTGCATGAATTCAAACTCTAGCCCTACTCCCTAACAACTATGTGACTTCAAGTAAGTTGTTTCACTTCTCTGTGCTTCAGTTTCCTCCTTTCTGCAAAAGGAATCATGATTCTAATCGTACTGTTGTTACAGGTGGTTGCAAGTCAAGTGCCTGGTTTACTGGGGCACAGCAAGTGCTCAGTGAAGGGAGCACTCTACATCTTCCAAGTCCTACCTTTGTTGTACCTGAACTTAATTGCTCTGTGCTTCTCTTCTCCCTTAGTCTGTATGTCTCCTGAGCATACTAGTCAGGTTCTTGTTTGTGCCTATAGGCACACAGGTAAATGATCTTTTTTCATTTTTATTTTTATTTTTTTGGAGAGGTTTTTTTTTTGCTATAAGGTACATACACTTGCCAGAAAGACAGAGAGAGACAGAGAGAGAGAAAGCTAGAAATCACCTCCCAGGGGGGATGGCCACACTGCAATCCCTTCTCCTCCATTCTCTTGGGATCTTGGGCACGTATGCACACACACCCAGCATGAGTTTAAGCCACAGGGTCCAGGACTCGAACCACGGTCGGCTACATGGGAGTTCAGCAACATAGCCATTACGCTAACTGCTGGTCCCAAATGATATTTAAAAAATAAAATAAAATAAAAATTTTAAAAAAGACTCAGTGTAGCATACTGGATTTCAATGCTGCTGGAAGGCATATGGCCTATCATAGGTTTAGATCTCAGATTGTCCTGAAAACGTGCCAGACACATATGTGTGCCCAAGATCCTGACCAGCTAGAACTGGAGGAAGGGGACCCTGTCAGAGTGGCTCTCTTTCTCTCTCTCCCTCTCTCTCTCTTTCCCCCCTCCCTCTCCCTCTCTTTCTGAGTATACAGCTCCCTATCATGAATAAAACAAAACTTTTTTAAAAAGAAAAAGAGGGCCAACCATATAGCCTAGCAGTTAAGTGAGTGTTATCCCACACGGCCAGCTGTGGCTCAAGTCAGGGCTTTGGTGGCTTGAAAACATGTTGTATGCATGTGTGTGCTTTCATGCCCAAAATTCTGAGAATGGAGAAATGAAGAAGAAGGGATTGTGGCATGAACATGTCCCACTACTAGGAGGTACTTTCTCCCTCTCCCTGTCCTTCTTCCCCTCTCTCCCTGTCCCTCTGGCAAGTGCTCATACACTCTGGAAATTAAAAAGAAAAAAAAAGAGGAAGAAAGGAAGGAAGAGAAAAAAAGAAGAAAGAAAGAAGGAAGGAAAGAAGAAAGAATGAAAGAAAGAAAGATTCCCTTCTTGTATAAAATAGAAGCATCCTCTTGCCCAACCTGTTAAAAAGCTAGATCTGCAGCTGGCCAAGAACTTTAGCAGAGAGTGGGACACATCCTGAGGAGGAGTGGAGGCTGGCAGAGATAGAAAAAGAAA
This sequence comes from Tupaia tana, assembly GCA_026018925.1. Lineage (NCBI taxonomy): Eukaryota > Metazoa > Chordata > Mammalia > Scandentia > Tupaiidae > Tupaia > Tupaia tana. The sequence goes on from JAKSZU010000004.1 coordinate 94,610,643, forward strand.
GAAAGAAAGGAAGGAAGAAAAGAAAGAAGAAAGGGAAAACAAGCAAGCAAAAGAAAGCAAGGAAGGAAGGAAGGAAAAAAGAAAAAAGAGGGAAGGAAGAAGAAAGAGGGAGGGTGAAGGAAGGTTGGAGGGAGGGAGGGAGGAAAGAAAAGTTTTGGATTATACCAATATCAGTTACCAATGTCAGCCCCAATGTTTTGAACTCTTATTAAGTAATATGTCATTATTGAGAGAATTCCAGTGATGAGCATATGGGCTTCTATTTTTGCAATTTTCTGTGACTCTATCATATTAAAAGTTAGAATTTAAGTAAAAAAAAAAAAAAAAAAAAAAAAAAGGTTAAGCACAAAAATAATACACATCTGGAAGAATACCAATAAGGAATGAATAAGAAAAGCATCTACACCTGATATGCAAGTTGGGATTTATTTACATGTAGCTACAGATAATTCATGTTGAACTAACTTAACTTATGAAAAGGAATTTTGGGGTTCATATTGCTGAGAAGGATATTGGAGCAGGGCATTAAGAACCAGGACGTAAGAGACTGGAAGTGTGGACTCACTCCTGCCATGTCAGCCTCCCTCATCTCTGCCAGCCTCTACTCCTCCTCAAGACGTATCCCACTCTCTCCTATCACCGCCTCAATATGCTAAAGTTCTTGGCCAGCTGCAGACCCAGCTTTTTAACAGTTTGGGCAACCTCGAGGATGCTTCTCTTTTATACAAGAAGGGAATCTGATTGCCTAGGAGGTCATGATGCCAGCCCTTTGGCAGAGCAGACAGCTCTGACACAGGTAAAACAAGTCTAAATTATTGCAATCCACAGCAAGTAAGTGGAAATAGTTTAAAGATTTCCTGCTGCCATAGTAGTATAAGATAATAAAAATGGCCGAATCTGGGATGGTCCCTATGGAATCATGACATACAAAAGGCTTTCCATGCTTCTGTGTCTGGAAGATAGTTCAGAATAGTAAAGGATACAGAAAGTATAGATAGTCCAAAATATCCCAGAGACAAGACACCTGGAATCAACCTCAGGCCAAGGTCATATAATCCAACTGTTTTCAGAAGAAGACTTCTAGAACACACAACCTAGAAAGGTCTTCAAGATATGAAAAACAGAAGTTACTTTCTCTGACAAAAGAGGCTTCAGTCCTCAAGGTCTCCTGGCAAGAATGAGAGTCTGGCACCAAAGTTCCCATCCTCTAGAGCTCGGCAGAAGAGCCCCTGTAGGATGTCGGGAACCTCCAGAAGCCAAGCTGAGGGCATTGGGGGTGGTGAACTGCTATAACAGGTGGAAAACCCTTCCACCTCATGGAAAGTTAAAAGAAGGGAGGGAAGGAGGGAGCATTGAAGGAAGAGAGGGGAAAAGGGAGAAGAGGAAAGGAGAGAAAAAGGAAGGATGAGAAAGGAAGGAGGAAGGAAGGAAGGAAGTGGATAAGGAGGGAGGTACAGAAGGAGGGAGGGAAGAGGGAGAGAGAATAGGACAATAACGTGGCATCCTCTTACATCTAGTAAATGACTTTTAAATAATAGATCCCACAATTTCAGTGCTAAAGAGTGTGCTGCAGTTGGGGGAAGTATAAATAGGCGCTCTCTCTCTCTCTCTCTCTCTCTCTCTCTCTCTCTCTCTATATATATATATATATATATATACACACACACACATATATATACACACATACACACATATATGTATATGTATGTGTGTATGTGTGTGTGTGTGTGTATAGAGAGAGAAAAAAAATTGTGTATGAAAAGCAGAAAATGATTCAACCCTTTGTTCCACCTCACAGAACCTGCAAAGAAAACAATCATAAAATGGGGGGGAGCTTATAAATAAAGGTGATTATTATAGTATAATTAGAGACAATTTAAATGTCTAATGGAGTTGGATTAAATAAACTTGGATTTTTTTTAAAGAATTATTTTTTAATTTAATTTTATTTATTCATTCATTTATTTTAATTTGACTAGAGAACTAGAGAGAGACACACATGGAGAGAGAGAGGAGAGTGAGAAAGCAAGCCGCCAGGTCCAGGATTTGAACCGTGGTCAGCCATGTGGGAGTGTCCAGCACCTCAACCACCATGCCACCTGCTGGTCCCTAAACTTGGATTTTTTGATGGAACAATTTACAGTCACTAAAATGTATTAAAGGGGAAAAGTAAGCCCTCAACCGAACTTATAGCATAAAGCAATTATCTTTAACCAAAAGCTTCTGTTGATAATAAAGATAATAATAATGATGATAGTAAAAATATAGGAAAATTTGTGGACATTCTCATTATATTAGGACAGTGGAGTTTGGGGTAACCAGTAGAACACTTTATTTTTTGATTTCTGGATTTCTTCTAATATGCTATTGGCTGGACCAGCCAGGTGGTATGGTCGTTAAGGCAGCTGGATCCCACATGGCCCACTATGTGTTCAAGTCCTGGACACGGTGGCTTGAAAAACACTCTGTGCATGTGTAAGTGCATGCCCAAAATCCAAAGAGAAGTGATTGTGTTATGGTCATCCTCCTGGGTCATATATATATATATATATATATATATATATATATATATATATGTTTTCATTCGCTTTGCAATAGGGAAAAAATGTAATAATGAAAAAATAATGAAATAATCATGAACACTTCAGAGATGCTCAAAGTTTGTGTATATATATTGAGTTTATTATGAACAAGACAGAAACAGCACTCCCACAGGGTCTCCACACCACAATCCACCCCCACGCCAGCCATCCTGGATCAAAGGCACATGCATATGCTTAATGAGCTCAGGAAGGTCTCCAGAAGAGAACTTGGAAACTGTCTACGTTAGTCAGCCTCACTGAGTATTACATTTTACTGCTGCACCACTGTCCAGCCCCTTGAAGTCCTTTCTTTTATTCAGTGCACAAAAAGAAAGGAAGGAAAGGAGAACGTCTTAGGTAATACACAGCATGTAGAAGACACCCAAGGTGAAGCATAGGATCTTGGTACCAGGCTTTAGAGTAGCTTCCTGGTAGGAAGGGTCAGGGGCTGTGCCCCTCCCGGGTGACTCTGAGATCTCTGGGCACAGACTGGGTGGAGGCCAGCTCTGAGAACATGAAACCATCTGCGGCTAATTTCATTATCATTTCTCCCAAGTAAAGGAAACCAAAGATAGACATCTCTTAATGGCTACTTTTCCAGCAAAGAGCTAGATCAAAGGCAACCCCAAGGAAGATGGCTAGAATGTGATGAGGATGCCACCTCCCTGCAAAATGCCATAATTACTCTCAGCCCCAGCGGCAGTCACCAGGGTTCTGCACCAAAGGTACAGGTTTGTGCACATCAGCGACACCTGAAAGGGGGATCTCTGTAGCACTAGGCTTGAAGGCTCACAGATAACCAGGTGGGGCAGAACTGTGCAATTCTAAGGACCCATTAAGAAGCTCACAAAAGGAGCATCCCTTCATGCTGTCTTGAGAACCAGAGTGCAGCTTGCCTTGAAAAAGGGCTTCTGAACCCTTCCAAAGCAGGAACTGAGGGCCAGTGCTCTGAGAAGGCTGGGCACAAAATCACAGGTAGGTCTTGTTTTAAAGTTAGAAGGAACCCTAGATGTTTTTCTTGCACCCCCCACTTCCATATGTGAATGGAAGCTAGGGAGATGGCAGGAGGTCAGCAACTATGAAGCCTGCTCTATTTTTCCTACCCTGCTCCCACTTGACCAAAGATTCCAGCCCAGGGATGTAAGAACAGGCACACTGTGGAAGGTTTTACTGATGATAAGTCATGATTGCTTCCACACCACACCTGATGATGCTTCACAAATAAGCAAATCAGTAAATACAGTAGATCATTTTCCAAACACATCTTTATATGTTCCTAAGATACAAAGTGATTGTAAAATGCATACCAGGGTATTTTCAGCTGCACTCATCTTTCCAGGGCATGAAACCTCAGATGTCTCACCCCTATAGCTATGAGCTCTCTCCTAGGCTCAAAGGAAATTCTGCTCAGACCAAGGATTCACAGCTTTTTCCACTAGTAACACTCTCATCTCTTACCTACATCATTCAAACTTCCTCACCAGCTTTTCAAGTCCATCTTCCTCTAGTCCTGGCTTCAGTGGAAGCGGATAAGAGTCTCCCTAAAATTCAAGTCTAAATATGGCACTCTCTTGCTTAAAATTCTTAAACATCTCCTCTTTGCCTAGGGAGTGTCTCAAGTGCCTTAAGCTAGCATGCAAACATCCTCAAGAGCTGGCCCTTGCCTCCCCTCCTGCTGTACCTCACTACTTCTCCATCTCCTAGAAGAAACAGTTCAGCAGTCAGTAACTGTTGGCATTTTCTGGCATGCAGCAGGAAATTTCTGGTCTTTGTGACTTTACTCCTGCTTCTCTGTCATTCCTCCTTCCTCTGAATGATGCCCTTGGCAAATGCTCATCCTTTAACTCAACCCAGGGGTCACCTGCTCTAAGAAGCTTCCCCACTTCCCACCCCACGCTGTTTAGATGGCCCTTTCTGTGGTCTCAGATCATCCATGCCTTCCTCCCTGTAACACACATGAACACACATGACACACTGTTCTGTTCATCTGATTATAATCTGACTGACCCACAAGACTATACGCTCTTTGTGAAAAGACAGGCACACGGGCAGACATTCGATAATAACAAATGAGTGGCTGCTCAGTGGTTTGGAGACATTTTTCCAAGGAACAAGAGACTGCTCTGGACTGCGCTCTTCTCCATTGTGCTTCTAACCTCAGTGTATGGAGACACCCCTAGAAACTGGCAGTGGGGAACATGAAGGAGCTGAGACAGAAGCAGCCCTGGCCTTGGCCAACAGTCCTGCACTTCCTTGGCTACTTCCCTATTAAGCCACAAGATAAAGATCCTGCTAGCCCCCATCCTACCTCCACAGAGAGATACAGCCTGCCTTACAGTGTTTTTTGTTTTTGTTTTTGTTTTTGTTTTTGTTTTTACTTCGAAAGGCAACATGGCACAAGGAAAGGGTTCAACATTACATAGACATGGATTCATCACACAGACATGTACCACCAAAGTTGCTCTGCACTAACCAGCTGTGAAGCCTGGGCAAGTTTACCTCTATGGGAGACAAAGTCTCAGTGTCTTCATGCAAAGAATGGGAAGAAAAATCTCACCAAAGGGGTGGGAGGTTGGGGGTGAAGTGAGATCATTTATGACAATCCCCTGCATGGAAGACTGAGCTTAGAAAGCCAAGAGGCCAATAGTATTCAAGGACCTAGGTCAGCCCTTGGTCTAATAACTCATCACCCGCTACAGTAAGAGCATCATCACTTGCTACGTGAAGCAGTGGATCTGAGGGAGAGGAGGGAATTTCCAGGAAAGGATGAGAAATATCTTTGAAGGCAAGGAGTGTTAAAAAGTCATCCCCTCCACCCCATTTCCAAGTTATGCCACAGTAGGATCCAGAAGGAGACTTTAGCCTCATTGAATGTCAGAGCTGGACATGGCATTGAGTGTCTAAGTGAGGAAACTAAGGCCCAGAGAGGGAAGCAGCTCAACCAAAGTCACACTGGGTTAGTTGTTCGGAGAATTTAGGATTTCTAACCCCAGTGTAGGCCAAAATGAACCAGGACCCAGTCTCAAAAGGGGAGTGAATGAAGACCAAGAGAAAACCCAAGGAATTTGGGGACATCATTTCTCCTCATGGTTGGTGTTGGTCTTTATCCTAGGGTCCATGAATCCCTGAAAGTGAATACATGCACATGTGTACATTTCCTTCCTCATGATCCCCAAATGGTTAAGAACCACTACTGGTCTCCTCTTTGATGTCATCCTGAAGCTTATATTAATAGCACAACGATCCCTGAAGGTTGCCTCGTGGACCATTGCCCAGACCAGACACATGTTTACCATGTGACTTTGAACAAGGCCCTTGACACTTATGCTTCAGTGCTCTCATGTGAAAAATGCAATCAATAAATAGTCCTATGCTTCCTTTAAAAGCATGTGCTGCAGTTAAAACAAGGAGGTGGCGAGTGGCCTCTCACATCCCTTCTGGCCCCGATGGCAGATGATCCACAGCTCCTCCCACACCTCTGATTCAGACTCCCTGTGTGGGTGACACAGACGGAAGGGAAGGGAGAGGAATGGCGGACTCTCCCACAGGAATTCACAAGCTCAGTGCACTCTCCAGAGATACCCGCTCCCCAGGAAACGGGATGAGCTGCATTCTGCACCATTCAGCTTTATCGGATCCATTGCCCTGTAATATACAGAGGGATGAATCAGAGGAGTCTGGGAAATTTTATGATCTGAACAAAGGAGATAGTTATTTGATGGGCATGGGGGGAAAAAAAGTTCTGCAAACACCTGAGTGTCTTCTGCTGACCCTAATTATGCCCTGGCTCCCAATAATGACAGCTCAAAAGATCTAAAATCTTACATCTCAAGATGACATCACATTAGATTAGCCACAATCTTGCTGGAGGGCTAGGGATGATCAAAGGAACAACATGGTCACCTCATGTTAAGATTTAGAATGGGACAATCTCCTCAAAGTTGTCTAAGCCATAGATATTGGGCCACTAAGGTTGATCTTTGAGGACTCAGACCCCGCCGAATACTCCCACTCTGTATTTTGAAAAAAGACTAATCGCCTAGATAACTCAGCCATCCAGCTGGGTCACTGCCCTGTGCAGAGGACAAAGACTGGGTCTTTTTAGGTATAAGAAGGAGGAAAGGCCCCTCACATGCTTCTACATACTTACAAAGTCACCTAGACTGATCACTCATGACTACACTTGTAGTATCACAGAATATAAGGTGTGGACCTGGCTGAACATCTTGCTTTCCTATATTAAATATGATGAACCTGAGGCCAGCGAGGGTCGAGAACTTACCTCAGGTCACACATCTTGTTAGAGACAAAGCCAGGTATCCTGGGCCTCTGTGCGGTACTTTGTCTATCCATCAAGGTAAGTAGAAAAGCACAAGTCAGAGACCGAATGTTGGGGAACAAAGTAAAAGAGAACAAGGAGTGCTGGAAGGAATCGAAGAAGGCTTCATGGAAGAGGTGAGTCCTGAATCAATTTGATTGAAATAACCTTATGTTAGTAGCTCGATGACCCAAAGTGTAGGTGTGTATGTTCTCTAATTTATTCCTCACAAGAATTCTGTGAGCCTCATTCTAGATTTGACTGGGCACTGTCATCAGTGTCCAGCATTGTTAATGTGGCTAACCCGAGACACAGTTTATGCTTCCATCACAGTAGTAGCACAGTGGTGACAGTAAGACCTGCAACATTTTCAAGAAAAAAAAAATTCTGTGAAATAGTATTTTCCCTTCTTTTTTAAGGTTTTGCCATAGGGCATATGTATATGCACTAAAGAGAGACAGAGAGACAGTGAGAGGGAAAGTGAGAAATCACCTGCTGGGGGGTGACCACACTGCAATCCCTTCTCCTCCCTTCTCCTCCTGGGATTTTGGGAACCCTCACACACACACACCCAGCATGATTTTCAAGCCACTGGATCTGGGCCTCAAACCACAGTCAGCCATGTGGGAGTCTAGCACCTTAACCACTACACCACCTGCTGGCCCTGTATTTTCCATTCTTGACAAAAGGAAATGGATGCTCTGAAAGGCCAAGTCACTTATCGAATACTGCACATACTCTATGTAGTAGAGTCTGTCCCTTGGTTAATGGCATCCTGAGTTCAGTTCTTTTATGCACCTCAGTGCCTCTTTTTATCAAAAGCTAGTCTTTGATTGAAGGTGCCAACATAACAGACAGGAATATACTTAAATGAGGAAACACCAAAATGAGCATATGAGACCCTTCTCCTGCGGTCCCTTTTCCAGAGGTCCCAAAACTTCAGATATTGAGAAGGTGTATAGTTTTCTACTGCTGCTATAACAAGCACTCACAAATTGAGTGACTTGAAACAATAAAGAATTATATTATAGTTCTGAAGGTCAGAAGTCTGAACCGGGTCTCACTGAACTAGAAATATTTATTTCTGGAGGCTCTATAGGAGAATAGGTTTTCTTGTTTTTTCCGGTTTCTATAGATTGTGCTCATTCCTGGTTCATAATTCTCTTCCATCTCCAAAACCAGAAATGTCCAGTCAATGTTTTTCACATCACAGCACTCTGACACTGACTTTTTTACGCCCTTTGCCTCTTTTAAGAACCCTCATGATAACACTGGCATTACCTTGATTAGCCAGGATAATTTCTCTAAGGTCATTTGATTAACAATTTTTATTCCATCTGCTGCCTTAATTCTTTTTGCCAAGTAACCTAACATATTCATAAATTCTAGGGAGTAGCTTGTGGACATCTTTGGGAGGCCAATATTCTTCATACCACAGAAGGATTTGGAGGTTAATTTCAAGAATGTTCTGCTATTGGAACCAGCAGTTAGCATAATGGCTATGTCGCTGGACTCTCATGTACTAGACCGTGGTTTGAGTCCCGGACCCGGTGGCTTAAACTCAGGTCAGGCGCATGTGCGTGTGTGCCCAAGATCCTGAGAGGAGAATGGAGGAGAAGGGATTGCAGAGTGGCTATACCCCCTGGGGGTGATTTCTCACTTTCTGTCTCTGTCTCTCTCTGTCTTTCTGGCAAGCGCACGCACCCTATAGCAAAAACCTCTCAAAAATAAAAATGTTCTGCTATCATAAATCAACTCAAAGACTGACAGTCCTTTGAGAGGAATCAAATACTCATCTCTATCTAACTGGATTCAAACCTCTCCCATAAGAACATGACTTGGTCTCTCCATTGTTCTACACATCCCTATTTAGTCTCCATCTTTGGGCTCAACCAAAGCAACTAAAGTGTATGTGGCATGAACAAAACCATCTCATGCACCTTATTGTAGGAAACTTCTGGAAATCTCAAGCAAGCATGTCCCTTCTGCCAACTCTCACTCATCCTCTTTTCTAAGTTAACCCCATTCTTGCTCTTAGATCTCTGTATTGAAACAACCTCCTAATAAGGATTCCTTCCTTACGCCTGCCTGGAATGCCTTTTCCCACTCTCCTTGCCTGAGTACTGTCCAGTGGGACATGACACGGACATCTCTTCCCCCAGAAGTCTCCCATGACTCTACCCAGGTCAATGAAGATACCTTCTTCTGAGATGGGAGCTTACCTTGGCCCATCTTCCCCAAAACCCTGAAGCTCCGTAAAAGTAGGGCCAGGAATGACAGAAGAATGAACTAACAAACTTAGTGATGGAGAACTCCTTGCCTCCTAAGATACAGGAGAACTATTTGTCTCTTTAACGGCATTCTATAGAAAATATGAAGGAGAAAAAAGGAGAAAAAGAGGAGGAAGAGGAATGGAAAGAGCTTAAAGAGAGAGAGAGAAAGAGAGAGGAGAAAAAGAAAAGAAAAAATAGCAGAGCTTCTCTTTCCTATACCTAATCATTCAGTTCCCATATTACCTAAATCACCTTATCTCTTCAAGGGTATTTCAAATCCCCTCCCACCTAGGCATCTGTCCCCTGCCAAGACATCACAGGTACCTATGCTAGTGTTATATAATCCTCCATACATCATTCTTTTTGCTTGTTTGTTTGATTTGTTTTGCTTTGTTTTTCATTTTATTTTGTTATATCTTATCTACATTTATTTGCTGTACATCTTTATAGCAAACAATATAGCATTTCAAATCATGCAAGTAGTATGTGATCATCAAATCAAGAATATTGCCTTATACCTCATTTTCAACAAAGACCTTTACACTTTTGTGTCTGTTAAACACATTTTTCCCTGAGCTCTTCCCACATCATTCTTTTTTTAAAAAAGAAAAAAAAGTCTCTTTTTAAAAACGTTTCCAGTATCAAGCCTATACAAACCTTAACAGGCATTTCTTATTTTGGTCAAACACCTCTCTCAGGGACTGACCTAAACCTGCCTCTTCAAGTTAAGGGTTTGAACTTAACTTGAAGTTAAGGGAAGGGGATTAAGCATCATCATTTTTTTAAAGTCCTTAAAATTTGGTCAGCCTTAACAAACAAATATAAGGTCACCATTTCATGGACTAGGACCTTTGTTTTGTAATGACTCCTTTCCCATTTTCAAAGAAATTAGCTCTTCCTCTATTTTCAGATGCCTCTCGCATTCATCCTTTTCATTCCTTTGTTAATGCACTTACTCCATCAAGAACCATTTATCTTCCATCATCTCCCACTTGTTATACCTACAGTATAGTCCTTAATCTCTAGAAACTTACAACCGAGGAGAAGGAGAGACATTGTATGTCCCCACTAAATATATACCAAGTGTCCGCACTCTATGACTGAAACTGATTGACTAAAGGATATACAAACACAATAAATGGATGTAAATACCAGATATAGTGTGTGTGGAAGAGTAGGGTCTGAGGAAGGACATTTAGAAGAAAAATATGGAGGCAAAGCATTAATGGGACAAAGAAATGTGGTATTATCTGTTGAAGATATTTTATAGTTTAACCAACTAGATTTAGGAGAAATGTTCACACAGTGAAATATTCACTTTGTAAGCTAAAAAAGATAATTGAATGTATAAAAAATGAAATAAAAATAAATAAATTTTTTAAAAAAGAAATGCCAACAGGAGAAAATGAAAATAAAAGTCATGTACATAAATAACTGTAATTCCTAATACCAACTGTAAATGTCATATACAGAGCACAAACAATCAATAGTATGGAAATTTATAGAAAGGTAAATTCATCCCTAATTTATAGAGTCCTCAAAAAACCTGTTGGCAGGTGGTAGACTTGAGCTAAATTCTGAAGAATGTTTAGGATTTAACAGACACAGAGAGGGTGGGAATATCAGGCTAAAATGACAGTTCAAACTAAGACTTAGAGAAAAGTGGGTGTGTTTACTGTGAAACTTTTCCTTTCATTCACTGGCTTTTATTGTCCTGAGTTCTAAGAAAGGATTCTCTAGAAGGCAAGGGAGACAGGCTCAGCTTGTTCCAACCCATTTTCTTGGTCACTTTGAAAACACTGAGTAACTCCACTTCCAGAAGAGTGTCATAAACCAAAGTAGAGAAGATGAAGATTGCCTTCCTTCCCTTGCTTCTGTCTTCTTCATCTCATTCCACAACCTAGGAGTAGCAGATACTCCAATTTCCCTCCTGATATCTGCCCTTTGTTTGCTTGGGACCTCGGGATGAGTTACCTTCCTTGAGTCTGGAAGTGGTAATGGAAGTAAAAATGTCTGAGGGTTCCAGATGGTGGCACAGCAGTAAATTGTGATGCTTTCCAAAGTTAACCCACATGGGAAGGTCCAGGGTTATCATCTGGAGACATCCCTGAGATGCTAAGCACACATATACCCATTATCCAAGGTTGAGACTTGGGCTGGATCTCAGCATCAAGATCTTGTTAAGGATTCTCTTTCTCTTTCTCTCTCTTTCTGTCTCTCTCTCACTCTCATGGAAAAAATTAATCAAAAACCTTTTTAAAATTTTTAGAGAAGTACAAATGTCTAAAACAGGACATACAAGCTCTTGACTCAGACAGACCCTGGGTCTCAGACATGAAGTCTTCCCATTGGTGAAGACAGATGAGATGAGCAAGGTAGATGCTATCTCTTACCACATCCTGAACCAGTCTGGGCAGACATGAAACCCCAACCCTGGTTGAACAGATGGAGATAACATTTTATGAACATTCTTTTCTTACTGCCACTGATGAGAGAGATCTGAGAGGAGCCCCTCCCTGCTGAGGTCTGGTGAGGACCCAGAGGCCAAAATGCAGGCTGATTAACAGGCATCCCAAGCAGTGACTCAAACCATCTGCAATTTCAGAGGAAGCTTGTTATAGTGACTCCACAATTAGGACCTCAGCCCACGTGTCCAGATGGTCCTTACAGGAGGTTGGACCAAGCACAATATAAAAGTCCCAACTTTGCTGGACTCTACAATCTACATCCTTAGCTGAGTCCTGTTGAAGATCAGGTAAGTGGGACATCTGTGCCCTCTCTCTTCCTGCTGCACTGCCTTTGGGAAGCCACTACTCTGTTTCTACTCTGGATTTTTTTAAGTGGTTCTCTCTTTCTTAGACCTCCCAAATCATCCTATGTATTCTAGCTAGTCATTCACACCTAATTTTCATAAGGTTTAGTAAGCTAGAAGAGAAAGAAAAGTCTTATGGTAAGACCGTAGATTTGGGCAATGGATATCAGATAAGAGCTACAAAAATATTCCCATCTAGGAAACAGGTGTCAGAGGGAGCTGAGGTAGAGCTAGAAAAGATAATGGGATAGAAAGAAACAGATAAATGAGTTAAGGTTAATAAACATTCGCTCCTCACTCCCATCTTTCGACCCTTCATCCCCTCATTCTCTCCCTCTCCCTGACCCCAGTTTCCAGCCAGGTACTTTTAATACAGATGATTTTAAATCTTTGTTTGTTTCAGGTTCTAAATCTCCACCTAGAATGTCCTTCAATGAGCAGCAGTGCAAGCAACCATGTGTGCCCCCTCCCTGTCTTCAAAAAACCCATGAGCAGTGCCAAGCAAAGGCTGAGGAGGTGTGTGTCTCCTCATGCCAGGACCCCTGTCAAGAGAAGTGCCCGGTGCAAGCTCAGGAGGTTTGTCTTCCTCAGTGCCAGGTACTAAATCAAGACGCCTGCTCACAGCAAAACCAAGACCCATGCCTACCTCCATGCCAAGACCAATGTGCACCTCAGTGTGTGGAGCCATGCCAGGAAGTGTTCCAGACAAAATGTGTGGAGGTGTGCCCACAGAACATCCAGGAGAAGTGCTCACCCCCTGGCAAGGGCAAGTAACTGCTCATCCGCCACAAGAGTCAAGAAGATGGCCCACGTATGAACAGCCCACCCCAGCCCATGCTCTGATGACCTCCTGCAGGTATCTCTGTGTGCAATGTGCTTTCTTGCCCTCTGGCTTCCTCGGTATTCCAGGACTTGGTTTGTGTCCCTGGAGGCAGTTCTCTGCATTTCACCAACCTCTGTAAATAAGTCTTGTGCTCAGTAGTCTGTTGAAAGCCTAGCAAAGTTCCCTTGAAACAAAAATTCATCCAACCCTGTATGTTTAACAGTCAAGGATGTCTTCATTCATCTTTCAGAGTATCAGACTCTCATTCAAGCCTCAAAACAAACTGAATTCTGATGGACTTTTCATTTATCATCACCACCATAACCACCAAAGGTCTTGAGAATGTTGCAAAAAATTTAAAAGTGGGTAATTTTGTCCCTGCATCTTAAAAAGAACAGCAAATGATTGGACATTATAGTGTTATTTATGATTTTATTAAAAATGAAATCAAATTCTGTAAATGATTGAATCCAAACAGCCAATAAGGAAAGACGAAAGGATTTTTGGCGTCCTTGTCTATCGTGCTCCGTAGCTGGTCTGCTCTGAGTTCTCCGTTCTCATCATGTACACTCTTTAAAGATGTAATTTGTGTCTGTTGAAGAAAGCCGGTCTTCTCTCCAGCTTTCTTGCTTCTTCTCCCTGAAGAATCTAAAATACATAATAAAGCTGATTCTAAGGCTGATAACTGACTTGAGGTGCTCTTTTCTCTCCACTGCCCCGCCACCTGCTATCCTTGTGATGATTATCTCATCTTTTTGGGAGAGTGGGAATAAAAAATAGACCTCAGAGGTGAATAGGACAATGATGCTAAAAGAGGCCTCCCTAAGGTCATGACATATCATAAGCTTACCTTTATGCCTTTACACATGACAAAATCCAGCAAGGGGCTGGGACCTGCCCACACTTACCCATATCCCGTTTTTTGTTTTGTTTTGTTTTGTTTTGTTTTTCCACTACAGCCTCTTTTCTTTCTGATCCTTGATTTCCTGGGAAATTGGTTGAAATGGGGAAGAGAGGAGTTACATGGAAGAGGGGTTCCAAATTAATCCAAGATACCTACTCACCTACCATCCATGTCAAAGGGAAGAACCAAACTCCTTGAGTTGAACACTGACTTAAGGACCAAGACAGTCTGCCCACTGTCTAGCTGGGTTTCAGGAACTCAGGGTTTCTCAGGCAACCTGCCTACAATCTGTTACTCTTTCACTTACAGAAGAAACATAGGCTATGGGCTCTGGGCCAAGGAAGTGCATGACTGACACAAAAGAGCCAAAGTCCACTCTTCAGCAGTGCTCTGAGGTCCTACCTGGGTCCAGAGGAAGCTATGTCAAGGGTCAGCCTCCTAAGGAGTAAAGGAGTTCCTCATCCTTTCCCTACACAGTCCATGGGGGTGGGAGGTGGAGGGTTTAGGCAGACCCTCCTATAATGCAGCCCAATGTTTCAGCTATTTAGCTGAACTGAGAGGTCTTCTGGCACTGAGATCACTCCAGTCTATCAGTCATAGAGATTTATAAAACCAGAGAGACATAGGTATTATTTGGGAGATTTTGAGGCAACATGGAGCCATCACACATTCATTGAGTCTACAAGTGACACGAGCCAGCCCCTGATCAGCCTCAAGGTTTCGTAACTTCGCCTTTGTTAAGGAACTTATCTGGCCTATAAAGCCAGTGAGTGGTGAAGTTAGGACTCTAAACCTAACTTGGGATTCTAACTCCCTTTGATACTCAACAGAGCTCTTACCAGCATAATGAAAGTGCACACAGAAGAGATTTCCAGAAGCTGTCTTTCTCTCATTCATTCATTCATTCATCTGCCTAACAAGTGCTCCCTGATTACCTGCCAAGTGCCAGGCATTGTGCTTGGTGCTGGAGAGATAGCTGTGAACCATCCAGTGTGCCTACACAGAGCTAAGAGCTGTCTTTTCTGCAGGCCACACATACAAGGGTACTTTTCAGAAAATCTCCTGGACATCTCAAGTCCCTGAACATTTCTATATTCTTGAATCATAATTCCTGTTGCTTCCCAACTTGGTTGGAATAGATTTTCTCATCCATTTTGTAACTCCGAAATAAGCCAGCTGTTCCTCATGGCCCCAGCTGCTTCCGAAGGACCCAACCTAAAAAGAAGCCTTCTTTCCAGTGAAGCCTCTGGATTAGGCTAAGGGAGACTCATAGACAGTTTTCCAGCTTGGTTCAAGTCCAAGAAACATCTTTGTTCTCTGGCACTAAAGGCATGTGCAGATTGGAGTCCAAGATGAGACGCCCAGACACCACGGGGAAGCACCCTAACAAGCAGGGAAACCCCAGCTCTATCAGGAAGAGAAACAACCCACTGATTACAGAGGAGGCTTCAGCATATGGGAAGGGGACAAGCCTGCAGATGGCAGATAGGGGACAGGCGCCAAGCATCCAGCAGGCCTTTATCCATATGTCATGGGAACCTAACACCTTCTCTCGTGCTCACAGATCTCAAAGCCCAAAGGCCACAAGGATGGCTGGGACAAGCAAACAGCAGGCTCCCCCCGCTGTCTCCATCTTTTATGGAAAGGGGAGGGTTGTTATCAAGGAGCATTCTAGGTGTCAGGGGTTCTAATGACAGTGAACTTAATATATGACATAGAGGATATTGCTGGGTTCCACAGACCAAGGGAAAAACTGATGGGAGCTAAAAGGTGGGTGATGTTGACTCATTCATTCATTGAATAGATATTTATGGGGAACCCACCACGCCAAGGCACTGTGCTAGGCTCTAGATACCTACGATGGTGTGTGAGTGGTTGGCAAGAAAAGCAATGGCCTGAAGGACTTTCACATCATGAACCATTAATATACATTTAATCTAGAGAAAATGGGGGAACAAGACTGCTGTCATCAAATACTTTAAGTGTTTTTATGAGAGAGAGATGAGATTTCTCCAGAAGTGCTAAAGGACAGAGTAGCGAGACATGGGCAGAAGTTATGAATTTGGTTCGGTTTAAGAATTTTCTTATAATTATATGTGTTTCGTGATAGCAAGACTTGCCTTTCAATGAGTTGTCCACGAATGGAAATGTGCAAGGAAGAGGTGACAACCAGGCCATCCCAACCCATCTAACTCTAAGAATCCTCTAACTTTAACTCCTGAGGAGAACAAGGACACAGAAGCAGGGATCCCCAAGGGAAGAGGAGATTTAGAAGATCTGACCCTGAGGTAAGGAGATAGGAAGTTCCACTACTAGCCTGTATAAAACTCCTGGGAGGTTCTTTTTTTTTGGGGGGGAAGGGGAGGTTTTTGTTATCGGGCGCGTGTGCTCGCCAGACAGACAGAGAGAGACAGAGAGATAGAAAGCGAGAAATCACCCCCAGGGGGGATGGCCACGCTGCAATCCCTTCTCCTCCATTCTCCTCTCGGGATCTTGGGCACGCACGCACACGCGTCCGGTGTGAGTTTAAGCCACCGGGTCCGGGACTCGAACCCCGGTCGACTACGTGGGAGTCCAGCAACATAGCCATTATGCTAACTGCTGGTCCCAAACTCCTGGAAGGTTCTTTGGAGGGCCCAAACTCTTGGGAACCAGCAGAAGGTGTGACTATAGCTTGAAACTAAAAGGTAGAAAGAATATAGGTAAGTGATAAGTGACTTACCCTAGATTTGGAGTTTCCTTTTTTCTTTTTTTTTTAATTTTGGTTTATTTTTAATCACTGTATGTCTTTACAGCATGCAAAATGGTTTTTCTAAGCTATGAATATTAATCCATGTCTATATTGTATATTAATCCACTTAAAGATATTACCACATGCAATAGCAACAAATAACTTTTCATTTTTATATCTATTAAATGTTTTTTCCCCTGATTCCTTCCCTCTCTCCCACCACTAGCCATGCCCTCTTCTATGCTGTCTCTAGTGTTTACAGTTGCCCTCCCTGCTTTTATAGCTTCCAACCTTTCAATTTTGGCCATAGAGTGCAGATATTCAGTACATATTAAGCATGGATATACAATGCCTCTCTCATAGTCTGGCTTGCTTCATTTAACATTGTCCGTATTTTCAGTATGTGTTTTGGGCCCACAAGGACTTTCAGCCCTGAGTAACACATTACAGTAGTGCCTTCCAAACCCATCTTCTCAGCTGGGGTTGAATATACCCCTCTCCAATTTATTCCTTATTTCTTTGCCATTTGGACCTTCCTTCTATTCTGTGTCTAAATGGTCTACCTGTTGTTCTACTTAATGATTTTAAACTTACCTCCTTCAGAAAGACTTCCATGATGTCAAGCTCATTTTCTAAGTGGGCAGGGAGGGGGGCTGCACTAGCATGGCAGCTTGAAGTTCACACACCTGCACTGGTCCCAAGGGGTCTGCAGTTTCTCTTTCGGCTGCCTGTATATGAATGGCATTGCCTCCTGTCAGTATCAAAGTCCCAGATAACATCTGGGCCTTGCTGTGTTCATTGCATGACTTCACAGAGCAAAATGAGATGCCCTCACAGTCAGCCAACTAGCAGGCACCCTGAGGCAGGGACAAAGGAACATCCTGGTCTCTGGGGTCACCTGGGATGTGTCTTTTATTGATATGACGCACAACTCATTATATCAATGCCTTGGACCGTCTCAATTTTAATACTGAATGTTCTACATACAGAGAAATCCTTAGTCCCAGACAAACCAAGATGGTTGGCTACCCTAATTGAGTACCTGCTGCTTGATGCAGCAGGAGCACAGAGAGAAAGCAGATGGAGCTCTTTATGCTAGAATAATATAAGCCCAAGAGGCCTTTCTGAAAAACTGTGACCCCAGAGGCTTAGGATCCATTGCCTGCCTCCTCCATGGCCCCATTCTCTATGTATGTGTGTGTTGGGTAGGAGATACTAGATCAACAGGCACATAGATCAATAGGCATGTACCAGGCTAGCCCTGTATAAGCATGAACTGGCAGGTCCCAACTCAGAAAGGTGATATCCCCATCCTCACTGCCGTCATTAACTTCAAGACTTGTGGGCCTGTGAGCAGCAGGTCTGCACTCAGCTACTCCTGTTCTGCTTTCTTTCCCATAGACACCTGCTTCTCATCTGGATACGGCTGGAAGAAGTAGAGGTAGGCAGTCTGGCAGGACCTTCTCACCTCAGGCTCTCCCATCTCCACCCTGGTTCCCTAGCCAAACTCATAACCAACTTGCCTTCTATTAGAAGCAGCCAAGGACCTGTTTGGGATTGTTTTCTCTCTTCTCAACAATACCATCTACTGGCTATAGAGGCACTAGGCCTTCTAGGGGATAAGCCCAGGGCAGCCTGAGTCAGAGGGGCCTGGCAATACTAGGTGGTGGTGAAGACAAGGGTGCAGAGATCCAATTCTATTAGAGTACAGGAAAGCTGTATATTCGAGACAGAGCTGGATTACTTATGGGGTAGAAACAATAAGCATGATAGTTTAAAACAAAAGGTCGGAAATCAGACTACCAGGATTCAAATCCAGACTTCATCACTTCTATTATTATTTTTTTTTTTTCTATAGGGTGCATGCGCTCACCAGACAGACAGAGAGAGACAGAGAAACAGAAAGCGAGAAATCACCCCCCAGGAGGGATGGTCACGCGGCAATCCCTTCTCCTCCATTCTCCTCTCGGGATCTTGGGCACGCACGCACATGCACCCGGCGTGAGTTCTAAGCCACCAGGTCTGGGACGCAAACCACGGTCGACTACATGGGAGTCCAGTGACATAGCCATTACGCTAACTGCTGGTTCCCATCACTTCTATTCTTTAAAAAAAAAAAAAATTTTGGGGCTGGCAAGTGGCGTGGTGGTTAAAGGCGCTGGACTCCCACATGGCCGACCGCGGTTCAAGTCTCGGACCTGGTGGCTTGCTTTCTCACTTCCTCTCTCTCTCTCTCTCTGTCTCTCTCTGATCAAACTGAAAAATAATAATGATATAATAATAAAACTTAAATAAAATAATTCTTAAAAAAAAAAAAAAAAAAATTTAAAGGGGCTCCTCTGTATCAAACAGTATTCTAAGCACTGGCAATATATAGTGGCAGACTGAATCTACAGAGTCCCTGCCTCCCCAAGTGTCCATGAGGGAAGAAGACAGACAAGAATCAACAAAGCAAATGCAAAAATTAAAAAGTGAAGAAAATAAAACAAGATGGGAAAGTGATTGGGGTGCTCCTTAGCCTGGGTAGTCTGGAAAGGTCTGAGAAGGGAGTATCTGAGTGGAAAGGTGGGGGTCAGGGACTTGACACAGAAGAACGGCAACTGCAAGGGAGTTGTACAGGTCAATCGCCCCATTCCAGACACTGCACACTTGAAGATGAATAATGACTGATCTTAGTCCATCTAAATGAATGTGAGCAGGAAGGCAAGCCCCACTCCTGAGGCAAGGCTTAGGAGTAGTGTTTACCTGAAGATGGAAAGAGTCCGGGGAAACTGATAGCTGTCTTTAGACTTTCAAATGTTAGAAAAGCTGTGGATTTACTCTTCGTGATCCTAGAGGGAAGAGCACAGACTACTGATTTCAGGGCACAGAAAAGTTTACTTCTGCTTCTTTCAGGCATAAAACATCCCAGTGCATGGAATGGGCTGTGCAGACAGCGGCAAGTTCAGTGTCTCTGAAAGTATGCAAGCAGAAGCCAACAGGCCAACAAGGGTATAGAATCGACCAGCCGAAAGGGCTGTAGAACATCTTTTCCCTATCTTTTAAGCTTCACCTTCTCTTGCTCTTGACTCACTTATAGGTTACCACAAGGCTTTGTTTCTCTGAATGCAATGAACAACCTTTGCCAGTCAGTCACTGAGGAGATGTCTACCCCGGAGCCCCAGGCCCAGGAACAGCACAGCAGGGCAGGAGAAAAGGGGATTTTGGCTAAAGAATAAGCTTCTCCCCAAGCCCAGGACAGACCCTGGCAAAAATGTAAAGCCAAATCCTCACCTCCCTCTCATTCTTCCCATTCACAACACCAGAAGATGGGAACTCCCTTTTCCAACAGTGACCTGAAAAAAAGTAGTCAGTGCGGTTAGAGAAAATAGCTTACTCTGCCCAAGTCTGAAAAGTTTTTATGCTGCACACCTTGATAATAAAAATATTTCAGCATGACCAATAAACATTAAAAAGGTGTTCAACCTCGTTATTCATCCAAGAACTACAAATTAAAAGCTCAGTGAAACACCACAACACACCAACTGAAATGGCCAAAAATCAAAAGAATGCGTAGTGTTGGTGAGGTTGTGGGAAGGCCGATTGATGCAACCAGTTTGGAAAACTCTTGGGCAGTAATTACTGATGCTGAATACAGACATCCCTAGGACTAAGCAATTTCTCTCCCAAGCATGTGTCTTTCTGCATGTGGTCATCAAAAGTCAAGCATTAGAATTTCATTCTAGTATTATTCATAGTAGCCAAATACCAGAAAAACCCAGATGTCCATCAATAAATAGACTGGTATACTCACATGCGAGAACTCCACACAGCAATGTGTATGAATGATCTACAGTCATACACAACAAAATAGATGAATCTCACAAACATAAACTAACTGTACAACAAATGGGTACATAAAAAGATTATTTAGACAAACCATACAAAGTTGCCATTTATGGATGTCAAAAACATGTCTAGGGACCAGCAGTTAACGTAATAGCTGTGTCGCTGGACTCCCACGTAGTCGACCCCGGTTTGAGTCTCGGTCAGGCACATGTGTGTGCGTACCCAAGATCCCGAGAGGAGAATGGAGGAGAAGGGATTGTGGCATGGCCATCCCCCCTAGGGGGTAATTTCTCTCATTCTGTCTCTCTCCATCTTTCTGGCGAGCACACGTGCCCTATAGCAAAAATCTCTTTTAAAAAAAAGCATGTCTATGATTCTACATAAAACATATATACTGTGTGGTTCAATTTATAGCACTTACATTAAGTACAAAAAGGGGTCAAACAAATCTATCTGTAGAGATCATGATAATGATTACTACCTGTTGGGCATAGAATGGTGATTATTGGAAGGGAGAAGGAGGAAGATGCTTATCTTGTTTTCATTTTGTGAAAGTTTATTAAGCTGTGCTCTTAGGATATGTACACTTTTCTGATTGTATACAGTATTAAAGAATAGAAAATTCATCATGCAATACATACTTTTTTTTTTAATTTTGCTACAGAGCATGTGCACCCTTACACACATGCATGCCCAAGAGAAAGAGAGAGAGAGAAAATGAGAGAGCACTCCCCAGGGGGATGGGCACTCCGCCATCCCTTCTCCTCTGTCTGCTCAGGATTTGGGCACCCACACACAACCCCAACGTGTTCTTCAGCCATAGGACTAGGACTCACACAGCACAGCTGGTCGTGTGAGATCTATCGGCTTCAAACACCACACCACTGTATGGCCCATTTTATATATATTTTAGATTCTTCACCTTCTGTAATACCTATTATTTGGATTATTTGGGTGTTTAATGGTGTCTAGTATCTCCTGTATGTTTTTTATTTTTTCTTTTTGTTTATTTTTTCATTCTTTTGGATGGTTTAGACTAAGTCAGGGGCTTTGCCTTCCAGCTCAAGTATTCTATCTTCTGCATGGCCTTATTTACTGTTACTATTTTCAATGGAGGTTTTGATTTCTTGTATGTAGTCTTCGTCTCCAGAAGTTCTGTTTGATTCTTTTTTAGGGTATCTTTCTCTTTTTTTTTTTTTTTTGGAGAGGTTTTTCGCTATAGGGCGCGTGCGCTCGCCAGACAGACAGAGAGAGACATAGAGACAGAAAGCGAGAAATCATCCCCCAGGGGGGATGGTCACGCCGCAATCCCTTCTCCTCCATTCTCCTCTCGGGATCTTGGGCACGCACGCACACGCGCCCGGCGTGAGTTGTAAGCCACCGGGTCCAAGACGCGAACCGCGGTCGACTACGTGGGAGTCCAGCGACATAGCCATTACGCTAACTGCTGGTTCCCGAGGGTATCTTTCTCTTTACAAATTCCCTCCTTCAAGTCATGGAATGATTTCCTTATTTTCTAAAGTTGGTTGTTTTCTCTTGCACCTCACTAAGTTTAGTTACAATGAATATTCAGAATTCTTTATCCAATATTTCTGTGATTTCTAGTGTTCTATACACAATCATCCTAACATCATGTAATTTAGAAAATGAATACAAAAGAATATTCACTTTGTAACCTAAGTAACATAAGATTGAATGTATAAAAGAAATTGAAATAAAAAGACATTTTTGAAAAAGAACACAAGATATAGACAATTTCAAAGAATAAGATAAAGTTCAAAAAAACTTGTTCTTGTCCCAGTGGATAGATTTTTGCACCCTCAGTAGACAAGCAGCTTGTGTAGAGATTTTTTTTTTTTTTGAGAGGTTTTTCGCCATAGGGCGCGTGCGCTCGCCAGACAGACAGAGAGAGACATAGAGACAGAAAGCGAGAAATCACCCCCCAGGGGGGATGGCCACGCCGCAATCCCTTCTCCTCCATTCTCCTCTCGGGATCTTGGGCACGCACGCACACGCGCCCGGCGTGAGTTGTAAGCCACCGGGTCCGAGACGCGAACCGCGGTCGACTACGTGGGAGTCCAGCGACATAGCCATTACGCCAACTGCTGGTTCCCGAGATCTTTTATAATGAAGTCCTGAGTTAGTGAATGGCCATATGACCTTGGGCTAATCTCCTAGCCTCAGCTTCTGCACCTGTAAAATTGAACTGGTTATCACTCACTCATACCTCTCCTAGATAACTGCCATCAGGATCAGATGGGATTATTTGTGAAAGTTATTTAGAAACAGGTAAAATGTGAGGGATTAATCAGATTATTATGAGTGGCAGAGTTACTATTAACATAGAGTTACGTGCTGATAAAGTCAATCCTACAATAAATAGTTTAGAATTTCATTAAAAGTGGGTCAAGATTTCAGAGAGTATGTCCCTGATAACTAGCAATGCAAAACTACCTACCAAAAATGTTGCAGAGTGATTCCTGCAACAGGTGGAAAGAAGAAGTAATAGTAATAATAATGGTAGGAGCCAGCAGGTGGCAGTGGTTAAGGAGCTGGATTCCCACATACCTGACCATGGTTCACACCAGGAACATGTGTGTGCATGCCCAAAATCCCAGGACAACAGAGCAGAAGGGATTGTAGTGTGGCCATCTCTCCTGGGGGTGATTTCTCATTTTCCCTCTCTGGATTTCTCTCTTTCTCTGGCAAGTGCATGCATCCTATGTCAGAATCCAAAAATATATAAATAAATAATCAATAATAGTAATAATAGTGGCAAATAGTAGGTGACATATTTTCTAAGTATTTTTGCTATATTAACCCTTATTATAAGCAAAAAAAAAAAAAAGATCATAGTACTATGGCAATTTCATAGACAAGAAACTAAGACTCAAGGAAATTAAGTACCTTACACAAGATCTTACAGATAACAATTGAGAAAGCTGAGTTTCAAATCCAGGCAATCTGGCTATAGAATTCTACATTATACTTAAGAGATACTGTCCACATTACCTTCCAATGCAGATGCTAACATTCAAAATCTCTTGTCATTCAGTAAAGCTTAGTCTGGTACCAAGATACACTTCTTTCATTAATGTATTTTTGAGCACCTGTTACATACCAAACTTTATACTGGGTATTGAGTATGCCGTGATAAACAAGAAAACACAGTTCTTACATTCAGAGAATACAATTTAGTAGATCCTACAATTTAGGATCCCAATCAGTACAAAAATAAATACAGTCATGCACCACATATGACTTTTCACTCAACAACAGAGTACAATTCAACAGTGGTCCCATTGGGTTGCTATACCATATATTAACTTAAGTGTATAGTAATCTGTACCATCTAGGTATGTGTAAGTACACTCTATGATGTTTACACCATAACAAAGTTGCTTAACAATACACTTTTCAGAATATATCCTGTTTGTTAAGCTTTACTATATATAATTCTAAATTTTGTTACAATCAGAGATGTAAAGTTCCAGGTTACATATAACAATCAGTCACAGAACAAAATTTAGACTAGAAATCATGAAAAAGCTTCTTTGAGAAAGTAAAATAAAATTTAATCCGAGGGGCGGGCAGGTGGCGTGGTGGTTAAGGGTGCTGGACTCCCACATGGCCAACTAATTCAAGTCCCAGACCTGGATGTTTGCTTTCTCTCTCCGTCTCTCTCTCCTTCTCTAGTCAAGTCAAAAGAAGAAAAAGAAAAAGGAAGGAAGGAAGGAAGGAAGGAAGGAAGGAAGGAAGGAAGGAAGGAAGGAAGGAAGGAGAAAGAGAAAGAGAAAGAAAGAAAGAAAGAAAGAAAGAAAGAGAGAGAGAGAGAGAGAGAGAGAGAGAGAGAGAGAAAGAAAGAAAGAAAGAAAGAAAGAAAGAAAGAAAGAAAGAAAGAAAGAAAGAAAGAAAGAAAGAAGGAAAGAAAGAAATTTAAGTTAAAAATAACTTTAAAAAATTTAACCTGAAACAAGAAAGATTGTGGGAGTTGCCTAGGTAAAGAGAAACAGAAAAAAAATTTTTGCACACACAATACAAAATGTTTGAAGGTTCTGCTATGCAAAAAGCCTACTCTTTGTACAGAACACAAAAATAGAGAGAGCACGGGAATGTGACCCACTGTACGGGTAAGAGATATGTAGGCAGGAGCCAAGTCCTGGAGGGCTTCTGAGGCCACACTGAAGATTTCAACTTCCGTCCTAAGTAATGCGAAGCATTGTAGATTTCTAAACAGAAGTGTATTGTGATTAGTTTTGCATATTTTTAATATTGCTCTAGTTTAAGTGTAGAGAATGGATTAGAAGAAACAAGCAAGAAAGGTAATAGGGAAGCTCTGAGGACACCATTGCTAGAGTCCAGATTTCTAGAAGGATTACTGCATAGCAACAGCCAGAATTTGTGGAACGGGAAGAATCCAGATGAGCCACAGGTTTGGGGGCAATCCAGATAAGAAAATGAATTCAAACCTAATAATTTTGAGATGCTTCTATAATATCCAAGCAGAGACACAAGCTAAGCATTTGTTATCTGAATGAGGAGCTGAAGTCAGGAACAGAGATCTGTAGAGGGGAGCCATCATCACAAGGGTAGCATGTAAGCACTGGGGTTGGTAGATCAGCCAGCAACAGGATATGAAAGGTCTTCAAAATGCTAATGGAAAATGCATATTATTTTTAAAAACTGTGAATAGATTTCAAAAATTTTTGCACCATCATAAACTTGTATTTCAATTTCATTTTTCCATTAACTTTTGAAAGTTCCCTTGTGTAAGTAAGAAAAGAAGAAGACTTAAAGCCATGCCCTGAGAAACTCCAACAGTTAGACTTTGGGTAGAGAAAGAGACCTTGGTAAGATTTAATCCAGGGGAAAATATCTCTGATGATACACTCAGTCAAGTTTAATATCATATTTTGAGGACTACTATACTTATCTCCAAAACTGAATCTGCTGCTTAGGCATTCATCCAAAATTTGGGAAACTGCTTGGCACCTCACCTGTCCTGAGGATAATTTCTTATGCTAAATAGCTGCATGATTTGGGTGACATCCGTGAGATCCTATCTCAGTTGAGGAGCATGTGAGAGTCTTAAAACTCACTGTAAGTACCAGTTTTAAAAAGAGCTTAGTGTTTAGGAATTGTGGGTTACAGGTGATGGTGGTGGGTGTGATTAGGGTCAAAGCAACAGAGATAGTGGACTGCACCATGATGGAGATAGCAGGGTACTGGAGGTGAGAGGGAATCTGGAAAAATCTTTTCTTGAATGTGAGTTGGCTGTCCAAAGTGTCACTTAGAAAGTTACCTTTGGTTTCTAAAGAGCAATTCTATGTATGGATTGTATTCTCATTCATTTATTCATTTTCACTCAACAACTCTTTGTTTATAAGCCAGCCCCTCCTTTAGATGCCAGAGATACAGCAGTGAGTAGAGCACAAAGTGCTGCCTTTGTGTGTTTCACATGTTCTAGAGGATATCAAAGTCTCATGGTATTCATTCACTGAGCTCCTACTTAAAGCCCAGCACAATGCCTGACACTGATAAGTCCCAGACTCTTACAATGATGCTATCTTGAGGTGGGGATGTCATGGTAGGGGCATCACAATATTCAACAACATACACACACACACACATATACATACACACACACACACATACACATACACACATGCCCTATAGCAAACTGGAAAAAAAAAAAAAAAAAAAAAAAGGAACAGTGCTTCCAGATCCAATTAGATTAGTTTGAAAGAAAATCCCAAACCAGAACTACCCTGTGACATACGAGGCCTTAATCTGCTGCAGGTGTCTGGGTGTGGACAGGCTGGTTAGAAGAAGCATGGTTGAGCAGAAAACTAGGAATAAGAGGTCTGGAAAGGCAGAGAGAGAGAGGTGTCCAAGAAAGAAAGAAGAATTATCTGAGTCAAAAGAGAAGGGAAGATTGCATAAGAGAAGGGAAGATTGAGGATAGAGAGGAAGGAGGAAGCTAGGCCTGGAGTAAATAAAGGAGCCTGGCAGCCTCATTGCTTAGGTGTTGGCTCATATGCTAATTCTTTTTTTTTAATTTTTAAATTTATTTATCTACATTCATTCACTGTACATCATTAAAGTATACAAAAACTGAGATTTTTCGTCCAGAATACACTGTATTTTAGCTCAATCAAGGATACTACCATATGAGTTATCATCAACAAATAATTTTCCATGTCTTCTTTCTTACATTTTGCTTCCCCCTCCCTTGATTCCCTACCTCTCACCCTCCACCATTTCCCACCCTCCTCCCACATTGTTTCTGGTATCTACAGTTTCTTTTATTTAGAAGATTCTTCCATAACTACATACAGACACACACACACATCATACTCTTTTCTATCTCCTTATTTTCTTTACTGTATTTATCTGAAATCATATTTTTTGTTCGCATGTTTATTGTGGCTTTTCCCTCTGGAATATTAGCTCCAGAAATGCATAAATTTGTCAATAATCTTCATGACCATATTCCTGTCACCCAGAGCAGTAACTGGTTCAGAGAAAATATTAATAAATATGTATTAATAAGTATATGATCATGGAAGAGCCCATGGAATTCCCAGGCAGTACTTTAAGAAGAGAAGGAGCACCTTCTCAGTTATAACAGGAAGGAAGATGAGGAAGATAGGTGAAAGGGCTTGTTTATTTAGAAGCGGGGAGATGATGGAGTTCCCAGATGAAAGTTTCTGTTTTCTTAATGAAGCAACATTTGAGGTCCAAAGTCATGGCTGAGAGTCAGAGCAAGGAATACAGGAGTTGAGGAGAGAGACAATATGAAAGACTCCTCCAGTAGGACAGTGGCTGACAGCTCTGTTACTCAAACTAGTGGACACTCTCAAAACATAGTAGACTTCACACATGCCCTTCCCATGGTTGGGACTGGTCTTTTCCCCATTCATCCACCCAGGCAAACACCTTGAAGTCTTGGTTGAGAATCACGTTCTATGCTGAGCTCTGACTGACTAGCTTTACACCCTGGTTTGGAGTCCCTGTTGGACCTGTTCACAAATACACTATCCTTGAAGGTCACCCAACCAGATGCAATGTATGTGTGTATGACAATCTTCCCAACTGGGCCGATTGCCCTCAAGCAGCAGGCCTATCATTTTCTCCCCTCTGTTCTAAAAGTCTGCATGGGGCCTGGCACATAGTGGGTGTTAAAAAGACAGTGGTGTGGAGGTTAAGGCAGCTGGGACCAACTGTGGCCAACTCCATATTTCGAGTCCTGGGCCCAGAAGCTTGAAAATCATGCCGGTTGCATGTGCGTGTATGCCCAAAACCCCAAGAGGACAGGAGAGAAAGCATTCTGGCATGACCAGGTCCCCCAGAGAGGAGATTTCTCACTTTCTCTCTCCCTCTTCCTCTCTCTCTCTCTCTCTCTCTCTCACACACACACACACACACACAAACACACACGCATACAAATACACACACGCCCTACAGCAAAAACTGAAAAAATAAAAAAAGAACAGAGCTTCCAGATCCAATTAGGTTAGTTTGCTATAGGTGAAAGAAAATCCCAAACCAAACCTATTCTGTGATATACGAGGCCTTAATCTGCTGCAGGTGCCTGGGTGTGGACAGGCTGGTTGGAAGAAGCCTGGTTGAGCAGCTGCTTCCCAAAACCAGGAGAGAAACCAACACTGAAGCCCAGACTGCCATTTATAGGGCTTCCATGGGTGGACCTGGGCTACTCATATGAACACCCTGCCCCAGTTACAAAGGAAACTCTGCCTGAACCTCTCATACCAGAGGCTGAATCAGGTCCAAATGGCAAAATTGCTTTAGGCCATGGTCAGATTCCATGTGGAGCTGTGTCATAGAGTTCACCCCACCCAAACCTGCCTCTCTGCCACACCACATCCTCCTGATAGAGGAAGCACCTCCTCCTCATTTCCCTGGAGTGTCACATGCATGAAGCTGGCATAGTGCATGCTCTCACACCATAACCCAAGCATACACACACACACACACACACACACACACACACACACATACACACACACACTCACACAGAGCTGACCCTGCCCCAGAACCCTGTGTGAGGACTCCAGATGCTAGAACTCTGCCTCCCCTTCACCCTCTGCCAGTTGCATAGTCAGAAGCATGGACATGCTGATCACAGAAGCAGAGGAAAATGGAACTTCTTCCCTCTGGTAACGCAGCTCTACCATGTCTGTCTATCACAGAGTCCTCAGTTGAGCTCTGAATGACTCAGTCTGAAGATGGGACATAGATAACCTCAAGAAGACCCCAGGATGAGACAGAAGACAGCCATATCCTTTGGAGCCTCCAGAGGTAATGGAGAGGCACAGTCCTGGCCTTTTGGTCATTCCAAGTTAAGGGCAAGGAAAAGACCCTGGCCTCCAGAGAATCCCACTTGCTGATGTTCCACAAAGTTTGAGAGTATCCATCCTACACACTTTCAGCCTCATCCTTTCTAAACTTTGTTTTTTAAAAAGATAAGGGATAGGGCTAGCCTTGTAGGGCAGTGATTAAGTGCTTTGTGTAAGGAACCAGATCCCACATGGCCGACCATGGTTCTAATCTCAGCCCCAGTGGTTTGAAAAACATGCTGGGGATATATAAGTGCCCCAAATTCAAATAGGATAGAGAAATAGCTGGGGGGGGGCCCTGTGGCATGATCATATCCTGTGGGTGTTCTCTCTTTCTCTCTCTCTGTCTCTCCTGAGCATACATGCCCTCTGGCAATAAAAAAATATATATAATTTAATTTAAAAATAAAAATATATGGCATAAAACACCAAATGGGGGTGGGGATAAAAATCCTACTTTCCTGAGAACTAGTGATTTCAGGGTAAAAGAGAAATGAAGATTTCTTACTGATAATTCAGCCTCCAGTCCACAAACTTGAGTGGTATAGAGCTCCTCTGGCCTTCTCTAAATCTCTGACTCTGTATCTCTGTCTCTGTCTCTCTCTGCTTCTGTCTTCCCATTTTTTTTTGTAATTTTTCCTTTATAAAATTTTTTAAAGGTAAAGTATCCTCTTGCTCTCAGCTCCGCCTTTGTCTTGTTAATAATCCCCTCTCCCCCTCCCACCCAGACAGGAGAGACAAGAGGCAGGTCTTCAAAGGAAGATTCCTCATGGCTCCTGAGAACTAGTGAATTCATGCGAGTGTGCCACACAATTTTCTATTTTGTGCTTTTTAAAAAAAATAATAATAATAAGTTTTTTAGTTTTTTTTCCTTCTTTTTCTCTGTTTCTTTGTCATTGTTATTTCTCTCTGTCCGTTTCCTTTTCTTTTTATCTCATCTCTCCACTTAATGTGTTTCTAGACAGATCTAATGGAACTTTAACCAAAACCTCTAAATACTATTAAGGTTAATGTATTCCTCGCCTGCCACGCGGGAGGCCCGGGTTCGATTCCCGGCCAATGCAGCAGTGAACCTTTTGGGACCAGCAGTTAGCGTAATGGCTATGTTGCTGGACTCCCACGTAGTTGACCACGGTTCGAGTCCCGGACCCGGCGGCTTAAACTCACGCCGGGCGCGTGTGCGTGCGTGCCCAAGATCCCGAGAGGAGAATGGAGGAGAAGGGATTGTGGCATGGCCATCCCCCCTGGGGGGTGATTTCTCGCTTTCTATCTCTCTGTCTCTCTCTGTCTGTCTGGCGAGCGCACGCGCCCTATAGCAAAAACCTCTCCAAAAAAAAATATATATATATATTCCTCAATATCTACCGAATCTGCTGCACAAAGGGATCACAACAGTATGGCAAAGGGATTCCAGATCACCTCTTTCTGCACATTCCTGAATACTCAGATTGCACTTCAAGAATTACTAAGAAATCCACCATCCATCAGATGACTAGAAATCACCACAGGACCACAAGAAATATGGGAAAGCAAGAAAATACATCTCCTCCCAGGGAAAAGAATAACTCCTCTTCATCTACAGACAGTTCAATGGATATCATGGAAATATCTGATAAAGAATTTAGAATATTCATAATAGTGAAGCTAACGGAGATGGAAGAGAAGAGAGACAATGAACTGCAGAAGAGAAAGGAGAAAGGAGATGACGAGTTCCAGGAGGTGAAGAAATTCTTGCAAGATCTAAAAGAGGAATTACACACTTTAAAAAAGAATCAAAGGGACCTGTTAGAGATGAAGGCTATAATACAGGAAGCCAAAATCTTCCATGGAAGTATTAAAAAGCAGGGACCACGGGACCAGCAGTTATCGTAATGGCTATGTCGCTGGACTCCCACGTAGTCAACCGCGATTGGAGTCCCGGACTCGGTGGCTTAAACTCACACCAGGCGCGTGTGCATGCGTGCCCAAGATCCCGAGAGGAGAATGGAGGAGAAGGGATTGCGGCTTGGCCATCCCCCCTGGGGGGTGATTTCTCGCTTTCTATCTCTCTGTCTCTCTCTGTCTGGTGAGCGCACATGCCCCATAGCAAAAACCTCTCTGAAAAAAAAAAAGCAGGGACCAGAGTTGGTGCAATGGCTATGTTACTGGATTTCCATGTAGCAAACCACAGTTCAAGTCCCGGACCCGGCAGCTTAAACTCACGCTGGGTGCATTTGCATGCGTGCCCAAGATCCAAGATGAGAATGAAGGAGAAGGGATTGCAGCGTGGCCATCCCCCCTGGAGGGTAATTTCTTGCTTTCTGTCTCTCTGTCTGTCTCTTTCTTTCTGGCAAGCACACATGCCCTATAGCAAAAACCTCTCCAACAAAAAAGAAAAGAAAGTATTAAAAGCAGATTAGATCATACAGAAAATAGAATCTGACATACAAGAGAAAATGGCTGATCTAGAAAAATTAACCACAAAGACTGAGAAAATAGAATAGATTTTCAAAAAAATGAGAATAATATACGAGAAATACTAGATACCATCAAACTCCAAACATCCAAATAATTGGTATCCCAGAAGGTGAAGAGATCATAAGGGCATTGATAATCTATTCCATGAAATCTTGCAAGAAAATTTTCCAAACCTAGAGAGGTACTCAAAGATCCAGTCCCAAGAAATAAAAAAGACCCCAAATAGAATCAACCCAAAAAGATCTTCTCCAAGACACATTATAGCCAGGTTGATCAAAACCACAGACAAAGACAAGATACTAAGATTGGCAAGAGAAAAACATCAAGTTACCTAGAAAGGATATCCCATCAGGATAACAGCAGACCTCTCACTGGAAACAATGCGAGTGAGGAAAGAATGGGAAAATATATTCAAAGTGTTAAGGGAAAAGCAATTTCAACCAAGATTACTATACCCGGAAAGATTATCCTTCATGTAGGAAGAAAAGACAAGAACATTTTCAGATAAAGAAAACCTGAAAGAATTTACCAGCCAGATCTCCAAGAAGTTCTCAAGGGAGTGCTATATCAGGAAAATTAAATACAGACACACAAAAATAAGAGTTCAAAAACTAAGAAAATGGACAATTTAATTATAGGGACAAGTCTGGTGTTGAAAATCATATCCCAGAATTTAATCCAGAAAATCGAACCACAACAGAAGATAAAGTACATGAGACTGAATTGGTGAAATAGAATTTTATGACTTTTGACTAAAACATTGCTGATTTTCTTGTATACTTTGTTGTCCGGTTTTAAGGATTTGTGTCCTGTCTTGAGATGTCAATAGATTCATGTACCTACCATTTGAACAGAATCCTAACCTGTTTCCTAGCTTTAAGTTTTAAGCAATGTTCCTTAGGATTTCTTTGATTTAAGTTAAAACTGCTTTCTTGAAATTAGCAGCTGAACTTGCTATTGAAAGTAGTTGGATTAAGAAATTGTGTGATCAATACAATGTGGGAGAAAAAGAATGGAAGACTACTGTAGACACCAGACGTAGTGTGAGAAGAGGGTGGGAAAGAACTGAGGGTCAGAAATAGGAGTAAATATAGATATAGATATAGATATATATACACTAGAAATGGAAAAATTTTGACGATAACATGCATTATTAAGCCATTATGCAGTATATTCTGGATGGGAAATCATATTTTGTATGCTGTGACTATGCTAAGGGAATGAGTGTAAATTATGTAAATTAAGTTAAAAAAAGTTTCAGAAAAAAATAAATAAAACTTTTTTTCGTTTAATTAAAAAAAAAAAAAAAACCTACTTTACTCACATTTAAAGAACCCTGTCCAAAATGCAGCAGATGTGTTTTTTTCAGTCATACTCAACTAAAGTCTAACCCAGGCTGAGGTTAAAACATTAATTCTTACACTCCAGACCTTATAGCATCACAACCTAATATATCCACAACCATCATCTTCACCCACCTTGACCCAGTTTCGGATGCAAGAATTTGGGGGGCAGAGGTGAAGCAAGAGTAAAGAACTGGGGATGGTGCCAGACTCCCTGGAAT